>JASSKH010000025.1:8733664-9933664 GCA_031763025.1 Macrocystis pyrifera
GGAAGCTGTACGAGTACCGTCTCGCAATTGGGGTTTTTTGGTGTCTCGGCGGAGGTCTCGTGCCAGCGTAGTTTTCTTATGATACGTACCTGTACGCAATGAAGCTGGTGCTTGCTGCTGTGAGTTTACTGCACCAACGTAGTCGCCGGCGCTTCGTGCTGTCCACTAAACTCGATCGACTGCTGCCCGACTAATTGTTTTGTATCTATCTGCATACGGAATATACAGTACGGACGTGGAGCGTCTCGTACGTACGAGCTCGTCCAGCGAAATGGATAAAGCATCCAAAGATCGAATCTTGTGAACCACTGCGAGTTAGGACTTAAAATTTGCAGGACTTTCCGCGGGAGTTTTCCCGTTGGGAACATTCTGCGGGAATCCGCGGGCTACCGCATAATCCCGTGATCCCGTGGAATTTTGAAAATCCCGTTCCTGTCCAAACTGATCCCGTGGAAATTTTCGCGATCCCCATCCTGTGCCGTGTTGTTTTGCAAATGCCGATCCCGTGCAGCGAGTCCCGTGAAATTCGGGCAAATCCGTGATGCACGTGATTTACTCGTGCGTCCTGGGAGCCTCGGGTGCTCGCAGTAGATGCTGTTGGTGGAGATGCGGCAGTTGCTCCACCATCGGCTTGTCAGTTGGTGCGGAAGGTTCCCGGCTGCCGTTGGTTCGGGTGGGTACCCGAGTTGGTGCTGCCCATCCGCATGTTCGCGGGGGCGGCAGGTGCGGAAGTATTGGTCGCAGGGGTATGCACCGTCAACGCGGAAGACGAGGGGGGCAGGCTCGATGCGTTGTTGTTGGAACTGTTGCCCTGGCGACTGTCGGTTGCCGTTGTCGTATGACCGGCCGTTGTTGTGGCGCCAGTTGTCGGAGCGCCCGTTGTTGCCGCGGTAGTTGCGGGAGTGGTTCTGGTTGGAGCGGTTGCTGTTGTAGTTTCCGCTGCGGTTGTTGTTGTTGTTGCCTCGACGGTTGTTGTTGTCGTAGCGGTTGGAGTTTCGCTCCAGGTTGTGCTCGTAGTGTCCACGGCGATATAAGAGCATCCTCTGCTGCCATTGGCGGTAGGCGTGTCCGACTACCGGGCTGAGGATGCCGAACGTTTGCGAAGCGCAGGGGGCAGGTCTTCATACTATGTCCGTGTCATTGCAGTTGGGGCGGTGGTCACCGTGAGCTCGTAGGGCGTGGGCGTGGGACACCACGACGTTCCGCCTCCGTCGTGGGCTCCGTGTTGGCTCTCGTCATCAGGCTGCTCGTGAGGAGCGGGGCGCTGTCGTCGTAGGGGGCGGCGCTGTCGAGGTGGGAAGGGGCGGTGTCGCCGGCGATGGCATGTCCGTCGTGGGGCGGGTGGTTGAGGGTGTCGGGGGAGCGGGTCGAGACGGTTGGGTTCCACACGTAGCCGCGGCCGGCGTTCGAGGGAAAATACCGTGGCTCGAGTAAACGGGTGTGGGCGGCCCCGATGAACTCGGAAGAAACACCCCTCGGTGGCGGCGCGGGCCAGAACGAAAGTGATCGACGGGTTACAGTCGGGTGTGAAGAGCCGCCATACACGGTGTGCCTCTAGCGAGACATCCGAGGCCGTCGCGTCGCGTGTACTCTGCATCCAGCGGAGCTTAGCGTCGAGGAAGACCCAGTCATTGGGCTCAAAGCCGAACGTCTGCGGGTGCCGGTGCCCAGTGGGTATGGGGGCTGGCAAGGGTTGGGCCGGTAGTGGTGCCTGGGACATTATGGTCCCAGTTTGGTTTTTGGGAGGCTGGGAGGTGGTGGTCCTAGACATCGCGGCGGACGTATAGGGTGCCCATGGTGAGGAGCGAACGGCTGCGATTGGGCCGTGGTGGCCGCGGTCGCAGCTGTAGTCCCATAGGTGGAGTCGAAAGGGTTCGAGGAAGGGGTGGGGGGACGGCGGGGTAACACGAGTAGGAGCTCAGCGCCCTCTTTCGCGAGAAGGAGGAGCTGCTCGTGGTGGGCTTTGAGGGCCGCACGGCGCTCACGGAGGGCCGTGGGATCGCCTTGGTAACGCCCCGGATTGAGAGCCAGGGTGGAGGTTTCCTGTGCAGAGACCTCCGGGTTGATGGTAGGCCCGGCACTGGTCGTGCCTGCTCCCATTGGAGAAGATCCCGGTGTGGTGGGGTGTAGCGTGAAGTCGCTCAGAATGGTTTCGAAGCCAGGGGTGTCGTCGTCGGTAGCGCGAAAGGACCTTGCGGCATACCTCGCCTCGCGGGGGTTGGTGGCGTCGGGGGAGTGGGCGCCGGGAATGTTGGTGGAGGAAGCTTTCTCGGCCATGTTTAGGCGGGTGGAACGCTTGTACTGGGGCGGGAAAAGGTTTGGTGGAAGATGGAGAGGGCGGGTGGATCCAGGCTTGGATCAGGGTAGGCGGCTACAATACCAACAAACCGATCTAGGAGAGAGAAAGGAGTGACGGTAAGGACGTACGATAGGGGGTGTTGAGGTTGTGCGTGCCACGATTTTAGTGCCCGTCGAAGGATATTTTTATAGTTGAGGGCATAAAACTAGCGCCAGGCACCTCGCGTTTGATTGACGGTAGTCGCGCCGGGGTCACTCAAGTGATATCAGTTGAACAGAATTGAACATAACTCCGTCTGAAATGCCCAATGTTCGTAATGATAACAGGGCGTGACGCTTACTGAGCGTGGGCAGTGCAAGACCTTTCGCTGGGATACAAATAAGAGTATCCGTAAAGAAAATGTGAAGGTCGAGTCGGGGAAAAAAAAAATGCAGCATGCCGGCACTATTTAGTAGCTGCACAGAATATCGGGCGATTCCCTAAACGGTGGGCAGCTTGTCGTTCCGTGGCAAAACAGACAGCAACCGGTGCATTTCGGGGCGTCGCGAGGTCCGACACGATGTGAGATACGTAGGGTATCGTAGAGGTAACACAAGTGGAAAACAAAAAATAAATAAATAGACCCCGGTACGTAAAAATGTGGAAAAGGGTATCATTCGGCTCCTGTGGGGAGGTCCAATACTCTAATCCGCCGCGAAAAATTGTATATTATTTTGTTTAATTTGGCCAGCATTTAGTTCATCTCTTTGGAACTGATCACTGCCCGGGCCACAGTTATTATGTTCCATATATGAGCAGCAGGCAGCTGCTGTTTTTGTGAGAAGCTGGACAAACAAGGGATAAACAGATGATGTGTTACTCGTTTGTGTAGCCTTTGTAGTGTTACAGTTCTGGGCAGCGTGTACACTGCATATTGTAAAAGCGGGTGGGGATAGGATGCGCTGGAAAATAACACTTGTTACAAACTCGAACAGTGTCTACCCTGCTTTGGCTTAAAAGTCGGGAAAAAAAAAAAAAAAAAAAAAAAACAAAAGTCGAAAGCGAAACGGGAAAGGGAGGGAAAACAAACACGACCAAACAAAATATTCGGACCAGATCAGGTATCGTACATTCTGTTAATGTAGTACAGCTGGGGGGGGGTAGACCTAAACAGCAGTAGTCAGACAAGGTTGGGCGCCATAAAGCCTCGTTGTATCGTTAACGCTGAAGATCGTGCACGTAGGCAGCTTATACCTTATTTCTGGTGTAAAACTGAGAAATTTAGATGCACACAGGCAGCCGTGGGACAAGGTTCAGCATCATAAAGCTGTGTTATGTCGTTAACGCTGGGAAACGTGCACGTAAAGAGCAGCAGTAAAATAAAATAAAACAAAAAAAAATGCAAATAATGGCCGTTGTTTGTATCCTACAGGCTGTGGGGGTGGGGCAAAAAAGGAAGCAGAAATCTGGGCAATTTCGGCAACATGCGCCCTGTTTATATAGTAAAGGCGCCGCAGGAGGTGCATCATGCCGCTTGTTCTGTACCTCGTAGGGTAGAAGCAGCGTAAGGATGGGCCAATCTGAAGAGGGGTGCACATATGTACGCTGGTCCCAAAAGAGCTATTAATACTACGTGCAACCATATAAGATTCGTCTGCGAGTATATGCGTTCCTATACGATGGATGTGCGACTCCATCACATCGATACACCAGAAGAAGAAAAACATCCAGCGGCAGTAGCAGCAGCAGCAGCAGCAGGCCTCGGGCGTGCGTGGTGTGCTGCCGCTGCTGCTGCCGCTGCTGCTGCTGCTATTTCCGCTGCTCTGCTGCTGCTCTGTTGCTGCTGCTACGTACAGCTGCTGGATTGTTCTGCTGTTGCTGCTCACGCAGTCCCCTTCGCGGAGTAGGTCGGCCTAACTAAGATATATATCAGAAGAGGGATTGACGGGCCAAAAGGGAAGCCTGACGGGGCAAAGGTAGGCCGTCAACCAAACTCTTTGGCCACGAGACTTTGATAAATCAATTGTTGACCACTCAACTGGTCTTACGCACAGCTGACCTATTTGAAATGTTTCTGTAGAAACCGAGCAACAGCACACCCGGCCAGCCGGCAGCCGGGGCACATCACGTTCTGACGCTTGCCGCTCGTCATGTTTTTAGGCAATAACAAGTTCCTACGAGCACGAGCACGCACTCGGTGACACTCGATCCCACAACTTGACTTTAGTGGGGACGAGATTCGCCAACTATAAAGTAACTCCATCGGGGACGCCAGTATAACCTTCCTCGTCGTGCCCCAACCGTGCTCCCCTATCTCGACTGCTGTGCCATGGGCGGCCTCGGGCGTGCATGGTGTGTTGCTGCTGCTACTACTACCGCTATTCTGCTGCTGCTCTGCTGCTGCTGCTAGGGGCAGCTGCGGTGTTGTTCTGCTGTTGCTGCTGCTGCTGCTCGCGCAAGCCTCCTCACGGAGTAGGTCGGCCTGATATATATTAGTATGCTTTTCCTCCTCGTGCGCCGCGGGGGGCTCCTTTGCCCCGACTGTTGTGCCAGGGGCAGCCTCGGGCGTGCATGATGTGCTGCTGCTGTTACTGCTGCCGCTGTTCATCCGCTGCCCTGGTGCTGCTGCTAGGCATAATGGAGAACTGTGCGAGCGTCGCCCGGGAACGCCAACAGCTAAACCTGACAAGGCGTTGAATCATTCCCGTTTTCTTCTCATGCGAGCTACATACCTACTTCAAGCAGTCGCAGCGACGGCAGGAGGCAGTCTTGCATAAGGGTTCTTTGTTGTCCGGTTTCTTACATCGAGACCCTATTGTGAAATACAATAGTAGCACATACGTGTAATCTAGATATCTCCGTCGTACTTTTATAATTATTAGTAGCGAGAGCACCTGTGAAACTAAAAAGGGAAATGCGTAACGAGTTTTTACAAATTTTGAAATACGTCAGCTGTGACTTCGACTGATTAAATAGTTGATACTCAACTTTGCAAGCCGCGTAAAACGTCTCGTCTATATTCCATGTTTACCGAATTTTACAAGTATTGTGATAAACCGAACGCGCGTATTCTATATACGAGTTTCTAGACAAAAAAGCACATGCAAACACGAACCAACAGCTGCACAAGTCCGCAAACGTATCCATATTGCTGCCGAGACGCTGAGGCTGAAAGACGCTGCTGCTGTAGCTTTTCAACCACTATCGAGTTTTTTTTTCCTCCAGGGGTCACTTCGAAAAGCACGCGAACGTATTCTTGACCACCTGGCGCATTGCGCTCCCCACAAAACACACCACGAAATCCCAACAACAAACACACTGGAAGCACGTCTGCCGCCGTTTTTTTTCGAGGACTCTTCGTTTTCTGCCCTTTCTCCGAACGTTTTCATCGAGCCAAACTTGGCAGACCGGATATGAGCCCCTTAGTGCGCTCCCGTGAGTGTGCCAAAGCGACAGCACTTTTCGTGTCCTCCTTCGGGGCGGACCTCGTCGCTGAAGTTTGAAAATGTGGTTCCAGGCGCTTGAATTTCCGGTTTCTCGTACTTCAAGTATACTCTTTTCTGCTGTAGACGGAGCAAGAGGAACCCAGAAGTGGTACGACTACGTTGCTCCATCTCGTTCTACAGCTTAAACAAAATACTTGGCTACAGCACAACAAACCAAACTTTCAAGCGCCTGGAACCACAATTTTCAAACTTCAGCGACGAAGTTCGCCCTGAAGGAGGACACGAACAGTGTTGTCGCTTTGGCACACTCCCAGTAGTGCACGAAGGAGCTCATATCCGGTCTGCCAAATTTGGCCCGATGGAATCGTTCGGAGCTGGAGCAGAAAAACGAAAAGTCCTCGTGAAAAAAACGGCCGCAGACGTGATTGCAGTGGCTTTGTTGTCCGGACTTTTGGCAGTATCAGTTTTGTTTTGCGAGCAGTGCAACACAGGTGTAACATGCGAACACGAACGAACGTGTAACGCGTAGCAGGCATCCCTAGTTGTAAATAGGCGGCGCAGCGTAGCGCAGTTGAACCATTCTTGAAATAAATCGGCGCAGCGCACCACAACAGAAAGTATATGTGCGGCTTGCCTCTTGTGTGAAGCGGGTGCCCGGTGGTAGGGTAAGGGTAGGGGACGCAGGTGGGTCTGGCAGCTGGAAAGCAGTGCTTCGCTTCTTCTTATTTATATCTTCTTATTGATGGCGAGAGCTGAGGAGGTGCTCTGGTAGAGAAGTGAGAGGTAGGGGGGCGAGACTCGACGCCCAGATATACTCGTCCCACCCCACGCCACAAGCTCTCCTAAATTCCTCTTATCTGATGTACTCCCACAGAACTTTCCTATGGCTACCGGTCGTTCTTCTGCTAATATAAGAACTTCTCACTTCGTGGTCCTATCTACGTTAAGGAACCTTACTCTCGTCTAATGGGTTGTCCGCTCGTCAATGGGTTGTCCGCTCTAGGGAACATTCCCAAAAGAACGTCACTCTCGACTAACGGAATATCCGCTGGGTTAATCCATTCTTTGGATTATTCTCGTATTCGTGAGACTACAAGACTGCAACATATTATATATGTATAGACTATGACTACTCCGCTCATATCACATTAGCCCACCCTGAATAGTCGTATATGCAGACCATAAGGTGGTCGGAGGGTGATGACAAAGTTCATCCCAAACGGCCAGGAAAAGGTGGTCGAAGATGCGGCTATTCGAAACAAAAGAAATGAGGCTATAGATACCCCCACACCTCGTACTAAGACCCAAACAATACGAAGAGGGGGTGTTCGCTGAGAACAACCACTACAATGGAAACTAAAGGAGAGAGAGACAGAATTCAAAGTGGAGGCGAAAGAAGAAATCACCCAAAGTGAAAACAAAGAATGACGACCGAAAAAGGAGACAGAAGCCGAAGCGAAGGCTGAAGAAAAAAACGAAGACCGAAGTGATGGCAAAATAAGGACGTACAAACGTAATACTGGAGACATTGTCCGAGGCCCAAGGAGATACGAGTAAGGGTTGTTCGCTGAACCGGGTTGGCGAACGAGGAAACTCTAAAAAGGAGACAGTGATGACAATTCAAAAACATATATATACCCGCTAGGCGCCATGTCTTGTCTTGTGGCGAAGGCCCTAACATGGTAGACATCACGCGAGACTGAAGGGACACAGCTAGAGTACTATGCGGGCTGCGTGCACTAGGGACTACTAAAACCGAGAGCCGGAATGAACAACGCGGCCCCTCGGAGACCTGTTCGTGGTGTGAACAATACCAGCAAACGTAGCAAGGTAGGTAACTCAACAAAAACAAACTCAAAGACGGTGTCGGCAAGAAGATCCGCAAGAAGATCGGCCTAATGCGTGCAGTTCGAGGTGGTAGATAGCGCGGGGCCCAAACACTAGCGTGTGCAACTCGGTCAACCGGGGCGACATCAAACGTGGTGTCATTTGTGAGAGGACAGAGGGTGGTGTCATTTGTAAGAGGACAGAGGGGCGTGCGGATACCGAACAAGAAGAAAACAGGAAGAAAAGGGAAAGAGAAAACGAAATACCATCGGGACCAGGAACCAGACCAAAAGCTGGACAGAGGGTCAGGAGAAATCGATCATGTCCGAACCACTATGTATGGCCGATAACTCAGCGGTCTTCCGGGGTGGCAACGCTATCGGGACCCTACTTGGCAAACATGGAAGAAACACGGGTGAGCTGGAAGCTCGTTATAGTCCTAGCTCGATGGCCTTCTGAAACACGGGTCGGCGGGAGCCGACGGAGGTCAGGATATAGCCCAGGCTACAACACGATTCTACCTCGGCGTGATATTGCCGATAATTGGCTATAGGCTAGTGGAGTACAAACACAAATGCAAATGAAGGTATCGCTACGACTCCGCGGCCTGGACGTAAGGAGGTTACACGAAGACGTAGGCGATAAGAAGAAAAGCAAACGAGGGGGGGGGGGGGGGGAGGCGATGATACTCCCGACCACGCCCAAAAACGAAACATAAACGGCCTCGGATCGGTAGTCAACACGGAGTCGGTCACGCGAAACCGGTGGCAGTAGATGGAAATAAACACTCCCAAGAAGCTGGCTGCTGATGATTATTGAAAGCTAACCCTGAAGAACTAATCTTATGATATTGTAGACTAGCCAGAACAAAATACCCAAAACTAACAAAAGGATAAACCAAGGCTAACCAGGGGGGGGAGTGGAAACCGTGGGGGCTCCGCGGGACAAATCAGAGTTCCGCAGCACCCCACGTGCTAGGCTCCCATTCCCATGGCGTTGAACACACCACGATCCGTACACGGCGTTCCGTGCTGTAGTGTAGCGGGGGGGCTGGAGGTCGATGTTGACCGGGCCGGGGTCATCCAGGAACCGAACGATGTAGGAGCTTCCCGGTGAAGACTCCGGCGGAGTTCCCGAAGATGCGTCAGGGGGTGAGTGGTGAGCGACTTTGCCCAGCCACCAAAGGCCGTCACGTGCCTTGTACCATATGCGTGCTCCGGAGGGGAGGATGGTCGTGCTAAAGTTGTGGAGCCAGAGGCTGCGGGAGGCCAAGGCGTTTCCGGGGGCGAGGAAGATTTGTCCTTGAGATCGTGCCAGTTCGCGGTGAGCGGCGCCGATGCGCATCTGGCGGTAGAGGCGGTTCGTCTGGCGGTGCTGGATTGGTGATTGTGACCAGTAGAGTAGGATGTGGCGCCAGAAGTGTTGAAGGTCCAGCTCGCGTTCCCAAGAGGGGCTGAGAATTCCAGCCCAGTGAGTCTCGTACAGAACGGCGATGACCCCGCCGCGGCCGCGTACGAGTTGATGGCCGGTGATCTGCTCGACCTCGATGCGTTCCGGTGGAGGAGGGACGTCGTCGACGGTGACGTGGTAACGTGGGAACTTGGCGGCAGAAGCTGTGAGCACGTATGTAGTGAGGTCCGCGGACAGATGCTTGGGGATGTCGTTGGTCTCGTCGGGGTTCCGGCAAGGTTGGCGTCGTTGGACGGAGACGCGTGGCTTGGAGTCCTGTCCCGGAAGGTCGGACGGAAGGTCGAGGAAACGTAGCTTGTCGTGAAGGGGGCGATTGTCGGGGGTGCTTGAGGCGGGCGTCGGTCCTTCGGCGAGGACCTTGAAGGGGCCATTCCAGTCCAGGGAAAGCTTCGTCTTGAGGACGGTTGCATCGGTGCCCTTTTTGACGCATTGGCGGATGGTTGAGGCGGAGTTGTAGACCCAAACCCAGCCGCCTATGGTGAAGGGGGGGGGGGGCTAGGAGGGCGGCCATGATGTGCGCGTTGCGGCGCTGGAGACGCGAGACGGTGAGTCGGTGTAGTTCGCAGACGAGGGAATAGGCGCGTCGTTGTCGATCGGTGGCAAGGTTGATGCAAACCAGGGGATCGCGGTCGAAGCTTTAGTGACCGCCGATGTTGTCGGGTTCGAAGACCGGGAGCGGGAGGCGAGGAAGGCGGCCCATGTGGATTTCGTTAGGCGCAAGCCCTGTAGCGGCGTTCACGGAGTTGTTGTAGGCCGACGACACGTGTGGGAGCAGCACGTCCCAGTCGGTCTGCTGCTCGATGCCCATCATAGAGAGCATTTTTACCAGCACATGGTTGACGCGCCGACGCCGCCGTTGGTGCAGGGGTGGTAGGAGCTGGTGTTGACCTTGTGGATGCCAAGGCGCTCGTAGACGATGTTCGCAAGCTTGGAGGTAAAGTGTAGTCCGTTGTCGGAGAGGAGTGTAACCGGGCACCCCCAGAGAGGGATGTACTCGTTCAGGATGATGTCGGCAGTGCCGGCGGCCGTGAACTGCGCCGCTGAAACGGCAAACATATCGGCTCGGCGGCTGAAGCGGTCTGTGAAGAGGATGATGCGGACGACTCCCGCGCGGCGTGAATGGCTGGGGCCCAAAGCAGTCGACGCTGGCGGTGATGTCAGGCCCGTTGGGCAAAGGAAGAGAAAGGATGCCGGGAGGTTTCCGCGCCTGACATTGAAGGCAACGGCGGATCCACCAGCGGACGGAAGAGTCCATACCAATCCACCAAAAGAAACGAGCCAGCATGTGGACCGTTCGGGTGACTCCCAGATGTAGAGAGGTGGTGGCGTGGCATGTGTTCAGCACCCAAGGGCGCATTAACATTGGCACGTAGACGCGTGGGGTAAGGGGGGCGGGTGGTGGTAGGCTGTTCCCGGGTGGGGTTGTGGGTGGTCGTTGGACCAGGAGGGTGGTTTCGTCGTCGGTACGGTGCAGCTTGCTTTTGGAGGCAAGAGTGAGGACGTCCGAAAGTTGTTGGCGCCGGGCCGAGGGGATGAAATCCAGGAGGTCGTGCGGCGTGCGGGCGGGGGAGTCCAACGACAGGAAGCGGATGGTGGCGCAGCACAGGGGCTCCGCGCGTTGTTCTCGCACCCAGTCTTTCTAGGTGTAGTGCTCGACGCAGGCGAGGAGGTAGAGGTCGCCATCGGTTTCGACGACGGGCTCCGGAAGGGGCACTGACGGTGGTGTTGGTGCCGGCGTCTAATTTCGGCGCCCACTCCTTTTTCAGCAACAGGCCCCAATAAAAGAAGACAAGTGCGGGGCTTACTTCACCGAAGTTGATAGTTTTTCAGGGTATTCACGGAAGACGAGGCCCGTGTGGGACGGGACGGTCGGGTTTAACTCGCCGCAGGCGGGTTTTTTTTTCTGCCGCCCATTGTGATGGCGATGAGAATCCCATGTTCAAAATTTTGCCCCCCGTTATAACGGGAATGGGAAATGCCCGCTTGCTTCTTACTTGGGTTGGGAATCGGACGGGAAGCTGGGGTAGGTTCCATTGATAGGACGTGATGAGAGTGAAACGTGACGGCAACGGAATGGGACGGGCCTACCGTATCCCTGTAGAGGAGGCGGAAAATAGTAAAGAAATGTGGGGAAGACTATGGGAGAAGAACGGGAAACGACAACGGGTATACGTGGGACATTCTCAACAGAACACGGGAGGTACATGCCCCCAAATCAAAAACCGAGGCATACATACACACATACTCTGCTTGAAATTTCTTGGGAGAGGTAGTATGTACTACAGCTCGCTGTAGTTGATGCCTATGTACGACTCAACTATCGGGCAAGAATCCATATACATTCCCGTCATCCAACCCAAGATTCAGAAAGCCAGTTGTATCAATTGAGCTATATGGTATGGTAGATGTGTGTGGGTGTGCCATTGGGAGGCTATAGTGGAAGAAGGTGGGAATGGGGATGTGAGAAACCTTGCCCACAATGGGAATGGGAATGAGAGAGAAGCCGTGCCCACAACGAGAGTGGGCAGCACATGTGGGGCGGGAGGATGCTAGATCGGCTATTTTTTGGGAACAAGTGGTTATTGAATTTATCGTGGGATGGGTAGGATGGGAATGGGATGCTCCAAATCCACAATGGGCTTCCCGTCCTATTCCTATCCCATCCACAATGGGAATTCCCGTCCCATTGTCTCCCGTTAACACCATTGACACTTTCCCTTTGAGTATTTTTTCGCCGTGAGAGAAAATGTTTTTGTCGATACACCGACTCCGGCAGAGAGGAGTTTGGAAGGGGTATGACAACCTTCTGGAGGAGAATCGTCGACGAGCCGGACGCGTTCCCGCCAGATTTCGGGCACCTCGTCTTGCAGTCGAGCCTCACTGCGTGAGGGAAAAAGTGCGGACGGGTTTGTGTGGGCATGATATGGAAGAGGCTCATCACCGCAGGGACAATGCAGCAGTGGCGACCGCGTTTAGAGTACGTACGCCGAGAGGTGGTGCAGGTTTGGGTCGCCGTACCCGGTAGAGTGGAGCATGTGGAATTGAGGGCTAGGATGCTACACGAGACGGTAAACTGGCTCGTTCTCACGGACTGCTCCAACGCCTTCAACGCCGTATGAAGGACGGCGGAGCTAGCCGAGGTGGCAAATTGCGTGCCAGCGGTCACTCCTTTAGTGCCCAAGTGCTACGGGACAAGACCAGCCGAAGTGTTTTTCCGGATGGACTCAGGGGAGACCAAGACTATCGCTTGCTCCAGCGGCGTCCAGAAAGGGGATCCCATGGGACCAGCAATGTTCTGCCTGGCGTTGTGACCGGGGCTGCAGCGATTCCCGCAGGAATTCGAGAGAGAAGGAGTGAAAGCCTTCGCGTACATGGACGGTGTCTCTCTCGGTCTTTCGGTGATCACGCCCAACACGGTTGTAGTATTCTCCTTCCTCTGGCGAGAGGTAGAGGACATCAGTATTGTGGTCTACGCCGTCAAACCAGTGGCGCTACTACCCAAAGGGCACGCCCCGACGGCGGAGGTGGTTTCACTCCTTGAAAATGTGATATCAATATCTCTGACGAGCTGGGGTGACGGTGGTGGGTGTCCCGATCGGCACGGAAGAATACGTGAGGGGGCGAGCAATGGAGGTAGTGAGGGATGGAGGCGCGAAACGCCTTGCGCGCTGCCTCGCTATCATGCCCGACAAACAAGCAGCGGCCCTCATCGACGTCGAATCTCTCGGGTAACGGACGAGCTACCTCGAAAGGGCTCTGGACCCGGGGCTGTCCCTCAAAGCATGTAAAAGGGCAGACAACGGGGCGAAGTGGGCGTACGAGAAAATCCTCAAGCTACCGGGAGCGGCGGAGGCACAGTCGGGTTTTCAAGAGGGGTGCCCAGAGAGTCGACGGACTCTCAAACCTTACTAGCAGGTCCAAGCACGCCTTTCTTAAGGAGCGGGAGGGTTAGGGCTGCCGTCGACAGGAAGGAGGAGAACGTCGGCATCCATCGGGAGCAGGGTGGGGACCTTGCCAGAGGTCCTAGCGGACCTCACAGGCCCGTTAGGCAATAAACAAAGGAGGGGGCTCCCAGAATCGAGCATCATTGCTCAGCTGGGGGACAGCTTGCAGGAGATTCGAGACACATGGGGGGTGACAAAAGAAGCGAAGGCGGACACCGTCCCCGAATCTCGGCCGGAATGGGGTCTCAACGCAGAGGGGGACCGGGCCCCCAAGACTTCCAGAGGCCGACATGCTGGATGCGTATGACACCGTAACCACTAGTTCGCGCAAAGCTCAACAGAAGCTGGGCAATATGGTGAATCAAGGTCGGCACGCTGACCACACTACTTCGCTCGCTGGAGGAGCTACCGGAGACAGCACGCCCCCCAGGACCAGGCGACCCGATGGGGGGGGACGAGACCAAAGCTTTCGCCAAGGCTTGCTTTAGGAGTCTAAAGGGGGCAGGAGCCACGGCATGCCTTCGGGCGAGACCAACGGACTCACTCCTTGTCATACTCGCAGCTGAGTTCGTGGGCATGGGAAGACATTTCATGGGGAACGAGGAACACGTGGCAGTGAGGTGCCCCTGCTGCGATGCAGTTAACGTGGATGTCCGCCACGCGCGCATCTGTCCCAGAGCAAGGGTGCAGATGAATCAGCACCAACCGCTTGTCCACGTGATGCCCCGTACTTTGAAGCGGCTAGAAACTCGACACCAAGTGGAGAGCGGCGAACCGTCCACCGCAAACCGAAATCTGCGGATGGACACTGTCGTCAGGAGAAGAGGTCTCCGGGACGCTCCTAACAGGGAGAAAAGGGAGATGTCCATCCTGCTGGATGTCACCCATGCTGACCCTCAAGCGCAGATACACCTGCGAGGAGGCAGTTCTGGTCACGATAGACCAGCTGTCTCTGTCTCCGAAGCGCGCAAGCGCCAACACTACGCTCGTCCGGGACATGTGTCCTTTGACAAACGTAGTCACAAATTTTCCACTTTAGCAGTGGTAAGCTGTCGGCGTCCCGGGGTAGAGGGCAGTAAGTTCATCGACCAGCTGGCACCTGGTATCATGGGGGGGAGGAATGGTGGGTCGATGGGAAGGAAAGGAGTGGTGAAGGAACGCCTACTTCAAAATCTTCTCGGTGACAAAGACAGGTCGCCATTTCGAAGAGGGTGTCGCGCTTCAAACTCCAGCTTAGGGATCGCCAGGAAACGAGAAGGAGCAGGGGGGGGGGGGGGGGGGATAACACAGACCCACGCCGATGGCGTGTGGATAGAGCTTGGATTCGGCTGAGGATAGAAGAATAGAACAGAAAGAGCACATCTTGAGATGGAGGAGGGGGGGGGTAAAGACAACAAAAAATGGAGTTTCGTAGACAAATCATAAAGGAAAGTAGACATAGAAGGTATCTAGACCATGTGCATAGGTTTCCATTGTTTCCGGGTATTTCTTCTTTCAGGCCTGTTTTCAGTGATCAATGTTGAAGCTTATGCTGCACATTGTCGGACGACAATCAAAATAATAACAAGATCCGTTTCCAACGAAGGCGATCGTTTTCTTGATGCCTTCTGGGGGATATTTTCGACAAGTCCATGAAGAAATCGTTTGAGGATTTCCTTTTACAGAGACAGTAAGTTCAAAACCTATTTAATGTATTTAGTCTGTCTGAGGATAAAAAACAAGGCTCCAAAGGCTCGCAAATATATAGGAGGAGGAGGTGATTTCGTTGATTGGCATGATAATCTAGGCTCAGGAACCATGGGTACATGTCAAGAAATGTATATAGATTGTTCGCGCGAAGCAAGAAATAAACATGAAGACATTTTTCTCGGACGAGCTAAAATACAGAACACTTGTAAAACATTGAAAACAATAAGAACAGGAACGCTGGTCCAGACCTAATTTCTTATTCGAAAACGGTACGTTCTTTACTAACTTCAGTGTATATTTTTTAGCTCTTGCGAGCAAGAAGTTACTTACTGCCTCTGCGCCGCGATTCGCGAATACCCGTCTCCTCCTGGTATGCCTGCTTAATTCAACTTCGTGTACGGCCCGGTATACGTAGTTTTCCCATATAAAACCAGGTTCTGGTCTGAGTTTGAGGCTGTGTTCCACACACTAGCTTTGTCATGTGCAATGTGTTCACTGTTAACCCCTCAAGGGCAGTTGTCTGGGTTAGTGTATCTCTGACGTAAGTCGAAGGCGCACAAAAAATCAATCTACGACCCACGAGACACGCTACCATCCCCGCCTCCCCCAGAATGGGCCGATTCATTTCAGAATACCGTCATGCAAGCTCCCACGACCACGAATGGGGTGCACCGCCGGTGAACATTTGCATAACGAAGTCTATCTGCTATGAATCGCTTTATAGCAGTACAGGTGCGCTTTTTTTCACGGAGAAAACAAACATATTTCATGACCAAAATCATCAAATTTTGGGTGATTGATTTATTCATGCTTATTCGATTGTTTGTAAATATATCGAGGAAATGTTGTTTTGATTGTGATTGTAAATGAAAAAGAACAACGTGATTAGCCATCGCGTTGATTGTTGATTCACAACACTACTGCTGTAGTATTGATTCGAGTTGTCGGTGTTTCTGCAGATCACGTGAACTCCTCTGTGGAGGACCGCGCCGATCTCACATCACGCCTTGGCTCGAGCTCCCGGCTATGGCACTACTCTATGCGAGGTGTGCTCGCCCCCACGTTGCGGTGATAGATGAAAATGCCAGGGCCGCACACCCATACCGTATCACTGCTGTTGTTTCGTCTCCCTCCATCATGGCCTGCACACCTTTTAAGCGCACCAAGGGGCATGCCCACGACAAGGTCAAAAAGTGTAGAATGGGATGCCGTGGGGATACCATGGTGTGCCATGGGCGGTACCATGGCAATGCCACGGCATGCCCACGACAAGGTCAAATTGTAACCCTAACCTAGGTGCCGTGGACATTGGAGTGCCGTGGGGGTTGTCCATGACATGCCGTGAGGTTGCCATGGAGTGCCGTGGCGGCAGCCGCGGGGGTTGCCATGTTGCTACCCATGGCATGTCATGGCAACCCCCACGGCGTGCCATGGAACCCTATGCAACGCCATGGGATGCCGTGGGGATGCCATGGTGTGCCATGGGCAGTACCATGTCAATGCCACGGCATGCCCACGACAAGGTCAAAAAGTGTAGAACCCTGTCTGGCAAGCACCCTACATATATATGTTTTTGTGACTCGTGCATGGCCATACAACCGGAGGTCGCTTTTGGTCAAGTATATCAGGTGCACTATCCTGCCGAAAACCATCAACCCAAATGGACACGGGCACACATGGGTGGTGTATGCTGAAAATATGCTGGCATTCTCACGGTCGGCGGCTCAGGCTTGCCGTGTAGATTAACCGATACCTGTCCGCATGACGACCTGGCAGTATATAATATGTGCGCCTGAGTCCTCACACGTTTGTTTATTGTGATTCTGAAAGCACACAACCTGCGATTTCGTTGTTGTTGCTATTGCAGCAGGGCGACATCGCCTAGATCAAGATCCGGAACGGTAGTAGCGTAGGGAGCGACAGCACCGGAGGATATTCCCACTCGAGATGTATACAGTCTAAACCAATACTGATTGCGTACAACGCTGTTGTGAAGTTTCCTATGATCACGCGATCCGCGGCGAAACTGTAGAACATATGAGAACAAGAAACGAGGTCTTGTCCAGTTGTCACGACTGCATACACACCTACAGCAGCAGTACGTCACGGTATGCAGTGAGCCGCACATTTGATGTCAAAGACTCCACCTGTGCGCGTATGCGGATCGTATCGTGTTATTTTCAGCGCCCAACCCCGAGGGGCGAGTCATACCGATGATGAGCAACGATCTCAAGAATAAGTCACATCTATTTTACCTCGCGCACAATACCTGCTGCGTAGACCAGACTCGATAACCGCGGTATCACGAACAGCCCCCTTGCTCGGTAGGACACACAACAGGTCCCGACTGAATCCAGAAATACTTCCAGGTTGAACGGCACATCCCGCGTTGCATCAGAATTCAGTTCCAGGGTAAAACGGCAGTACCAAATTCCACCATAAATATGCGCCAAGGTCAAACGGTGAGCCCACCTTCAATTACTGAGAGTTACCAAATATATGCGGCAGTCCAAATTAAAAATCTCACTATCTCATTTTCTGTATAGATATTACAAACGTACGCCAGACAGTGACTGCAGGAAGGGGCAAACCCTCAAACGTTAGTGCGCCTGGGAAACCGTCCAACAATATCTATTGCGACCATCTCGACATAAATGTCGTACAGCCCGACAACATCGGCCCCCCTGTTGTGTAGTCTATAAAACCCGAACGTCAGGACGGTTCTGACATAGAACAACTCAAATCCGATCAATAGCATCCCCGCGGCTTGGAAATGTCCAGGGAAGCTTACGTAAGGACACAAACTGCTGCACCTAAACTAAAAAGGACTAGAAATACGAGTATAGGTAATTGGTTCCCCCGTGCGTGGTGCGCAGCTACCCAATACGCGACCAAAGTGTACAACACGATTCATCAAGGCCATCGGCATACGCTGCTGACGCATGAACCCTAGTCATGCAAGACTATTTCCGAACACATTATCTAATTCCCTAGCAATGGGGCGCACCTCGACTGCCAAACTATTGTGAGTGTAGTGATTCCGTTTCAAACGGCCCGTGCGATCGGGATTAAGCCACTACTAATCGACCACTATGTGCTGGTGCTTTTGGGTGGTTCCGTTTCTAACGGCCCGTTCGTACCGGGAACCCACCAGGATTGCTAAACGATTATTGAATGTGATGATTCCGTTTCTAACGGCCCGTGCAATCGGAAACCCACCACGAAAACCAAACGATTAATATGTAATGATTCCGTTTCAAACGGCCCGTGCGATCGGGATTAAGCCATTACTAATCGACCACTGTGTCTTCTTCCCCTCCGTTTGCCAATCCGCCGTGGAAATTTGTTGCGGGAGGGTGGGGGGGAAAAAACAACTAGACGACTCCCTGACGCCCCTAGCCCGGTTCTATTCAATTCGTGCAAGGCATTGCCCGTTAGCTATCTATCCTGGATACTCACTGCACCGACGACCCCGCTTCACACCGCTCTACCGCTGATTGCTCGTATCTGACCTGCGTTGGTCTTTCCTCGTCAATCATCCGGAACTTCCATTATTTTTCATTCTTACCCTGTACCAAACATCCCTTCATATTTTATGGGAAACCCTCCGAAACATTCTCATTCCTTCACTGGTTTATCTTTTCTACCCGTTACCCCCCAAACACCAGGTTGTCCCTACGACAACCTTCCTCTTTGGTTGTCCACTTCCACGAAAAAATGCTTGATATTAATTGAAGAAGCCGAAATGGTGGGCGGGGGGGGGGCTGCCCTGGCCCGTCCATGCGTAAAAACCCCTATATAAAATAGCCGGAGGGAAGAGAGAAAAAAAGGGGGGGGGGGGGTCACCCCGTCCCTTTTCGCTTGCTTACGCCTCCCCCCCCCACACCACACAAAAACGAAACGCGGTCGACCTCGTTATCGGTCGCGCTCCGCTAGTGGAACGCCTCCCCTCACGAGACCGCGGTTCCTTCCCCTTTTCGGCCGGATATGTGTAGGGACTGTTTGGGTACTTCGCAGCCTCCCAAGCTGTCCTCACTATACCAGGCGGAGTAACACCTATAGTATTTAGCCCCATCTAGTCCCTTGTCCTGGCTGTCTCTCAAACTCCCCCCCCCCCCATGCTCCAACACCTCTGATACCCATACCGGGTCTTACACGTTAGCCCTAACGTACACCATAAACGAGTCCGACGACCACCTCCCTGCTTTCTAAATCACTCTGGTTCTCTTCTCGCAGTCAGTCTCGTTGCCCCCTCTATTCTTCCCGAATGCAACGCGAATTCTTCCGGAATCAGACTTGCCCCCGCTCCCCTCCCCTCTTCCCTCCACCTCCTCCCTACACTGGCGAGACCCTTCCTCAAGCACTGGGTTGCCTTCCCCCTGGACCAGACCCTCCAACCGTCCGTTACTCGATATGACATCAAAGGGGCTTCCCCTGTCAACTCCCCGTCATTGTACATTCCGATCAGCTCCGCCAATAGTCCCACTACCCCCCCCTTCCTCTCCTCCACCCCGTCCTGATCTTGTCCTGACAAGTACCGCTCCTTTTCTTCCTTGATCTCCCTTCGATCCCCTGAACCTCACCTCCACCTTATTTGCTTCCCGAATGCTACCCTCTGCCAATTGATCATTATCTCTGAAAAACGCTACATCCCCCCCCTCCTTAAGCAGTACCAGGTATACCTTATGATACACCCCTCTCTCCTTGGCAAACAATTCTGACGCTCGCAACATAAAAAAATAGGATAGTGCCAGACCTATCCATAACACCTCCCCCCCTTCCCCCCATGATGCAGTGCTTCCTTGCATCCCCCTCAGCATCCTCCAAGTCAATGGTATTCTTACCCTTTGCTGACTACCCGAATCCACGTGTGCCCTCTTGATACCTTGCCTCACCGATCTGATCAACGGATTACTCATGGGCACCGAAGCCACGAAGTGCTCATGGTAGAAATTAATCGCCGCCAAATTGCCTACTATAGTCGACTCCCTGGTCCCTTTTTCTGCGCAGCAGTACCCCCATGAACTCGACCAACTCTCCCACTAGCTCCATCTCCCCCATGTCTTTCTGCAGCCAATACACCCCTTGCCGACAAACGATCTCCAGCTCACCCACATCCTCCAATTCGCCTCGTAGGTTTTTCGAGAAGCTGCAACTCTTCCAAATGCGTACTCTCTCGCAATATCTCCGAACACATTAGCTTCTCCCCCGATCCCAGTTCCTGCACCTGCCAGGCGATTTCGGGACATTCCGCGTTTAGTTTATCGGTAATCTGTTCCTCTCGCCACCTAGTCAGACCGTCTGCCAACCTGTTGTCGACCCCCCGTACGTGCCTTGCCTGAAAAAACCACCTTCCCCGTGCTTCCCACGCCCCCATCATCCTGATCAACGCCCCTACTCTTGCTTGTTTCTTACCTCCCCCACGACACCTCTTTACCCAGGATACGGCTGCTTCGTTATCTGTCCTCATCAAAACTGCCTCCGCCTTCCTACCCGGTTTCTCCCCCATGTCTACCATCACGACCGCCGTCACTACCATGGCCATGACGTCCAACAGGTTAATGGAAATTAAATCAGCTACCGCCTTCCCCCCCCCTTATCGTACGTTTCTGCACCTCGTCTGGCAGGGCGAATCCCCAGTACACCCCCGTTTCCATGCACAACCCCCCAATCGCTGTCAAGGAAGCGTCCGAAAACCAGGTTCTACTCGGCCGCTGCTTCACGAAGCTGAAAGACGGTGTTGTTATGCTGTCTCCCCCGTACCCTCCCCCCGTCTCCAAAAGCCATCTCCACCATCCCACGTCCGCCATACACTCCCGCGACAACCGTAAAACTCATCTCGCTTATTTCTGCTTTCTGAACCTACCCCACGCCCCCCCCCCCCCCCCCGCCACTCCACCTCATCAAGATGCAGATTAGATAACTGCAGAAGCCGACGGACGAAGTACCGTCCGGGCCGGATTACAAAGGATGCGTGGTGCAACTTCCCTGCTAACACTAGCACCTCCCTCACCGTTGCCGTCTGCCGCCCTGCTGGCCAATCTGCCAATCGACTCGCGTAATTCGTCCACCTTTCGCTTCGGGAGGGCAATAGTCATGCTCTCCGTGTCAACATCGTACCCCAACACCTCTTGTTGCGTTGCTCAGCCTGTCACCTTTTTTTTCGAAAGTAACGGATCCTCCCCTTCCGACCTCTCGCCCATAGCCTGCTCGTGGATTACCGCTAACGATCGAGACAAGTTCAAACACCGCGCCCCTTTCGGGTCCCACTGAACCTCTACTGAGATGGCATCATCCATAAAAAAAAAACACAAAGGCTGGGTTTTCCGCCCCTCTCCCGTTCGCTGGCCGCACTACGCACTCTGCCGGCCACTGGACGCCCCGTTGCCTGCGCAACCGTCACGTGCTCTACCGCGCGGTCTCCCGGCCTCGAGAAAGACGCGGATGCTCTCGTGGTGTTGCGTTGCGCATGCTGCATCGCAGCTGATATCACGTCCCACCACCCCGGACTGCCCCTCCAACCAAACTTCAAGCGCAAATCAACGAAAAGGTACTCTCCCAATACGTACCCGAAAGCCGCTGCACCGTCGGGTCTACTGGGATCTGTCTGAACGCATTTTTGACGTCCATTTTTTATTAAGAATTCGCACTCGATCCCCGAACTTAACCCTCAACCCCAGTACCCTTTGTAAAACTTCATGCATCACCCCCGCCAGCGCACATGCCGGAATCTCATCCCATTCCGTCGTCGAGTTCACCGACCCGCACCCATTTTCGTGCTCGAAAGTCATGTCGTGGATTATCCTTACATTTTCGCGCTCTTCTACTACCCCAACTGGGGACACCCGCAGTCCCGGTATCTTCTCCGCTTGCTTCTTTAGGAAAATAATCGCCCTGCCCCCCGCCATGTCCGCAACCGCTTTTCCCACACTGCGTCACCAATTTTCTGTGCGCTTGAATGGAACCGTATGCAAGTTCCTGTGTAAGATCCCCCCCCCTGGCCCAACGTCTACCGGTACCCCCGCGCGCGGCGTGTGCCTCAACTTGTCGATTTCCGGGAACTGGTGCTTGTCCCCGAAGAACGCTTGTACACGCTCTGGGTCCATGTGGGGTGCTGTCAACGAAACCTCAACGATTGCACAACCCTCCCTACCCCCCCTTCCCACGCCCCGGTTACTCGCGACCAAACTGCCCCAGCCGTCGTGGCTAAAACTCCCACCAAGCTTGCCGCCTTCACCGATTTCCCCGACACCTTCCCCAACAACCCCTGTGCAACCTCCCGACGCTTCTGCTCTTCAACGCGCCGGCCGGATATCGCACCTGTTTCTGACAAAACCACCGACCCCGGAGTCAGACTCCCCCTTTGGGCGAGCGTCGAACCCGAACCCCCCGCTGTCGCCCTCGTCGTAGTCGCCCCAGAACTCGTGACGGATGCTCGCTTCGTTGGCCCCGCTGTGCCGCGGAGCCCGTGTCCTCATTTCTTCGCCGGCCCGTCGTTCCCCTCCCCTCCCTCTCCGCCCCCCCCCCACCCCCACTGCTCCCCGTCCCACTCCTTGCTCGTTCCCCCCCCCCCCACCACCCCACCCCCCTGCGGCCCCGGTTCCGCTTGTCCCCCCGTTTGCCTCCCCCCCCCCCCCCCCCCCGATAACGGGTTGGCGTCGGTTGGCAACGACACTGTAAAACATGCCGCTCACTACGTGAGCTAGACATCCAGGGTACAGTTTTTTTTTTGTTTTTGGCGGTCGCCCACAGCTGGTCATCTAGTTAGATCATTTGTGCGAAATAAAGAACCTTTACTCTGCACAAGGGAATTGATCGTATCACGTAGTATTCAAGGTACGGCACCCAAGAGGCAGTTACATAGTACTCCCATTGCTGTCTCTGGAAGTGGCCACACCGGAAATTAAACTAACTCATTGAAGCTGTCATCCATATGCAAGTCAGCCTCACAAGCGGTTCATAGTAGGATGCAGCTCACCCTTCATGCGACTCGCCGGACACCTCACTGCGCTTCGCGCTTGGTGCAAGCAATGTCTGCCTGGTTGGTGAAAACCCGACATGCTCCGTCCCGGCATTGTAGGGATGCGAGGGTCTATGGTCATACGACTACGGCCATGCATGAGATCGAGGACATCTCTCCTATCGAGTACACCCCCCCCCCCCCCCCCCCCCCCCCCCGTCCTCTCTTGTGCCCCCCCGCGGCGTGCTCCTCGGCGTATCCTACGTCCCCCAGGTGGATGGGTGCTGCCGTGACCCACGTATGTGTCCGCGAGAACAGCGGTAGGGGCAACGGGTAAACGTCGCTCGGCCCTGGAAACGTACCGATTTCCTGCTTCAGGATATGTGCTTGTCGGGCCACCTCCTCCGACCACTCCTGGAGGTCTTTGTTAAAGCATTGCACAAACTTCGCTTTAAACTGCTCAGATATCCACCTGCGTGTTTCTCGCGTGGAACGTCTTCACCGCTTGCGTGACCACCCGGAAACACTCAACCAGCATAATCGTCCGGCGCAGCGACGCTTGACCAAAGGCTTTGTTCCCGTCCACCACGTACTGCATGAGGTGCGTCAACAAGAGAAACACTGTCTCCACCCTGTGGTCCAGCGACACCTGCGCGCTCCCTCCCCCGAAGCCAAAATGGTCCGTCTGCGCAAAATTCCGCACATCAATGTTGCTCTCAGCGCTGCTACATGCTGTACCCCCCCCCCCCCTTGACAATGAAGCCCCCGGTAATCGTACCCAAGGCATCCGCCGAATCAAAGGGTGGGGGTTTCCCATCCCCGCGCAGTGATGACCAGACTACTGTTGTGCGGTTGCCCTTGCGCCACATCGTCTCCGCTACGGATGGCTTTCTTCCCCGCTCCCCCCCATTCCTCCCCCCCCCCCCAACTTTGCAACCCGGACGGGAAATTCGATGCTCCTCCCCTCCCCCCCCCACTGCGGCCTGGTGCTGAGCAAGGAACTGATGCCGTCCCCCCACCCCGGAGCTGCTTCGTGCTGCGGCTGCCGGTGCAACCTCCGTGCTTCCCTCTCCCACGGACTTGTCTCCTCCTTCGCCCACCCCCACTGTCCTTCGGGTGCCCCTATCTGCTGCTGTCGCGACCCCGACACGTCTATTTCCCACTCGCTTACATCCCCGAACCCCCCAGGCCTGACTGCTGCTGCTACTGTAGCGGCCTGCTCGGCCTCTGTTGCTGCTGTCGCGGGTTCGGTACTCCCCCGCCCCAACCTATCCCCCACCCCCCCCGCACCCCTCCCTCCCCCGCCCCCCTCCTCCCGCGTCTTCCCTGCCGCATTGCTCTGATGCCCACCGTTGCTGCTGCTGCTGCTGCTGCTACTGTCCCCCCCTCCCCCTGTATGTCCACCCTTCTTGCTGTGGTGCCCACTCTTGCTGTAGCTGCTGTGGTGTGCCCCGGCTGTGCGGCTGCTGCAGTGCCCACCCCTGCTGCTGCTGCGTCGGCGGCGGGCCTCCCGGGCCCGAGGGTGCGTGTGAGGGCCCGTTAAAGGTCGTGAGCTGGCGGCTAGCCCGCCTCCCCCCCGCCTCCTGCTGATACGAACTCCCTCCACCCGACATTGGGGCGCCTTGAAACTCGTTTTCCCCCGGAAAATTTGGTCGCTGCGCTGCGATGGGGCATGTTTCATGGAGTTGGACTGCTCGCGGTTCTCATACGAGCCGTTCCCACGCCCCCTACCCTGCGACGTGTAACCCCCCCCTCCCCCCCCTACCCGACCGCATGTGAGCTCCTTGGTGTACTGTCTGGTTGCCCTCAAAGTGCACGCTCCTACTCGTACCCCGGTTACCCAGGGTATTTGCTCGCACTCTACCGTCGTCGTTGTTGCCCGACCCTCCTGCTGAAGACTGATCGTCCTCCTCGTTACCGGCCGCCCCGTTCCCTTGGGTCGACCTCCGCCTTGGACCCGGGCTTCCCACAAGATTGTCGTGCTCCTCGTCCTGCCGTTGTATCGCGGTAAGAGGTTCCCCCATCCCGCTCGTCGATCCTCCCAACGCACAGGCTCAACGACTGCTGACCACTTGACGACCCTTGCCCGGTTCTCTAAAACAAACTACTAGACGACTCCCTGACGTCCCTTGCCCGGTTCTATTCAGCTCGTGCAGGGCCTTGCCCGTTAGCCATCTATCCTAGATACTCGCTGCACCGACGACCCCGCTAAACACCGCTCTACCGCTGCTTGCTCGTATCTGAACTGCGTTGGTCTTTCCTCATCAATCATCCGGAACTTCCATTATTTTTCATTCTTACCCCGTACCAAACATCCCTCCTTATTAGTATATAGGAAACCCTCCGAAACAGTCTCATTCCTTCACTGGTTTGTCTTTTCTACCCATTACCCCCCAAACACCAGGTTGCCCCAAGGGCAACTTTCCTCATTATTCTCTAGCAATTCCTCAGGTCGAAAACACGTTCCATTAATACTGAACGGCCCACGTCTGCCACAAAACTACGTAGCCCACAATACCGGAAAAATAAAAACTGTGAAGGAAATTATCTCAAGTTCATCACAAAGACACCATCAAAGAGAAACGTCTCCGTGTGCAACGGATTGATGCAGTAACCGGCCGTTCCCTCCCGTGATACTAGCGTAGGGTCCTTGAAGAACACAATATGATGGTAAGTGTAAAAAAAAAAACTATCCTTGCAGCGTCATGCCCCAAACGGCAACGTCACCGTCCCTACTACAGCAGTAGGAATCAACCGAAGCGATTGCATTCTGCATGACGTTCTCCGAACTGATTCCTGCCCATAATATACGAATCCCATGCAGAATTGTCAAACAAATCGCCAATGCTCGTCCAGCAAATACTCGGAATTTGAGCCGCATGTACTGCGGCAAGCCTGTAGCCCCCCCCCCACCGTTCGGTCATGTTACACGACTTGCAGTGTCCGATATGTGCCCCCAAAAGCAAGGGTCGAGTACGAGTAGGGAAATGGCATTAGTCTACAGAATCGTGTCAAGGTAACCGCTTTATTCGTTGGGCGGAATTCTACAAAACAACAGCACAAGCACGCTACCCCCGCCAGCGTACAAGATGAAACGGCTTCGCCGAAAAACCAACAGTCGGACATTGAGGCTGTCCAGAATCTCAAGTCAATGTGTCGTGCAACGAGTCACGATTGGCTGGTGTGGGTACTATCGGAAAATACTTCAACCACACGAGCGTGTCCCCCCCAAATAGCCTGCTATATTAGGTGGTCCTACCCTCAGCCTATCGACTTCAATATGTCTTTGAAGGTTGGACGATTACTAGAGCACGCAATCCCAACACGCATTGATGACATTCGCCGCATCAGCTGGAGAGTCCGCTGGGATTTCAGGGCGCTGTTCCTTTATCACCACGCGTACGAATATATTTCGAAGGCACCCGTCCTCCCACGGAAGTTTCCTGTTAAGAACCTCCCAGACCACCACTCCGAAGCTGTACACATCGCTTGGGTGGGAAGCACACTTTGCGTCCAGAACCTTGACGTGGCAGAGAGGGAAAATATGCAGATACGCAACGGGGTCAAGCGCGAGCATTTACGTCGGACGACTCCAGAGTTGGTTGATACTGTGAGGGTGTTACCTACTGAGCTATAGGGGTAAAAGATCGATCGATTGCCCAGCCCAGGGTAATCCTTATATCTCTCTCCCCCCCCCCTCTGAATTTGACCTAGCACAGGCGCCTATGTCACACCTCTTCTGTAGATCATCATCTCTTGGAACCCATACTGCCCCCCCACATCACAATTGGCGTCGACGGCAGGACAGGGGGGACCGGTGTGGGAGTGGGGGTGACCGGTGTGGAAGTGGGTGCGACTGGGTGTTGAGGGAGTATCGATGTAGTGGGGATCGTGCTGTTTGGGAGGGGTGTTGGAGCCTGCACTGGCGCAAGGGGAATTACGAGACCGGGCGCGGTAGGAAGTGGAGGGGCCTGGGCTGCAACGGAGGTTGCATGGGTGAGCAGGGGGTGGGGGTCGCGGGACACTGTGGAGGTAGTGGTGCAATGCATATTGCGTTGTTTTTGCGGGGCGCGGGAGCCGGCAGCGGTGCAATAGAGATTGTTCGACCGGGCGCCGCGGGATACGGAGAGGTCAGGGCCGCAACAGAAGCTGTATTGGAAGGCAGTGGGGAGGGAACTACTTGATGCTGTGGTGGTAGCGGTGTGATGGAGGCTGTATTGGGAGGCAGCGAGGAGGGAGCCATTGAATACTGAGGTGGTAGCGGTGCAATGGGGGATACGGTATTAAAGAGGGGGGTGCAGGCCTGTAGCGGCCTATTTGGCTCATACTGACCAGGCGGTGAGGCAATAGAGATTGTGGCGCCGGTTTGGGGGGCAAGTTGGTACTGAGGCGATAACGGCGTAGGTTGGTTGCCGCAAACGAAACAGATAGCGGGGCAGTATCATGGTCGGTCACTTGCCTGTTGTCCTCCGAGGGGCAATATCATGGTCGGTCACTTGCCTGCTGTCCTCCGACATGTAGTCCTCGTCGGTTGACGAGGAGAAATAGTCGCCATCACTGTGCTTCCGTGGGCGTTGTTCAGGCCCGGGGGGAGGTCCGCTGTTGCCGGACCGGGGGCGTGTTGTCGAGCTGGACGATCACGCGCGGCGGGTCGGGATGTCGGAGTTGCGGTTGTTTTGGTTGTTGTTATTGTTGTCGCGATCATGGTCGTCGTCCGGGCGCCAGTGGGTGACTGGTAGACGACCGTCCGAGCAACCCGTCGTCCGCTGTTGCCGTTGACCTCGAGAGGCGTTGTACTCTGCGACGGACGGCCATGTATGTTGAGTCGAGGAGTGAAAAGTCCTCAAAATTGCGACCAGCCTGAGTAGTTTGATCAGAACGTTGGAGTTGGTCATGTTCGGGAGGGCCTCGAGGGCCTGCTGAAGGATGGTAGTACCCGAATGAACAAAGCTTTTAATGGCCGAGGCGGCCGAGGAGATGGCTGCCCGACTGGCCTCCGGGACGTCTTGTGATGATATTACTTGACGTATCGTGGTGTGGAGGAAAGCGATATCCGTAACGTCCAGGACGAAGCCCAGAGATGTCGGGGTTAGAGGGAGAGACCCAGTGGAGGGGGGGGTCGAGGTAGTGGGGGCAGGGGCTGGAGCGTCAACAGGGAAGGTCGTGGTAGGGGTAGGAGAGAGGCCTTGAGAGGCAAAAGGGTCCTGGCTTGCTGGGCCGGGAGAGATGCCACCACACGCGTTCGGCTTGTGTTATCGCGTCACGTTCCCGAGCGTTCTGCTCTTCCAGCAATCGGGAGAGTCGTGCCTCACGCCTCGAGCGTTTCTTGGCGTGGGCAGCGAGCCACTCCTGAGGCGCTGCTGCCTTGGGGCATGACGACGGTACACCCCGCGCAAAATCTCCTATACTCTATCACATAAGCCTCTACGTGCAATTATAGTAGATATTCTCGGTAATGTATAATAGTATCTACGGCTCGGTAGTGTGTATTATCGTAGCTACGCAAGCCTATACCGGTCTATGCTATCGGAAGGTTTGAGTCACGGACACCCGAAATGGCGAAGACTTACGGCTGACAGAGCCTGTACATGCAGGCAGTATGGTATAGTCGCGGTATAGAAAGAAGCAAGGATATACCGCCCATGCGGTGGGGCTGCAACCCGTCCGCCTCCCTAGGTCTGATCAAAGTTGCACTGATGTGCTGTAAAGGGTATGTTTCAGCACACAGCCTCGTACAGACTACTGTATAGCCCAGGGCCACCACGACTTGGCAGTCAGTGGCGAAACGATGCTGTACCAGGTATACCCGTACAGTACAGTACGGTACGGTAGTACCCATCCAAGAAACAGAGTCGGTTGACAGAGCCCATGCCCTGGACGGGCACTCGTCAGACCTTCTGGCACTATACTAAAACTAGTTAATTACGTCTAGAGATAACTTGACGGGTGAGACCTAGAAAAACTGACATATTTGTACCGAACAGTTGCTGTGCATACAGTATTCTCAACCGAGGTACCCCCTTGACGGCTACCCCCGTCCAAGGAGCATCACCACCACACTAAAATCGTTACAGTAGTATTTACCATGTAGTAATAGTCTATTGATACCTTGACGCGTCAAACTTCAGTGGACAGTCGTTTCAACCTACACAAGACTTGACGGGTGAAAACTATTCAGGACGTCACCTGCGCCGACCGATATCTTTTGGGTCCGGCCGGGAAAGCTTTTTTTGCAGGGCTACGTGCCGTGCCGAGTCGGGTCGGGTCGGGTCACGAGGTTTTCAAACGCTCACGGACGGGTCTGGTCACTCTTTCCCGACCCGACCCAACCCGATCTGACGTGACCCGCGAGGTTTGACCCGACACGATAACAGTCGTGCTTTTTTGCCGTATGATCCTCTGATTTCTCCTCCTCTTTCTGTAACGGCAAGGCGTGCTTGGTCAAGCCTACCCACAGGAAAAAACCCAGCCTACCCGCAGGAAAAAGCGCCGGAGTGAATGCCTGTTGCCTATGCAGTGGTACAGCCGCTATGAACCTGAGTTTGTTGCGAAAAAAAACCCGTTGCTGTCGCTGCGTCTCCTCACACCCTTTACTCGATGTTGCTCCAGCGGCGTGGTTCGACTTTCCGTTTTACCTCCCGGCTTGTTCTATCTGTATCACCTGTCAATCAAGTCTACTCAAGTTCCAGAGGTGCTCTGTCTTGCTATCGATGCCCTCAGAAGGACAGGCAGCGGCGTGTGTCTGTGTTGCGTGTCCAAGTCAGATATCCAGCACAACTGCTTGACTCCCAGGTATACTACATACAGTAATACAACCGCTGGTGATGCCAGGCGCCGCTCACCTCGTTGGGCTCTGTGCATGAGATGCCCTTCAGGAAGGACGGCACCTTCCGCAGGGCATACCACGGAACCTTCCACGGAACCTTCCACGGACCTCCACGGCATACATACCATGAGACCCTGACCGTAACCCTAACCCCAACCTAGGTGCCGTGGACATTGGGGTGCCGTAGGGGTTGCCATGACATGCCGTGGGGTTACCATGGAGTGTCGTGGCGGTTGCCGCGGGGGTTGCCATGGTACCACCCATGGCATGCCGGGCACCCCCCACGGCGTGCCATGAAGTCCTATGCCACGCCATGGGGTGCCGTGGGGATGCCATGGTATGCCACGGGCGGTACCATGGCCATGCCTCGAAAAAATCAAACAGTGTAGAACCCTGGAACCCTGGAAAAAGGGCAATAATGTACATCCGTGGCAGGACCTCGCGATGGAAGGGATGCCCTCAATAAGCACGCTCTGGGCTGAGGCAGCGGGGTTGCCGTTGGGGGCGGCGCTTCACACAGCCAGCGAGACGACAGAGGCCAGCAGGGTGAAAGAAGCCCAAATTTTGTGGATGACGACAGACGACAGACGAGCGTTGCTGGCGTGATCAGAACGGTCCCATGCTGGGCAGGGCAGGGCGAGGACTGCTGTGTGCTCGGATGGGCAGAGCGCGGACGGGGTATGATATGTGAGAACGCCAAAGGCAAAGAATTACGCCAATCAGAACTGAGTAACGGATATCCGTCTGGGTAACGGATCCAAGAGGGGACATCACATATCAATGAAAGTGATGTTCTTGCTCTTTTTCTGGCTCATTGATTCTTGGGTGGGTGGAATGCCACATGCCAACAGCAAGCAGCCGACAACGGCAGCAGCAGCTAGCTGCTGTGGGCTACGTTGTATGTAGAAAAGAGCTACACTACTGTACGTACTGTAGACATCATGTGTGTGCCCCATAGAATATATATATGATGGTGCAGTCCATGGGTTCATGGTATGTACCAGTGTACGGTCCATGGTATGTGAGCCGTGGTCTCATCCATCGAGCACAGCACCATGCCATACATTCCATGATGCCCGATGATGAGAGCGTGGACATTTCGTCCATGGTGCAGCCCACGAAGTTATTGCTTCCATGGTAGTATATTTCATCATCACCCACGACACCTTCCACGGAAAATGCCATGGTATTTCCCGTGGTGGTTGCCCCCACCCATGGTGCATGTTGTCCAACAATGGCACATTCCGTGAAGCGAAACCGTCCGTGGGGTATGCCATGGTATATATATGTTCATGGGACACCATATCTATGTATGTCCGCGCCCGTGGTTTCTACCATGTAGAGCACGCGGTGCAGACAACTGATCGGATACTCAATCATGGGAGAGCCCGTAAGCGTGGCATACGCACATACATCTAGAAAAGGCCCTCCTGCTGCTGCTGCACCAGATAGGAGAAAGAAGAGCAAGCACTATGGTGGAGGAGCTGGAGGAGGAGAGCAAGAAGCAGTATGGTAGCGGTGTTAGCAGCGGCGTTCGGAATAATAGCAGACGTACAGCAAAATGATATGCAGCGGTACATTAATACAGCAGTAGCAGTAGCAGCAGCAGCATGCTGCACAATAAATAGCGATGGTAGCAGCAACAGCGAACAGCCGATTTGCCACACCTACCTACTGTGGCCGTAGTCGCATGACCATAGACCCTCGCATCCCTACAATGTCGGGACGGGGCTCGTCGGGTTTTGATCGACCAGGCAGATATCGCCTGCACCAAGCACGAAGCATCGTGAGGTGTCGGGCGAGTGGCATAAAGGGCGAGCTGCATCCTACCACCGTACTAAGAACTACTTGCGAACCGCTTGGGAGGCGGGCTTTCTTGCGTACCGGCGTGGGTGACAGCGGCGAATGAATTGTTTCAAGCCATTAGGGGGTATCGTATGCATCCGTCCGGCAAAAAAGGGAAGAAGATAGACGTTAACGGCGATAATAGTGGCGGGAAAAGGCCAAGCCCCTCCAACGCACGGAACGAACCAAAAACCCTGAAAAAACAAGAAGAAAAAAAAAGTAAACCCGGTGCCACGGCCGCGGTGCCATAAAAAAAAGACGGGTACCAGGTAGTAATTAATACGTTATAGAGTACATCGCGCGGCATTATCACAGCCAGCCGCGATAACCTCCGCTCCTGCTGTTGTCGCGCCGTCTTACACACGGTTCGACGACCTAGCAAATACCGCCCACAACCCGAAGCGTCCACACTCCGAAAACACCCGAGAAACCAAATCCAAACACCAAACTCAAAATGAAAAAAATGGAAAAAAGAAAAAAAAAACAATAGCAAAAAAAAGAATGAAAAAAAAAAACAGCTAAACACCCTGGTAGTTTACGCTGTATATATGATACGCAGCCCAGCCGGTGAAGGCACACCGAAAACATGACAATTAAAAGAAAAAATCAAATGCGGTGACGAAGGGGAGGCGAAAGCAGAAGAGCACGAACAAGAAGACGGAGTCCCTGCGGCAAAAAACAATACCCAAAAACAAACCCAACAGAAACTTAACAAAAAAAAAACATGCCGTGCCACGCCATGCCATGTCATGCCATGCCATACCCCCCTGCCCCCTCCCCTCCAGGAGTAGGGAGAGGGAAAAGGGAGGAAGGGAGAGGACGGAAGGAAGAAGCGACGAAAAGAGGGAGGAAGGGCTGACTCCCCCCCCCCCCCCACCCAACACTGAGCGGTTTTCACCATCCGAACCAAATCCGATCGCCGCCCATTCCTCCTGACAGTTTCGCCGCTCCTTCTCTCCAGACAGCTTCGCCCCCGAAGCGTAACCCCCTCCCGACGGTTTCACCTCCGAAGCGCAACCCCTCCTGAAAACAAATAATCCACGAAGCGCAACCTCCTCTCAACAGTTTCACCCTGTAGCGCAACCCCTCTTCGTCTATGTTGCCTTCCAGACTCTAGGAAACCCGGGAAGTGGGGCGGGGGGTGGGGGGGGGGGGGGGGGGGGGGTCGTGAACAACGCCTTCAAATACCACTTACGACGTCGCCAGACATATATATCGGTCGGTATCGCCTCTCCCGTAGAAGCGTTCCCATCATATAGCGTTACACCGACCGCGTCCGTCGCGGGCCAGGCAGGGTTAACTCGGGGTCAACCCGAGATCCCCCCCCCGCCCCCCCCCCCCCCCCCCCCCCCCCCGCCGCCCCACTCCCATCTGCAATCCCCCGCCGCCGCCCTCACCCCCCTTCTGCCTGTCTCCAACGCCGCCTTCTACACCGTGGAAAGCGGAGATCTTCGGTCCAGGTTACAAACTGGATGAAATGGACAGAATGGCGGGGGGGGGGGGGGGGGGGGGGGGGGGGGCGGAGGGAACGAGAAAGCCACGAGTTTCGTTCCCTCCCTCCCGTCCTTCGCTGCGCTGCTTGATTCTCCAAAACACCACCCACACCAGGCCATTTTTAGCAGCCCGCAGAGCACAGGGTAATTAAAAACCTTGTCACAACCACCACCGCTCCACATGCCCCAAACCCCTTCCCCGCTACGCTATCAAGACGCGAAAAGAGCCGGGGCGAGAGCTTCTTGCTTCCTTGGGCAACCACAACCCGGAAAATAAAAAGCCAAGTCACGCAAAACGAAGCAAAAAGTGACATATCAGACGAGAGGCAGCAGAGACAGAGGCAAGAGACAGAGAGAAATACGCCCGCTGGAGGAAAAATGAAAAGTTCGGATGTGGCCAATATAGCCTTTCGGCCACCAGTCCAGCCCATCAAGCCTGTCACCGCTGCAAAAAAAATGATCCCCCACGAATTACCAAGTAGTCTGTCTTCATAAAGCTCAAAACAGGCAGACAAGTCAGATACACCTAGCAGGGGGGAGATGCCGGGGTAACTCGAGCAGCAGCAGCAGCAGCAGCAGCAGCAACAGCAACAGTGTCGGCCCTGGCCCCATCCGTCCAGAACCCCCCCATCCGAAGCGCGGCGGGTAGCTGAGGGAGATATACTCTTCCAAAATGCCGGCCGCAAAGTCAGCCCCGCCATCTGCCCAAACAAACAGCGGTGCCACAAAGCAGTCCTCCCCCTGCCCTCCCTGCGCAACCACGGCGGGGTTCAATCCAACCCCCCCGCCCCCCCCCCCCCCCCCCCCCGCCTTCCCGCCTTTTCAAGAAGAAACCCTGCGAGGGATCACGAAATCGATCCCCACTTAGCGTACTTGTCCCTCTCTCCGGCAGATACACCGCCACCGACGCCATCACCTCCACGGTTGACTCCCCCGCCTCCTCCAATTCCGCCGCCTCCTGCCCCACCCCTCGGGCCGTCATCGTACTCCCCGCGCCGCCCGTTGTTCATCCCGTTCGTGTATTGCCGGGGGGTGGCTGATGCCCTCGGGGCCCCCGCCGCTCCGTACTGGTTGAAGCGTTGACGGAGGCGACGCTTCTCTCGGATGGCCTCGGCCAACTTCACAAGCAGCGGCGGTCATGGTCGTGGCGATCGTGGTTGTGGTGGTGGTGGTAAGGTAGGTGGTGGTCAGACCGGGATGAGACACAGGGGGTGAGACACAGTGGTCAGACACATCCGGAGAGAAATCGCTAGGACAACTCGTGAGGTGCATCAATTTTATGCCACAAGCACCGTAGCAAACAGTACCCCTTCTCCATCTTAGCAAAAAGTGTCTTATTGTGCCGTAGTGAAGGTATTATGTAGCTACTGTAGAGGACCTTATTATCTACCGTAGCACGGCTCGGTCGCCGCAACCGCCACCCCCGCCACCCCGACTGCCGCCGCCGCATCGCCTGCTCGTTCTACGCTATAGATTTGGAAAGAAAGATCGATACAAGCATACCAGAGGGGCTTCGGTACAATGAATAACAGTGTTTACCTGAACCTTATATAGATGTACTGTAGTTCACAGCTATTAATAGGTAGGACGATGAGTTAATATAAGACAATCATCAACAACAACAACAACAACAACAACAACAACCAACAGCAGCAACGAAAATGTTAAGCTTAGCCTTTGTCGTTCTTTTGTCTTGCTGACTTCTTCACTCACCCGTTGCCCTAGCTCTTCGAGGACGCGACGCTCGTGGTGCGCGAACTTGGCAACGATGCTCGGGCCGTAGTCCATCTGCTCCTCGAGGGTGAAGTGCCACAAGTACCCGTGCTCCTTGTAGACCTTCAAAAAAACAAGCCAAGAGAAGCAATAGAAAGAAGCAACGAGAAAAAAATTGAGCAAGGAAACAAACGAGACAACCAGCAATGAGGCGGTCAGAGGGATACCCGTTCTTCCTCTCTCTCTGTCTCTCTCCTCTCTCTCTCTCTCCCCCCCCCCCCCCCTTCGCGCTTGGTGCAAGCAATGTCTGCCTGGTCGGTGAAAACCCGACATGCTCCGTCCCGGCATTGTAGGGATGCGAGGGTCTATAGTCATACGACTGCGGCCATGCATGAGATCGAGTACATCTCTCCTATCGAGTACACCCCCCCCCCCTCCCTCCTTGCCCCGTTTTCCCCCCCCCTTTCCTAACGCTTATTCACGGCGTGCATACCGCGAAAATACCGCGCATACACTTACGCCTGCATCGACGAATTCCAACTTCCCTCAAAGGTATTCACCGCGTGCACACCCCGGATACACCGCGCAGAAACATACTACTAATACCAGGTATGCCTGCATCACTCAATCCCTCCCGGCGCATAAACCGCGCCTGCACCGAGCATTCACCATGCGCAAAACCGCACGTAACCAAGTCAAAAACGATAATACCGTAAACGCAATACACAATCGGACACTTTAGTACCCCCCCCCCCAACCACCACCACCACCATCACCCACCCACCCACCCACACACCTTCCGCTTCAGCCTGGTGAGAGTGTGGTTATGCTTAACCTCCACCCGCTTCTTGATCATCGTCCCCTTGGGGTTGTACATATGGTCATCCCGGGACCGATACAGCAGCAGCAGGTCGGGAAGCTCAAATATGAAGTACGTAGGCTTCCACTTCTTCACCAAGAGGGTTCGCACCGAGATACGCGCGAAGCACTCCCCGTCCGCCCGGCTCCCCGCGGCCTGGCGAGGCCTGAGGCCAATCTCTCCGGCGGGGGTGGCGTTGCCGCCCATCCCGAAGGCACGGTCCGCGCCGAGCCCCCCTCGCCCGATGCCGCCAATACCGGGCCTGTTTGAGGCGTTGGTGGGCGACCCGCGGTCCTGGTGGAGAGAGGGGGGGGGGGGGGGGGGGGGTACTCGATATGATGAATGGCCGTAGTCGTATGACCGCAAGGTAACGGAGAGTAAGGAGGAGAGGGGCGAAATACAGAGATTCAGTGGTACGTCACACCACAACAAGCGCAAACTTGCAGTGCTGCACAGCACAAAGCACAGTCCAGCAGGAACAGACCAAAGTGGTACAGCACAGCACAGAAAGACCACGGAACATTAACAGCACAGCACAACACAGCAGAGCGCACCAAGCCCCAAAGCGCGACACTGCCGAGCACACCACGCCACACTACACCTCACTACCACCTTACACCATACCACACAATACCGCACCATATAACATATTTTTACCATACCGCATCACACCACGAGACCTACCGCGCGCTCCTCCTCCTCTCTCTGGAGACGCATGGCCAGCTCAAGGTCCGCCTGCTCTTGCCTGCGAAAAACACAGCAGCGAAACATCGAGACAGGCATGAGACGGTGCAACGACGTGACCACAACCACGTACAAGATACAACAACCGTGTACGTACGAGTAACCTTTCTCTAAAACGTTGCAAACTGCTGCGCATCTACCGACTCTACGATATATAATCATGGTGATACTACTGTTCTCACGTTTGCTCATTTTTCTAAAGTAGATCCAGCCGAGCGATGCGGCAGGTGTGACCGCCGGGCAAAAAGATGAAGGGGGGTATCTTATATTTTCTCTATTCGGCACCGAAATATAACCGGGGCGGTGGCGAGGGCGGGGGCCGAAGGGGACAGGCCGCGCACAATTGCCCCGAACGTCCGATAGGTATCTTCAAAAACAAGGCGTGTATACCTGGGATGAAGAGTCAGTGCCGTGCCTATATACAGTACGGTCACGTTAGGGCAGGTCATCCCTTTTCCATCTTAGGAAGGGAAAAAAAAAAAAAAAAAAAAAAAAAGGAAGCTGTGAGATCGGAAAAAATACTCAAAACTCATATATGCAAGGTTGGTGTGATAATTCAATCGCGCGTTCCACGAGCTCTGTATGCTTTTAGAGCTGTCTAAAAAAGCATTACAACGTTTGAAGGCAAACGAGTTCGCCATTAATACCTACCAAATATGCCATAAATGCGACTGATATTCCCTTTCGTAGTAGAGTATTCGCAGTGCAAAAAGTTGGGCCATTTTCAGTTCGGATCAGGGCAGGTCCGACATGTTCGATTCGGCAGAGGCATTACAGTGCACAAACTCAGGTCTTGTCAGGTCATGCCAGGCCATGTCCGGTCAAAGCCAGGTCAAGTCGGAGGGCGGGTCAGGTATGTTCCATAATTGTTCCGCTCATAGCGCCCCATTTCCGGACAAAATGGTCCCTGGTGCAGCGGTTACTTCACGTAAACGTCGCCCGGTCGTCATCGTCACTGGTCGTTACCGTCACTGGTCGTTACCGTCACTGGTCGTTACCGTCACTGGTCGTTACTATCACCGGTCGAACAGCTACAGCTGCTACTGCTACTACTGCTGTGGCTGCTGCGTCACCCATCTTCGCCAGCCAAAAACGGTGTCGTCGCCTATCCTTAGTATACAGGAGGGGCGTGTATATATATGTAGGCAATATTCCGGGGGGGGGGGGGGCACAATAGTTAGTCAGAACCCGCGACACCAAACCGGCATATCCCCCTACCATACTGGGCGTAAATACAAGCACCGTTGGGTCTGCATATTAGTGCACAAAAGTTCCTTATATTTCCGCCCAGATTGCTAAAGTGTCACGAACTACCGTCGCTCCTGGTTACTATTACGGGGGTCCATAGTTAATAGGACCTATGGTATACATAAAAACCTATATATTCACGTATTTTTACTAACAAAATTTGGTCCTGTTAACTATGGACCCCCGTAATAGTGTAGTGTTACGTTACCCCTCTGGTCGCGAACACTAAGCACCGTTCGGTCTGCATGTCAAACGCTTGAAACGTCCTTACGGGAGCTTTCCGTTAAAAACGGCGGGCATTGTTCAAGGGTGCAGCTCTGACCTGAGCGAGCCGCTCTTGCCCCCCGCCGATTTCCCCCCCCCCGCCGCCGCCGCCGCCGTCCCTGCCCCCGCGGCCGCTGTTGCCATTGCCCACTGCCGAGCGCGAGTCTTCCCTGGAACCCTCGCTTGCGTCGTCGTCGGACCAGTTGTTTTCCTCCTCGGTCTACAACCGGCAGGGCGACGAAGCATGGAAAATAAAACAAAAAGGGAAACAATCGCGTTGTACAGCGCGTCGCGAGCTGAAGCGGACCACAAAGACGCCACCAGCAACACACGCCACCACAGAGAAGGCAACTCCTCATGGGAGCAACAACACCAGCATCAGCAGCAACACCGGCAGCAACGACAACAACAACATTGCAGTAACGTCGGCATACAAAACCGACAACTACACCAACAACGTCAAACTAAATCGATGTAAAAGCGAAGACCCACTCCACCGCCATCAACGACAGCAACTCTGGACAACACCATCAACACCAACAACATATCTAAAAAACACCGGCTAGGTACCTGATGCATCGCAACCAACGCACGCAGCATACGCACCTGACACAATAAGTGCAACACAGAAAACGCATCTAAAAAAAGAAATTACGTACTGGCATGCTACCAACGCATACACGTAGCACATATGCTTACAAAATAAAAACATACAAACACCACGTTACAATCACATACCACACCCACAACGGAACGCAACACATAAGAGCAGCGTATCACACACAATACACAAAATCACACACAGCGCACGCAACACACGCAACACACAACGTGGACGCGAAGAAATATTTGTGGGGACATCGAACAAGGGTAGCGCACACAAGTAGGCGTGCCGAATCGAGAGGCTGTCGCCACTATGTGGAGGTTACTGGTTTGGTCCTTGTCTCCACAAACATGACTGACGTACACACAGTGCAAGGGGGGGGGGGGGGGGGGGCGTCCCGGCCACCTGTGCATACAAAACATCCAACCCATATAATATATACACCACATACAGCACATACAACATATACAGGACTTGAGAGGACATATTACAGAGCACGTACAGCACAGAGGTCCCATATACAATACCCGGTACGTATAAATCACACAACACACAACGATACTGCACATTGAACGCATACAATACTTACGGCGCATACAACACATACTGCGCATACAACGCATAACGCGCATACAACGCATACCGCGCATACAACGCATACCGCGCATACAACGCATACCGCGCATACAACGCATACCGCGCATACAACGCATACCGCGCATACAACGCATACCGCGCATACAACACGCACAACACTTACCGCGCATGCAACACACACAACACTTACCGCGCAGACAACACACGCAACACTTAACCGCGTACACAACACACACACAACACTTACCGCGGCCTTCTTCGGAAGGTTGCCCCAAATGTCCGCGTCCGTAAGTTCGCCCAACCCCAGTCATCCTCGGGCGGCTGCTGTTGCTGCATCTGCTGACCGCCAGCCGGGGGTCCTGGGGCAAAAGGATCCCAACCACCCGTGGACTAAGGGTGTTCCAACAGATCAAGGCAGACGAATTGAAGGGGGGGGGGGGGGTTGATCTAGGCTTGTTCATGCTACCAAAACCAGAAACCTATCAACGCCATCTACGGGACAAAATGCAGTGTACTATTTTCCTCCCTCCCTCCCTCCCTCCTTCCCCCCCCCCTGCATCTACCAAGCCACCTACCCTGCCCCACCCTCCCCGCCCATGCTCCCTCTTCCTCCCTCCCTCCCCTCCCCCCATTAATACCCTCCCTCACTCTCTCTCTCCCTCCCTCCCTACCTCCCTCCACCCACCCACCCACCAACGCATCACCCTACCCACCCACCCACCGACCATCTCCCCCCCTCCCCCTCAATCTATCAAGCTGCGGAGTCGTACAGACCAACGCATTACCGCACTATTCCTCCCAGCACCAACCTGCCCGCCTCCTCCAACCGCAGGAGCCGCCCCGGTGTTCGTAAACGGGTCCCAACCACCCCCACCCCCGCCCGTCGCTCCGCCTCCCCCGCTAGGAGGCACATAGCCCGCGGGAGCAGGAGCCAGCTGGTTCGAGAACGGGTTCGCCGCGCTCGCCAGGACCTGCTGCTGCTGGTGCTGATGCTGTAACTGCTGTTGCTGCTGCTGCTGCTGCTGCTGCTGCTGCTGCTGCACAGGTTGTACCGCAAAATTGTTGTTGCTAAACCCGCCCCCCCCGCCGCCTTGAGGCTGCTGCTGCTGCTGCTGCTGCGGCTGGAAAGGATTGTTGGCGCTTCCGGATGTTGGCGCATCCGGATGACTCCGGATGACTGAGACGGGGGTAGGGCGAGAAGCCCCCCCCCCCCCGGCACCACCTCCGCCGACACCACCACCGACAGCAAAGGGGTCCGTGGAGGACGGTCCCAGCTGTAGCAGCTCCTGCTGCGGCTGCTGCTGCTGCTGAGGTTGGCCTGCGCCCGCGAAGGCCGGGGGGAGTAGCGGACGCAATTTGCGCGGCGGGCGCGTGGGGATAATAAGGGAACTGCTGTACTCGTAGCGTGCGCCGCCCATCGCGTTTTCTCGATCACGGGAGCGGTAGGGGCGGAAAGCGGTGCTGCTGCTGCTGTTGTCGCTGCCGCTGCTGCTTGCTCGGAGGAGGGGGGGTAAGCCTTGCCTCGAGATAGAGATGCACTCCGCCGTTTGACAGTGCGGGGGTACTATTAATACCTGCTGTAGTTTTGAAACAGAGGTTTGATTGACACCCGACCCGTCGAAACAATAGGTACCAGGAAGTACCTTTCTTTCGGCCCATCGGAGGGACGTGAAAGTACCTCTCGCCGGGCAAGAGGTGCTCAAACAGTACCTACCTCTTGTCGGAACAAAGGTGTGTACAAGCACCTTTCGTCGGAATAGAGGTGGGTAAGAGTACCTCTCGTCGGAACAGAAATGCTCAAAAAGTACCTCCTGTCGGATCAAAGTTGCGCAAAGGTACCTTTCCTCGAAACAGAGGTAGGTAAAAGTACCTCTCGTCGCAACAGACGAGCTCGAAAAGTACCCCTTGTCGCGACACAGGTGCGTAAAAGTACCTTTCGACGGGGATACGAACGGTACCTATCGCCGAACCAGAGGTGTTCAACTAGTACTTCTTGTCACAAAAAAAGGTAGGCCAAGTACCTTTCGTCGAAACAGAGGTACGCATAAGTTCCTTTCATCGGAACAAAGGTGCTCAAAAATTACCTCCTGTCTGAACAAAGATGCATACATGTACCTTTCGCCGAGACAGAGGAAGGTAAAAGTACCTCTCGTCAGAACAGATGAGCTCAAAACGTACCTCTTGTCGTAGCATAGGTGCGTAAAAGTATCTTTTGGTACGTCTCGTCGAACCAGAAGCGCTGAACAAGTACCTCTTGTCAGAGAAAAGGTACGTCAAGTACCATACGTCGGAACAGAGGTACATGTAAGTACCTTTCATCGAACCTTTCATAGGAACAGAGGTATCTGTATGTACCTTTCATCGAACCTTTCATCGGAACAGAGGTGTTCATTGGAACAAAGGTGCGTACAGGTACCTTTCGTCGGAGGTACCTCTCGTCGGCACAGAGGGGCTCAAAACGTACCTTGTCAGATAAAAAGAGATGAGGTACCTTTCGTCGGAACAGAGGTACGTAAAAGTACCTCTCGTCGGCACAAAGGTGCTCAAAGGGTATCTCTTGACACAACAAAGGTACGTAAAAATACCTTTCGTCGGAGGTACGAAAGGTAACTCTCAGAGGAACAGAAACGTTCAAAACGTACCTCGTTTCGGAACAAACGTGCGTACAAGATACCTTTCGTCGGAACGTACTGCAGGTAAAAGTACCTCTCGTCAGAACAGAGGGTGCTAAAAACGTACCTCTGGAACAAATGCATAAAAAAAAAAAAGTACCTCCCGTCGGACCAGAGATACTTACATCGGGGGTGCTCAAAACGTACCTTTCGTAGGCACAAAAGACACCGAAAAGTGTAGCTCGTCCCAACAGAGGTCTCTACTTCGTAGTGGGAACAGAGGTGTTTAACCCCTCTGGGACTATTACGGGGGACCATAGTAAATAGGACCAAACATTGTTAGTAAAAATATAGGTAAATATATGGTTTTTTGGGTGTATCGTAGGTCCTATTTACTATGGTCACCCACAATAGCATCATGACTACGTTCCTGTAGAGTGCACTACCAACACGTAGCAAACACGTAGCAAAAGGGTTACACCTTTCGCAGGAACAAAGGGCGTGTACCTCTTTTGTCTACAAGAGGTGACTCAGAAGAGTTTCGTCGGGGAGAAAAAAATAGCTAGAGTGCGTTTTCTCTCGGACAGCGGTGCTCAGAGCACCCCTTGTCGGAACAATAACTTTAATAGCACCTCCGGCCGGACAGAAGGCACTGCCGCCCGTCGAACTAAAGGTACTATTAATACCGCCTTTCCAGACAGCTACAAACCCCACCGCCCACCCAGACAGCGTCACAAACTGCATACCGGGTACCTGGTAACAGTCGTCTGTTGAAAACAGGGTACTACCGCACGCTCGGATAGAAGTACTACCGCCAATCGGTCGGTAGAGGGTACAATTTATAGCCTATGTCGGAACTAAAACACTACCGCCTGTCGGTACAGAGGTACTACCGCCTGTCGGTATAGAGGTTCTACCGCCCGTCGGTTGGTATATATAGAGGTATTACCGCCCGTCACAATGAACGCAATTCCGGACGGTCGGTACTGACGTAACGCCTGTCGCGTTTGACCTTTGTCATATCGCGTCACTGTCGACAAACTCAATGAGTTCGCGTACCGCCAGTCAGTACCTAAATAATTGCGTCCACCCTTGTACAAGTATGCATATGCAGCACACGTCGGACAGGTCACTTTGTACAGATCATCTACCAACTCACTATGTCGATATATCAAGGCAGATAGATAGCTCCCTGGCCTGTATGTATAATCCATGACCTAGCTCATGTTACCGGATACGGGAGCCGTGTGTATATATAAACTTGCCTGACAGAACAGGACATTTTTCTCCTGGGTTGGAGCTAAACCATGTATACAGACTGCGTTCGCCAGCATTTCATTGCGGCAGGTTAGGGCCTACTATACAAGATATCTGCCCTGAAACATCTAGATCATGAGCTGCGAGTCGATGATCAGTCAGATGATGTGTCACATGATCTGTCAGATAAAGTCAGATGAACTGTCCTAGGTGTGATGCCACACCGTCACCACGGAGAGGCTGCGAAAAGTATAGTCTGATACATATATTGATAAAAATCACAGTGGTAATCTGGCTCAAGAAGATCACTGACTGTGAGCTTTTCGATATATCGGTGCGCTCGCTTGGCGGGGAGGGCTTTCTGTTTATAATCGCCCGTTTTCATTCCGGTGTCTTCGGGTCTGCACTACGTTTCTTTCCAAAACCGTCGGCGCCGCTCTGTTCCAATCACGGACTACCAGGTATGACCGCTTGGTTGCGGCAAACAGCAAGAGTGGGAGGGAGAAAAGGCAAGGAGGAAGAAAAACAACTACAGAAAAACAAACACAACATGGGCGCGAGGAGAATCAACTACACCGAGAACAAATTCCGTTACGTAGCAAATAAAGAAACACCAGCAAGACGAACAGCAACAAAAACGACCAACAGAAACAGAAAAAAAAAAAGGAACAGGAACAGGAACAGGAGTCAACACAACCCGCGACACAGCAACAGCAACAAAAGAACGAATACTTGAACACGGTCAAGAACCGAAACATCGACAAGAGCCGCAACCGAAAACTCCTTACAAAACAAAAAAAACAACACCAACACAGCAGCGGCACCAACACCGCCAACGCAAAACGGAGCGCTACGTATCGATTTTCGAAGAGAAAAAAAAAGAGGACACAAGCGCTCGGAAGTTTTGTTTAACGTGTTTTGACTCGGGAGGATACTTCCGCAGGTTTCTCATTTCTCAAGGGAGTGCACATGAACACCACGTGTGTCATAATAGTTGGGAGGGGGGACGGGGGGGGGGGGGCGGGGGAGGGGGGTTACTGAGTGACCACGGGTCTGAGTCACACCTACTAATAGGAGGGAGCACGACCAGGATTGGCGAAAACAATAAATAGGACGGGGAGAAAAGAAAACAAAAACAAAAAAAAACAAAAAAAAAGGGAAAAAAAGGCTTTCTTACCAGACTGGCCGCCGGTATAGGGGACGAGGACCTGCTGCATGCCACTCTGCTGCATGCCACTCTGCTGCTGCGGCGGCTGCTGCTGCTGCGGCTGCTGCTGCTGCTGCTGCTGAACCATCCCGCCACCGAACCCCCCTCCTCCCGCTCCCTGCATGCTTCCCTGTGTTCAAGAGTCGGACACGGGGGTTACAGGGTACACATTGTATCGCAGGGCTGCCGACGGCATTGCTCGCTCTATAGAGCTCAGACAAGCGATGTTTTTTTTTTTTTTGTGTGTGTGTGTGGGGGGGGGGGGGATCGAAACTGACTTGTTTTCGACGTGGGGATCGAAAATGACTTCGTTTTTGTGCCGGGAGGGGGTCGAAATTGACTCTTGTTTTTTTGGTGCGCGGGTCGCATATGACTTGTTTTTAATATCAAGAGCATGGGAATCGATTGAACATGGGACACGCGCTACGTGCGGGCCAAAATTACTCGTTTTTGGTTAAGGTTTCACTTTTTCTGGGGGTCCTGGCTTGAGGAGCTATAAGTAGTACCTCATCGGCAAAAATAGATGTAGATAAAACAAAAATTGGAACGTTAACTCCTTTGGAACCCCTCCGTAGCGAATACTACTAGTAGAACAACGATAACTACGGTACCTACCACTAATAGTACGTTAAGAAGTAAGGGGTGCGCGAAACAGGTAAAAAAAAATCAACAAACCTGAGCTACACAGCAGAGTTATTTTTAGTTTTTAGTGCTGCAGAGTGAACTGATCTTTTGTCAAAAAAAGAGGCGAGGGACACGATGCATCGCAAAACACATATCACGGATACCATAGCAAACAGGACCAATTATTGTTATAGTCAAAATAGTAAATTATACCTGGTATAGGTTTTCGCGCGTACCGTAGGTCCTATTTACCATGGTCCCCCGTAATACCTACCAGGTATGTTATTTTGTACCGAATGGCCGTTTTTTTTTCCGGAATAGTCCAGTTTTCTCGTTTGGCCGCGGGTCTTTTCTCGTGCTCCCTGCTGCGGAGCCCGCGACTGGGCGCCGTGGTGCGTGCTCTAGACCTTCAAAGACGCGAAATTTGGCAAATAACTGCGGGAACCTGTTCCGACCTGCTAGAGCCGAGCAGGCCCATGGAAAACCCCGAGCTGTGATTGTTCCAAAAATTATAAATTTGCACTTCTCTACTGCTGGATGGTGATTCTTAAGTACCGCAGCAAGCAGCCCGCAAAGGCTAGGCAGCCAGGGTGCAACAGCCGCGCTTCAAGACTTTTCCCTTCGTGACGGCCGCGAACGGTGCTGCTGCTGCGCGTGTGTGAGCGTGTGTCTCGTGCTCGTCGCGCTGGAGCAATCCGAGTAATCGTGGCCTCGTCTTCTTTTTTTTTGCGGTGCAACAGGCTTTGAAACCTACCCGAATCTTCGTATTGTCAGCTGCAAAAGTATTGTTCTTCTCGCTTTTCGCCGCAACCGCAGCAGTACACAGTGCTGCTCGAGCTCGTGCTGCTCCAGCAGTCCACATTAGCACACAGCAACAGGCGTACGAGTGCTGCTCGAGTCGAGGGCTCGTGTGCTCGTGACTGCTTGGCCATTCTCAAGGCATTCCCTTCTCGTGGGAGCCGCGAACGGTGCTACTGCGTGTGTGCGTGCGTGTATCTCGCGCTCGTCATGCTCGAGCAATCGAATAGGAACAACCGCACGCAAAAACGGAGACGACTCAGACGACGACAGCAGCGACAGCAACAACTCCAACTCAAGCCAAACCAACAACGGCAGTCTGTCTCAACAGTCATGGGCTTCGTCCATCGTCAACGAAGTTGGAGACGGCGGTCGCTTGCTGAGACGCATTGCCCGCCATCTCTTCGACAACCCTCTATTTCCATTTCATAGTGTGACACCAACTGCTTGCTCTCATGTCTCTCAACGCATGCAAGACGAACTGTCCGGTTCCGGGGGAAGATCATCCTATTACGGGGGTCCATAGTTAACAGGACCCATGGTATACATAAAAACCTATATATTTGCCTATTTTTACTAACAAAATTTGGTCCCGTTAACTATGGACCCCAGTAATACCAAGTTCTTGCCTCCGGCATAAACCAAGAGTATACAAACCCCCGTATAACGTCGCTGGCTATCAATATCCGATACCGCCTGATGCAAAACACACGGGACGTTCCACATAGCAACGAACATTATGCCACCTTACAGTACAACAACCCTTGATCACTGACCACCTAATCAACTCACCAGTCACTAGACACACCCATACTTCGTCCCTTTGTACTATTACGGGGGTCCATAGCTAATAGGACCCATGGTATACATAAAAACCTATATATTTACCTATTTTCACTAATAATATTTGGTCCTATTTACTGTGGTCCCCCGTAACACACCCTTCGCCGACAGGTTTTATAACAGCCTCGCAGTTATTCTTGGACCATACTACTGTAGGAAACATTGCCCACCGTATTGCTCAAAGGAAAGCGTAATACACGCCAAGACATGCGAGAGCATCGATGGCTACACTACTACTCTTCGCCTTTAGCAATACCGTGTTCCTTCACTCGTGCAAGATCAGTTTTACTTCCAAAAAGAGGTGCAAGGGCTTTACCTGCGTCTCCCTTTTCAACTTGCGACACCCCCCGGATTTCATGCCACCCGCCCACACCCCGAAGGGGGGAGGGAGCCTTGTAACATGTACGACATCGGGAATTTCCTCAGTACCCTAACCATAAACCTTTTAATACCGTTATTCCGGGGGTCTATAGTTGGCAGGACCAAATATTGTCAGTAAAAATAAGTAAATATATAGGTTTTTATGTGTGACATAGGTCCTATTAACTATGGACCCCCGCAATAGTACCCTGACAATCACTGTGGGGACAAACCAGTCAAATTCCAAGTTGTTTGTCTCAGAAACGGGACTGCGGTCTTAAAAAAGCGCCGAAATTCAGAAATAGTAAGGCAAAAAAAAAAAAGTGTCACCCCCCATCTCCTATTCTCCTATCGCAGCACACTTCGGTCGCACGGTAGGGTAACAGACGGCACCGTTTCGCGCGAATTGACCCACGTAAGACCATGCCGTAAGACGGCAGAGGAGAACATAGGCCTTTCAAGACGAATTTTTTCCAAGCTGATTTGCCCGACAGCAGGGAGAGAGCGTAAACGCCAAGCAACGTGTCCTCGATTTTTCGTTGTGTGTGTCTGCCTCCCTCCCCCGGCTTTCAAGAAAGCTCAACGCGGTAACTTAATCCCAGGGGGTGTGCTATGTTGCGTGAGTTAATATCCAGGGGGTGTGCTATCTCCAGTGAAAATATCCCAGGGGGTGTTCTATATCGTGCGAGTTTATCCCCGGGGGGTGTGCTATCTCGAGTGAATACATGCCAGGGGGTGTGCTATCTTTCCTGAGTTCATCCCCAGGGGGTGTGCTCTCGAGTGAATATATTCCAGGTGGTGTGCTCTTTCGCGTGAATGTGCCCCAGGGGGTATGCTATCTCCACTGAATATATCCCACGGGGTGTGCTATATTGCCTGAATTTATCCTCAGGGAGTGTGCTGTCTCCACTGAATATATCCCAGGGGGTGTGCTATATTGCCTTAATTTATCCCCAGGGGTGTGCTATCTCCCGTGAATACATTCCAGGGAGTGTGCTATCTCGCATCAATATATTTCAGGGGGTGTGTTGCCTCGCGCGAATATATCCCAGGAGGTGTGCTGTCTTGCGCTAATTTATCCCCAGGGGGTGTGCTATCTCGAGTGAATTTATCCCAGGGGGTGTGCTATCTTGCGTGAATTTATATCCAGCAGGGGGTGTGATATCTCCAGCGAAAATATCCGAGGGGGTGTGCAATATTACGCGAGTTTATCTCCAGGGGGTGTGCTATCTTGCCTGAATTTATCCCAGGGGGTGTGCTATTTTGCTTGAATTTATCCCAGGGGGTGTGTTGCCTCGCGCGAATATATAAGCGGTGTGCTATCTTTTGCGTGAATGTACCCCAGGAGGCATGCTATTTCAAGTGAATTTATCCCAGGGGGTGTGCTATCTCGCGTGTACTCGTGACGCGGTAGAAAGGGTGTAGTAGGGGCTGTCGGCGGCGGCGTTCGCTCAATATGTAGCGTAGACGTAAGGCTTACACGGGTACGGGAGGGTAGTTGTTCGCCCGATAGACGTAAGACATGGACCGGTGTGATGGGGGGTAACAAACGATATCGTTCGCTTAAACGACGGAAGACACAACTTAGAAAAGGGTATGGTGGGATTACCGACGGCATCATTCGCCGAATAGACGCAAGACAAAGGCCGGTGTGATAGGGCAACCGACGGCATCATTCTCTAAAAAGACGCAAACATATAACGTAGAAGGGAGTATGGTAGGGCTACCGATGGCATCATTCGCTCAAACGACTTAATAGACATGGACCAGCGTGGCAGGGTAACCAACGCCATCGTTCGCGGAAAAGACGAAATACACAACGTGGAGGAATATGGCAGGGCTACCGACGGCATCATTCCTTCAAATCGCCGAACACATAGACGGGTATACAAGGGTCACTTACGGCATCGATCGTTGGATGGGCGTACAGCATAGACCGGTATGGCGGGGTAACCAGCGGCATCACCGTTCGCTTGCTAGACGTGTTACATGAACGCGTGTGACAGGGCAGTCAATGGCAACCTTTGCTCAACAGACGTAGATAGAACAGCTTATTCGGTACGCATGCATATACAAGGGAAACCGACGACATTATTTGCGCACTATCAATAGACGTTGACAGCGGTACCTACATTTTACACGCGTTCAAAAGTGTTGTGTAGCGTTTGCTCTGTGACTTATCACACACCATGCAAGCTGTAAACGCCGAATCACTCTACAAAACCTCTCCGCGTTTCCACCCACCTGCCGTTTCAGTTTCAAGTTGCGTATGTCTTAAAGTTCCAGTTTCAATTTTACAAAACCCTTTGACTCATCACGTACACCTGCAAAACGCCCGTCCACTTCTCGAAAACTCCCCAAAACCCAGTCTGATGCTTCTATTACGGGGGACCATAGTACATAGGACCAAATATTGTTAGTAAAAAAAGGTAAATATATAGATTTTTATGTATACCATAGGTCCTACTAACTATGGACCCCCGTAAGAACAGGTACGTATCACTCTTTGACTACATACACATGCAAAACGCCTGTTCGCTCAACAAACTCTCTCCATTTCCACTCAACTGTTGTTGCTGGTTCACACCATTTCACCTCGAAAAATACAACAATACATCTGCAAAACGCCTGTTCACTCAACAAAACCTCCACCCATTTCTACCCACCTGCTGTTGTTGCTGCTGCTGGGGCCACTGCCCCCCCATCTGAGCGCCCCCGCCCCCCGTCCCCGCACCATAGCCGCCTCCGCCGCCACTCCCCCCTCCCCCGTAACCGCCATCATCTGCCCCAAAGGGAACAAGCGCTCCCGACATAACACCTGGAGCAGGCGCCGCAAACGGGTCTACTACAGCCGCTGATGGCATTCGCAGAGTGGGGGGGGGGGGGGGGGGGGTATTTCGAAAGATAACAACAGGAGTCCCATGCCCACAGGAAAGGGGGTTTAGGGGAAAAGGAGTGGGAGAGGGGGGGGAGGGGAGGGGAGGGGAGGGGAGGGAGGGGTGTAAAAGACGACACGCGGATGGTGGATGGAGACCGGCTTCCGACGACGATCCAGGGGTACAGCTGGCGTCAAAAGCGGCGCGGTGCGATGCGGTGCGTTGCGGCGCAGTGCGGTGTGGCGCGGTGGCGTGTGGTGCCGTACATAGTTCTCTCCCCCAAGGTGGGTGTCGTGTCGAGGGAGAAATGGGGGGGGGGGGGGCGCCGTGTGGTGTGGTGCTGCGCTGCTTTGTGGTACTTGGGTGCGGTATATTCATAAAATTAAAAACGAAACACACACACGCACAAGCACACGCACACGCATAATACCAGCTGTGAGATCCAGGATTTCGTCGAAAACAAATATACCTAAACCTGTGTGCGATACTTCGATCGCGCGCCCTACCACCAACAGTATACACGCCAGGCACAATACAACCCACACCAACACAAGAAAAAAATATAACGCTCTGCCGTCCGGAACTACAAAAGAACGCCGTGGGATATCAATTCAATCCATTAAGGGCAAACTGTTCGTGGTCCCGTGTTGGCGACACACGACTCAAATTCCGAGTAGTTTTGTCCCGAAAACGGGAGACCGCAGACCGCACGCGGCCCTTAAGAAGTTACTCAACGGGTCCATAGTTAACAGGACCTACGGTATACATTTAAAAAAAACAACTATATATTCAACTATTTTTACTAACTATATTAGGTCCTATTTACTATGGTCCCCCGTAATACTACAGCAGTATACCAGGTTATAATACAACACACGCCCGACATGTTAGCTCTTTTAGAACTGCAGTCCCGTTTCGAGGACAAACCACTCAAAATTCCGACAAGTTCTATTTCTAAAGAGGGGGACCGCCGCCGACACAAAATGTGCAGCATTCCGGCCGGCAACTTATGTAATAACCGTTGGCGTCTCCGCATCAACGCCCCCAACGGTCGTAACATCTCCGGAAAGAGCGGTAACGCCTCCTCACTCACCTTTGGCGGGAATCTGGTTCAGCGGTATGTTGTTGTACACAGGCTGTTGCTGCTGTTGCTGCTGCAGCTGCTGCCCGTTGCCCAGTCCCCCCACCCCGCCGCCCAAAATGCCTCCTCCGTCCTGCTCCTTCTTGAAACCCTGAATGACGAAGGCGTCGATGCCGTCGAGGCCAGGCTTTGCGGCCGGGGCGGGGGCTGCGAACCCATTCGAGGAGCCAGCCTTCATGCCCATCTGCTGCAGCGGGGCCCTGCGATACCAGGTGTTTATTTTTGGAAAGCATCCACCACACGAGACACCACATGAGAAGTGTTTCAAGTTTTTGGTGCACGGCCTCCGAGTTCTTACAAATGCCCACCTGCCGCCATGTAGCGGCGCCCTGCTATGAATAGCTTTATTTTTACAGCAGTAGCATATCCCACACGAGATACGACATACAATCGCTTCCTGCTTCTGGCGCAGGCTCAAATCAAACTCTTATGGACACGTGAGGCAGTCAGGGTGTACGTCTCCGGCACGAATTCCCAATTTCAGTGTCAAAACGAAATACATAAAAAACATATCTTGAACTTAGAAGCACATCGACAGCAGCAGTAGGTTGTCGATGAAAAAAAGTCAACCATTACGCAGGACCATATTAATAGTAAATAGGACCAAACATTGCTAGTAAAAAATAGGTACACGTATAGATTTTCGTGTGTACCGTAGGTCCTATTATTTACCATGGTCCCCCGTATATTACATCTTGACAATATTAACAACTATTAATAGTCAAGGGTGTTTTGCGACAATCCAAACTTGGTCGGGTTATAAAAAACATTTGAAACCGACCAACACGACCAGCTGCTCGGTTGAACAGGTACGTAAATCGGAAGTTTCACCGTTTGCTAACCTAACCAACTCACAAAAGTTAACCCAAAACCCAAGACTCTTCGAGCTTAAAAAACTTTTCATTCTGGTGACTATTTTTCCACAGCAATTACTTGTTCAGTGGGGTTGGGAGCTGCTGTCATATATTATCGTGGGGAACAACAGACTGCAAAGAACAAACCCCAAACCTAACCATATTCTTCGCAAAACATCCCATAAAAAAACTGCAAGGTGTTTAACAAGGGCCAATTCTTATGCCGTCGGATTCGCAGTCAGTTGAAAAAGAGTCCCTTTCAGCACGCTCGCATGAGCTTTTGCCCCGAAAATATTGGAAATTGGTCGTTCTCGCCTCAGAATGTGTCGGAGTTCTCTTCAAGATCTATCGGGGGGTGTTCCCCGCTTCTCGAGGGGCCCGGTTGCAAGAAATCACCGTCGGCATTTTTTCGATCGAAACGAGGTGAATAGGATTGCGATCGGGGATCGAAAATACGTTGTTTTCGATCCGATCGGGTGTTTGGATCGTGTTTGACCCAGCTAGATCGAAAAAGTACGGACGGCAATTTCCTGTATCTGGGTGTCTGGAGAAGCGGGAAACATCCCCCAAGTAGATCCCGGGGGGGATCCGAGACATTCTGAGGCGAGAAAGACCAATTCATAACATTTCCGGGGAAAAATCTAATGCGAAACTTGCTCAAAGCTTATTTCAACCGACTGGAAATCCGACGGCATAAGAATTGGCCTGTAACAGTAGTAACGCTTTTCAGCCGATGTCGCCGGGAATACAAGCACCACCAGATCTACCAGATCTCCGGTGGGGAGACCTAACACAACGAATGTTCTACTAATACGCGTCGAGGAGATCAGATTACTTAGATCATAACCTGCCGTCTTGATATCGTATCACACTGCGTGATAAGATAGCACATCCCCCCTGGGACAAATTTCAGACCCGGTTTCCTCCAAAACATGTCTCAAGGGGGGGTACACACAACGAAAACGGCGGCTTCTGGAAACGTCTCGTCGAGAAGGTCGCGTAGACGCTTCGGTCGGCGTATTCGGTACGCCCTTCCCGTTGCCCGGAAAATCGTCCGGCGGGGCGGGGGGGGGGGGGGGGGGGGGGGGGGGGGGGGGGGGGGGGGGGGGGGGGGGGGGGTACTCATTACCATGCATGGCCGTAGTCGTATGACCATAGACCCTCGCATCCCTACAATGCCGGGACGGAGCGCGTCGGGTTTTCACCGACCAGAGGCAGACATTGCTTGCACCACGCGCGAAGCGCCGTGGGGTGTTGGGCGAGTCGCATGAAGGGTGAGCTGCATCCTACTAAGAACCGCTTCAGGTTTTCTTGCATACGGACTACAGCATCAATGAATTGATTTAATTTCTGGTGTGGCCACTTCCAGAGACAGCAATGGGTTCACTATGTAACTGCCTCGTGGGTGCCTCACCATATACACACTACGTGATACGATCATCCCCCTTTAGCGGAGTAAAGGTTCTCCCCGCACAAAAATGACGTAACTTGACCGCTAGCCGTGGGGGGGGGAGTGTTATCTTATCACCCAGTGTGATAGTGTCACACGGTACGTTGTGCAGGATATGTCCACAGCAGCAGCAGCACAGATTCGATTCAACCCGGGAAAAATGCCCTATACGTATAAATCATTCAGGGTAGATATATATATATGTATGTATATATATATTATATATACTGCTCCCGCCCGGCAAAATGAGTTCCTGTTGATCAAGAAGACCAGGAATATATCTATATGCTGAAATATCTGCACCACTCTGTCTCAAACTGCAAGGACCTCTTTCGCGCTAATATTCAACCAAAGCGTTGCTTACATACAACGACAGAGTCCTAAATGTGGTAAAGTGACAGACAGATTGTCAAGTGGGAATCGATGTTTTCGTCCGAGTCGTGATTTAACGACTTTCAAGACAACGAATTTGAAAGGGGGAGGGGGGGGGGGGGGGGGGGTACTCATTATCATAATTGCGGCGGGCACGGCGTAAAAGCCGCAATTTGCGCAACAACAACTACTGTAATGAATGAATGCAGCTCTCCTCTATCAATGGGTGCCGAGAAGTGCTGTACAACAGGGGTAAAAGAGATACGGCAGTGGTCCCTGAGTATTGCCGGTTGAGTATATAGTGCCGGTTGTCCGCTGCTGTACAGTGTCAGTGGTATCGCTAGACAGGTGGGATTCATCAAGGGTGGTACCGTGCGAAGTTGTGTCCATCGCCGCTATTACGGGGGTCCATAGTTAACAGGACCAAATATTGTTGGAAAAAAATACGTAAATATATAGGTTTTTATGTACACCATAGGTCCTATTAACTATGGACCCCAGTAATAAATATATTGCCGATATTGTTGGCTGGCGCATACCGGTATTATAGAGGGGCCATTACTGCTGTAGCATATCGGCACTATAGAGGGGGAGGGGGGGGGGGGGGGGGGGGGGGGGGGGGTGGGGGGGGGGGGGGGGTCTGACATGACTCCTACACTGAGAAAGTGCCCAATGTTGTCGGAATCCCGAGAAAAAAACAGTTGCGAACTATTACGGAGGACCATAGTAAATAGGACCTACGGTACACACAAAAACCTATATATTTTCCTATTTTTTCTATCAAATTTGGTCCCATTTACTATGGTCCTCCGTATTAATAAACAGTATTCGCTCTATTCTACAGCAATACATATGCTGCACTTCGATGCGAGTAGACGAGGGGGGAGAAAGTAGTAATCGGTATCGTATCTAGAATTCTCGATATATCATGCGATAGTTTCGGGATAAATCTATATCGAGAATATTCCCGCGATATCTCGATATATCGTATAATGTAATATCGCATGATATATCGCAGATAACGATTATCGCATGACATTAAGACAGCATACATCGCATATGATATACCATGAGAGTCGAGGTTTTTTGTTCTTTCGCGATAAAAACGCCTTCCAAGGCAAGAACCGTAGTGGGGAGGGAGGAAAGAAAAAGAAGAGCCCGCTTTGTAACCCCGGGTCTGAGTTACGACTATCTGATACAATAGGAAGCAGACAGAAAAGAACGGCGAGGATAATGAATGGGATGAAAAAAAAAAACTATAAACAAAAACTATAATTACGATTTTGGGGGTCGTTGTCACTTGCTAGCTCTTGGCAGACAGACCGACTGATAGACAGCTCTTCGCATACAGCCCTTCTTCTTTGAAACAGCCGAACAGCCAAACAACCTTTCTTCTTATTCGCAAACTGCCAACCAATAGACAGCTTTTCGCACGGCGCCTAAAAGAGGCGTCTCGCCTTCGACGAACGGCATAGATAGGTGCAGCTGTCGGCGGCCAAGCTGCTGCTGTCGGTGGCGAACCTGCTGGTGCTGCAACCCCCGCCTCTCCCTTCTCCACGCCCCCTAAAGAGGCGCGTGGTCCTCGCCCTCTGGCAAGAGTATATATATATATATTAGTAAAAAATGCTACGAGCACCTGTATCGAGGAATGCACCTACCTCGTGTTTCGTCATTTTAATTGGGATACACAAGAACGCAGCTGCGTTGTGCCATTCTTTCTGTCCCTAGACACAAGCACGGTTTGGATTGAATGCTACTACACAAAATGTCCTGAATTTACGGACAGAGCGGTAGCAGAGATAAATAACACTTCACGCATTCGCAACCAATCAGACAGATCAGACAGATCTGATCGTATCATAACAGATCCCCAATCATGATCTATCGTACATGCTTCAGGAGAGATACATCCCTCATCTGTACAATACTCCACTCCGGGTTTCAACATAAGAACCGGTTGGTCTTCGTATTAAATGTCTAAACGCTCCTTAACCCTCCTAGAGCTGCAGTCCCGCTTTCGGGCCAATCCAGTCAAATTCCCAGTAGTTTGTCCCCAAACCGGGACTGCAGTCCAAAAAAAGGTTAAATTTTCCGCCCAGAGTGGGGGCCGTATTAGAATACGCAGCATTACCTGCGGTATTATATATAGGACACGTTTCCGGGATCGAATATGTACTGCTGCTGCTACATACAGTTTTAATTCTGCAGCTTCAGATTTTGTCTTCCTCATATACATACGGACTGCCTGCGTTTCCTGAATGAGGCCTTTCAACCCTCTTATTAGAGCTGCAATCTCGTTTTCGGGACAAACCAGTCAAATTATATGATGGGGGTCCATAGTTAATAGGACCTACGGTATACACAAAAACCTTTATATTTACCCATTTTTACTGACAATATTTGGTCCTATTAACTATGGTCCCCCGTAACAAGTAGTCTGTCCCCAAAACGGCAGAGACAGTCGATTGCAGTTAGAAAAGGGTTGAAACCCGTAGTGCAAGCGATCGAAGTATCACTACTACGGGGGTCCATAGTTAATAGGACCTATGGTATACATAAAAACCTACATATTTACCTATTTTTACAAACAATATTTGGTCCTGTTTACTATGGTCCCCCGTAATAGTATCACACACGGCTTGCAAATATGAGTTTCGATGAGATCCTCGATCTCACTCACAGCTCTCGTTTTTTTTTTTTTTTTAATAAATACAGACCCTGCACATGTCATAACAGCTGGTTAGGATCTAAAATAATCTGCAGATAGATAGATGGATAGATCATGGACTGCCCGACTCGTGGAAGGTTAGGATCTACATGATCTGCAGATAGATAGATGGATGGATCATGGACTGCCCGACTGGTGGAAAGTTTTACGGACGCTCCCAGTACCTGCGGGTACAGGCAAATCAAACGTTTTTGCGAGAGATAATTCTTCAGGTACCTCGTGTACTCGCACTATATATACGGGACAGTATTGGGGGTTTCTTGATGTATTGCGGGATACTGGTCGTACTCGCAGTATTTCGAGATTCCGTACGTACTGCATACTCCCATTACTCGCGGCATACTTCGGTGTTCAGTAGTACTGTGTACCACTCCTGTACTTGACGTACTTCAGGGTTCTGCACTGCGGGTACTGCCAAGTACAGGCGGTATTTCGTCGGGTGATACTGCGAGTACTGCGAGTACTCAAAAGTACCACAAAACTCTCGATATGCGCAACATGCCCGTGGTATGAAATACACTGCGACCATCTGTGCACCGTTTCGGTCATTATATCCCCATTAGATATTACTAGAGACCACAGTAAATAGGACCCAATATTGTTAGTAAAAATATTGAAATATATAGGTTTTTATGTATACCATAGGTCCTATTAACTATGGACCCCCGTGATAGTACAAAGGCATTCAGGGATGGTCCCACGAGCGGGAGTTGGAGACAAATTCTTTCGGGGGGGGGGGGGGGGGGGGGGAGTACTTACTGTAGAGTACTGGCAGTATTTCCGGCGTATAAACTGCGATTACTCGCGGTGTTTACGAGTTTACATACTCTTGATACTCTGAGTATTCCCAAGTGTTTCGGATGTTTGTACTGCGGGTATTGATCGTACTCGGGATTCTGTATCGCTCATACTCCGAGTACTCGCAGTATTTAGGCCGCCAGCACTGCAATACTCTCAGCACTCAGGGTACGAAATGGACACGTAACTTCGGGTATACTCGGAGTATATACGAGTACTCGGAGTACGAAAGTATGCTGGGAGCCTCTGTGGAAAGTTTTCATGTTTTATACTTCATGCGTCATACTCGTACCAAGACATGAGTTGCAAGGAGGGATGAGGGGCACGCGACACGACACACGACACACGACACACGATAACGACACTGCCTTTGGATATCGGATCCAAACTTTCGGGAATATCTAAATTTCCAAAACTTCAAACTTTCGATAAATCGGAACGTATCTGGCACTGATAATACCCCTGAAATTATGGTGGGTACTCCAAAGTGGTGAGTGTATTGTACCGGGTAATATCTAAATCAGTTCATACTCCATGCTGACAATCAAACGTCGTTTTCCTCGTTACCGATATGGTCTCCATTCGTTTGATGTCCCTACCGCCAACATACAAACTGCATACCTGTAGCCCAGTACCACTCAACTGCCAACACACTACGGGATAGTACGAGTACTTCAGACGGCTTAACTGGAATACCGAAGAATACGAGAAGAAAAAAAAGAAACGGCGACTAATCTGTATACCTGGTATATACCAGCATCGGTAACAAAAATCATAACACACGCCAGCTGCTGCCATTCGCCAACCCTCCGAACTTGAGAGAGAAAAATCGGTATCACGGTCACGGATCGAGATCAAGAACCAAGACCAAGATCAAGATTAAAGTGGCAAGACGTCAATATCATCGATCAAGCTCTATATCATGAAATCGGTGTCAACACGATCAACATCAAGACCAAAGGTCAACATAAGGCAACCTCAGGATCGAAGATCAAGATCAAACATCGAGATCAAAGAGCAAGATCAAACATCGAGATCAAAGATCAATTTCATATATCGAGATCAAAGTCCAAAGATCAAGAAGAAAAAGATCGCGATCGCGTGCAGCATCGCTGTAAAATATTCCACACCTCGGATAACGTAACACTCTGATAACACTGATCTACGCTACGGGGCCCAACACAGGAACGTGGCAACGTACTAGCATAGTGTTAGCACTGGAGGAGCAATCGCGGTAACGCGGTAAAACACAGCGTTAACCGGAAACCCGCGAATTTCCAAACGCCTTAACGTAATGTTTCTGCTCGATCTCGTCCAGCTCTGGTACAGTAACATTATGTTAGAGGCCGTGATCCGAACTAACACTGCAACACAGTGTTAGGCTTTGACCAGACACGTGTGCTATCATTCTAACATACCCAGATCGATATCCGCATATTTACGAACACGACAACATAATGTTATTGTCTACGCAGCGTTAGACATAACACACTAACATAGTGTTACCATTAGGAGGCTTGTTGTACATTTTCACCCGAACATAACGTTATTACCATGTTGGCCAGCACAACTAGCACATGACATTGTGTCACAACTAACACACTAACGTAACATAACGCAGCGGCCAGCGCTACTAACACTACGTTCTCTGGACCTCGCGTCTGATTGCCTTAGGCTCGGATAAAGTAACATTTAACCTCTGTTAGATACGTTACAATCTTAGCCGGCCGATACGTAACATTATGTTATTACGGGGGTCCATAGTTAACGGGACCAAATTTTGTTAGTAAAAATAGGCAAATATATAGGTTTTTATGTATACTATAGGTCCTATTAACTATGGACCCCCGTAATAGGATGCTAGCCTAAATACTGAGTACGGTAAGGTGTTACCATCAGAGAAGATCTAATTGTCACATTCCGTTACCGTGTTACCATAAAGATCAATCCCGGTTCATTATTTATGTTACTGGGTTACCGTTGGGGCCGAAGTCGTTCCAACGTAATGCTCCTACGATACCCTGCGGATCTTCCCGAGATGTAAAATGTGTTACCTGTGTGTGTGGTGAAACAGCGTGGCGGAGTAACATCACGTAGCCGTGTTATCCAATTTCGCCGACATCCCAGTAGGGGACACCTACAACAATATCCTCGGGGGGGGGGAGATAGCATGGCGTCCCCGGTAAAAAAAAAACTCCATATTCTTAAAAACCCAAAACAGGGGATATTTAGGAGGGATCCCCACAATAACCTCCTCATTTTTTTAAACCCCGCCAGTACGTTATCCATCTATAACGTAATATGCACACTTGCAACTACCGGTAATGCTAACACGGCAGTAACATATTGTTCACGTTAGATTAGTGGTGTACGTTATCTGCTAACTTGTGTCATTGCATACGAGCTACCAGTATTAATTAATAGTAACAACACATCAACATAATGATACAGCAGTAGTACTCGTAGTGTTTTATCGATCATATACGCTATCCGTCTGCCGTATGTAAGCTATGGTAGCAGGACTTCCGTTAGAAGGCTCACAAAACGTCGCTCGATACGGACTGCTGCTGCGGCTTATACGGTAACATAATGTTAACGATGTATGGACCATATACGTTTCTCCCTAGTGTGTGTTACGATAGCCACTAGGAATTTCCCTAGTAATTCAGTACCACTTTGGCCGGTAACATAATCCCCGTTTGCACGCTAATATACACCTGGTACGTAGTATGTTCGCCAATAATTTGGTTGGGTCGGGTTTCTTGTAGTCTGTTTCTTATATATGAAGCAATCCCAACCCACGAAAAATGAATTCCTGCGGGGAAAAAAAAATGACAGCATGACGTTTTGAACCCAATTATTCTTGGGGTTGGGTAACTCTGTGGGTTTGGTTGGCGAACGGAGCAACTTCTTATTGGGCTGCATAGCGCCTTCGGATTCCCCTGTCTTAACCAATGAGAGCACCTCAAGTTTGTCGGTTTCAAATGTTTTCCTAACCAAACCATATTGCATTTCCGCAAACACGCTATTAATACATGTGAGTACCAGGCATCAAACAAGGACTACGTATAAGCGACCAAAACAGTGACGCGTTCGGTCTTTAAACCCAAACAATATGCCACCTTTTCACCCCCCTTCGACAGCACCCATACGACTGCCAGTAAAGTACCAGGCTTTAGCGTAGTCCACTCGGCCCTGTATCCCACACTCTTGACAGCGCACGTTTTCCCCCTTTTGCTTCGCATGTCTCCAGACATCTTTGTGTTTTTTTTTAAGCGTCTCCGGGCACATCTCACTCTTCCCAGCCATATCTACCGTATACCACTCCGGGCGTACATATCAGGACCGCTTGGTCTTCAGCTTAATGTCTAAAAGGTCCTCATAGTTACGCCCAGGGCGGCTGCTTGCCAAGAAAACATACCAGTACCCCCGGGGGCGAACATCCTTTTAGATGACTTTCCCCGAGAGCTGCGGGGGCACACACAACGAACTTGACGGCGTTGGGAAGATCTTACGTCGAGATCTTTCCCCACACACATCGTTGCTCGGCGTTTATTTTGGGCCATCCATTCTTTGTCGATAAAATCAGCCTGGAAAAAATCGCCCAAGGGGGGGGGGGTGTACTCGATAGGAGAGATGTACTCGATCTCATGCATGGCCGTAGTCGTATGACCATAGACCCTCGCATCCCTACAATGCCGGGATGGAGCATGCCGGGTTTTCACCGACCAGGCAGACATTGCTTGCACCAAGCGCGAAGCGCCGTGAGGTGTCCGGCGAGTCGCATGAAGGGTGAGCTGCATCCTACTAAGAACCGCTTGTGAGGCGGACTTGCATATGGTTGACAGCCTCAATGAGTTAGTTAAATTTCCGGTGTAGCCACTTCCAGAGACAGCAATGGGAGTGCTATGTAACTGCCTCTTGGGTGCCTTACCTTGAACACTACGTGATACGATCAATTCCCTTGTGCAGAGTAAAGGTTCTTTACTTCGCACAAATGATCTCACTCGACAACCAGCTGTGGGCGACCGCCAAAAAAAAAAAGAAAAAAAAAAAAAGGTACCCTGGATGTCCAGCTCACGTAGTGAGCGGCATGTTTCACAGTAGTGTCGTTGCCAACCGACGCCAACCCAACCCATATATAATATATATATAACGGGGGGAGGGGGGGGGGGGCTGCCTACTCATTTCCTGCATGCCTTAGTCATTTGAGCATGGACAACGCACCCCTTTCGAGACGGAGCACCGTTCCTACTCCTGATAGACACCTCCAATAGTTGGGAGTTCATGACGTCGTTTCCATATATTAAATGGAAATTTTTCGTTCGCTAATCTACCCCTTCACTGTTTCGCCGCCTGTGGCCACCATGTATCTCGTAGGATACCGATCGTATTCTCGCTGCTTTCTACTGTATTTTGCCCAACTCCACGCCACATTTGTCAACTTCCCTCATCTCCTCTTTTAACACATGTCGTTCCTCCTCGTACATTTCACATTCTCCTATTATGTGAGTTTTTTACTCATTATTGCTTTGCCACACGGGCACATCTCTGCACCTACTTCCTCCCGGCTTTCGTGCCTCTTCTTTGAGGCAGGTCCAGGTCCTCTACACGAAATCGCAGTTTCAGCGTTTTCGTGAAGTGGCCCGTGCAAGCACGTTTTCATTCCTATCCCAACGCTTAACCCTCCGTATATCTCCCACTTGTTTTTTTCCGAATTCTCCTTATTCCTCAGCTCTAGTAATAGTACTTCCCTTACATCTATACTTTCTTCAAATTCTCCTTATTCCTCAGCTCTAGTAATAGTACTTCCCTTATATCTATACTTTCTTCAAATTCTCCTTATTCCTCAGCTCTAGTAATAGTACTTCCCTTATATCTATACTTTCTTCAAATTCTGTTTTGTACCTGCCAACCTTCTGCTACGGACATCACACCTCTTCTTGGTTTCCTCTAACAAGGTGCGAGTATCCTTTCATACTTTCTCGACTACAGCAGTACGCTATCCCATCTTGCTATTTCCGCTCGCTCTTTCGTTACTTTCTCCCACACAGCTCAATCAACCATGGCTGGCAGCTGGCGACCTCTTTCTTGGCAGGTTCGTGACTTTGCATTGCCATTTCAACTTTCTCACGTTTCTATTCGTCTTACGTGGGTACTTTCCCAGTTCTGCTTCAAGACCAACTATTGTGGAAAAAAATTGAAGGGCTTTAAAAAACTGTTTTTTTCTGCCAAAAATCCGCGATTAACTCGGCAGGACTGTCAAAACCCGGTAGACTCTTCAGGATGCTCCCCTTAGTTTTCTGAGAGCTTTCTTGAGCAGTTTTCCGTTTCTTCAGAGTCGTAGTGTGACTGTTCGTCCATACTGCCAGTTCTGAAAACATCATGATTTTTCACCACAAATGTTCGAAGGACCATCATTTCTTGCCCCAGTTCTGACAAACCATCTTATTTTTTACCCTCAACCGAAAACTGATTTGCTGCTCCAAAAATCAAAGTATTAATAGGACTCTGGAGAAACGGAAAACTGTTACAGAAAGCTCTCGGGAAACTCAGGGGGGTATTATGAGTAAGTAGTCCACGAGTGTTTCTGACTGTCCCGCCTATATGTGCAGCCTAAAAACTCAGCTCCTGGAGCCCAGAAATATTTCCCCATAATAAATGGTCTAATACTGCTGCTGTATTATTCGTCGTACTCGACCATCCTAATACGGGGACCGTAGTAAATAGGACCTACGGTGCACACAAAAAAACTATATATTTACCTATTTTTACTAACAATATTAGGTCCCATTTACTATGATCCCCCGCATTAGTATTTTTCTAGCTGTTGTCATCTGTGCTGCTTCCAGCTGTTTTACGAACTTCGCGTTCCCTTCGCATGGCTTCTCCTGCACATTCTGGCTTTGGTACTACTACTACATTCATCAGGATACATTTCTCAATCCTTGTGTCAAGGTGTGAGTCTGTTAACAATAGTATCGCATCCATATTGCCAACGTGCGCTTTACCCTTTCCTCGTATTGCTTTTGTTATATGTGTCCACAGAGCACCATTTTCAGATATCTACGCCAAGGCACGCATACTGGTCTACGATCGGCAATCCATCTTCTCCCCACTTCTAACCGAAATTTATCGGGCATAACTTAGCTTCGCTACATACAACTACAGCGCACTATACGTTCGCCGTCACCCTTCATTTCCTACCGTAGTGTATTTGGTGCCGTCTCTCCACGTGTTTCTGTAATCCTTCGGGTGTTTCTGATATTGCCACGAAGTCATCCGCAAACATCAATCCCGACACCGTATCTTCCCCCCACCGTGACTCCCTGCTTTGCTCCTTCGACTGCTATTATCGGGTCGTTAATATATACCTTTGATTTAAACTAGGTGAAAGGCGTACGTATATCCCTCTGCAACTTCTTTCCGTGTTTCCGTCTACTTTCCCTACAATAGGTATTGGCTATCTCCACCGCACCTGCTCCTCTCGGGGGTCAGGTCGGGTCAACGTGCCCAAACTTCAGGGGTAACAATAACAGCCTGTCCTGATGTTACAACGGGAGCTATTATGGGCTAAATTGACACACGACACGAAATTGCAACGTGGAAGTGTGGTGAGCTTAAGCTTTGTTTTTACCACTCCGCCGGAAGATCAAAAAAAAAAAAAAAAAAAAAAAGAAGGTATTTCGTTCGGGACAAATGGGTATCGTTTGATTCATCGGGCCCTTTGCCAGAGATGAGCAACGGCAAAGGTGTATGTCTTCCTTACCGTAGATTAACTTAGTACATGTGTCTCCTCGGGTCTGCTCCCTCCAGTGGCCTTACATGTTCGGAACTGCACCTGCTTGAGCGGCGGGAGCGCCGTGTTCGCGGCAGAGTAGGCTGGATGCCCAATTCTCCCGAAACGAGCGTGGGAACCGGTGGAGCGAAAATCTCGTTCAAGCAGGTGCAGTTCCGAACGAGTAAAGTCACTGGAGGGAGCAGAGCCGAGGTGACACATCAAGAGAAACGGTACCAACCGGTACGGAACTGTCCATCTAAACACCAGTAAACAGCAGTCACGTGACACGATCACGTGCACTCTATTGCGGAGGGATACGCGGTTGAGGAAGCGTAACCGAAATTCCAGTCAACGATATACCGACGTCTGCTCTTTCCACGATCCCCCCGCTGCTGCTGCTGCTGCTGCTGCTGCTGCTGCCGCTGCTGCCGCTGCTGTCGTGAAGCAGCGCTCGGCGTAGAGGAGCGGCAGGCTCAGCGTGATCGGCTTGAAACTCACCACGCCGCCGAGGGAGCCGCCCGGGCACGCCGTGCGGTTCTCGCGGAGGACAACGCTGCCAAGGAGGACGCCGAGCGAGAAGCACGCCGGGCCGTGAAGGCTGGTGCCCAGGAGCTTGCAAAACACCAACATAATTCGATATTTCCCAGTCCAGCATCACAGCACCTGTCGCACATTCCGTCATATTTTTCATCATTCTCCACATTTTCCCTCGGACCCCTGTTTCCCGCAACTTTTGCCACAATCAATTTCTCCATACGGCGCCGAAGGCCTTCTGTACATGTAGAAAGAAGCAGTACTTTGTTGGCCTCGCGTCTTTTCTATCTGGGATTATCTTGCCCGACGTTTACACATGATCTACGCAACTACGGTTTGGCCTAAACCCTGCTTACCCTTCTCGCTTACTTTGTCTTCCTTCTCCATCATTGTTCCCATTCTACTGTTCGAGATCTTAATAAATGTTTTGCCCACGCTTAATAGCGTTATCCCTCCATAGTTCCCCGGGTCAGCCTTCTCTCCTTTCTTATATAAGGTTGCTGCTACTCTTTCTCTCCATCTGCCACAGTAGGTGCCGACTCGTTTTTCCATCGTGTCTTGGATTGTATTAGGGGGAAGGGTAAGAGAGGTGTGAATGCATACCTGTTGATATACAGTTGGTTACCCTCTGATACCCCGAAGTGCACACCTACCCTACCCATTACACCCTCGAAAACATCTGCTATTCGTGCACACGTGCCTGTGACAACCACGGCCGTCGACGGGGCACAATGGCCACCCGGACCTCATCCCACCTAGACCTGATCCCCACCCGGAACTGAACCCCGTCGACAAGGTGCGGAAACAAAAATTAGCCCTGCGCAGGAGCCGCCAGGGGCAACGTGACCGCGAAGCGCGAACCGCAAACCCCGCCTTCACACATATGAAACCCTAATATATGAAACCCTACTACCACCCTGTCTCGAAATATAAGGAATGCTTGTACACCAACATGTAATCAAAATATTCCTCAGTATTCGGGGCAGTGGTACCAATACGTCACAGATCTCTGGAAATGGCGTCCTGTGCCATGTCCGTACGAGGCAAGGCCGTCAATATTTCTTTCGAAAAGATCGAAATACTTATATGTACGTAAAGAAACCTCATCCCCACTGGCTCTGTGTCACTGATTGCGTGACTTTCTTGGAGCTAGCGCACCCCGCGAAGAACAGGGTGCCATCCCCGCACATTGAACCCTTGCATACACTTGTAAATCCGACAAGCCGGAGACAACAACGGTGGTATCCGGGGTCGATACCGCCCCGCATGGTATGGAAAGCCCAACTTCCGAATGGCCATTTGTGGACTGAATTTCGTGACGCCAGCAGGAAGGTTCAGCAAATCCGTTTAACCCCGACATAATGTACCTAATGTTCAGTATGAAGCGGTTGCATATTCCACATGGACTTACCATCTACAACATTTGCTTGGCGCAGCACGATAAGAAAAAAAAAGGCGCACAAAACGCCGATTTTTGCGCTTGCATATGTACCGGGGCATGCACGGCATGACATACGACACACGCCTTGAGAAAACAATATCAGGTTAACTACTGTAGATATGATACCTCTCATGAACCGGCCGTTCGGGTTCTGAGAGGAGAGTAGAGTCACTCCGATCTGGTCGCTCTCCTGGAGGTAAAAAAAAAAAAAATGAATTGTCTCCATAAAAATCGACGTACGCGCGAACCTTCAGGCCTCAAAAACTCGAGCAAGAGATGGCCTTGAAACACGAACATCAGCAGTTAAATCAGAGGCACAAAAAAGCGCAGTCAAATTGATCGACGGCAAAGACTGGTCGAAAGGAAAGATGAAAAAAACAGTGAAAAGGAAACATGAAAAGGTAACGAACCAGGCGGAGGCGAGTCCACTACCGGATCAATCCCTCCCTCCCTTCCTACCTTCCTACCTCTCAATTCCCGTCATTTCCTCCCTCCAACACCCCCCCCCCTTACGACTACAGCCATGCATAACGTGAGTACACCCCCCCCCCTCCCCCCCTCCCCTCCTCTCTCTCCACCAGCTGCGCTTTTCCATTCGTCAGATGTATGTTCGAGTATGTACGCTACATTACCACTATGAATATTAACGCTGTTGCGTGTACATATCATTCGTGTATCCGTAGCCCTGTTAGTGCGTGCGGTGTCTCTCCTGCCACATCCTCCCATAGTATATCTCCTTGCAAGCCCAAGTCGAGCAGTACCGCAGCACCTCACCGGTCCAGCCGTAAGAACACAACCCTACCATTGTTGTATTGCACCGTACCATGCACCTGGTACATACACTGTAATGCACCTGGTACATACATATACTGTAATACCAGACACCGGGTATGATACACAACAGCAGTATTATTGTACAGGGGCGGGGCGCTACGACTAAAGAGAAACACATATTCAAGAGAGGTGCAATGGCTTGTGACGGTCAAACTACAGACAGTAAAAGGTACCAGGTACATCATACTTGTTCCGGTTCAAGCGAGACATCTAGTGTTGTAGTGCCTGGTAGGCCTGACACATCCGTCTCTTAAATCGTAGCCCCTCTTTCGTCGGCAAATTACTTACAGCAGTAAATTACACGTATCATCGTATTCCCGCGCGCTCCGATGGGTGATTCGCGTAAACTGCTTGCATCGTTCCGCTAACTAACGATACAGATAGCGACCACATACACACACTATTACGGGGGGCCATAGTAAATAGGACCTACGGTACACACAAAATCCTGTACATTTATGTATTTTTACCACTACGGGGGACCATAGTAAGTAGGATCAAATATTGCTAGTGTGAATAGGACCAAATATTGCTAGTAAAAATACGTAAATATATGGTTTTTTATGTGTACCATAGGTCCTATTAACTATGGACCCCCGAAATAACAATATTTGGTCCTATTTATTATAGTCCCCCATAATAGTGATTGTCTCAAAGGGCACACACTCGCCATATGACAACAACATTGACACTGACATCAATACCGCTACTGCAGGTTATTAGGAATTCTCTCTAAATAGCCAACTAGCCAAAGAGCCTTCCCTATCACACTGATGGCAGCAAAATCCGGCCCGGGGAAATATGTGTGCGCTTGAAAACTACAATCACCGGGTGTACCTACTGTTGTTGTGGAAGGGTGTGCTGTCTAACGTACTGGGCGCGATAATCAACGTGCATCGGGGCCACGTACGCGAAGGGGTGCGGTAACGAGGGTGTGTGATGACGGTATCAATGGTTGCCAAAGAAGACCTAGGGAGTATGAACAAACCCCGGCCAAGTTGCAGGAGGTGCGCGAACCAGGAAAAGGCGCGACGACAAGGGCTGAAATACCACGCGAGAGACTTCGGTGTGAAACCGACTCGCTTTTCGATTCCCACGCAATGGCGGCGATGGTATAACGCCCCTGTTTGAAACCCGGGGATGGCAGCTAAAAGCCCCGCCTTCTTGAAATACCGGAAGACGGTTTTACCGCAATAAATTACTCATGTGCCATGTTTCACTTCGAAACTCACCGTTCCGCGGTCCTCAGGTGCTTTACCGGTGTTACAGCAGTATGTACCATCAACGTTATCGGTCAGGTACCGGAAATCAGGGCTTGGGGACCAGTGTGATTATCAGACTTGATATTACAGTAGTACTGGCAGGTGGACCATCCTCGAAGGAAAACGAGGCGGCCAAGGCTCGAGGCGCGGCAGCCGCAGGTGCCGGTGAGGTCACGGGCGCAGACTCGTTCGGCTCGCTGAGTGATGGGGGGGCACGCACATGCCTCCATGCTGGTTTCCACACGGTGGGTGGTATGGCTGAATGGTATCCACCGATCCGGTGCGGCGTGGTATATTTGGAGTTTAATATTTATTTTCAGGCGTGAACCTCCCTCCGCCGGGGTGTGGGTGGTGGCGTGGTTTTTCAACGTACTGACGGTGAAAAAAAAAAACACGTGATTGATCGTAAAAAACAAAATCGAAAAAAAAATCACCGGGCATGCTGATGTGTATGCGGGGGGGGGGGGGGGGGGTATTATCTACGACTCTGTCCCTTAATATGAGGACCGCTTTGATTGAATAGTAGTATAAAACTTGTCTTTATATTTAGGGACAGAGTGATATTGGTATATACCAGGTAGTGATTTTTTAATCGAATAAGTCTTAACTAACCCCATGAGGACTCAATAGTCAGTCCCTTACAGGGGACAAATTACTTATTACGGGGGAACATATTAAATAGGACCTACTGTACAGACAAAAACCTATATATTTACCTATTTTTACCAACATTTTTTGGTCCTATTTACAATGGTCCTCCGTAATAAAATTTGAGTGGTTTGTCCCCAGAGCGGGACGTCAGTTTGGCCGAAAAAGGGCGAGTGTAATCGGACGCGTTCGAGCAAGTCCGTGCGTCGCACCCCCCACAGCGACGATTTTGCGAACCAAAGCTTCAAAGTTTCTCCGAACCCAGCAGGCCACACGCAACGAAGTTAGAAATTCTTCTCTATTACGGGGGACCATAGTAAATAGGACCTACGGTAAGACAAAAACCTAGATATGTTTCCCTGTTTTACCAACAGTAGTTGGTCCTATTTACTATGGTCCCCCGCAATAGTGGCTGCGGAAAGATCTCCATGATATTTTCCCACACGTACGACGCTTCGCGTTTGGACCTTGGCCGTAGTCGGTAAGGCCAGGATTGACATTCGTCCAAGGGGTTGTGCTACTACAGACAGTATATTAATACCTGTAGTGGGTTATGCTCGTTGTATATACGGCAATTGCTTATTCTTAGGACAGTAGTAGGGGGGGAGAAGGGAAGACACCTGTGACCACGGCTTGTCCAGAAGGTCGTCGAGGGTAACACCTCTTACGAATTAGGCTGGAAAGTGAAAGTGATGAGTAAAAAAAAAAAAAGTACCCAAGCCATCGTCTGCTCGTCTGACATACCAGTACCTGGTATGTACCAGCAAGCAGTATTGTCTGGTGTGTCAGTCTAATGCTTTAGCTGTCGTCAACATAATACGGCGACAGCAGCAGTGGTAAAATGACGTAGCAGTCTTCGATGAACCTCGCCGGTCAGCGCAGAGTGCGGCGGAAACCGTGCGTCAGCAAGGGCAGTCAGTCTCTGACGGATCATTCCGAACTTACGTCCGTTGGGTCGCACTGCTTGGTGTTGTACTTCGTGAAGACCACGAAAAGCCTAACCGAAAATGCTACCAGGTACCTCGTCCTGCTACTGTTGTTGCACGATACCAAATACCTGGTACCTGGTAAGGGCTATTAATAGTCATACATACCATAATACCGGTGGTATGTGGTACACCGGCGATGTTGACTGCTTACTCTTTCGTACCCAAGACGCAAAAACACGCCCCTTCCATCCTCATTCACGTATTCCACATTTTACGTCATTTTTGAAGGGGGGCCATATCATTGACGCGTCCTTTCCTGAAAGTCTGTGCGTCGCACAGAGGTATATAGTCGTACTCGTGCGTAGAGCTATTAGAATGGAACAGGTACGCCTGCTCTGTACGTACGAAGCACCATGATAGAAATAGAATAGATAGACCCGCAGCAACCGTCTGTCTGTCAATGGGTGAAAGTTTTGTCTCCTGACATCTTTTTGATGCCAGGTATCTCTGCAACGTAGCAGGTACAAGGGAACAACAGCCTGGCAAGTCTAAACGCATTTAGGCGATAGTCCCGCTTGAAGGATAGCGAGAGAGAACAAGACAGCTGCCGTGTATCGTACGCTGCGTATTCGTCGATACAGAAGTAATCAGTGGATAGTGGACAGATATATACTTGTACTCGTTCGACGGACTATATACAACTGCGGTAGTTTCCGCCCGCCGAAGGCCTCCTCAGACAACACATACTAGATATAATACAGGGAGTTCCTACACGGCTGTCGTGAAGGGCAAGAGGGGGCAAGAGTCACGTATGATAATAATGTGTACCAGTACCTGGTCATTATGATGTCATCAAAGCAGTGCACGATACGCCGATTCACACCCAGGTCGTCCTCCCGACACACACCCACACCAGGTTGCCCTCTCTGATATGTACCAGGTACGCGTTTAACTCGTACGTACTCGAGTATACACACGGCGAGTATCTTACGTCGTACGTGGTACATACACACCCTGTGGCCTTTCGATCCAAAGCCACGTCCTGAACTCACCACGATGATACGAGTACTGTACAGCAGCAGTACGTATATACTCCTATATATCTCGTCATTACTCCGTGTGTTATTCGTACCATTGAAGAGATACCGTTTTAGCTATCATGGTGTCGTTCCCCCTGCACCCTGTCCCAAGACTCGATTGCTGTCAAGTACGAGAAATTGTGCCCGTGCTGACTGGCTTGTACCTGGTCAGTACAGAATAGTACTTAAACTCGTACGTAGGGCATTTATTATGATGCCGGTGTAAGAGGTGAATGATCGTAAGAGAGAGATAGCAATATATGTGCCAAGATAAACGGGTGCATGCTACAGCAGTCAGTCCGTTTGTGCTGAAACGTACTCGTGGCTCGTCCCCTCGAACACAGACAGCAGAGGAGTCCAGATTCGGGGCCCAAAGTAGATTCTGCGAAGTGAATGGGAATGCTGCTGCTGTGGACTAAAAATACCAGGTATTTTCACAGGGATAGAGCAGTGAGAGGAGGAAAGAGACGCTGGGGTCGGGGCGGGGCATTTGCCGCACTGCTGGCCGGTCCTCTTGAACGGGTTGGACCCTGCACGAGAGAGGCGGGAAGCAGCAGTAGCCACATCCAGCGCACTCCCGGCTGGTCTACGTGGGCCACTTCGAACTCCTGTAAGTTTCCGACTTCCGACACCACTTCTACTCCTGCTGGTGCTGCTGCTGTGTGCTGCCTCGATGGAGGAACCGCGCACAAGAAAAAAACGAAAAAAAACGAGGAATATGGTCGTTTTTGATAGACCGAGTTCTCGCGAAGAGCTCGTAAAAATATTTATTAATAGGAGTTAGAACAGGTGCGTTAGAGGGGTCGAGTTCACGAGTCCCTCTCGGGATGCGCGCGGGGCCGAACGCCCTCCGCTAGCTCACGTTTGGAATCCGGCATCGCCTCCTTGTCCGTTCCAAGCTTGGGGTGCCGGCTGCTGTTGTTGCTGCGCGCCCCACTGCTGAGGCTGCTGCTGCTGCTGCTGCTGCTGAGGTTGCCCATAGGCCTGGTTCGACGTAAAAGTTTGTTGTTGTTGGGTTCCGTACTGGTCTGCAGTCCCTCCTCCCCACTGTTGTTGCTGCGGCTGCTGCTGTTGTTGCTGCTGCTGCTGCGGCTGCGCGGCTAGTCCGTATCCCCCTCCTGTATTGTTGGCATACATCGCTGCTGAGCGTCTTGTGCCTGAGCACACACAGCGGAGTTAGGAACACACCGTTGCGCAGAACAGAGAAAAAAGGTTCCTCCCAACTCCCATGTGCACTGTTCGTTCCCGTACATCTGAGGATAACGCCATGGGGTTTCGACTTATTTTGCGTCCCGATTTTAGAACATTCGCATGCGGTTGCACTTCTTATCTGCTCAAGCAGGTAGAGTAAAACAGGTAGAGTACCACGGGGTCCAACAACACCCGTCACGGTACCCAGCTGTGGCTTGCCGGTCTATACATTCGGTTCTACAGATAACCTGTCCTCTCCGTGAAAACAAGTGCCGGACGACAGAGCTTTCGTTTCCGCAAAGTCATGCGCAGAGCACGAACGAGCGCTGCGAGTAGTGCCGCCGCACTACTCTACTGCCTCGGAATGCCGGTCATGATCTCTCGCGCGTTTGTACCCCACGTCCCCCACAGCGCTCGACGCTGCCAGCTGCGCTCCGTACAGCCCCACCTGTCCGCTAAGAAGGTGCCGTCTTTCAAGCCCTCATGGGACTCCCCTCGTCGCGGACCGGCGGGAGCACGCCGTGTTCCGGGTGCCACCTCCGAAGCTCCTCCAGAGATTGAGCCTGCTGGCTCCGTCGTTGCAGCTGCTTCTGTTGCCCAGGCAGTGTCGAAGGAAGCTGCTGCTGGAGATTATGCAACTTCCTCCCCAGCCCGGCCGGGGTCGAGGACGTACTCGTACAGCAAGGCTTCTTGGCGACCGTCACCTGCCAGCAAAGAGAGGAAAGGCAGCAGCAGCAGCAGCAGCAGCAGCAGCCCAGCTGCGGCAGCTGGTGGCACTTCCCCCTCCATCACGGTGCCATCCGACGCAGCTGCTGCTGCTACAAGCGATGCTACTACTACTACTACCCCCCCCCCGTCTTCCGCACAAGAAGCAGTAACAGTTCCCCCGACGAAAAGCGAACCGGTGCAACCCGCGACAGCGGCGGCGGCAGCAGCGACCGTGGCACAGGCTGCTGCTGTCGAAACCCCTGCTGCTGCTGCGTCTCCTTTGGCAGCCCAGCTCACCACCCCCACGCTGCCGCTGAAGCCAAGAGGCAGCGCGGCCGCGGAAACAGTCGCCATTTCCATGAGGCGGGTGAAGGATGCCCTCGCTCCATTCAGCAAGAAAATCCAGGACAACATCGGTGAGCCACGTGCAACCAGTACGTAGCAACGTACTGCCAGTGGTGGGATTTGTATTTCTAGAGCGGTCGGTGGTATAGAAGGGTCCGTACCTGTAAAGCCATCGGTACTGGTAGCTGTCAGGTACCTGGCATTAATACAATAGTAGCTACTTCTACGATCGGCTGAGTTTCTGTACGAGCCAGTTTTGAACGTACCTCGCAGTAGGCCGTAGTCTCTCTGTATATACGCATGTACATATCGTATCATGTTGATACGTGGTCGGTACATGTACCGATATATCGGTGTCTGACAGCGCAGAGACATCGAAGGCAGGCCAGGCCGGATGGCAATTGCTTCGACGGGTATCAGATGCGAGGCACGGTTTGTTGCACCAGGTAGTCTACACGCAGTAGTGTCGTCCAGTGCCAGTGTTCCGCACGATAACCAGGTATGGTATCACCATGCACCACGAACATGCTGATCATGCAACGTTTCAACCCCCCAACCCTAACACGCCAACCCTAACCCTAACCAAAACCCCAACCCCGACCCCAATCCCGACCCAAACCCCCCTCCAATCGACCACAGCGGAGGGGACCTTCGGCGAGAGGGGAGAAGAGTGGGCAATCCTCCAGGTGGCCATCCTGCTCTGCGTCGGCCTCGGCACCGTCCCCCTCGTAGGAGGCCTGGTCACCACCCTCGCAGGCCCGGGCCTCGCGGCGGTTGGGATCGCCGTAGCCGCGGCGGGGGTCTCCGGACTCGGGCAGAGCCTGTCGCCCTGGCCAGCCCCGGTGAAAGACAATGACCTCAAGACCGATGGGATTTACGGGATCATTCGACACCCGGCCTACACTGGTAAGAGGGGCAGGAAGGAAAGGGGGGGGGGGGGGGGAGAGGAGAGAGGGTGGGGGGAGGGCGTACTCAGTTGTTGCTTGCCTTAGTCATGGCCACGTATCTCTTTGTAGACGGCATACCGTTCCTGCTCCTAATAGAGGATGGGGGAGGGGGAGAGAGGGGGGGGGGGCGGGTGGGAGGGGGATTAGTAGCCTGTATTGGCGGTGGGGGGGGGAGGCTCGATGTGGACGAGATGCCCGTGTGGGCTATATATAGATTGGTATATTTCCGGATACCAAGGGTAATCTATAGTCGGCGCATTGTTAAAGGACATGTAGCATAACGTTGGTCAAGGCCGTCAAGCGAACATGCACATCGTACAATACGTGATTTCTTTTTACATGTTCGTCTGCAAGGGAAAAATTACCAGGTGCTGCTTGTTCGTCGTAACGACCAGCTGGTACGCCAGCATACTTGCGAATTATTAGCGAAAACAAGTACACTGCAAAACAACTCCGTGTTACGGTTTTTTCGATAGAACACACTTGCGCAAGGGGCGCAAGGCTAATTCGTATACCGTCGGAATGGAAGGATCGAAAAGGTCGGTTTCCGATCCGCTTTAATCTCGTCGGGGTGTGTCCGGATTCCTTTCCTATCGTCAGTCGGATTGAATTTGTAGTTTTTATGCTCTGTGGAGTGTTGTAGGCGAAATTATTCTGAAAACTGCTTCGTGTCCTGCTCGCGGGTTCTAGGAGGTGATGCGCTGTGAGCAGCAGCAGTAGAGCAGTCAACCCAACATCAGAGAAGCGTTTAGCCTGCTGCTGTGTGGCATATGACCGTGTCCTAAATATTATAGAGGGCTTGAAAACAAATCTATCCAGAAACACGATCCACGATGCCCGTCGTTTTTGTGTAGATCGGATCGCTCGATCGAAAAAGTTGAGACCGAAAAGGATCTTTTTCAACGGAATATTAAACCTCGGTCTTCGATCGGAAGCCGGCTTTTTTTATCCACGTATCCGACTGCTGTACAAGAGTTAGGCTAGGGGGGGGTGAGTGCTACCACCAACCGCCAGAAGCCACACTGCGTCCTGCTCCCCTACTCTCGCCCGGCAAGCAGGCTAGCAAAAGTAGCTCGTAGGGGAGAAAACGCGGCGGAACAGATAAGAGAAGTTCCTATTCGTACGCACAACACGACAGACAGTACCCGCCGGGACTTTGAGGTTACTTCAATACATGACAGCATGCCACGTATATTGCTGTTGCTACTCTGTACAAGTATGAATGAGTTTTTCCGGCAGCGGCGATGGCGGCTGCAGTTTGGGAATAGTGGGCAGCCACCCCGCTTCGTGCATCGAGAAAAACACGGCTAAATAGTGTGAATGGCTACGCGTCCCCTCCCCTGACTATATCGTCGTCACCTCCCTCCTCGCTCCCTCTCGCCCGGCCTCTTTCCTGTCTCGCTACCTCCGACGTTTTCCGTGCGCCGCCTCCTCGCGGTGCGGCTGGTTGGGTGGTCCGTGGGTTGCCCGGTTCAGGTCTGGTGATGTTTTGCCTGGGGTTCGGGGTGATCACCGACTCTCCGCTGCGGATGCTGCTCGCCGTGTTGCTTGGGTGAGTGCCGTCAACTCGGTTCGTCTCTTGTCGTTACGCCCGTGTCGCCGACCGCGCTTCAAAAACCATACCAGTATGCTCGGTGCGCCCCTGTGACTGGCCGCTGTTTTCATTTCCTCCGGAGACGTTGTAACGTCGGTATTCAACACCACCACGTGTCGGTTCCACCCTAATGTGTACCTGATATGCGAAATACTGCTATACGAATGTAGGATGAATGTCTACAATGGCTCAATCCCTTGTCACGCCCCCGCGTCTCACCCCCCCCCCCCCCCCACCCCCCCTCCCCCCGTCCCCACCACGCCCCTCCCCCATCCCCCCCCGTTCTATCTACTATCCTCCCATCCCCTCCCCCCCCCCCCCCCCCCCCCCCCCCCCCCCCCCCCCCCCCCCCCCCCCCCACCCCCCCCCCCCTCCTCCTATCACCGCCCCTTTCCACGCTTTCCAACCCCCCCCCCCCTGTCTAAGTACTTTCCAACCTGCCCCCCCCCCCCCGTTTTTGTTTTATTTTCTGACGTTCTTATCTCCCCACTTCATCCCCACCCTTATCCTCACCCAACCCCATACCCCTCCCTCCACCCCCACCCTATCCCACCCCCCCACCCCTGCCCCGACCTTCTCCCCATTCCCCACCCCCACCCCCAAACCCATATGATTGCGGTTGCGGGGGGGGGGGGGGGGGTGTGTTTTGTGCCTTGTGAAGGGTGGTATTGGACAAGAAGGTGGAGAAGGAGGAGAAGATGCTCGTGGCCTTTCACGGAGAGGCGTACGAAGAGTACCGTGAAAAGGTAGCCAAGTTCTTGCCAGGACTCTACTGAGCAGGAGAGGGAAATGGAGAGAACGAGAGGAAGGAAGAGGGGGCGGGGGCGGGGGCAGGGAGAGAGGGAACGAGAGAGAGAGGGGCGGGGGGGGGGGGGGGGGGGGAGAGAGATAGAGAGGAATCGCTGACCGCCGCCACCGTGACACAGCGATAGCCAAGCTCCTATAGAGGCTATACTGAGAGAGAGACGGATAGACAGACCGCCCGGCGGCAGAGGCGGGGGCGGTTGGCGGTGATGGCGGTGGTGGCGACGACTGTGGCCGTGACGGCGGGAGCGATGGCGGCAGCAGCGGCGGCTATAAATAGATGTATTCGCGAAAGTTACGATCGGCGTAAAGCAGAGGATGCGCGTCGTGTTCCCTGTAGATCACACTTCTCGGGAGAAGCTCGGCCGATCCCCACGAGACGCAATGAAGATGTTATACTCTTGCGTAGCGAAAAGTTTGGGGCGGGGGGGGGGGGGGCAGGCCTTGACGGGCGTATGCAACCGGGAGGATCAGCGGCAAAGTGCCCAGGGAGATGAAAGGAAGCAAGGGGCACGCTTCCCTGGGGGTTTGGGCGAGCGCAGTGCTTAAGAGTTTTCTCTGCGCCCCATGGAGGAAAGTAAATGCACAGACACACGTGGTGTCGGGGGGAAACTTAGACGGGATGTTCCGTGGTGGGTTGTGCAACACCACGTCGGAAGACCCGTTTGGGCCAGCCGGTGTAGGCACGGCAGCGCACGGTAACGGGCTCCTTCGTGTCGGTAGTGCGGGTGGGAGCGCTCAATACGAAGATGACGTGCCAAACTTTAGCTCACTGCTGCGTGCTGCTGCTGTGGGTGGTGGTTACCTGTTGTTGCTATGGCTGTGGTTGCTGTTTTTTACGGCTGCTGGTTGCTGCTTTTGGCGGCTGCTGGTTGCTGCCACTGCTGCTGTTCCTGTCGCCACGACTGGTCCTGCTGGTGCTGCTGCTGTTGGTTGTGGCTTTGTTTTGGTGCGCGGGCGACTGTCTGTTGCCCCTTGAGGGCTGCCCGCTTCGCCGACACACACACAGACAGATGGCGTGGGTCGGTTGGCGGCTATTTTTGGCGCCCTGGACTCGCGCCGTATTTTGCCGGCACCGCCCGGAAACGATATATAGAAAGCAGGCGTTGGAGGAAAGCCCCCCGAGCCTGCTGCGACTATCGGTAGTAATATTTGATTACAGTAGTAATGTTTGATTACTGCAGTTTACAAGAAAATATGGTAGGAGATTGGTCATTTTGGGCGCGTTGAGGTCTCTTGTGTTGGCTACAGGGGGTGTCCGATTTGACCTACTTCGTAACCGTTGACTGGGTGGGCTAGTGAGTACCCAGGTAGGCCCGTAGTGGGTAATGCCTTCTAACCAACATATTCTGGGCTTAATATATACAAGTCTGGCCAGAAATATACGGGTCGTTTAAACATTAATATGTAGACCAAGCGGTCTTTGTATTTTCAACCGGAGTTGTACTATTTTTAGTGCAAGGGGCGGTCCGTCAACGGGTCAAACGGCGGTCTCGGGCTACTGCTGTAGCATCTTCGTTTGTTTGAGCTTCTATCTGGACGGGGGGAGGGTGTCGAAATATGTGATACCGAGGGAGCGGGTGCGTGAGAGAGGGCATGTGCGGGGGCTTTTCTCGGGCGTAGAGAGGGTAGACGCTAGAGCACATGAGGGGAAAGGTCCGTGGCGACTTTGGGCGAGGAGCCGTTTGCGGTGATGGGCGAGATGGGGCTCGAGACCCCGACAGGCACCCGTCTGTTTGTGGCGAGGAGCACTTACGATATGGGTGGGACTACGCAGCGCGAGGGGTACACATGGGGTGTACTGATGACGATGATGGCGATTACTACAGTACTACAAATAATGATAATTACGATTTTTAGTGGCGACGCTGATGTTGTGTGTGTGCTCTTCACATTAAACCTCTTCTTTCTACGCGTGGTCATCCAGCACAACCAGTGTCCGTGCCGATTCTTCAATCCTAGAGAGGTGCAAGTTATGCGGTCACAAAACTAGACCACAGAGATGCTACATTGCTATGCAGTAAGCAGAGTAGACACTGTAATGGCATGCCATCATACTGGATGCGACAGGCACGACGTACGCATTCCATGGACGAGAGAAGACAAAAGAAACAAAGAACCTAATCGAAGAAAAAACTAAAAGGGGAACAGTGTCGTGCCCCGAGATGGCAGACTATACAGAACGAGCTAAATAAACCTAATACCACTACACATAGACAGAACAAGACTAGCAACTAAGGGAAATAACAGGCGAACCGAAGCACTTAAAAAAAAAAAAAATCACCGTCCAAGCAGGCGCAGCTTGTGGTACGAGTAGCATAGACAGGTTCTACCTGCTAGTCGATCTGGTACCTTGCTACCCTGTCTGCCGTCTCTGTCCTGCTTTCGTCAACCATGCCTCACCACCGGAGATGATGCGTCAGACTATAAGAAACAAGCAAAGCAGGCTCGTCATCCACCCACGCCACAAGACTTCCTTTGAAGACAAGAAGAAAAGATAGAAAACAAAGTAACAATCAGAAAAGAATCACGGAGGAAGAAGGAAAATACAACAGAGGAAGACCACGTTCGAACCAGCTGCAGCAGCAGTTGGCGGCACAAGTAGCATAGACATGTTCCACTTGCTACAGCAGTCGGCCTGGTGCCTTGTTACCCTGTCTGCCGTCTCGTTCCTACTTTCGTCCACCATGGTTTCCCTCATACACTTCCTGTTGCCCCCTCTGCCCTCATTCCCTCGGTCGGGTTTCCTTCCACTACTCCTGTTGCCCCCCTCCCTCCATTCCCTTGAGCACCACCCACGGCAGATGCGCGGCGCCGCCTACCCAACTGTGCCCTATCCTCGTGCCACTTCACCATGAACCAGTCGGCTGCTTCGAGGACCTCCCGGTACCACTTTTCCGCCTTTTTTCCTGCAGTGGACCACAGCGCGGTCTCAACTCCAAACACCAGGGGGGGGGGGATGCTGTAGATCCATCGGTGGCTCGGAACTCCTAAAGGTTTTCGACTATGCTTCTATGCCAAGTCTTAAACTGTCCGCCAAGTCTCGGGTCCTCCAAACCAGCCAACGTCCCGAACATTAAGCGACTGGGTAATCGCTCCTTGCTTTGCCGTGCCACGGCCCGCGCGAAGAAGAGCCGCCGTTTACGGATGGTCGTTTCGATACTCTCGCGACGTGCCACCTTGAGTGCCTTCGCGCACAAGAGGGTGGCGTGGTCGATACGAAGTTGTCGTAGGAAGCCAAAGACTCGCACGGGGACTTGGCGGTGAGCGGTTCGAAGCTTGGCAAAAGTGTTCCGCTCTGAGGATCCACGTCACACACCCGCACAGCAGGGTCTCACTTACCTCAGCCTTCAGCATTTGGACTTTCAGACTAAGTGGGGCGGTCGTCTTGTGATACAACTCCGGGCTGAACCGTTCGAGGCATGCCCGCATGAGACGGAGTTCGAGTGAGAGTCAGCGTTTTCGTAGATAATGCCGCCTAGGTATAAGAACTGGACCGTGTGTTTATACCTCTGGCCTGCTGCTTCGATGACCAGCGGTGGGGCAAGGGTTGTCTGGTCTGGCGTTCGTGGAAGCATTGTCTCTGTATTCTTTTCCGGTGTACCGTGAAGTCTGCTGCTTCGACGACAGTCACAATAGCTGTCATCTTTTTAGCGAGTCCTTCAGCTGAGTTCGAGACAATTCCTGCGTCATCATCGTACAGCATACCCCGTACAGCTCTTCGCACGCATGCCAACGGCTCCTGCTCCTCTGTTCCGACTAGTCCGGCAACATTGAGTTGAACCAAATCCTTTATGATGGCTTCGTCTTTGCTGAAGCGTACCAGCACGATGTGTAACGCGGCAGCGAAAAACACCTTGAACAGTAACGGTGATAGCACGGGACCTTACCGCAGCCCCTGCGTGACACCAAATAATTCCGAGTGTTCGCCGTCATCCGTAAGCACGAGAGCCCGCATGCCCTCGTGCAAATTGCGGATAATTGTAAGCATCTCGACTGGTACACCAAAGCGTGCGAGTTTCTCTCACAGCACAGCAGCTCTCGGTCGACAGAGTCGTGCGCTTTTTGCAGATCGATGACGCGCACGTACAGGGGATTTTCCTCGGTCGCCCTAGCTCTTGCAACCGGCGCACGACGAATCGCCTATCGGTCGTTGATCGTGCGGGGTGGAAGCCGCGCTGTTCTTCAGGGAGTTATCCCTCGATCTCGCAGTAGTTGCTACGGCGGGACTCGACGATTTCAACTTCACTTTGCCTGCGTGGGTAACAAGCAAATCCCTCTGCAGTTGTTGCAATCAGTTCGGTCCTTCTTTTTGTGAAGGACCTTAATGATCGCCTCTTTCCATCGCCGGGGAAGTTTTCATGTTGCCCAAACGTTAACGAGGATGCTGTGAACACGCTGGGCGAATGCGGCGTGGTCGATCGTTAGCAGTTCGGCCTGGAGGCCATCTGGCCCACCAGCTTTGCCATTTGACATGCCCTTACGTGGTCCCGTCATCTCGTCCATGGATGGTCAATCTCCGAGCGGCAGTTCAAGCGGTCGCGGTGGCAAGAGATCGATTAACGTGGGATTGATTTTCAGCGATCTCGTGTTCAAGAAGAGTATGTGGTAGAACCCCGACCATCGTTCACAAATTTGTACCTTATCCCGCAACGGCGTGCCATCCTCGTCCCTAATGAACTGCTCGCGCCTCACTTTAGTACCTTCCAATCCCACCGTACTTTTCAGGTGCTTGAAAAGTTCTCTCTGGTCGTTATTCGCTAGGAGTCGTTCGGTTTCGGCGAGGTACTCTTCAAAATACGCATGCACTCTTGCGGCAATCACTAACCGGCGGGTTCGCACACGCAGATCTCAGTGTCTTCCACACGGTTCTATCCCGGGGGTTGGCGTGCAAGAATTGTCGCACATCCTCCGTCGCTGTCCATGCCATTTTTATGAGACCAGGGTTTCAGCAGACTCACACCATCCATGTCTGTCTGCGGGAGCGACGTGGGGGGGGGTGTGGGTGGTACTTCTAGTTCGACCGCATCAATAATAGCCGTGATGAAAAAATCCTACCAGACGTATTGCGGGGCTGGATAAATTGTTTGAGAGTGGCAACGACCCTCACGACTACTCGTTGACGATACTTTTCATCGAAAATAAAAAGCTACCAGTAGAACTCTCGATGCTTTTGGGGTTTTCACGCCTGCCTGTTGGACGCAAAGTGACCGCTGAGTCGGACTTTGACATACAAAATGTTGTGGTCTGAGTCGACCTCAGCTGGGGGAGGAGGCTGAAGGACGACTTTAACATCATGTGCTCTAGGTCGATGAGCTTGGCGGGATAGGGTGAAGTCGATCCGCCCACGGATGCGTTCTACGATAGAGGTAGCACATTCCTGCTAAAAAGTGTCTGTATGACGGGGCTCCTCAACCCAAAATTGTCGGAATGCCAATCTTGTTTCGAAAAATGGCGTTTTTGTATACTTGGGCCATGGGATTATTCATCGGGGCTGCAATTTGATTTTTGCTGAATACAGTTTTCGGGTGAGGTATGGAGCTCCTTAAGGTCAAGTGAGGAGTCTCGGAAAAATGAGGGTGAACCTCTATCGTAGAACGCCTCCACGGTCATTCGGGCTGGTGCCGTTGTGTGTATGCGATATTTCACCCTTGCGCGTGTGCTGAAAAACGTGTCGAGCTAACTTGCAAATGGCGGCGAACGACAGAAGCCATTTGCCATTATCGTTGCGAGCATCACGTCTGTATGCTCCAAGCCCTCTACTCTTATCATCACCGTACCCTTCCATCCTCTGCCCAATTCGCGAGTCTTTCTACCCAGTCTAAGGCTCGATGCCCGCGACTGTCGCTACACTGTTGAAGGTCCTGGCGGACTTCTTCGGTCCACCTCAAGGACGGGGCAGGCCGAAGGAGGGAAGTGGCGCTTCCTGAAGGGGAAGCACCGCTGGAGAGGAGGGGTGGGGTGCAATAAGGACGATGATGACTCAACGATGATGATTGCCATGGTGGTGGTGCATGGTGGTGTTGGTGGTGATGATGGTGGCCACACGTCTGCTTGTGTGGACCACCACCCAGGGAGAGAGCACAGCTGGTGGGGTAGAACGTATGGGAAAGATCTTCCAACGAGGATGGTGGTGGTAGTGGTGATGGTAGTGACGATGGCCGCAGGTCTGCGTGTGAGGGGTAGGATGTAATGATGATGATGGTCCTATCGATGATGATGATTGGGGTGATGCTGGTGGTGGCGATGAAGGCTACCCGTCCGGTTGTTTATTAATACTTACTACATAGAGGGACAGCACAGCTGGAAGGAAGGGTAGGAGGTGATGATGATGCACAATGATTCATGATGGTCTAGCGATGACGACCGTAGTTCTGTGGATGAATGCCACCCGTCTCAGTTTGTGTGACGTGCCTCCTAGAGGGACATCACATTGCATATGCTGGACGGGGGGGGTAGAATGTACCGGCAGTTGACGACGATGGTGTCCCAGCAATGGTGTTTGCCATGTACGGATGGCACTCTAATAGTCATGTTGACGCCAACAATAACTGAGGGATTCGAAAAAAATGACTGCGACCAAAAGGCCCGAGAGCACCACGCGTGCCACATGGCCACGGGTGCGCGGCACACCACCACCTTCATCGCAGCATCATATTTTATGATAGGTACGAATATATACATACGTGGTACCCAGGCCGAGTGCAAATTGATACCAACCGGTATGTGCGCGCATGCAGACGATACAAGCAGTGAGCGCACCAGATCCAAGATCCAAGAGGGCGAAAGGAGGGAAGTGGCTCTTTCCTGCCCCCCCCCGTCGTGGTGATAGCAAGTCAAAGCACTAGATGTCTCTCTCTGGGGTCCAAAGCCTACACCAGTAGTATCCACAGCCAGACAAAAATATATGTATGGTGAATCATGTTCCTCTTCGCTTCTCTCCTCTGAGCGTGCACTCTGGTAATGCTGGGAGGGATCTTGATCATCGTATGTGAGATTAATCTTTAATACGCCCTGTGCTACGAGCCCTTCCATAAAATTGAACTCCCGAGATTTCTCACCTCACAGCATATCACAGCAGAATTTTGCGTGCGCAGGCAGCCCAACCGCTGCGCTTGCGATACAGCAACATCACGCGAAGCTTGGTCTCGTGTTTGGACCTGGCTTGTACGTGCAACGAAGGTTTCTCAGCCTATTTTTCGCTAGTGACACCACCGCTGCTGCTGTTGCTACTGCTACTACCCGCTGCTACTGCCGGTACTGCTTTCTGACTTCTGACTGACCGCTTTTGCCACGTGCATGCTTCGGCAAGGTTGCACTCGCGGCGACTCGCTGTCTTCAACAGGGGCAATGGCGGTGTCACCACCCCCTGCATCAGCACCAGGAGGCACTCACAGTCCTAAGAGCTCCAGCGAATGCATCTCAGGTCACGCCTTCTCCCGACGCGCTGGCACGCGCGTCAAAAGTTCGTCGTGGATCGCGTGGGGCACGGGTATAATGCTCTTTTCATGCGGTACGATATCGATATCGGACGCTTTCAGCGTTACCGCCCCGTTGCACCAAGGAGGCAGGTCAATGGTATTTTCGGGAGGGGACGCAAGGGGCGGGGGCGGGGGTGTCGCCGCTAGGAGCTTTGAGCAAGTTGGAATGCATCAGCAGCAGCTCCACCAGCAGCAGCGGCAGCCGAGCTGGACGGGGGCGGGGAGGGGGAGTTTCGTCGGGAGCGCAACGTCCTCGCTGGAGCGAAGGTGCGACATGTGTCAAAACGAGAAAAAAAAAAAGTTTTGGATTGTCGTGGCATGGACGAAATGCGTGTTTCGCAAGCTCTCAAGAACATCACCCTCGGCTTCCCGACTTGTGATGACAACGCTCGGCATTCGGCATCACAAACACAAAAGCTGTAAATACCACATACCAAGGATATGATCATACATGGCATGCGTGACACATGCGCATGATGGCAGAGCCATACCTCGTACTCTATATTTTAGTAGCTGTTGTATATACGGTACGAGTTACCAGGTACATACTGCTGCTGTCCCTGTGATTCCTTTTGGTCTTATTGCTGGTGCCAGATACACTCGTACCGTGGACCAAAAAGCTGCAGTGCTTGCTCCGTCTCTCCCTCCCGGGCTTACTCGAATCTGCTTCAGTCGGCGGCTGGGCCCCGGTTCAACCGTTGCAAGCCAGCGTGGCATGCACCGCCGTACTAATGCGAGTAAACGCCCCCATCACAGTAAACGCCCCGGGGGGCTATTATCGGCGAAAACGGGCAAAATCCGGACCGTCAAAACAAAAATACGGAAAACGCCTCGGTACCACAGCAGTTAGCAAACGCCCCCCCCTATCATTTTTTGGGGTAAACGCCTAGGGGCCGAGCTGGCATGTCGTTTTGAGTGTCGGAGAGGGAGCTGTTTCCGAAGCAAGTAAAGGGTTGCTTCACATGTGGGTAGGTACAGGTTTTGCGCATGAACAGCAAAACAAAGTCAAACACAGGCAGAGAACCAAACATGTTCATCTGCCTTTTAAAAATAAGGGCCATTCCTAACGAACCGAAAAAAAAATCACGATTCGTGATTTTTAGGCATGCCAAAAGATCACGATCCGTGACATTTCAGTTCTAACGAAAAAAGCCGAAAAAAAAACGTCGCGTTTCGTGATATTTTCAAATAGTTAAAGTTCTGATATTTCAAACCCAACGTTTTTTGGGGGTGTGGAGCAAACTCTCGAGAGTGGGGCACGGCCAGGCCGGGCTGGGCCGTCCGCACCTGGCCCAGCCCGTGACATACTCGAATCGCGGGCCGAAGCCTGACCCAGCCTGCGAGATTCCAACTTCACCGGCCGTCGGCCAAGCTCGTTTCGCGAGATTCCATCTCGCAGACCGTCTGCCCCGCCTGGCCTGTGACATCCCCAGGTCATTTTCGCTTTTGTCTTCCAGCAGTGGCTCCTCCTCCTGGAAATTTCGAGGCCACAACCTCCTCGTTAGCCCGCGCCCAGCGGTATCTTTGGGCAGCCACCCGTTGTCCACAAGCGGCGTACGAAGCAGAGTCTGCCATGCCCCTATGCCGACCATGGGATACCGTTGGTGCACGTGGGTTGCGTAGTGCCTTGATCAGGCGTATTTTGAGACACGACAAATGTCACGAATCGTGATTTTGTTTTTTTTTTAGGGAAAAGCTAAAAAAATTGGTGTCATGAATCGTGATTTTTTTGTCGTGATTCACGACAAAAAAATCACGATTCACGACAAAAATATCACGAATCGTGATTTTTTTTGTTCGTTAGGAGTGGCCCTAATTACCACCCAGCCACTCGAACGAGTACCGTGCTACTAGTAATTGGTGGTAATGAGGCGCGACCTCAGTAATACCTGCAGTAGTCATATCTGCGATGCATCATGCACAACATTTGATTTGTGCTGAACCAACACGAACGAACATCTACTGCTGCTGCTGCTGTACCTACTACCTATACGCCGTCGTTGGTGAATCTCATAACCGTAAATATTCTTGGCATCATATCCTGCTCTTGAAAAACACAGACAGCACAGCAGTACGGACACACCTGTAACAAATACCAGGTATTGGATTTTGTCGTGTGTATCCTGGTATTTCCACCTCGAAATCCGGCATAGTAATTTGAAGACGAAAATATGTACTACTGCTGTGTGACCACGGAACTGGCTGTCGACGGGTGGAAAGAACAAGACGACAAATAGACACACACCTGATATATATTTTTTATTTTTCCGTTTTTTTTCCGTTTTCCAACAGCAGGTGTTTTCTGGTTGAAATTCGGCATAATTAATTTGAACACGAAAAATCTGCATCTGAAAATATTTGTCCAACAGACGGCGCTTCTTTCTCGTAGCAGGTGCCACCACTACTTGCTTGTACTGATGTACGACATCTACATACAGCAGCAGTGTTTCTCCAGCAACAAAAACAGCAGCAGCAGCAGTAGCAGTGGGACGCACGAGGCCAGGGTCAGCGTCGATGTACGCTCGGCGGCTCGGCTTGTCAATCTAACCCTTGAACCCTTTGTACACATCTACAGCAGCAGAAGTGTTTCTCCAGCAACAAAATAGCAGCAGCAGTAGCAGTAGGACACACGACGCCAGGGTCAGCGTCGCTGTACACTCGGCTTGTCAATCTCACCCCTTGAACCCTTTGTACACGTAGTCGATTTTGTCCTGTGTTGGTTTTGAACTCGAAATTCGGCATAATAATTTCAAGACGAAAAATCTGCACTCGACGTGCTCTGTCCAAGAGAGAACTTCTCGTAGCAGGTAGCAGGTGCCACCGCTACTACTGATGATGTACGACATCTACAGCAGAGCTTCTCCAGCAGCAAAACAGCAGCAGCAGTAGGACACACGAGGCCAGGTCAGCGTCGCTGTACGCTCGGCTTGTGTGTGAACCCTTTGTACATGTGTTTCCTGGTCCCGAACTCATAATTTGAAGACGAAAAATCTACAATCTGACGTGTGTCCAGCAGAGCTTCTTCTAGCAGTGCCACCACTACTACTACTGCTGTACAACAACTATTATACAGCAGATACTCTCCTGCTTCTCAGTCCCCTCATCAGCAGGAGGGTGGGCCTGCAGCATGTCTCGGGGACATGGCCCGAACGCTCGTTGCTGTGGACAGGCACAGTCTGCCTACCTACGAGTACTCGTAGAGCTAGCTGTGTTTCAAAATATAATGTGTTGTTGGTTCTGTGTTTTTTTCAACATGGCCCAGCACCAACATGTGCCTACACACGTTGCCACACCTAGCTCGAGCTGCTGTGAACGACTTACCACCGCAGCAGCACCAGGAGGTCTCTTTTGTGTGTGCGCGTCCACAGAGCCCGCCGGGACTGGAATTGGTGCGGTGTGCGTCGAAGGCGGTGGTCAAACGTTGCCCCAAAAAATGTTGAATCACACACACACACACACACCACCACACACACACACACACATACAGAAAAACTCAAAACAAGGCACCCCACGCTCGTATCCGAGCCGCTATGAAGAGGCTTTTTTTTTCTTGGAAAATTCCAAGAAAAAAAAGGCTCGCCCGCTTTTTGCGCGCTTCGCGCGCCTCATTATTAAGGAGGACCATAGTAAACAGGCCTACGGTACACACAAAACCCTATATATTTACCTATTTTTACTAACAATATTTGGTCCTATTTACTATGGTCCCCCGTGAAAGCATGCATTGGGGTGTGGCGTTTACAGCAGCTCGTGCGCTGGTGCGTACGCGATGATGATGGGCTCGCTTCCCTGATGACGAGGTAGAACACAGCCCAGAATTTATCGACGAGACAAACGTTCAGTCAGTACAAGAACATTAACTCCATTGTTGTATCATATCATGTCCTATCTGCCTGCACTCCTGCTGCTCCGGGCGCGAACCATCTGCAATCCCAACCCCCGCCATTACGGTATCTCCTGTGCGAAATACCAAAATTATTACGGGGGGCAATAGTAAATAGGGACCAAATACTACTAGTAAAAAATGGGTAAATATAGAGGTTTTTGTGTCTACCGTAGTTCCCATTTACTATGGTCCCCCGTGATAGCCCCTTGCCGCTGCTGCTGGGTCGCGACATGACCATCACCTCTGCTTCTGCGCTGTGTGCGTGTGGGTTTGAGAGAGGTGTGAGCGTTTTTCTTGTTTTTTTTTTGTATCGCCCAGCGCGCGTGAGAGATTGTGTGCGTTTTTTTTTTCTCGTATTTTCGTATCGCCCCGGGGGACCAAAAGGCCCGAAATCCTTTTTCAGAAAACGCCTCGGTATCACAGTAAGCGCCCCGGGGCGTCCTTTTCCGCCTGCGAAACCGTAGCGCCCCGGGGGGCGTTCACTCGCATTATTACGATACCTGGTACAAGGTTAAATGCCTATGGGTCCAGACGGCAGTGTAGGCCTCTGACAGACGGCAGACAGGATGAAGCTGTGACGAACGGTCTAGACGACCAAGGGCGGAGATACCGCAGTCTCGTTTCGTCCCCGTTTTCACGAAAGAGGCGTGCCGTATTAACTGAGAAACGGGAGACTTGGACTTGGTCTTCGTCTGAGAGGCTTCCTTCCACCGGGCAGATATTCAGCCTTTTCCGCGGTCTTTTACGAGAATGCTAATATTATGGGGGACCATAGTAAATAGGACCTAATATTGTTATAAATAGTAAAAATAGGTGAATATATAGGTTTTTGTGTGTACCGTAGGTCCTGTGTACTATGTTCCCCCGTAATAGTATAGGTACTGCCACCCGGCAGATTTTTAGCCCTGCTCACAGCCTTACGAGACCATTAATTAATACCAGGTACCAGGTATCGTCAATTCCATGATGAAGCAGTGGAACGAGTATCACCCGCATCACAGCATAAATGCGGCAATATTGAGTGTCACATACATTCATACATTCACTTTTCCAGGTACTCGTATGAGTATACACGTAGGGGTTTCCATATATATGTCTAGAGGCTTCTTGTACAGGGGACAGGGGGCGTAAGTCCAGCATCTCGAGATAAGCATGTGACCGTCTGGACATCCGCATTTCCCCTGACGTATTTTTGAACGTATTCTATAATTATACAACGTTCCCCTTCGGGATGTGGTTGACCTAAAATCCCCGTGGTGGCGCAAGTTTAGAAGGGTGGAACAGCATAGTCAGGCGTCCCTGTACTCCGAGTACTGCTGTATACTACGGTGTGACAGCACGAGAGTCGACGACGTGTGCTCGATTGGTTTATTGTTCGTGGAAATGTGAACCTAATTGCATGTGTACTCGTACTACTGTGTCTCCTGGCGAACACTGCACACACATGCTTACGGGCACTGCTTGTTGTACCGATCGCTGCTTCTGTTGTAGTGCGTGCCGTGACTGCGCTGTTGCGTTTGAAATACCGAGGATGTGTGGGTCCGTACCGTCGTCCAGCCCCCTGCGCAGCGTCCCATCAGCTGCACCTTTCTTCAGATTATACGAAGTATATATTTGTGTTCGTTTCTACCAGGCAGTTCCTAGGTCGACAGGAATCACGGCCGACACGCGCACACACACAACTGCGCCGTCCGTGACCGTCGAAAAAAAAGAAGAGCTTGGTGTGCGACTGCCGCTGTTCCGTGGCTGCCTCGCTGTAAAGAGCTCCAGGGACGGCGTGATCAATCATAATACAGCAGCAGCAGCCAGCAGCCAGCAGCCAGGAGCAGAGAAAACATATTTTATATCGGGGGGGTTCCGTTGTCTTGCTTAGCCCTACAAGGTCGGAATGTCTCGCCGTCGTCGCTCGCCAGAATTTGCGACCTTTGAAGGCGCAGAGCACGCGCCACGGACCTCGACCGGGGCTCGCATTTGCGTCTTGGTGTGCACGCGGGCCTCCTGCGTGCCACGGAGCCGAGCGCGCGAGAGAAGACCGAAGAGAGAGCTTTTGTGATCCGCCGAAAAAGTGCATTGTATACGTAGACTTGTAGTCGATGACCCCATCGAGGTTTTACGATCAGCAGTTTGAAAGTCGATATACTACGTTTTAAGCAGAAAAAACTGACCTAATTTGATATGAGGTCCACCCCTCGGTGTGCTTTTCGCTGGACGTGCCTCACCTTGCTATATATATAGTCCCTCGCGACGCTGCCAGGGGCGACCCTGGCCAGCTCGCACTGCGTCCTGGGGGCGAGAGGGCATACACCGTGTTTTTTTTTTATCAAGGAAACTGTTCCGATTTCAAAGTGTGTACTCGTACATACATGAAGAGAGGAACCAGTCTATGTATATGGCGAATTACATTATGTGCAGGTTGGGTCGACGCACAGCAGTATCAGGACTGCTTTTGTGCTTCTACGGCAATGGCCTGCACTTCTACTATATGGTATTTAATAGATGCGTACCAGACGCGTTACGATGCTATGATACTAGTAATAGTATGAGGCGATTTCCTGGAGAAGCTACAAGCGCTCGCAGGAACATGTGCAGTAGGCACACACACGAACCGTCCGATTATTACAAGACGAAAGCTCACCCGCTAGTATAAGCTAAGATATAGGGAGGGAGGGAGGGAGGGAGGGAGGGAGGGAGGGAGGGAGGGGGGGGGGGGGGGGGGGGAGGAGGGAGGGAGGGAGGGAGGGGGGGGAGGAGGGAGGGAGGGAGGGAGGGAGGGAGGGAGGGAGGGAGGGAGGGAGGGAGGGGGGAGGGAGGGAGGGAGAGGGAGGGAGAGGGAGAGCAAGACTTTCGCGCGGGGGGGGTGGACTCATGCCACGCATGGCCGTAGTCGTATTTCCGTGGTCGTATTACAATGTGGGGACGGAGCACGTCGAGGGGAGGGGCGAGACGGACAGTCTCCCAGACAGACAGAGATAGAGATGCAGAGAATGTTGACTACCAGCGACAGATGGAGGGAAGCGTACACAGGCAGGCGGGCAGAACATTTGAGGGCGAGGTACAAACATATATATACTTCGTATATATATATAGAGAGAGAGAGGGACAGAGAGCGAGTGTAAGGCTATTTATGTTGCGAGGTGCATCGATAGGATATACATGTATCCCTGATATCTATCGATTGTATGTCTGTGCCCGTGAGTTCACTGCTGCCTACGTTCGGTTCACCCCGTAAAATCGGGGCCCCTCTGTACGGACGAATTTCCTGCTGTGCTTGGCAGACGGAAGCGCTGTCGAGGAGGCATTGTTGGGGCGGGCCCGGTGAGCATGATGGCCTCGTCGTTGGAGTCGAGCCTCGGCGACATCTTCAAGGCCCCTGACGAGCGGATTCTCAAGGCCGTCGAGAAGGCAGGAAACAGGTACGAGTTTGTGCATGCTTCGTATGCGAAGGACACCTGGTATATATGTTGCATATTTTCCCTGTCCCCTACCCCCCCCCCCCCCCCCCCCCCCCCCCCCCCCCCCCCCCCCCCCCCCCCCCCCCCCCCCCCCCCCCCCCCCCCCCCCCCTGTGCATGCCTTCTGCACAGAGTAGTCTAGTGGGTCAGATTGTCCCTTATCCCCCCCCCCCTCTTTATATCAAGTCCGCCGAGAAGGCAAAATAAGCAGGTTCGTGATGATATAGTATGGCTGTCGCTAGGAGGTCGCGGCAGGATACCTGGACCTGTCGTCAATCTGCGTGTGTTTGGTTGATTTAGATGAGTTGGGGAATATACACCATTCCAGGTCGGCTTTATGAAAATCTTGGCCGTAGATTCGTCTTCAGACAGCTCGAAAGGGGTTTCCTAATTTTTGGCGGCTTGCAAGTTAAGAAGTGGCACTCGCGTGTGAATATGTACTGCTCTAGGTGGGTGTTAACCTACCCCTGTGGGTGTGCACCATCCCCGTCCCCTATCCCCCCTTTGCATCTGCATTCTGCTACCGGTGTTTTGGGTTGGTTAGTCCCCTGTCCCCCCCCCCTCAGACCCGCCTTCTGCTACCGGTGTTGTTGGGTGGGTTTGTCCCCTACCCCCCCCCCCCCCCCCCCCCCCTGTACCTGGTATATGGTAACCGCGTATTGGGTAGGTTTGATGTTTCCGTTGTGACATACTGTATACTAATTATGTTGTGCCTCTTCTTCACCTGCCATTCATTGCGGTCGTGGAGAGCCATGCTGTTGGAAGCGGGTGGAAGTACTACCCCCCCCCCCCTTCCCCCCCCTCCCCCACCAAATAATGCCTCTGTTCTTACTGGAGAGCTTCTGACAATATGCGTTTCCAAGTATTTGAAGGATGTGAGAAGTTTGACTGCGAGAACCTCTCGTCCCCCCCCCCCCTACCCCTCACCCAAACCCTCCTGAAGGTATGTTTCTGCCCCGACACTTACCTTTGGAAAAGAAGAATGGACGTACACAATTGCTTCTGCCACAGCCTTGCCCCCCCCCCCATGATGCTACTACTTCATACCTCACTCGTTGAAAATCCGATGGACATATTAATATATAGGTATAAATACTATTAATATGCGACTATTACTAAAGATCGACCCCCCCCCCCCCCCTCCCACCCTCGCCTCCCGTGGACGATGAACTTCGTGCGGACATACGGGGTTTTGTGTGATGTGTAGGGCTGTGCCTTCGGACGTCGCTGCCCTGGCGGGGGTTGATCTCAACGTGGCAAAGACGGGGCTGGTCAACCTGGCCAACATTGTGGGCGGTGATCTTGAAGTCTCCAACGATGGTGGGTCTCACCCTTGTGCTTGTTGGGTACCGTCAGCAGTATATAGTGTGGGTAGTAGTAGTAGTAGTAGTAGTAGTAGTAGTAGTAGTAGTAGTAGTAGTAGTAGTAGTAGTAGTAGTAGTAGTAGTAGTAGTAGTAGTAGTAGTAGTAGTAGTAGTAGCAGCAGCAGCAGCAGTAGTAGTGGCAGCAGCAGCAGCAGCAGCAGCAGTAGTAGGAGTAGTAGTAGTAGTAGTAGTAGTGGCAGCAGCAGCAGCAGCAGCAGTAGTAGGAGTAGTAGTAGTAGTAGTAGTAGTAGTAGTAGTGGTAGTAGTAGTAGTGGTAGTAGTAGTGGTAGTAGTAGTAGTAGTAGTAGTGGTAGTAGTAGTAGTGGTAGTAGTAGTGGGTAGTAGTATTACGGGGGTCCATAGTTAATAGGATCTATGGTATACATAAAAAGTTATATATTTAACTATTTTTTCTAACAAAATTTGGTCCCGTTAACTATGGACCCCCGTAGTAGTAGTAGTAGTAGTAGTAGTGTAGAAGGAGTAGTAGCAATAGCAGTAGTAGTCTTCTTTCGAGACCCAGGTATTCCGACCACGAAAATCCTACTGCTTGTGAGTGCGGTATTTATGAAGCATCTGCTGTCAGCGTTCCCCGGTACCGACGGTGTCATGACGCTCAACGCGTGTCACGCGCAACTCCTTGCATGGTGGTTCTGGGCCTAATGAATCACCTTGTAGTCCACAGCGCGGTCCGAAACTGGTTGGTGTGGCGGATGCTACTGCTGTAATGGCCACTCCGTTTCAGCACGTTCTTCTCTCTCAAGTCCCATAAGGACCAATTAACCCCCGCACCCCCCCCCCATATGGTCATACGACTACGGCCATGCATGAGATCGAGTACATCTCTCCTATCGAGTACCCCCCCCCCCCCCCCACCCCTACTTCCCGCCGGTGTAAAATGTCGTTGGCAGGACACTCGTTTTTGTAAACCCCCCCCCCCCCCCCCCCCCCCCCCCCCCCCCCCCCCCCCCGCGCCCCCATAAAAACGTTGCTGGTAGGACATTTATGTTCATAAACACCCCCACCCACCCGTCGCCCCTCCCCCCCCCCCCCCCCCCCCCCCCCCCCCCCCCCCCCCCCCCCCCCCGAATAACGCCGCGGACGGGACATGACGAAAAAAAACACACACACAAAAAAACAGGGGATGTGGTGTACAATTTCCCGTCCAACTTTCGGGCGGCGCTGCTTCAGAAGTCCGCCTACCGCCGGGCGGTGGAGGCCGTCAGGGGGGCGTGGCCGGTAGTGTTTTACGGCATCCGCGTCTCTTTCGGGGTGGTGCTGTTTCGCCTCCATAGCGCTCATCTTCTCCACCATATTCTTCGCGGCCACCTACGCCACCTCCAGCAGCGATGACAAGTATGGAAGGGGGGGGGAGGGGGGGGGGGGGCAGGGGTACTCGTTTTATGCTTGCCCGGGGGGAGGGGAGGGGGGTACTTATTTGTTGCTTCCTTGAGCCATTGGACCATTGATCACGTACGCATCCGTTTCGAGGCGGAGGCGGGGGCGTAGTCTTTTGCTGGCTTCCTTTAGTCATTTGACCGTTGACCACGCGTCCCTTTCGAGACGGAGCATGGGTGAGGCAGGAGGGAAGGGAGGGTTCCCCGGGGGTGGGGAAGGGGGATGGGAGGTGAGGGGGGGCAGGGGGGGGGGGGGGGGGGGGTTCGGTTCGGAGAGAAGGGGGGGGGGGGCTAGGGTAGGCCTGGCAAGGGGGCGGGGGGGGGGGGGGGGGGCGTACTCCTTTGTTGCCTGCCTTAGTCATGTGACCGTTGACCACGCATCCCTTTCGAAACGGAGCACCGTTCCTTCTCCTGGTAGAGACACGTTCAACCTTTCGGCGCTCATTTCGTAGTGCGGGGTAGGGGGGTGGGGGAAGAGGGAGGGGGGGGGGTTGGGGTCGGGGGGGGAAGGGGAAGGGGAGGTGGGTTGACTTGGTTCAGGGGGTAGGGAAAGGGTGGGGCGGGGGGTGGAGGCGGGGAAGCGGGGGGGAAATTTGGAGGGGAGGGGGAGCGTATTGCCGGGCGTTGGTGTTGCATACAGGGTGAAGGGGGGGTGGGGGGGGGGACTGGGAGGACGCTGACTGGAGCTTAGCATGTTGTGTTTCCGCTGATGGTGACTGTTTCCGTTAGACCATCCCCCTGTTAAGCGAGGAAATCCCCCTCTCGCCCCCCGGTGTCAGTGCTCCCTGCCTCTTTAAAACTTTGAAACCCTATCAGTTTGCACTTTGCTTCCTTCCTTGCATGTTTTTTTTTTTTTTTTTCCCCTTGTTTTGGTTGACAACCGCGGCAACCCGTGGTGTGTACATAATTCAGACTTTCCCCCAAAATCGCGAGGACCCCCCCCCCCCCCGTTCCTGTACCCTCTGCCTCTTTAACATGTTGAAACCCACCTTGCTCGCTTGCCTGCTCGCTTGCCTGCTCGCTTGCCTGCTTGCTTGCTTGCTTGCTTACGTGTTCGATTGATTGCTTCCTTCACGCTTACTTTTTACTCTTCCTTTTTACCCTTGCTCCGTGCGTGCTTTATTGGCTGGTGCCTACTTGCCTGCTTGATTCTGTCGTTTTTCTTGTCAGCCGCGGCAGCCGAAGGGGGGACATCCGTGGAGGCGGCGGGTTTGGAGCGGGGGGGGGGGGGGGGGGGGAGGGATGAACATGTACTTCGGTCCGAACCCCTTTGACTTTTTCTTCTACCGACCTTACTACGGCTACTACAACACGCCGGCTGGCACTAGGGGAAAACCCGAGGAAATGGGGTGAGGGCGCATTTTGCATAGATATCGAGGCGGAATGGGGGGGGGGGGGGGGGGGGGGGGGGGGGGGGGGGGGGGGGGGGGGGGGGAGGGGTTGACGTGCGGTGCCCCGGTCGGAGCGAGGGGTAAGCAAATCTAGAGCAAAAGGGGTGATGCTACTTTTGCCGTGGTTTTGAGGCTGGAGGGGGAGGCCGTGCGGGATGGGGGATGGGGGATGGGGGGTGTTGGTGTTGTTGTTGTTGTTGTTGTTGTTGTTGGTGTTGTGTTGTTGCTATTGCTGTGGTAAGTGTTTACGGGCTTGTTGTTGTGGTCGTTTTTGCTGTCGAAGTTGCTGCTGCTGTTGGTGCTGTCGTTGGTGCTGTCGTCGTTGTTTTTGCTCTAGTTCGCAGGCTGTTTTTTTTTTTTCTTTCTTTTTTTCTTTCCGATGATGCTCTCTCCCTCTACCGTCCCCGTCCTCGTCCAGGCTGCTGGAGTCCGTGTTCTCGTACATCTTTGGGGATGGAGACCCGAACGTAGGCATGGAACAGCGCAGACTTGAGGCCGCGGCTACGGTAAGCGGCTGGGTAAAGAGGTCAAAGCAAGGGGGGTGAGTAGGAAGGAAGGTGAGGGAGGAGAGGGGGGGGGGGGGGGGGGGGGGGGCATTGAGCTCAGAGTACTGGTAGACTTATCACTGCACGGCTAAAATTGAACAGGCGAGGGGGGGGAGGGGACGGTAGGGTCGTATTACGGGGGGCCATAGTAAATAGGACCTACGGCACACACAAAACCTGTATATTTCCCTACTTTTGCTCACAATATTTAGTCCTGTTTACTATGGCCCCCCGTAATAGTTTTAACAGATAACAAGCGATTTCTGCCGGCTGCGCGTATCGGGTAAGAGGGTAGGTAAAGGGGTGATGGGAGGGGGGGGGACAGCTGTATATGTCCCCTATTACGGGGGACCATAGTAAATAGGACCAAATGTTGTTCGTAAAAAAAGTAAATATATACCTGGTAGGTTTTTGTGTGTACCATAGGTTCTATCTACTATGGTCCCCCGTAATAGTGTGAATGATGGCCCACCCATCCCCGGACGGACACGATCAACTGACGAATACCGCATACCTGGTCATGTAACAAGAGCCTCCCGCCCCCCCTCCCCTGTTCACCCGTACACACCAACCGGTCGTTTTGTTTCTCATTGTCGTTTGCTTCTTACTTGTTTGTTCGTTTTTGTTTGTGTTTCTATATTGCTTTATATTTTTCCACGTTTTTTTTTTGGTTTTTTTTTCCCTTTTTTTCATCATTTTTTTCTAATAGTTTTGTTTTGTTTTGTTTTGTTTTTAAATTAATTTTATTGCCTTTTTTTGTGTTTCGTCTTTTTTGCTTGTGTGTTCTTTTTTTGTTGATCTCTTTTCTTCTCTGGCAGTTGATTCGCGGCAACGGGGGGGCTGTCTCGGCGGAACAGCTAGCGCCTCTTCTATCTCCGGGAAACCCTCGGCCAGACGACAGCCGCGTTGACGAGTCTTTTATGCTCCCGGTTATGACGGCCTTGGGTGGAGTCCCGGAGGTGAAAAAGTATGCCAGGAGACCGCGGTTTGACGTCCTTGACTGACCGCTCCCTACACTAAAGGCAGTATGTTAGAGGCCTCGACGTGCCTAAAAGGGCAAGGTCTCCGATTTCAGGTGGAGACCGCGGTTTGCCCTGCTTGACTGACCGACCCTGCACTAAAACCAATATTTTAGAGACCTTGACGTGCCTTAAGAGACCGGTATCCTGGGTGGAGACCGCGGTTTGACCTTGTTAACTGACCGCCCCCACACTAAAACCAGTATGTTAGAGGTCTCGACGTGCCTAAAAGGGCAAGGTATCCTAGGTGTAGACCGCGGTTTGACATTCTTGACTGACCGACCCTATACGAACCCCGGTATGGTGAACGGCTTGACGTGCCTCGAGAGACCGGTTTCCTAGGTGTAGACCGTGGCTTGATATTATTGACTGACCGCCCCCCTACACTAAAAACAGTATGTTTAATACCTTGACGGTGTATTGGGTATGAGCGCATGCAAGATTCTAGTTATATGCTGCGCCAAGAAATGGAGACCCTCTTTTTAATACCGTGGTATAGTATTAAACAGTCTACGAACATGAACAGATCAGAGGCGGTGACTGCTTTTTTCGAGGAAAGCCTCCCAACGCACACAAGTTGACGACGCTTACAAATACCCTCCTGCGTCAGTTCCTTGTACGTAGCAACATCCAATTTGTTTTTTTTGGGGAGGTAGGGGATGTTGAGGGTAGGCGTGGAATTGGACAGCGGAAGGTCGGCGGGTGGGGGGGGGGGGGGGGGAGAGCGGGGGTGCGGGTGCGGGGGGGGGGGGGGCTAGTGGATGTTATGCATGGCCGTAGTCGTATGACTATAAACCCTCGCACCCCTGCAATGCCGGGACGGAGCACGGTTTAGACCGACCAAGCGGAGGGGGGGGGGTAGAGAGATGGGGGGGGACTAGGGGCGGAGGGGGAGGTTGGGTTGTGTGGGGTACTCATGGGATGCATGGCGGTAGTGGGGATGAATGAGTAGGGGAAAGGGGAAAGGGGTCGAGGTAGGGAAGGGGGCGGGGGCGGGGGCGGGGGCGGGAGAGGGTAGAAAGAGTAGGCATTTTCCCGAAGCCAATCGGGAATATTAACAAGAGTATTTCACTGCGAATTCCTGGCGGCGCGGGCTTTTGAGGAGTAATTCAGGTGGCCGGAAGGGCATGGAATGCCATGACGAACGCGGTCAGCTACCCTTCACTGTTTTTACCAGTTGCCCTCCCTCCCTCCGTCCCTCCCTCCACCTTTTTAAGGTTACTGAGGACGGGGACATCGTGTACGTGTTTTCCTCTCTACAAACTTCGGCAGCGGTGGCAGGAGGGGCGAGCGACGCCCGGGAGGAGGCCGAGAGGCTGCAAGGGCTCAATGTACGTTGTTGCTCGCCGACATGGTGCTTTTGAAACGGCAATACAGACTGCTACCGTAGGCTTGTTGGTTTGGTCTCTTTAAATGACAGTTACGTACCGGTTGGTCTCTTTAAATGACAGTTACGTACCGATTGGTACCATTGCCTATTGTGGATTAATTATGCGACGCTTGACGTCTGAAGTTGTAAGTGGTGACGCACGAGGCTCACTTCTTCTCTGCCCCTACCCTGTGGGAGGCCAATAATGCATGACCTGAAACATCCATCCATAGACTGCCATGCACTCTGGGCTACCGCTGCCTGAGGCTACGGACAGGTCCTATTTACTGTGGTCCCCCGTAATAGCAGGCTTTTTTTTTTTTTTTCTCATGCTACTCCTTTAGGGCATTCGGTGTCAGCTGCTGCCCACTCCTTCGTCGAGAAACTACGGAAAGTGGTGGTGAGCTAGCTGACTGGGATTCTCCGGTATCATTGATGCCCGGGATTTTCGTAGAGCTATCCGGTCAGCTCTCATCGTGTGCGCTTTTTTCCCAGCGTGGAATTCCTTGCGCTATTGATGGGTACTCATCTACTATTACGGAGGACCATAGTAAATAGCACCTACGGTACACTCAAAAACCTATATATTTCCCTATTTTTACTAACAAAATTTGGTCCCATTTACTGTGGCCCCCCGTACTAATAGTGCAGTCTGACTGTTGATACGATACTGACATATTTCGGTTGGTTCTCGTATCCCTCTTAGCTATCGCCCACGACGAACTGCTGCCTACGGCTGCTGAGTTGGCTGCGTATAAGCCGTCGCCGACTATTACGGGGGACCATAGTAAATAGGACCTACGGTACACACTAAAACCTATATATTTACGTATTTTTACCAACAATATTTGGTCCTGTTTACTACGGTCCCCCGTAGTTGTTGTTATTATAGTTGGATATTAGGGGTGTTAGCGGAGAATGCATACCACGGGACGGATCACGATGATCTAGATGATCTATTAATAGATGATCTAGTTCCTCACCTGCCATTATGAGCGGATTGTGCAGGATCTATCTATCTGTGTAGTGCAGATCCAACCCAGGAAACATGTGCTAGGTCATGCAGATTACACAGCTCAGCTCCCACCCGGCAACATGAGCTATTGATGGATCATACAGATTATACATATAAGGGATGATCTATCTGTCCTGAATGATCTAGATCATCCAGTTAGAATCGATGATCTGTTCGAGGCGTGGAAGAATTCGATTCGACCCCAGTTTCGTCGGGGTTTCTTGCGGTCTGTTTCCTGCATAAAAATGACCCCAACCCATGAAACCGTAAAAAAAAAAGAGAAAAAACCCAACCCAAGAATAATTTGATTGAAAATGGCGTTTTTTGGCCGCTTTTTGCCACAACCTTGGGAAGATCCTGAACGTTTCGTGGGTTGGGATTTTTTTTTATTGTTTTGGGAACGGTCCACGAGAAGCCCAGCAGCCTGCTCTGCTGTTGCAACGAGAGCTATGGGTTATGGTGACACGCGACACGAAATACGAACGTGGAAGTGTGGTGAGCTTAAGGTTTTGTTTGTTTACCAATCCGCCGGAGGATAAAATGAAAAAAAATATATAAAAAAGAAGCCGAACAGATTTTCAGACAAGTTGTTCGCAAACACTCTATATGGGTATCATGATTTGATGTATGTAGGTATTTCGACTATTCTGGATGCGTGCAGTGACTTTGAGGAGTTCTTGCGTCTTTGTGTCCAGGGTGCGGTTTGTTTGTGTTTGTTGACCTGGCGTTGAGAAGACTCGACCACCCAAAAACGACAACAGCAACAACAACTGCAACATAGCCTCTCCGTTAAAATTTCCGAACACAATCACCACCTAAACTTCTGGCCGACTGCTCTTCCTCCTGCCCCTCTCCCCTTCCCCCCTCCCCCCTTCTTCTCCCTCTCTCTTCCCCCCATCACCCCCCCCTGCCCTTCCCCGTCTCCCCCCGCCGCCTCCTTCGATTCAACAACGACGATAACCACACCAACACCACCACCATCACCATCACCATCACCTTCACCATCAACAATCACCACCGCCAACGCCTCCACAAACAACACCAACACCAACCACAAACATCAGAGCCTGTCTACGTCAGACCTTCGGGTCTCCTTAGATGCGGCAGGCGTTCGTTCTCAGGGGTTCTACGAGCGGTCGGAGATGGTCAACGCTGCCATGCGAGCGGGGATCGCCAAGCTCGCAGACGGCCGCATCGTGCTGCAGCAGCCGCGCGACAGGAGGTCGGCGGTGTCGAGACGCGGTGTTGGTGCGGGGACGCTTATCGCTGAACCCCTGCTGGTGAGTGTGCGCGGCGGAGTTTGGGGGGGGAGGGTTGGCGGGGGAAGGGCGGTGGCGAGGGAGGTTGTTTTCGTTCAAGAGCTCTGCGTATGGCGTGAGCTGCCCAACTATAGCCGACCGGGGGGGGGGTCTAGTTCTGGTTCTGAAACTGGTTCTGAATCTGAATCGGGTTCTGAGACTGAATCTGAATCAGACTCAAAACCTGCTTGTATAAAGAGAGTGTGTGTGGGGAGGGTATTGTTGAGCTATTTCAGGGGGAAAAGTCGCTGTCTTGAAATGCAAGGAGCGTATGCCTCGTACCGGTCGGGTATGGACTTGAGGGATAACCTCGTATGTACGAAGTATTACATTTTGACCCCCCCAAACAATATGTTCCAAGTGCAGATTGGGGATGACTAATCGCCTCACCCGCCTCATCTCTCCTCCCTCCCTCCCTCCCTCCCTCCCTCCCTCCCTCCCTCCCTCCCCCCTCCCTCCCTCCCTCCCTCCCTCCCTCCTCCCTCACAGGAAAATGAGCGTGAGTTCAGCGTGGCGGCACCATGGAAGAAGTTCGCGGCGGGGGCTTTGGGGATCGTTAACCTAGGGGGGGCGGTGTACCTCCAGCTGCTGCTCTCCGGTCCGCAGTACTCCGGGATCCTCCTTCCGGGTTACTTTGGGTTGGTGCAGGTAAGCGCCCCAGTCAAGCAGGCTTGCGTACATATGTAGGCGTGTTGATGCCGCTGTGTGGGGGAGGGCGGGAGGCGTGTGTGTGTGTGTGTGTGTTTGTCCGTGTTTTCGTGTGCGTTTGTTTGTGTCTTGTGTTACGGTGTTTGTCTTGCGTGTGTTGGTGTTTTGTGCTTTAGTGTGCGTCTGTGGGTGGGAGTCAGTCTGTGGGTGGGTGGGCGAGTGTTGGCGTTGTGTTGGTGTCTCTTCTGCGTCCGTGTCTGCGTCCGTGTCGGTGTCTCTGTCGCTGGGTGCCTTCCATCTCATGAGTTCAGCCTTCGTGTTTTTTTTTTTTCTGTCTATCGGTGAACTTTGATCACAACCCTACCCCCCCCCCCCCGCCCCCTCCCTCTCCAAGGCCTCCCTGGATTCACGCCCACCCTACCCATCATCCTCAAAATATCGATTAACTGAGGCTCCGCCGATATTCCAACATGATGTTTGGTGTGCTGTTGCTACGGGAGCGACGGGTTAAACTGACACACGGCACGCGTATTTTTCGTGGAAGTGTGGTGAGCTTAACCGATTTAGTACTGTCGTCCCGTTTTCGGGGCAAACCACCCGAATTCTATGTAGTTTCTCCCCAAAACTGACCTGAAGAGACTGCAGTCCTCTTAAGGGTTTAGTTTTTTTATTTCATTGTTTTCACCATTTCGCCGGAGGCTTAAGATTTTCAATGCGGATGTTTGCTCTTGTTTTTTTTGTTTTGGTTCGGTCCGGCAGGCGGCCATGCCCTTTCTCCTGACGTACGCGGTGGCGCTCAACGTTATCCCGGCCGTTCGCTGGGTGCTGAACAAGCGCGAGAACGCTAGCATCGAGGCACGCAACGTCGCCCGGCGGCGGTGGGCCTTGGTCGGCAAGAGCGGAGGCGAGACGTTGGAGCGGAAGCTCAAGGCGGCCAAGTCCATGACCCAGGCTCTCAAGTAAGTTTTCAGCATAAGCTCGCCTAATTTCACAGCGTTAGTGTACGTGGTGGTGGGCGGGAGGGGGTTGTAGTGGTGTCGCGGGAGTGGGGGTTGGGGGAGGGGCGTACTACATGTTGTTGCTTGCCTTAAGTCATCTGACAGTTGACCGCGCATCCCTTTCGAGGCGGAAGGGGATTGAAAGGGTGTTTTTGTTGGTGGTGGTGGTGGTATCGACGCCGGCTGGGCAAGAACAGAAACGAGGCGGCGGAGTGGAAACCCAGGGCGGCCAAGTACAAGCCGCAGGCTCTCAAGTGTGTGGGGGGTGGGGGGTTGTTGTGGTGTTGTTGGTGTTGATGGTGGTGGTGGTGGTGGTGATGGTGTTGGTGGTGTTGTCGGCGATAGTGGTGGGGGTGGTTGAGTTGTTGGTGATATGGTGTTGGTGGAGATGGTGGTGTCGGTGTTGTCGGTGTCGGTGTTGGTGTTTATGGGCAAGAACGGGAGCAAGAACGGGAACCGAGGCGGTGGAGCGGAAGCCCGAGTTTGGCCAAGTCTATGACGAAGTCTCTCGGATACGTGGCGGATGGGAGTTGATGTGGCGGCGCTGGTGTTGTTGGCGGTGATGTAGGCCTCGATAGTGTTGGTGCTAGTGGGCGTGCGGGAGGGCGCGGAGGCTCGACGCGGCTGAGGCTATGACAAGGGCTCTTTAGGAGGCGTTGGCGGTGGTGGTGGAGGTGGAAGCCGGAAGGGGGGGGGAGGGGGTGCGGTGGTGGTTGTGGTGTCGATGTTGCTGGAGTTTATGATGTTTGTTGTTTCGTTCGTTGCTGGTGTTGGTGGTTTTTGCTGCTGCCGGCGGCATTTAGCGACAGTAGATGCTGCTCGTTGTGTGTTCCGTGGCAGTTGGTGGAGCGTTTGCTTGCCTGAAAAAAATCATGTACTGCTTTTCCAATCGAAGGTCACGGCGGACGAATGCTGGACGACTGCCACTACTTTTTTTTTCTATTTTGTTGTTTTTTCCGACCTTTTGTTGTTGTGTTCATCGCCGCAATCTAGTCAGTTGTCATCGAGACAGGCTCAACACGTTCTAGTTCCTGGCATGATACATATTCTGATTTTGTCCTCCTCATGTACGACATGCATGTCCTGCATGAGGCCATATCAACCCGTAATACGCGCGAGCGCGGAGCATGACTACTATTACGGTGGTCCACAGTTAATAGGACCTACGGTACACTCAAAACCCTATATATTTTCCTATTTTTACTAACAATATTTGGTCCTGTTAACTATGGTCCCCCGTAATAGTATTATCAGAAGTAGTCATGTGTTGCGACGAAATCCTCGATATCATTCACAGCTGTTTTTTTAATGATATAAATGTGTACTGCAACATTCCGTCGAGACTAGAGGGGGGGGTATCGAAGGCGCTTTCCTTTCCATCCCCTGGCATCCCCGTATGTGTGCATGCCGATATGAATGGTACTGAACGATTTTTTCAGCGCATCGATTCTCGAAGCGGTATCGATCTGATATTTCGAACCCCGTATCGAAGTCGGTTCCTCATTCGATACCCCAAAACCACTCTTTGTAACGTCTCGGTGACCGCGCTTGTCTTTTGATTTCTCCGCGATCAAGTACCTGAACCAAACCTCACCTCTCTCGTAACTCGCGCTGTACGATATGGGCAGACTTTATGGAAAACACAAGTGAGACTGACGGGAGCTCCTTATCCCTTTCACTGCTTGTAAACAGTATCCCACACTAATTTCAAGTGATGTTCCCCCAGAAGCGTGGGTGCAGTTCTAGAGGGGTGAGGCTGAGAAACTAGCCAATATCGTAGAAAATCGCATTGTAGCATTTTACCGTGTATGTATGCTCGTTGTATTCCTGCAGCAAGTCGTGGAATTAAAACCGACGAAACACTAAAATCACGGTGAAATAAAGTTGTATAGCTATCCCTTGCACACGCTTGCCTTTCTGAGCGTCGACGTGCTGCGGAGAGACCGTGGACTGGTACGATACCAAGACGAACGCTCAGAGAGGCATGTATGTGCGTGCGAGAGGTATACAACATTAGTTCTCCTTGACTTGAGGTTTCGTCGGTTTTAATCCCACGACTTAGAGATGCAACGAACAATATGAATGTAGGGTAAAATATTGAAATGGGATTTCTACGATGTTAGGTAGTTTCTCAGCTTTTAGGGGGCCCGTGGACTGGTACGATACCAAAAGATGAAAACGCCCACAAAGGCATGTGTGTGCAGGCGAGAGTTGTACAGGTTTGTTTCATTCACCTTGATTTTAGTTTCCGTCGGTTGTTTGGGAGAGAGGTATAGAGAGAGAGAGCTCTCTAAGGCGAAAATTCTCAGAAAAGTCAGGAGCTCGTACCTCTATCGTACAAGGCGCTTTTTCCCTCTCTTTTGTTAACACGTCCATAATGGGTGTTTCGTTTTTTGTTTTTTGTTTTTTTGCAGGGTGATTAAGGCCGAAGACGTGGATTACACGACGGCCAAGTCGTTGGCGGAGCAGAACATCAACACCGAAGACGACCTGCTCGACGACTTCGACGTGCGCCTCAAGGGCAACAACAGTACTTGAATTTAACCCGTTTTTTTTTTACCACTGCGAAGTAATGGCCCCTCACTTAAGTTCAATTTGTGTATCCCCCCGAAAGTGGAAGGGATGTAAATCCTAAAAATATTTAGGCGACAGCCTCTTATGCGCAAAACCGACGAAGGACAAGACCCCCACACGCGAGCGAGCGAGCGAGCGAGCGAACGAGGTGGGGTCGCGACCTACTGTAAGTAGTGGGCTACGGGAGGGTCTTGGGAGCGGTTCGTGTCTTCACCCTTCTATAAGTGCACGAAGACGACCTGCTCGACGACTTCGACGTGCGCCTCAAGGGCAACAGCAGCACGCGTGGAACGGTCCCGAACCGGAACGTCGTGGGCCAACGTACTCCTGACGTACTTGAAACTCTGTGTGAGATTATTTTTGCAGCACTTATAGGGCGACATCGACCAGAGAACGAGAGCGCGAGCGAGCAAGCTAGCTAGATGGGAATATGGGCTACGGGCGCGATCAAGTATCTCGGGTTTGGTGCGCACACCTATGGCCATACGACTACAGGCATGCATGACATGTTTACCCCTCCCTCGGCGTCTGCTAACCATTTTTACTGCTGCACACGCTTTTTTGGAGTCAAAACCATGTGGAATTTTGTGTGGTATGAATGATTTAATTTTCGCAGTATTTCATGTTGAAGTTCGTACGTATTGGTTACCACGGGCGAAAGTGATCGAAGTATTCTTCAGCTCCAGTTCCAAACGATCTGTTATAAAAAAAACGTGGCGGTGACAGAGAAGTAAAAGGAGCACACACGGCCCCCTATGCCCCCCCCCGTACATGCCGCTGGACAGCCCGGCCTGTACTGCTGTCGTACTCGCAGGGGTTCTTCGCGCGATATTTTGAGTTGAAAAAATGCACCACGCACACTACACCGGGTTTTGAGTTCTTTCGGGGTTTCCTGTGCACGGCGTTTGGCGCGCGGGGCGTTTCTAGTAGGATGTCAGAACAAACACTTCTGCCTGGCTGCCGAATATAATCTTATCGAAAGTGACATGTGTTTGTTGTTGAGCGTCACGGATATGGGAGAGGGTGAGGAGCGGTATAATAGTCGTTCCTTCCTACCGGTTACCTGTCAGATCAGATTTTTGGAGGGGGTACGTAGCCGGCGGAGGGGGGGGGGGGGGGCTAATAACCGTCCCTTCCTGTAAGTTATCAGTCAGATGAGCTTTTGTTTTTGCCATTTGCCCTTCTACGAGTACCGCAAAACTTACCATGTACCCTGGGCTGGATCCAACTATAACTAGTATATCCCCAAAGGCTAACGGGGAAAAAGGCTAATCGCCGCCTCGTCTCCTTTTCTTGCCCGGGGATGTAGTTCAGTGTCCCCGGTGTGGGAGCGATCACTGCGGGAACGGGGGCGGCAGAGCACCGGCGGTAGAGAGGGGGGTGGGTATAGTTTGCTCTGGCGGGCGCGCGTTTTGCTGCGGAAGATAGGGGAGGGATGTAGAGGGTACACTGCGCTTGTTCGGAGAAGCGCACGGTCATTGTTTTTCCGGGTTGCGCGTCAAGCTGCAAAGCGGCAGCAGCAGCAACGGTGGCAGCAGCAGCAGCAGCAGCAACAGCAGCAGCAGCGGTACGTAGCCGCAGCAAGCAGCGATGGTATCAGCAGCGGCGGCAGCAGCAGCGGTAGCAGTCGCCGGCCAGCAGCGGTAACAGCAGCAGCGGTTAACCATAATAACGAGCGGGCAGTGTTACAAATCGGCAGCATGTGTGGCCGTCCGAATTTGTACATATTAAAGGTGGCGCTCGATTTGGCTGGAGCGCTCGCGCGGTTGACTGCGGCCTTAATATTTTCCCCTGCCGTTGATTGTAGTACGTTGCAGGACATGTACTAAAAAATCTCTGAACATCAGAAATGGCACGCTGACATTGACTGGGAAATAAAAATTTCGGAGTCATCTTGGACTTTAGTGTGGAAAATGCACTCGAGTTTGAAACCCAGGCTGGGCCAGCATTCTGATTTCTCAGCTGGAGTCCTGTCTAGTGTCGTTCTTTTCCGGTAGCCGTTTCGCGGGGGGGGGGTGTACTCATTATTATGCATGGCCGTAGTCGTATGACAATAGACCGGGACTGAGCACGTCGGGTTTTCACCGACCAGGCAGACATTGCTTGCACCAAGCGCGAAACGCCGTGAGGTATTGGGCGAGTCGCATGAAGGGTGAGCTGCATCCTACCAAGAACCGGTTTTGAGGCGGATTTTCTTGGGGAGGCCGTTATAACCGTTGACGTTTTTTTGACTTCGACACGTGTAGCGAGTGGGTGGGCACACAGTTAGCAGAACAGCAAAACAACGTCAACAATTCGAGAACAACCACAATACTATCACCAACACCAGCTTTACCAAGAGCAATATTATCAACAATAACAACGGCAACATTAGCAGCAACGGAAACAAGAACAACAACAACAACAACGGCAGCAGCAGCAGCAGCAACAACAACAACAACAACCGCCGCCACCACCCCCACAACCAACAACAACAGCAGCGGCAGCAACGAAAATAACAAGAACAAAAACACCAGCAACGAACGGCAGCACCAACACCAATAACAACAACCACCACAGCAGCAACAACAGCGGACGCTGAGCGACAAACAGGGAGAAACGACCAAGGATCCCTCTTGTATCGCCAGCCACAATCGGAAGTAGGCGTGCGCCCCTCAACCCCCCCCCTCCCCCCCCCTGCCCCCCCCGATATATCCACACAAATAGGCGATCCGACTCGCTTGTTGTGTTCTCCATCGAATAATCTCAGCGGGTAATTAATTGCTGGGGCATTAATGGCGCAAACAATGGGGGGTACGTATGGTACGGGGGAATCAACGAAACCACTCCGCCTGTTTCTTTAGTCTAGAGGCGGGTGCAGCTGCTCCCTCCGACGGACAATCCGACTCGCTTGTTCTCCCCGTACAGAATCGGTGGGTTGCAGGACCACTAAAAAAAAAAACGCTTAATCCGGAGAAACAAAAAACAACTATCAGATCCCCCACGACAGTTGTCGCCCCAAAACAAATACTTCGCGACAGCGATCTGCTGTGGTACCACTGCACGGACACACCAAAACAAAACTCTCTGGGGGGAAATCGATCCCACAGCAATTATCGCAAGCAAGGAAAATACTTAGCGCAAGCGAGTCTCTTGTGGCGCTACAGCAGTACGGATAGAGACCGCGTGCAAAACTGTACTTCCCAGAGAAAAACAGGCATCGTTCTTCTGGGGAAAAGAAACCCCACAGCAAAAATTGTCGCCAACTAAAATAAAATCCTGGCCAATGCAGAAAGTAGACTGTCACCATAGATTGACTACGGACGGACAGCACTTGCTTCATTAAAGCCGAAGAAAAACGGAAAAAAAACAACGAAAAATCTTCCCCAGGAGAAGAAATCGCCCCTGCCTATCGCCCTGCACCTGAACAAATACAAGGACCGCTTGGATTAAATAGTAATATCTTAGTGGTCCTTCTATTCGGGACAGAGGAGTATAAAGCAAATGATCGCAACAACAAAAAGGCAAAGAAAGTCGCTTGACGTAACTCATAGTGAAAGTTTCCTGTGGCCGGGGGCGCATGCTGATGCCAACGTTGAATGGTAGCTATAGGGAAGGCATCACACACAGCCAACAATCATCCACAGACGACTCCTAGATGGGCAGGATGACTCATGTGCTGAGTCAAGCTAGCCGGAAAGCAAAACATCGGAGGCGGGGGCGGGGGGGGGGGTGTGTACTCATTATCATTCATGGCCGTAGTCGTATGACCATAGACCCTCGCGTCCCTACAATGCCGGGACGGAGCGCGTCGGGTTTTTACCGACCGGGCAGACATTGCTTGCAACACGAGTTTGCTGCTTGCCTAAGTCATTTGACCATTTACCACGCATCCCTTTCGAGGCGGAGCACCTGGGGGTTGTAGGGGGTGCGACTAACTCCCACTTCACCCGTAGGTCAGATGGTAGTGATGGTGATCCTCTGGTAGCTATCCCTAAGCGAACCACGAAAAAAAGGTGGCAAGGCAAAGCCTGGCGAAACGTGGGAATACGAAGCGAACAGCAGTGCTACAGTAGTACGAACGTAGCCGACACACGACGGACCAGAAAAACGCATTCAAGTATGGGGCACAACTTTGTTTCGCTTTCCTTCTTGATCCGTGCGGACGAAAAAAAAAACAAAACACAAAAAACAAAAAACGAACTAATACTCCACTTCTCTCGTTTCGCCAATCGGTGTCACCCCCCCCCCCGCACACACACAAACCACCGGCCCGGCCCACTCGTGTGGTCCGACCCACGTGTGTACCGCGCGTATTTAAGTAGATGGACAAAACAGAACACGAGTACCCGCGAAATCAAACAAGAAGTAAAGGTGACTTCGGAGGGGCTCGCGTCTAATACCCCCGCGCCATCCCGGCGTAGCCCCTCCCCGCCCCCTCAAGATCCCACGGGGTACTCCTCTCATCCCCCCATCGCGCGCCTCCGCCCCCATGACCTCCACCGGCATAACCATAATCTTCACCCCCGACACTGCTCTGGTAGTTCGCTGGCCAAGCCCGGCCGCCGTTCCTGCCCCTGTCGGCGCGCACACCTTCCTCATTGTGGTACTTCGAGTTTGGGTTTCCTCTTTGCCTCCCTGCTGCTGCTGTTGCTGCTGCTGTTGCTGCTGCTGCTGCTGCTGCCGTCGCAAGCGGTACCGCAGGCGCCGCCGAAAGTGCTACCCCCTCGCCGTGAGACGAAGGGAAGTAGTGGTGGTGGTGGTGGTGGTGGTTTCCGTTGGCGGTCGACGACCGCCGGCACTCGTCGGCGCCCCGTGCCTCCGGGCGAGGGCTGCCCGTTGCGTCGTCCGACATGTCAGCGCTGTCGTAGCCCCCCCACTCGCCACCGCTGACGCCGTCGCTGCCATCACCACCACCACCACCACCACCACGGCCGCCGCTGAGGCTGCCACTTCCACCACCACCACAGCCACGACCGCTATCGCCGCCGCCGTCACCGCTGCAGAAGGAGTCGGAATAGCGAGGGGAAGAACAGTACCTGTTCCTCGGACCGCGATCATCATACCGGCCCGGACCGCCGGGGGTGCCGGAAGGCCGAGAAGAGGGCGGGGTCGTCACCCCGACCCCGGCGAAAAAATCGTCCTCGTCAAAGCTCCGGCTGAAAACGCCCCCATATGGGGAGATCCCACCCGCTCCTCGTCGCCCCCCCGGGTGGTGGCTGCTGCGGGCGGGGCCTCCAGTGGAGTCCACAAAAAATCGGCCCCCTTCTTCGCTTTCTGGCGGGCCGCGCCTCTCTCGACCCCTGCGTGGGGCGGCTGCCCGCCCCCTCCCCCGTGGCCCACGAACAGGTGACGGCGGCGGCGGCGGCGGCCGAACGTGTCGACGAAGGCGGGGCTGCGCACGCGGGGAGGAGTACTCCCGGCGTGAAACATGTTTGGTGGGGGATGGTGGGGGGTGGGGGTGCAGGTGGGAGCGGCGGCCGTGCGCCGCAAGACCGGGGGCACGGCGGGTCATCGGCGGGACGGGGGCCGAGGTGTCGCGACGTGAGGGGTCTGGCTTGCGCGTACGCGACCGCTTCGGAGATGGGGAAGGGGAAGACGGTGACGATCTCGATACGCCCACTGGGACGAAGGCCCTGCGCGATGCTTCCGCCGCTCGGCTAGCTCTGCTAGCCCTGCTGGCTCTGCTAGCTCTGGCGGGGATGTTTGCGGGTCTCCCTCGTGGTCTCCGGTATCCCTGGAAGAGGGTGTGTCGAGAAGGAAGGGGGAAACAGGGGGGGTCGTGAAGAATCCTGAGGTGTGCGAGAAAGGGAAAAGGGGCGAGCTTGGGGGGGGGGGCGAGAGGAGTGACAGAAGCCATGAGCTGGAGGGATACCTGTCCACCGGACAACTCCGCGGGTGAATATATAATTTCCACTTGTACTAATAACGATATAATTTAAATGGAACGTAAACACGTGCCATCGACGTCGCACACAGCTTGTAAAATTGAGCATCAGCCCTTCAACCGGCCGAACTCACAGCTGACGCAGTCTGCAATACTTCAGCAAAACATACTTCGCCTTCACCCAACGTCTATAAATGGCTTGGCAACGTCAGAAGTCCATCCGTCGCAGCGGGCAGTGTTGCCTCAGAGGGAAAACCACCGGTTGCAACGTTTTATGTTCCGACTCTCCGGCTAGTTCGGGGCAAAGGAGAGTGGGGGAGATTGCACCGTCATAGGGCACCTGTTCTTGCAGCTGCATAAGCGCGCTTTTCTCCTCTCAACTTTTTTCCTGCTGCAAAACAAATGATAGTGTACTTCCAAGCACTCTGTCCCGAAAGGGGGGAGGAAATCGCGGGCGCACGGAAGGGGTTGGGAGGGTGGGTGGGTACTGCTCCCACAAATGTAGCTGTGACGAGAGCTCGGAGCGCGTCCGCTGGCTTCCGGAAGGAAGAGTGTTTTTCAACAGAAAACAACAACGTCGTCTGTCTTCAAAAACAAGTCGTTCCCACAAACTCCCGCGGCCGAAGAGAAAAAGGAGACTTGTCTGGAGCTCGAAAAACACGGGGAGCTACGTCTACCTACTGCTGTAGCGCGAGAAACATGAGCACGGTAGAACAACGGCCTGGTCCCGATTGGATGTAAAACCAACAAGACAAGATGAACGCACGCTCATTCTTTCACCTCCACCCTGAAGGGGTTGGCTGATCTCCTCTTGTGGCGGGAGCTTGCGGTCGGGGCAAGGTACGTCGGCCGCGTGCGCCCGGGACCAAGGAGGGGCGCGGCGGTGGGTGTCGGCGTCGACTCGAACACCTTGCCCGCGCCTCTGCTTTCACCGAGGGGACGCGGCAGTGCAGTGCACAGCCGACACAATAAATAACGCAAGAACAGGGAGAAGAAAAAGGAAGAAAGGACGAGGGTTTCGGTAGCGGGGGGTGACGCATCATGCGTGAGAAAATCAACGGGGGGTTGTGCAACGAAACGACAGCGTAGCGGCGGCGGCGGCGGCATCCAAGCGCGAACGGAAACGCAAACATTTAGCAGGGCCAACAAAAGGCCAGCCCCAAAACACATGTGCACAGCAAGAACGTATTCAGGTATAGACGCTTGCTTTGCACACGGATTTTGCCTAGGAGCTCCCTATTTTTAGGACTATAAGGCACCCCACCCAAAACCTGGCTTTGAGCCGAAATGAAACGGAGACCCGACGAGCAATCCCCTAGTCTAGGTTGTACAGCTAAACAGATTGCCAAGACAAAACGGTAATGGGTCGTAGTTCGTCAACTGAGGAGCCCCCGTCGAACAGAATATGCTTTGCCCGAAGAGTGCTCGTACCTCTATTGTGGAACGCGGCTATTATAAGAGGGGCCTGGGGCATCGCACATCGAAAATGCCACCAGAAAAGACATTACACACGTTTACCCCCCTTCTCGCTATGTCTATACGTGTACGAGAACCAGCAATCTGAAGGTAATCATACACTCTCTCGCGCTGACCTCGATCCTGCCATCCATTTCCCGTACGCCCCTCCCGAGTCCGGCGACTCTCTTCTCCTGCCCCCCCCTTCTCCCCCGCCCCCACCTCCCCTCCCGCCTACTTCGAAGTCGCCCGCGAGCCTCTCCTCGTCTCCCCTCGACCCCGCACCCCGGGGGGAGGGGCGCAGTCGTGCCCGTACCGGCGACGGTGATGGCGAGGGGGGAGTTGTTACAGCCGCCGTGGCGGTACGACGGGGACTGCCGGGGGGTCGCCAAGGAGTGGAGTTAGGTTCGCCTGGTACCATAAAAAAGCAGGAAGGGGAGCGCGGGGCGGGTGGAGGTGGGGGGTGCGTGGGTTGGGTGGTAGCGGCGGTGGGGCGTACTCATTTGTTGCTTGCCTCAGTCGTTTAACCATGGACCACGCGCCCCTTTCGAGACAGAGAATGAGGTGGCGGTTTCAGCGTGAGCAGGAATGCCGTGGGCGGGGTGGGAGGGGTTGTGACGCCGGGCGGGTGGAGGTCAGGATTTCAGCATGCGCAGGCATGCTGGTGCAAGCGCACTCTAACGCCTATTCTTGTTATTATCCTGGCAGCTACAGCAGCACCATAGTAGCTCCCCCTGCTGGAAACAAGAGTTCGGAGTGCGCCGAGAGGGGGAAAAAAAAAAAAAAGCGTCGGCTACGTATGCGTCTGTCACGGAAGGGGAGGCCTTTGTACCGAAAAACCCGATGTCATTTCCGCCATCGTCCGTCCCTCCAACCGCCCGCCCCGTGCAGCTTGCGCACGTAGAGACTCAAGTCTGGTCTGGCGTGGTCTGGTCTAGTCCGGTTTTGTGTTTTTTATTTTCCCCCTACCTGCCGTGAAGCGCGCGCCGTCGCCACCCTCAGCAACGCTCCTCTCAGCCCGCCGTGCCCTTGGCGGAGCGCGGTGTCGCTCGGGCGAGCGCTCACCACCCCCCCCCCCACCAACACCCTCAACGCTGCCCACGTTAAAAAGAAGCCCGTACTCGTAGTTGGGGGGCGAGGGCGGCGACCAGGCCCGTGGCGCCCGCGGTGCAGGACCACCACCGCCACCACCACCACCACCACCACCAGCGTGCGGAGGGTGCTCATCGGGAGAAAAGCGAACGTCTTTACTCCCTCCTCCGCACCGGAATCGTGGTGGCGGGGAGGCATACGGCGAATCGAAGCCGCCCCCGTCCACGGTGGAAGACGAGGAGAACGTTTGACGTCGCATCGAATTGCGCGAGCGCCGACTGCAGGGGGTCGTGTTGCTTCCCGGGCTCCCCGCGACAACGAGCTCATCGGGGGGCGGAGGCAGAGTAGGCAGAATAGCAGCGGGCTGACAGTCCGGCGCGCTCTCGGGTTTTTCCGGAAAGGCCCTCGAATATGGGAGCTGGGGCGGCACGGATGGGGACAGGGGCGATGGGGCATCGTACCAAGGGGGTTGGCACCGGGAGCAGGAGGCATGGCAGCACACGAGGTGCTTAGTTGTGCGTGATTAGTTGAGAGGGTGCAAGCGAGTGTGATCGGCCAGACTGTCTACTGCTGTGAGAGAGTCACAGATCGTCGCCACCACTGCACGCGAAAAAGTACACCTTGGCACGCCAACGCAACAGGATGCGACGGAAGCGGCACGTGAAAGGCAGGGCTCTCACCGGTCATGACAAGACATTTTTTAAATATCATGGGTCGGATAGGGTAGGGTCGCGGCAGGGGTGTTTCATAATTTCACGGGCCGGGTCGGGTCACCCTCACTCTCACCCGACCCGCCCTCACCCGACCTCACTCGCGAGGTTTGACCCGCGACCCGTGATCAGCCTTGATAAAGAGCTGATTTACATAAGGGTGATAAAAATACGGCGTGAGCAAGCCGGCGGGAAAACCCGCCCCCCACACCCTACCGTACGAGAGAGTTGCGGCCGTAAAAGAGAGTGCTACACTACGAGAGCGTGCTACCGTATGAGAGAGTGAAGTATGAAAAAAAAAACATGCGACAGTTTTTTTTTTCCCCCATTTTTTGCCCCACCCAGGACACCTACCTGCTCCGCCTTGCCCTCAGCCGGCGACCCGGTAACGACCGTCCGCTCCTGCATCTGATATTTTTCTCGGTCTTTCTTCTGCTGTCCATCCCCGTCGTCACCGTCGCCTCCGTCTTCTATTGTCCTATTCGCGCCTTGGTTTCCACGTGACAGCACCCGCCCCGTTTCTCCACCGCGTACCTTTGTACCCTGCACAAGGAGTCGTTCGTCCACCCCTCGCTCCCCGGGATGTTCCGTTTCGCGATCGGCAGCGGGGGTGGTCTCTCCGCCTGAACCACCCCCCTCCGGTGATCCGTCGACGAATGAGACTGCTTCACGCCGTTGTTTTTTATTTTCGTTTTTGGCACCCAGCAAGAGAGAGGGGCGTTTGGTTTGGGTGCGTTCAAGGGTTGGACACCGACATTGGTGTACGCAGCGCAAGGGGTATGGAATTGGGGTGTATTTCCGGCGTACAGCTGTTGCTGTTTGTCACATCAACTAATGTTAACGGTCTAGTCTGTGGCCATCACAAGCCAGGCTCCAACAAGCCCGGAGCGTAAGAAAAAAGGTAATCAGGGGAAAAAAGAAACTTAACCTGAGAGAAATCGCACCGACAATGCCTGTCGCTTCCTGGATCGCAGGTGATCAGGTAGGTGGGTGGGATGCCAAGGGGCGCAGACAGGCCTTCATACTCCCCTCCCACCCCCCCCCCTGAGTACTGACTAAGAGAGACAAGGCTACGTCGTGTGCGGCAACAAAATATCAAAACAATGGAAATCCTTGATAGCTACCGTCCAGGTGGGGAGAACATTTGTTTCACGTGTTTTTCGTTGTGTTAAAATAGACCCTCGAAAACTGAGCCGTTACTTACGCAGAAGCGCCTGCCGCTGTCGCCATAATATCTCCTTGTCGCCCCCCGTTGACAGTCCCTCCTCGCCTCCGCACCCAGCCAGCGGCACGCTTAGTCCCGTGGCTCCCTTGTGCCCCCCGTCCTGCTCACACCTCTCACCGGCCGTAAACGGAGTTTCCACCCACCCCGTTTCCTTAACGGCGGGGGTGTTCGGCTCCATCGCCCCTTCCGCCCTGGCAAAATTCTGCCTGGGAAATTTCTGGAAACCCGCTGTTGATCCACCGCCAGGAATGTTTTTGTCGGCAGACGCGTCGTCCAAGGCTTGAGCAAGCCGCATCTCTACGCCACCAGCACGGCAGAGGCCGACGGTTCTCGAAACGGAATCGCTGCCGCCGTCCGATGTCCTGCTCCTGTTCGCCCGGTCGGTTTCACCGCTACCGACGGCTCGGGTAGTAGGAACATTTAAAGGGAGGTTTTTTTCGTCTGGGACGGCGGGGACGGCGGGGGTCGAGGTCGACGGCGAAATATGAGCCCCATTGTCGTAGTCGTGGTCCCGGGTCACGCTGTGCCGTTGTTGCTTGGTCTCCTGTGGCCGAGGCTGGGCCGCTGGTGACCGCTGCGGTTGTTGTGACGTCTCGGTGCGCTTCCACCTCGTCCACGCCGGGAGCAAGGCCAGGCGCGCTAGGGGTCTGGCGAGGGGGGGGGGGGGGGGCGCAGTTGGCGCATGGTGCAGAGAAGTTTCAAGCAAGATTAACATGTTGAAAGGTGGGACTAATGATCCAGCTCGAGCAGCGTACGTAGTGAGTGGGCTAAAAAACATGGGAAGCGGGCAGGCTAAGGTTTGTAGTTTTTTTCTACTCGCCTTTCTTTTTTTATTTTTCGCGTGCGGACGACTGCCTAGTTTGGTTCCAAGGCTTTTCGCCATGCGGCCAAACACGTCACGCCTGCCTATCCAACTGCAAGAGGCGGAGGCAGGTTTTACCGCATTTAGAACTGCACGCACGTTTGTTTTAGGGATGAAACTACTTGGAATTAGAGTGGGATCATTTTTTCAGCAGTGAAGAGCCAGCAGATACAGTGAGTTGCTTTCGCCGAAAACACCGGGGCTGCTTGTTGAGCACTCCCGCCATCTCACTTACCGGACAGCACCGCGCATGAGCAAAGCCGCCTGACGAGTGCTTCTTGGGGTCCAACTTGCTCGCCCGACTGGTTTCGGGGAAGTTCCGCGCCCAAGAGGTGCCCTCGAGTCTTCCCGCCATGCTTCCCCCTGTTCTTGGCAGTGACCCTTGTTTTCTGGAGGCAAGGCCCGCTTAACGTAGCCCAACGCAGTCTCGGAACGCTCGACGTTGCTGCGTACGAGAGCCCCCCACGTAGCATCTTTCGCTTCGTCGAGTTCCCCGTCCTTGGCGCCGCCAGCTACCTCATTGCTGCTGCTGTAGTGCAATCCGCCGTCTCCGACCCACCGTCCAACGGGGCTGTCGCCGTCGTCGCTCGCGTGGGTCTCGGGCCAGTGCTCCGAGGATGAACGAAACCCGGCGCTGAGCTCGCTGTTGGCGTTAGCGTTAGCGAAAGCGTTAAAGGCGTCGGCTTCAGCGTTAGCATTAGCGTAGGCATTAGCGCTAGCATTAGCTTTAGCGTTCGTCTTAGCGTGAGCCTTAGCGTGAGCCTTAGCGTTAGTCTTAGCGTCAGCTTTAGCGTCAGCCTTACAGTTAGCCTTAGCGCTAGTCTTCGCGCTAGCCTTAGCGTTAAAATTAACGTTAGCATTGGCGTTAGCCTTAGAGCTAGCCTTAGCGTCAGCGTTAGCGCTGCTCCTCCGCGGCGACTGTGATGAAAACACTTCTCCGTTTTCGCCTTCATCTCTTGTCTCCCCACCTCGTCCAGCCGGAGAGTCCCTCCTAACCCCAACCCTCCCCCTTGCAGCGTTTCCTGCCTCGGCGTAGCCCACGACCGCCGATGGCTCTCTTCTCCCCTCGCTATACATCTCCGGCCTCATGGCCACGCTCCGCACGCTGACGGCACCATTTCGCCCGCGCGAGCCTCCCAAGCAAAGAGGCGTTTCGGACGCGCGGGATGCAGCCACGGACCCCGACGGTTTCGGCGATGGTAGCGCCCGTCGGGGAGAGTGGCGTCTGTGCCGGCGGCGACGGGCAGTCGGCGAACCGGCGGTGAAGACGCTACCGCTTCGGTGGTCACCTTCATCTGCGTCTCTATAGTCCTGCTCCTTGTTAGCGGAGCGGAGGGGGGAGTAGGTTACGGCGTTAGTTCGGCGGCGGGGGGGGGTCGTGAGGACGAGGCGGGAGAGGTTACGCGGGCCGAAGAGCCGTGCTATGGTAGGTATTGGGGTTGAAGTGTTGAGTCCCAAGATGTCTCAACAACAGTAGAACTTACCAGTTGTTCGAGATTTGGTCTGATTAACATAGGGTCAGGGTTGGGGTTGCTCTGGTTGAATCAGGGTTAGGGTTAGGGGTACACTCGTCTCGTACAACAGTGTGTGTCAACCATTTTCTCGAAGTAAGTGGGAAAGCATCAATCACCTTCTTCCCTGACGGAGCTGCTCAAATGAGGAACCGCCCAACAGCTTTGGAATCGGATGTTAAGCTGACAGCCCAGGGGGTTGTGTATCGGGCTGGGCTTACGTTCCTTTCGTCAAGTGTCGGTTGTTGAGAGAGGGATGTGCAGAGATCCTCAAGCGGCGAAGCATCAGAACATTTACGTGCTCCCCCTATATATATTAGCACGCGCCCGAAAACATGGATGGCATTTGAAGCGCGCCTGGCGGTTTTGACCGGAACCTAAAGTCGTCAGTAGCATACGTACACAGTGCGGTGCGCGTACTATGTTGTGGCTTGGCCTTTTTTTCCTCCGAACGGGAGGGACGCTTTTAGACGCGTTCTACGATAGAGGTATTACGGGGGTCCATATTTAACGGGACCAAATTTTGTTAGTAAAAATTGGCAAATATATAGGTTTTTATGTACATCATAGGTCCTGTTAACTATGGACCCCCGTAATAGCACATTTCCGCAAAACAAAATCTGAATGACGGGGCTCCTTAACCCAAAAAAAATCGTCGGAATGCCGATCTTGGTTCGAAACATGACGTAATTGTATACTTGGGCCAATGGGATATTCATTGGGATGCAATTTGAGTTTTGCTCAATTCAGTTTTCGGGTGAGGTATGGAGCTCCTTAAGGTCAAGTGAGGAGCCTCAGAAAATGCAGGGCGAACTTCTGTCGTAGAACGCCTCTTTAGACTTGTTTTTTTTTGTGACCAGGGGGCTATATTTCGCCCGTTTTAAGGTAATGGGCTGACGTGAGAGCATCATCCTCACATATCACCATCATCGTCATCTTCATCGTCACCATGGTCATCGTCATCTTCGTAATGCCAAGTGCTACGGCGATCACTTGAGTCTTATCGGCCGGCGTGCAAGTCCAGTATCCAAGACGCGTCCGATTCACTTCGAGGAGTGCCTACAGTAGTCCACGTCGACGCGTGTTTTGGCCGATAGGGGTACCGCTCTTTCGGGCGTTTGTCGTCTTCTGACATTTTGATACGCCTACGCAACATTTCAACCCACACGTGTGCTTGGGGCGCACGTGGTAGCTACTGTGGCCCCCTTTGGGGCTTTAGAGCAATAGAACATCGCTATTTCAGGCATGTGCCGCTTTCTGGACCATCGATGCATCTACACAAAACTGCAACCCCAAGTGTGCTCGAGGGGCAATAGTGGCTACTGTAACTCCTTCGGGACTCCAGAGCAAAGCAATATCGAGCACAAAAAATCGACCGCAGTCTCGGCCACAGAAAGGAAAAGCAGTCCAGGCTGGTGGGGTGGGGAGTGTATCCGAATTGAAACAGGAGGAGATCCACGACACACATACATGCAGCACGGTGATGTTCGCGGTGCTCCTCGTACACCGCTCTTCCTAGGATAGACGCTTGACGATAATGCACGCAACGAGTCGCATATTTGGGCGCTCTCGTTACAGGGGGGGGTTCCAACGGCCACCGCGCGGAAACAGGACGGTTGGAAGAAGAGCGGACAGCGCGACGACTGCTGCGGTACCCGGTACAAGCGCCGCAAGCGAAAGGCAGTTCTGATACCGTCACCTTACGGTTTGCAATGCGAAGACACTGCTTGATCCAGCAACCTTGCCATTAGAGCCCATCTTAACCGGGGACACTAAATTTCGTTCAATCAGATGCCAATTAAATTAGAAAAAACAAAATCTAGTAAAATTGAAAAAACCGAAAGTCCTCCATAGGATGGGGCCCTTATATTAAATTAGAAAACAAAATCCAGTCAAATTGAAAGAGCCGAATGTCCCCGTTAAGACGGGCCCTTACGATACTGTTCCGGAAACCGAAAAATCGCTCACCTTGTGCCGTTGCCTATCGCGCTCCACGGTAGCCCTGTGCGCATGCCAACGGTAACAGTACATGGGGAGGGTATGGGGGTGTACTCATTGCCATGCATTGGCGTAGTCGTTTGACCATAGACCCTCGCATCCCTACTAATGCCGGGGCGGAGCATGTCGGGTTTTCAACCACCAGGCAGACATTGCTTGCACAAAGCACGAAACGCTGTGAGGCGTTCGGGGTAGTCGTATGAAGGGTGAGCTGCATCCTACTAAGGACCGTTTGTGAGGCGGGCTTCGGCACCTTGTGTGCGCAGTTTCTTGCATGGGGATTACAGCGTCGAATGCAATTGTCATGTTCTTCGGTTTGTCAACTTCCTAAACAACAATGGGCAGACCATGTGAATGCCTCGTGAGTGCCTACCATATACCAGGTACACAACTACGTGATACCACGACAATTCCCCTTGTGCGGAGATAGGTTCTCCACCCCGCACAATATAATCTAAAGTAACTCGACCTCAAATCATGGTGACTCCCAAAACACCAAAACCGTCCCCTGGTTGTCGAACTCATGCAGTGATTGGCGGGTTTTACAGCGTCGTTGCCAACCAATGCCAACCCAACCCATAGACCATATACAAGGGGGAGGGTATGGGGGGGGGGAGGGGGACGGGTGACCCCGCGGATATATATAGGCTATTGGATATTAATCTCGAAATCCTACTGTACACATGCCCCTACACATTCCTGGGCGACTAAAACGAGGCGTTGGTCGGACTGGGGCGAAGGGGGCGAAATAAATAAATGCCTAATCCTCTACGCAAAAGCACGGCGACGAGTGTTCTAATATGAGAGCATGAAACCTTCCGGAAACACACCAAAAGTTAACGCAAAACATCCTGAGTCTCTGCTCGAGCTGAGAGGGCCAGCTTGGGAGTGGCTAGAGTTAACGGTGATAGTGCGCTATATAGTACCCAAGGTAGCCGGGGGGAGAGGGCGCGTGCTCATTTGTTGCTTGCCTTGGTCATTTGATCATTGACCACGCATTCCTTCCGAGACGGAGCACGGCGTGAGGGCAGGATCGGGAAGGGGTGGATGGGTGGGTATCGACCAGGCTTTCACTCTATTTCGGCGCCGTTCCCCTGCAGTTTGTACCTGCCGAGCTGCCGAACCAACGCTGTCACGGTGTCGCGTCGCAACTCGCGCCATTCTACCCTTGCTATGGCCGAAGCTGCCGCCGCCACCGCCGCCGCACGATCCTTTGCTTCCTCTTCCGCCTTCCTGCCGGTGCCCCACTCCCGCTCTTGAACCACCGTTCTCGAGTCGGCTTCGCCGTTGCCAAGCAGACTTTCTTCGTTTGTTTCAGCCTTTTCCTCCGTGGACTGAAAGCAATCTGCGCCTGGGGTTCCACCAGCAAGGGCCGGCGCCCCCTGATTCGCTGAGCACATGCAGGCTGTTGTTGCCTTGTTTGCTTTCCTAAAGCCTGTCCCGAGCGTACCACCACCCATACCAGGCTCCGCCTGGCGGCCGTTGCCGCTGCGGCTGACTCTACCGAGCGTGCTGCTGGAGGTACCACGGTCTAGCGCCGCATTGCCGCGCGCTCCGTCAGGGATAAACTCCGTCCCATTCCTAGCCTCAAAAGCGAGCAGGCCGCCGCATGCGCCGGCGTTACTGGTGGCGACGCCGCTCAAAGAATCCGCGCCTGCCTCCGGTACGTCCGGAAACTCTTGTTGCTGCTGTCCCTCGCAAAATCGAACGGAGTCACTGCTGAAGCTGACATCGTCGTCACTGCCTCCACCGCCGCCGCTGCCACCGCCACCGCCGCCGCCGCCGCCGACACCGCCGTCACCGCCGCCGCTGCCGCTGCCGCCGGCACAGCCTCTAGTGGTCACGGTAGCAGTAGCATGGCTACGTATTTCACTGGGAGTTGCCACTGCGCCGTTGTTGTTGTTACACTCTCGTTTAGCAGGAGACGAACGGTTTTCCCAAGCACAAAACGCCTCGGCTGGCACGGGGATAGATACCGAGATTCCCGCGATCAGGGCCTTCATGATGGTGCCGCCTGTCGGAGTGCCCTCTGCAACACACGTCATGGGGGGTGTGGAATCGAGGAGGGGTGGATCGGTAGGGTGGGGTGAACAGGAACCGAGGGTCATCGCCAGCAGGTGGAACCGTTACACAGCAACAATATAAGTACCAACTATCAGCACCAGTACAGAAACACCAGTACCAGCACAAATCTGTAGCAGCGCCAACTACGCTTTATCTTCTTGGCAACAACATTTTCACCGCCTAAACAAGTAACCCCCTTAACATATACCTGGCACCAGGTACCAGGTATACGCTGAGACCTAGTAACCCCTTGAGCGCTGCGGGTGTACATGCATCTAAACCTGACTCTAAATATAAGAGTTTAGTTCTCACAACGGGAGTGCAGCCCTAAAACAGACCAACTTTTGTATCCACCCGCCGGAGGAACAAAAACCAAACATTCTTGCTGAGACCTCTTGCACACGCCATTCCGGGCGGAAATATAAGGACCGCTTCGTCTTCGTACCAACGTCCAAACGCTCCTAATACCTCCTCTCAGAGTGGTATGCGCACTTCGTATTGCGGTGCATCAAACACGAGAGGATGCCCGTGGCGCCGCCCAGCGGGGAGACTATCTAGCGTTCTGACGCGCAGGCCTCCTCTCCCCGAAGGTAGCGACTATCCCACCGACCCGCTGGGAACACACGAACACACGGGTGGCTGGGACCCCCACCTTTCACGATGTCGGCAATAAAAATATTTTTGGAGACGTTGAACAATGAAGCAAACCTTACAAGGTGTCGACAACTTCTCAATAACGTAGCGACTATCTCGCCGACCCGCCTGGAACACACATACACACGGGTGGCTGGGACCCCCGCCTTCCACGGTGTGGGCGTAAAACATATTTGTGGAGACGTTGAACAATGAAGAAACCTTACACAAGGTGTCGACAACTTTTCAATGTTGTGTTACAGTGTCCACTGTCTCCACAAGGAGGTTTTTTGCGCCTACATCGTGCATGGGGGCGGGTCCCGGCCTCTTGTGCAGCGTCCATCGTGGACCTCGAGCACGCGACGAAGGTCAAACTGGCCAGAGAAGACCGTGAGTAATCTCCACCTGTATCACCGCGCTTGTGCCGGCGCAGAGCTGCAAGGCAGTAGGTCCTACATACTCGCGCGCATTTGATATCTACTAGGGAAAAAAATTGGACGCTGGAAAGAAAAATTGGGTACTACAGTAGTACGAAGAATGCTGGAGCTAGTGCTGAGCAGATGTAGCCTGAACCCGCTGAAGAATGGGGGAAAAGCTTCGCAATAATTAGCTGAGAAATGGCACAACCTGATACGAGCTCAAGTATCTACCCCATGCATAGTTGACTGAAGCAATACGCGTGAGGCGGTGGAATCGCACGCCGTGCGCACACAGAAATACACAATATACGGGTGGGGCGCACGAAGAATTGTACGCGTAACGCGCTGCACCTTCTCCTGTCACATGCTCCCACACGCCGCTGTTACCAATTTCAACCCCTCTGTCTCGGCTGTCTGCTGCGCGCCCTTCCCTTTGTTGGCAGTTAGCCGGACTCCGGCGCCTCGATCGGTTTACGCTCTCCCTGTTATCTTCCACCTCACTCCTCCTCACGCGTTGCACCTTACCCTCGCCCGCTTTTTCTTGAGCGGGGTTAGACTTGACCTGTCCCCTCGGTCGGCGAACGCCTTCCTCCCCCGCCCCGACTCCCCGCTTCCCTTCGCTACTTCTTGCGGCCACCGCAACTCCTCCCTTGGCCCCCGCTGCGCCGTCTGCGATATCCCTGTCATCATTGGGTCGATTTCGATTTCTGCTCAGCGGCTGCGAACTCGCGCTGTGCTTTTGCTTGTCGTTTGGTGGGCCTCGTGCACGCTGACACTCGTCACCGCCCTTTCTGGCCGTACTGCCCTCGTTTACAGGTACTTCTCTCTCCTCGTCATTATTCTCGCGCAACCTCTGTCGAGAAACGCTGTATTCCTCCGACCTCCCTCTGTCCATGTACTCCCCACGCCCTGCTGCCGTTGGGACCGATCGGCGCGCTGATATTTTTGTTGCCCGGTCGCCCCCCCTGAGGCCTGCCATGGCCATCGAGAACGCCTCGTCTAGTCCCCACTCCACTTCCAGCTGCTTTGAACCCGGCACCGGGCTACCAACATCGCCTTTTGTTGGACCCCTTGACGGACGAAAACTGTCGGTTTTTCTGTTTTCTTCGTCTTCGCCTTGGTCTTCGCTACCGCTGTCCCCTCCACTGGCACAAGTCGTTTCCGCCGCGTTCTTGCCGTTACGACCGCGCACACGAGAAGAACAACGGCCTGGTTCATGCACCAAAAGTTTTCCGATGACAGCAGCAAGGCCACCGCTGTCGCCGCCGCCGCTGCCATCGTGGCCACCGCCGCCGCCCGAGTGCTCGGCAGTCCTCGCCACGGTGGCGCGCGGGGCGAACGGCGCGTAGCCGGACGATTCGTTCGAACTCCCGGCGTCGTTGTCATCCGCACTTGCAGAGCTTGTTGTCACGCGTGAGCTGGCGCGGTCGGAAAGCGCGGGGCCAACAGCCGGGCACGTACGACCCCATTCATTGCTATCAACGAACGGGTCTATCTCGTCGGGCGAGCTCACACTGTTGGCGTTTCTGCTATCCGGCCAGGGGTGGTGACTCTCCGCCTCCTCCCCTCGCTGTTTCTTTCCGCGACTGCTGGCGTGAATAATACCGACAGACGCGCACGTTGGGAGCGAGGATGCGCCTGCAAGCCTTGAAGGCATGGGCCTTGTGGTCGGTCCCTGTTGCTGCCCGTGACGCCTGACAAGGGAACCGAGTGATTCTTCGGAAGGTCCCGGCCTTGGTCGAGCGTGACTCTGGATTGTGTTGCAGGGATCGGGGGGAAGCGGACAGCAAGTAAAACTCATTTCGACAAGTTAGAACAACAGCTGTGGGGCTCAGCCAGGGCGATCCCCAAGTTCCCTTGGTCAGTCAGGGCAACCTCCAGCTACCCTGGTCATCCGTTATGTCCCTGACAGCCCGCTGAAGTTAAACAATGGCCTGCGATAGCTGAAACAGTCGATGCCATATGCGACAGGATAGTAAACTTCAAGGAAAATCTACAAAGTAAAGTTGAGAAGGGCTTCCGAAGCAAAACTCTCGCGGACAACAACTTAGCAGCCAGTGACAAGTGACAAGTTGCCTGTAACTATTCGACGTACCTGATTTCCTTCGGCAAAAGGTGAGGCACCGGAGATGGTGCCGGCGGTGGCGGCAGCGGCCATCCCACCGCAGTCTTGGAGCACACCGAGTAATTCGTGCCTCAGGCGCATCGCGCGCTCGAGCGAAGTCTCCTCTTTTCCGCCGCCGTTGCTGACCGCCCTTGGGGCTTGGCGGTAGGCCTTCCAGCCGCGGTATATGGGCGTCGCTGGGTCATACTCTTTCAAATACTTATCGTCTGCTACGGGCACGTTACCTGTGACGAAACGTACAAGCAAGAGCGGTTCGCAAGCGCGTGCATATTATATGTATGCAAGTTGAATTGAGTGAGGCGCTTCGTTCTGGTCAGAAACATGGCGGGAGGATAATTTTTCTTAATCGAATACGTGAGAACATGGCGAATTACGAAATAGACGTACTGTACCAGGTATTGTCTATTAGTGCCCTATGTATCAGAAGCTATTTACCGCTGTAAAGATGGCCGGAAGGGTTTCTGAACAGCAGTACCTGCTGTCTCTATCCATTGACATCGCGAGGCACGACAGCACGCAACTTTTGCTACGTCAAATTACCGCTAATCATGGGTATACCAATACCATGTTGCGCTATGTATGCGTATACTGCTATCACTGACTCGATCGGAGTGGCGGTGTAAGTGATGGGCCTCTGAGCTCCTGTAAGGATGTGCTGTCGGGCCTGCAGACGGACTGCGAGTACTCTGCTCAGATAACGAGACAAGCGTTAGACATACGCGCGATGACGAGTAAACAGCAGTTACTGTGCAATGCCGCGATTATCCCTTGCTAAGCTGCTGCGTGGTCCCATGGCTGCTACTTAGGCCAGAACTCCGGATTTTGGACTGGCGACATCTCCCAGAAACGGAGGCACAGGAGGAGTGACGTTGTAGAGTGCGCGTGGCCTCTTCAGCGAGTGTTCCGTGCTTGCAACTTGCTGTTTTTGCCGCGTACAAACAGGGTGTTGCCACTACGAAATGCAGACATCGTGTGTGTGTTCCAGGTCCAGTTTTCAAGCGGTTGAAGATTCAAAATCCCCTTCCGAGCTCCATCGTGACATGGCCAAAAGAAAGTGGTCATTGCACCGACAGCAGCGAAGAGACGGTTCGCTACTGTAGCTCCACTCGTCCACCACGTCGGTGTACGTTAAGTTAACCATTGTACAACGGTGAAACTTGTACCACGCTACAGTAGCTCTACTCATTGTTGTTGCTGCTGTTCTCACATGAACTCATCGCCAAAAATCTAGTCTGTGGTCACAGGACAGGCAGGCTCCCAACAAAATCTGGAGTGGTCGAATTACCTCGGGAAAAAAAACGCAAATTCCAAAAATGCAAAGCAGTACGATACACATCTACACCACGTCGGTGTGCGTCAAGTTAACTCTTGTGCAGCGGGGTGAAACTTGTCAACACCGCGCTACTGCCATGGTTCCAAGAAAATTGTCACCAAAAACACGGGTCGCAGTTATTAATGACGGTCAGTGTTCGCGGGCTGGTCCTGCATGGTCCCGAACACGGATACAGCCGTGACGAGAACTCCAGAGTGCTTGCTCCACATAATAAAACACCCATCGGTATGATGACGCCCAGCATTCTGTGCCGGAGCCAATCAGTTAATGACCTCGCCAGAATTAATTCATGCCAGTTCAACCTACAACTTGCGTTGCATAGATACGATATACGGTGCATATCAGGAAAAAAAAAAGCGATCCCGCTGATGTGTCAGGCTGGTGTATACCAGGTACTGCTTGCTCTACGTGTACTCGCAGTACATAGAAGCGAAAAAACGGGGTGCACGGGCGGTGATGCATGCACGGCCCAAGCTCTCCTTGCTGGAATGATATTCGAAACACTCGTACCTGGCACCGGTACGAGAGAACATGTTTATGGAGGTTCCAGAAGACAGAAAACGGTCCCAAAAAACGTTTTCTGGCTACGTACAGTACGTCGTACCTGTTACACACGAACGAGATAGTAATTGATTTGCGCGAGAGGCGAGACGTACCCCACTAAACAAGACAATCCTCTGGTGGGTGTTTCCAATTCGATTCGATATTGTAGACATTCGGAAGGACCAACTATTGATCGTCAGTCGATACAATATCACAGCGCCGGCAGCAGACACACACAGAAGAAAAATTATGATGTTCGGCTCTGGGTTCTGCTACAGTACATACGACTGCTTGTTCGTATAATACTGCTGCCTCACCCAGACACCAGCGGTACGATGCTACGATAGCTCTCGCCAGTCAAAGTTGCGACATCCCAAGGCGATCGACATACCATCCAGGAGGGCTACCGGGATGCGCTGTAGCACACATATGCATCGGCAGCATTTGAGACATCGAGCTGCGCGGGGATGCGTCGGCCCACGCACCTGGCGAGGAGACGAAAGTTCATCTACAAGCTCTCGGGATAGTCGACAACATCACCGGCGCATAGCCTACAGCAGTAGTGCTTATCTCTGTTGTCTTGCAAGGCGAAGGGCGATTAAAGGAGCGGATCAGCGCGACGTTCTGGGGATACGAACCAACACAGCCGGCCGCGGGTAGCCGCAGAAAAAGGGCAACTCGCGGTAAAGAGCCTGGGCTCTCTCGACTCGCGATGGGGGATGGATGCGTCTCCAATGCGTTCCCTTCCGAATCGTATCTGCTTGCCAAACGAAACAGATGAAGTTCGTCCATTCGCACTGCTGCTTCCCTCTCGACAAAGCAACACAAAGCCACCCACCAAGAGGAAAACATTGCTGCATACGAGCAGCAGGAAGTCTCTCCTGCTCCCGTGCGCCACAGAAGTCCATGGCACGGCCAACCCCTCGTGCTCGTGAATCGTAAAGTGGAAATGTGAGAATGGAATTAAAGGGTTTTAGAGGGCTCCTGGAGAGGCGTTTCTACCCGTCGGGATGAAATGATGAAATCGAGGATCCTACTCCCGGCAATCTCGAGAAGCATCAGAAGAAACAAGTCGACGTCAGGGGTGAGGGTTTACGCCTACGGAATTATCAGGCAACCATTTGGCCAATACCGTGGATGTGCTTGGAGGTATACCCCCTCTGGGGAACTCATCAATATATTCTCCGAAAAAATGAAGATCATGTATGACAGATCAGATATCATGATAGATCAGAGATCGGGTGGAGTTTTTACAACTTGAAACGGCTCGAAAGACAAAACTTTTATAGCGACCGCCGTACGAGTTCGTATGTGATACGGGTGGGTGCGTACGTCAGCACACGACGAGTAGAACGACCTCTGGATCAACTACTACTGCTGTACTTGAAAACAAGTTTGATTGTCCCGTATGTAAATGCGTGGTTTGTTTGATGATTTATATTACTGCACGAAACGAGCTCATCGCGGCAATCCTCAGTCTTGGGTATGTGCTTTACACATTTCGTATGAGGGGTCATCGTCGCAATCCTCTTCGTCGCACCACCTGGTTCTACTATTTATTATTTGTTATAATTGCTGCAGTACCTCGTACGTATTGTAGATACTACTCGTCCCGACCATATACGAGTAAAAATTCGGCAATGGTATGACCACGAGATATCGAGAGATCGTACGTAGCGTACTACAGTAGAGACACCACCACAGGTAGGCGCGTGCGTACGATACCTGGGGGACTCTATACTGCTGTACTTTCACTGCTTTTTGCGGTATACCTGTTGAACATGATGTACATGTGAGCGAGGGGCGAGTTTTGCTTTACCGACGAAATATCCCCTTTTTGTCGACGACAATATAATGTAGAACGCTGCTGCAAGGAAGCAGACGGGTACCACGAGAGAGCAGCTATTAATAGCTGCGGGGAGATGCCTTGCTTGTGAGGTGATGCGCCGAGAAAGGTGATTTCATACCCGCTCTTCTCGTACAAACTTCAGCGGCAAACATCGTTGGGGAGCGACACAGCATCACAATCGACGGTCTTGGTTTCTGCTACGTAGCAAGCAGCTGCTGCTGTATAGACTGCTGCTTGCTGCATAATATTGACCCACTATTAATGTGATAATATTAACATTTTTCTGCTGCAGCAGCTGAGGATGCTGCTTTAATTTTTTTTTTTATCACTTTCGCCTTCCAGCTTAACTCCACAGGTGGCCAGTTGGGTACGTTGCGGGACGTTGCGGCGAAACCACAACCTTAGAACGTTGCGGCGACAGGGAAAACGTGTACCGCAACGCTTGCGTAACGCAACAAATGCACCTCGATTGTGAGACGTCCTGTCGTGAACTTTTTTTAGTTACATGTGACGGCGTCGTTAGGTTTGTGGATGTTCTTGCATCGATTGTTTTGAGTTTTTTTTTCTCCAACACCCATGACACATTTTTTAATTAATTAATTGTATACTGCTTGTTGTTTGAATGTATGATACTATGTTGTTGTTATATGTATGATACATTGACGAAATATAACATGGAATATTGAACGAAGGAAATTTGGGGCTTGCGGAGGGGTACTGAATCGTTGGCATGATTGAGAAGAAGGAAGGGATGGGGAAGAGGGGCATGAAGTTGACAATGGGTGCAGTTAAACTGCGACTTGCCGTCTACCAGGTATGTATGTGCAACAATGATGTTTGCATCGTGCGAGAGGTGAGTTTTGCGTCGATCGCATTTTTTTATCAAAATATTTGTAGTGTTATTTTTGGCAACTTTTCGTTTATTGCAGAACAGACGCGGAATTATTTTTGTTTTAAAAAAGTAGCACAAAACATTCTTCTTCACCGAACGTTGTATGTGCCGAGGTTTCACATGTTTTGCTTAATTTTAACGTTTTGGGTGATTTTTGCGTGTAGCGCATGTGCCGCATATGGTGTCGGTTTTGTGCAGTGTAAAACAGCGAGGGAGACCAGAAAATGTATATATATGTACTGGAAAAAACATCACGTTGTTGACCATACAACAAGACTTGTCGTGAGTTGGTGTACATGTGTTGTTGTGGGCCTATGCACTGCACTTAGTCTATGTTGTCTTCTCCAAGTTCGTTGTACTTTTTTTTCGTGTACATATCAGTTTTCTCCATCAATTTTGGCATTTTTTCGTGTTTCGTTTTTTTGCCCGAATTTCATGATTTTGCTTTGTTTTTGTCGTTTTTCACTTTGTGGTTTGTTTCTCGATTCGATTTCGATTTTTGTTGTGCTGTCAGCTGTGTAACAAAAAACACAGCACCTTGACCTGGTACGTTTCCGAACCTGAGTACATTGTGACACGTACATTCGACAATCCGGGGGCGTTGTGAATGTTCACGTTGGGCAATGATCGACCTTGAGATTTGTGGCTCAAGGCGTTTTTGCTTAAGGTCCACCAGAGTACGCTCTCAAGGTACTCCAGTGGCCACCTGTGTCGTACCTGGTAGGAGGTTTTATCCTCAGCGGTCTTCTGCTGGACAAGCCGTGGTCATAGGTGTCGTCCCTTCTCCCCGGGCACCCGGTACGTGCCTTCATTTTTATCGCGTATACTATATAAGGTTCAGCATTCCCACTGCTCGTCGATTTTCGTCGAATGTAGCTGCTGTATAGACTTAATATTCACCCACTACTATTAATAATAACATTCATACCGAAGTATGTGGGCCTTTTTTGTCGTCTAAAGGCATTACTCTACCCGCCAGGGTAGATTTTTGTGTTGTGACCCTCTCGGGACTCCAGAGGCAAAAGTTGACGATAAAAAGTAAGTAACGATTATACAGCACAGCACCGGTCACTGCATGATCCGGGGAGTTCCGTAGCGAACGATTATGCTTCGCACAGCAAGCAGTAAGTAGTGGTTGGTGCAATCGTTCTTCAGCGCTCGATTTTTCCAAAACAAAAGGTTGCCAATACAGAACAAAAAGAAAAGGTGTTTTCGGAGATATCTGATCGAGAGCGTTCTGGAAGTACACTATCGATTGTACTAGTAGTAGTAGCCGTTAATAGCGCACCCTTACCGTTGCTGAGAAAATTATAGTAAGATCAAAAGAGTTGAAAAAAAATCGCACCCCTGCACGAACTCAACGAGCGCTTTTACGGTATACGACTTGGTGTCCGAATCACAGTACCAATATGGGCGGAAATATAAGGATCGTTCAAACATCGATAATAAAACCAAGTGGTCCTTATATTTACGTCCTGAATGGTACAAGGCAAGGAGTTATACGACACGGGCGTAGCATGATCCAATCTGTACTGTGTTGGGCACGGCGCTCACATTTTACTCTTGGGCGATTGATGACCTACTACAAATTATTATTAATGTGCTACTATTACTGCAGTACTTCCCCTTTTCTCAGTCGCAATTTCGGGGTGCGTCGTACGACCCTTGGTCCCAATGGAGCACGCTTTGCTTCCACGGTGAAACGGTTCCAATCGACATCGACATCATCAGCATTTATATGAAACGGCATATATTTATCAACAATAATCAGTGGCCAACGGCGCAAGGTGCAAGCCAATATATCACCTATCGCGTACGAAAAAAGAGGATACCAACGGTATGTATCAATCTGGTTTTACACCAGCAACAACGTAGCAAGAACCACAACACTGACTGACTGGTCGTAATGTTTCACGACCCACCTTGAGCGAGAATATCGCCGAAAAACAACCTGCCGTGATAACAATGCAATGAGTGTGTGGTGCTTGACACCTGACTGACGCACACTCAAACACCAGCAAAAAAGCAGCTTGTTGTCGTGGGGATCTACATATTAGCGGTATATCTGATATGTCTCCCAAAAGTCTCTCAAGGTCCTCTGAGCCAACGGATCCCTCTCAGCCCGCTGCCCGCAGCCACGTTGGTCTCAGGACCGTTAATAATGTACGCGGTAGACGATCCATCCTCCTTGGTGTCGAACGTCCCGTGGGATGAGTGTATCGTAACCTTGGGACCGTCGTCATCGTTTCGGCTCTTCTTCTGCTCCTCTCCTTCCTCCTGCTTTCAATAGCGATGAAAAACAGGGAGAAAGGGCAACAAATGGAGTAGATAGAGTTCAAGCCGGAAGTAGGCACAGAAAGAGAATTCTAGGCTGTGTGTATACATACATATACATGATACGTGGGGCTCTTTTGGGGTTTCGTGGTTTCCTTTCGGAATGCTTACGGGCAACCAACTTTGAATCTCTACGGTACACATTGTCGCATGGCAAGAATGACAATATTAATATTCTATAAAAGAGGCACGGTGCTCATTTAGAGTGTCGCTTTTATCATGCTTGATCTGTTACAGTTTTGTGGGGATTTGTAGCATCGCATCCCTGAACCTCCTCCTGTCTCCTCTCCTCTCTTATAATTGTCTGCTTGGCTGGTTTCAAAATTGGGTGTAGAAAGTTGTAGCGTCACAACATGGATTGAACGTCATATTTTTAGACGTAATATCGTTAAGGTCTTAATCCGTTGGGCTATTGGTAAGTAAAAGGTTGACCGATCGCCTACCCAATTTAAGCCCTATAACACTCTCTCTCCCTCCCTGGAACGGACCGGATGTATGGGTCTACGCTTGACACCAACACGCGGTTCCATTTTTTGAGGATCCAGAAGTATTTTTTCAGATTCTTGAAATGAGGAAATTCACTCTTCTTCAAAGAGCGATTTCATGGTGGACGAGACATTCGAACTCACGACCAACGACCCATGTCCTGCCACGACGCCATTTGTCAAGGCTTTAGTCCGTCCGTTGGGCTATTGGCAAAAGATGAACCGATCGCCTACCCGATCTAAACCTTATAGTAACATCCCAACACAAATAAACTGGTTACAGCAGAGGTACCTCTGCCTACAAACACATTCACATTCCAACAAAAGAAGCTCATACCCAGGATGTTTGGCATCGTATTTGCATCATCTTCATAACAGTCCGTGCTGTACTCGACATATGATCCCCACTTCGTAGGATGTGGCCGCGCGGAACTCGTACATCTCACGCGGAGGCAGTATTTGGAAGAGTAATCAGTGCACATAGGACCCTGGGTGCACCAGTTTGTTTTTGCGCTGGCCGATACTATCACGCTAAAAAATAACACACAGGCACGTTTATACAGACAGACATAATAATTTGCGCCCCCTTCGATTTCCCAACGAGACGATCATCTATGCAGCAGTTTTCGCTTTCTTTAAGGAGACTGGAGGGCACCAGCTTCGACGTGTTTGACACTCCTTACAGTATTCGTTCGTTCGGGGTTGCACCACACAGCTTGATTGACCGGATGCCAACCAGGCATGACGGACATCAGGCGACATCCCCACCCGTAAATTGATGCCGCATTCAGGGCACGGTTTTTGAAACCGGTATCAATTAAAAATGGTCGTGGGGGGACATCGTAGCCTCAATGCAATGCGCTAAGACGAGGTGTCTTGGTTTTCTGTCTCATTTGCCACCTGACAATGTAAAATGTGCAATTAAACAAGATACTGCATGGAAAATCTCGTGGCGTACCTGGCACAAACTACAGTAGTAGTACCTCTTTTCGGACGACGGCGTTACGAGAACGTTAACGGAATACGACAAAAAATCATCGAACACGTTGAACACGGATGGATACCTTGTTTTTCTTCCACCGCCAAAATGGTTGGAGCCTGTCGTGTGACCCTACAGACTATTTCTTCTGTCGGAATGCTGCAGACAGTAGTACACTGTATTAGAACTGTAAATTACGACGATAACATGTGAGAAAAAAAAGCAATAACAGCTTCCGTCACACACTCCCATCCAGCATTTTTCGCTTGGTTCACCACTACTGCTGTATTACTTCTCTCGGCAAGAGTTGCAGGACCTCGTTGCGTGTCATAATCGAGGTCATTTTTTTTTTGTGAAATCAACCCGTTCACTTTCCAGCTCAACTCGTGGGAGTTTTACCCTGGGCGACCTTGTGAATAAGCCTTGGGTCACAGGTGGCAGCCCCCCCACCCCCCGCCGCCCCGGCATAACACGCACGCTTTCATTCTTATGGCGCAGAGGGTTTCAGCATTGCCACTGCTCGGCGTTTTGCATTGAATGGGAAGTTGACTTCCTTGTGTCCTCGCTACTATATATATACAAATCAGCACTGGACACTTACTCTCTATAGGCTATAAACCAAGAAATCGAGTACCAATAAGGCCAGGCTGGATTATGCACGGATGTGAGAAATCCTGACGCGGTCGTCTTTTACCAGCAATACAGTGTGGAATACGCCGTTTCCCCAAGCGAATAGAGTGGTGTATTGTACCCAATTTATTACCACCCCGTGAACCCCCCGAAAACGTGGGCTTACCTAGAATATACTGTATGGTCTTGTCTATGACTACCGAAAACATGATCCTACGCTACTTCTAAGCAGTTTTTTTTTTCTCTTGACAAGCCGATTTATCTTGTCTTATCTCTACCATGGGCTTCAACCGGATGGCCTCGAAACATGTACGTACACCACTGTATTGAAAGGCTGGGCCAGTGTCCATGTTTCTGACGGTTACCAGGTGTTACACTGTTGGTACTAATTGCGCGCCAGGCATTCGGTAGTCGCACAGGCACATATTCAAGGCGGATCAACGATATGCACGTTGTGGAGTGCCCACGGCGTCTCTACACAGACCAGGCATACGGGTTGCCGGACTGCTGTGGTATGGTACTCTCTGAGTGTTGACCTTTGGAGACGCGTGACAACTTCAAGACACGGGCAGGAGATAGTCCAGAACCGACACTCCTTCAGGCTTGTAACGGGGTGTTGTCATATTAATAGTTGTGAGGCAACACTGGCATTGTATATATGCGTGACAAACGCATACGTGTAGCACAGCGGACAGCAACGCGCACATACACACATGCCAACGTGGGTGCAAGAGCGAGGCGGGAATGCGTGGAGTTCGCCTTTGGGATAGTGGTTGGTACGATAAATTATTCTGTAGGAACATCCAGCGATGCCACAGGCTATGTATCCGTGTGACTCAGAGACGATACAACCATGACGCGCAAACGACAACGTATGCCCCTAAAAATATGTTTTTTTCTGCGGTTCGACATGACATCGCGGTACTGCGCCCGCGGTGGTCTAGAAGGTAATCCTCCTAACCTCTCTGGAAACCTTTTCGCGAGCTCGCCCGCCCCGCTAGAGGCACCTTTTCTTTTGCGAACCAAATGACCGCAGAAAACGTTTAATGGGGCGTGTACGCACAATTTGACCAGAGTCGACAAGAGAAGATCATGCTGAACAATTCTCGTAATAAGCATGAATGCATGCGCCGTAGTCGGGAGGGGGAAGGAGCGCCCAGCATGTGGCCCGGGTCTGAGTTTTGAGAGGGAGGGAGCTGGAAAGGTAGGGCGAATATGAAATATGGGATGGGGCAGACGGGCAGGGGGTGGGGGGGGGGGTCGACGGGTAGTTTAATACAGTAAGCCCAACGCTACTGTCCCTTCCGCCGGGCTTACCTCCTCTGGCGACATGCCACCCGCGCCCATCGCCCGTGCCTTCCCCCCCCCCGATTCAGAGTCACCCGCCTGTCCTGGAGTCTCCTTTGTTTGGTGCAACGTGAGCAAGTTGTCTCTGTGTCTCGCGTCCTGGACGGCGCGGACGTCTGCCTCCGGGACCTCGCTCTCTCTGTTGCGATCGTCCAAATATACCAGGTCATAGGCGAGATGCCACGCAATGCCACCACGGTCTGATCCTGCTTCTTCGCTGTCGTGCACGGCCAGCACCTGAAAATTATGCAGTGCACACGTGATAATCGATGATGAAACGCAAGCACGCGCGGGAAGGGGTAGGGTTCGGCGCGCAAGGACTTCGATAGTTGGCGTACATATGTCGTACGTATTAGGTTCACAGAGAGCCTTATTTTGTCCACACGCTGACGTTGTTGTCAATATTAAAGTACGTCTCGGCACACCTACTCCTGCTGTTCTTCGACAACTCGATCGGTTCTGTACCGAAAACCGAAAACCACCCTTGTGATTGCCCCCTTTCGTGCTTCAGAGGGGGAAATGTTTCGAAATTCAAGACGATTTTCACAGCTTCGGCGACCGTACACGAAGCAGCCCAGCCCGGCCTGCCGGGGTAGGGTGGGTGTCCAAACTGCCGTAGCGGAAGGAGCTTGACTCTTTTCGGACTGCAGTCCCGTTGTGGGTTGGGATAACACACTTGGAACTATGAGCAGATTCATATTCCTGTGCAGTCAGTGCGGTACTAAAAGGGTTTACGACACGCGCACCGCATGGCGATATCCGTACTGCTTGCACGCTCTTCCCACGGTAGACGCTCGATACTATTAATATCTCACTCGTCGTTTGATTTGTCGTCGCACGGTGTCCGATCCAAAGGACTCAGTACGGTGCGACATTCTACGCGGTCGAGGGCATGATACTTTAAGCCAACGCCGTAGTAGGTCATACCACGGCGCAATCGATTGGTGCGAGAAACCTACGAGGGATAATGGCGGAGCCTTCACATGCATATTATTTTGTTTTTGGACGGGTTGTGTTTCGTGCACCTTCTTTCCCGCGTTTGTTGTGTGGGCAGGGAGCAACGCTGGATACTGTAGCTAACTCTCACACTTTTTTTCACATCAAGTGGGGGTGCGCCTCGTCGGCGTGATCGGCAATAGTTGAGTCTCGAGAAGGGAAGCTGCCACCACCCACACCCACGCTGCGAGCAACAGACAATGGAAGTGCGGTGAGGGCTTTCCTTATCGAGACTACTGCTGCAGCCACTATACATCACCTCACCGTCTGGACACCAATACGACACACCGAAACCAGGTATCAGGTACCAGATACCTGGTACACTACAAGGGCCAGGACAAAGCGCATCCCCTGGGCTGTCGGCACGATCATCAGTCTCCACGAAAGTACCCCACGCACCTACGCACCCCATGCCGTAGTTCTTGGGTCTGAGGGGGCGTATCTTGTCGCCACAGAATCAATCTAGCCGTTTGACTACGCTGCGTGTCCGTAGATCTTCACCTCTCCCAATGCTGGACGATGGTATGAGCACTGGTGTACTGTAAGTATGTACGTAATGACAGATTATGATCAGAGAGACTACGTTACTGCTGCACCACTATGGACGGAATTTAAAGGATCGCTTATAGTGATATTTGTACACCAAATGTCATTATATTTCCGCTCAGTGGTACTGTGTACGGTGCTGCTGTGTATGTGCGTGCAAACTTGGTCGATCGCCCACATAATACGCCAAAAATGCTGGCTGCATCATGTGAGCGTAACCCTCTCAGATATCCACCGCAGAATAGCCACATCACGCCAGAATACCAGACATACTGACGTCTGCTATTCGCTACACTCACCTCCGCCGGGAACCAGATACCGTCAATATCCCTCTCGACAACATCCCCGACTCGAAGAACTCGCCGCGCTTCGCCAGTGAGCATGTGACGTTTATGTTTGGCCTCATCGACCAACCCTACGCCCACCGTTGCCTGGCTCTAGCTCTCGTCACACCCGTGACACCTGTCGTGGACAGTTGCCTCTACCTCGTCGTTCCAAGCCGGCGAGATAACCTATGTGTGCTGGTGATCTTGTTGTTTGTCGTTGTCGCGAATCTTAAAAATCGTGGTTGCAGGTGAAACCTTGAGGCGTTTTGCTTTCGGGGCATCGCGCTGAAAACTACCCTTTTTTCTGTGTTTCGTCTACAGCTGCCTTGAGGGAATCGCAACATCGAGTGACAAACACGCAAGAAGAAGGGAGGGAACGGCCTAGCAGCAGCAGGAGTGTGGCACGGTTTGACCTACAATGCCTCCGATCCACTGGCACAAACTCCCCTTCAGGCAGTTCCTGGCGCACGAGATCAAGCGCGACGGGTTCATGCCGTTCTTCATTGGCATGGGGTGAGCGAACAAGCGAACGAGCGATCGAACAAACCCACACAAAAACGCCAGCACCTCAGAGGGTCTGGATGATGGCCCATGCCTTTGATTGACGGTCTACGTGCCTACCCCTCTACAACGAGCGATCTCCCAGGCGCAAATCCCAAAGAGGAATTCCGCAAGGAATCTAGCCTACATGCATAGCTCCGCTCGGCAACTATGGGCGATTCGCGGCGATCGAAACATGGCTGACACGGCGAAGGAACACGAAGAAACGTACCACTCGGTCCGGAAATATAGAGATCGTTTGCGGTTTGATATGAAAGTTAAACCGGTGTTTACATTTTCGGACGATTTGGTATCACACTGCCAGACCTTGTCGATGGCACCTCACAGCACTTGTACTGCTACTGCTTGGTACAGCAATCTATTGCACCAGTCTACCACTAAAAGAAGAGTGCAATGCACCGGTGTCTGCGCCGCAGCTATGCACGACTGGCTATGGCCTGCACTGTGGGTGTTGATGACCGCATGCAGGGCTTAGGATCAGTCCCTTCTCCTGTCCGATGACTCCATCGGGGCCAAGAGCAGCTCTGTGTGTTGCTGATGTGTATGCTTGCTTGTTAGGCCTCTACGACGTAAGGGTAGTCACTCACCCTGAGTACGTGGATGCAACCGTACTGCACACGAGCGTCCCTACGTTTTTACCCCCCCCCCCTGGGTTGCTTATCGCATGACTGGCATCCCGACTACGAACGAGTATACAGCAGTAGCAGCAGCACACAGGAGCAGCAGCCGTACGAGTAGACCACTCGCAAACGCGTGTTTCGTGAACAGTGTGCAAAAAGTACGAGGTAGTGGGTCACATATTTTAATAGATTATCGCCCAAGACCTTGCCACCCACGTTCTGCTCTACCCAACTGAACTTGGGACGCGGAAAACAGCACTACCCCGAGTACTATTAATAGAGAGGAACACTGCTGTTGTACTCGTGTCGGATACCACTGTGTCCCTGAATATATGGACCGTTGTAATTGAGTATTAGTATAAAAAAGATTATTATATTTAGGGACAGAGTGATAATAAACGGAATCGGAAGCAGCAGCAGAGTGTGCCTCTTTCTTGCTTCAGGCCTGTGTGCTGGCCACAACTTCACAACAATGCCAACACACAGAAGCACAATAGTGCCTCACTCTAATTGAAACCTACCTGAGTGCATATGACATGAATCGAGTACTGCTGTACCTGGTATGATTATTAATACTGCTGTACATGGAGGACCGATCATCCCCATCGTCCTACTGCTGTACGCATCACAGCATCCCAGATCTCAGATCACAGCAGTGTCGTCTGGTGATCTCGTGTCTCGGTCCCTTTCGCAAGCGATTTGAAGACACGCAGTCTGTGAAAATCACAGGCCAGTCTGGGGCAGACTCAAATGCTAAACACCAGAGGTGGTCAGAGTACCAGTTCCTGTGAGTACCAATCATTTCATCGCTGTTGGTACGCTTGGGACTCGGGCGTACTACGTAAGTCATTTGAGCTGCCCGCACCCTTTGGACTCGCGAGTACTCAGTCGTTTCAACTCCCCGCACCCTCCGGACTCGCGAGTACTATATGAGCCATTTCAGCTTGTGGTACCCTCGCGAGGACTTACTGCTGTAGTCATTTCAGCTCCTCGTACTCTTGGGACTGGGTACTTCAAAATGACTGGTACTCGCGAGTCAATGACTGAGTCCCGACGACTGGTACTCTTGATACCCTGACGACTTTTTCCAGTTTTTTTTCAAAAGGTTAACAAAATACACAGAAAAAACGCGTTTTTTTTTTGTTTTTGTTTGACCCTTTGGCTCGGTACTCGAGTACCCAGTCATTGGTACCTTCGGGACTCGCGAATACGCAGTCGTTTCAGCCCCTGGTACCCTTGAGACTCGAGAGTATTCAGTCATTCCAGCTCGTCATCGTAACCTTCGGACTCCTGAGGACTTCGTCATTTTCAGCTCCCCGTACCCTTGGGAATCGCGATGACTCGGTCATTCCATCTCGTATTAATAGTACGCTTGGGAACAGTGAGGACTTACAGCAGTCATTCCAGCTTTTAGTACCCTTGAGACTCTGGATGACCCAGTCCTTTCAACACCTCATACCCTTGAGACTCGCGAGGACTCCGCAATTTCAGCTCCTCGTACTATCGGGACTGAGTACCTCGAAATGGCTGGCAGTCGCGAGTAAATCACTGAGTCCCGGTGACAGGTACTGGTACTCTGACGACCTTTGAAATACTGGTTTTAACGTATATCGTGGTGCCTGGTACTACTAGTGTCGTTCCCGTTTTTGATAAGCCGTTTGGCGGAAACCCTCGATTTTCGTGGACCAGGTTGGCCTTTAATGTGGGATCAGCGTCAGGGTGTCAAGGACCAGGTGACAAGCAAGTGCCTGGTATACAAGACCGGTATTTTTCGGCGCGTGAAGATCTTTTGTGGCCTTATTATACTGGTCTTTGTGTCGTGGGGGGGCGGTCAGTCATGGGATCAAACTGCGGTCTCCTATTGTAGCTCCTATTTTATCCTGACCTTCAAGGCTCACCATGAAATAAAAACTTGGCGCCCTTTTTCGAAAAGAGGGTGCCTTAAGAGCTGGTCGGAGCCTTGACCCCGTCTTCTTGGCGATTTTCATGTCCGAAAAAACAACACCGTCAGACTGGAACTTCCTTAATCAGTTAGCAGGGTTGAAGCACCAGTCACCCCATGTAGTCCCTCTATCAGGGAAGGGTAGAGACCCTAGTCTCTACCCTGTGCGCAACAAAGGCGCGTTTCACACATGTTACCCCTGCCCCCTACTTTGGGGAGTCCCGTCTAATATCAATAGTGTCATTTTTTCTCGTCAAGGCAAACACAAGCACCCGGGTACCCCGTACTGCCAAAAAATATTCCTCTGCTGTATTTCCAAGTGCTTTCCTCCGAAACGTACGTGCGCGCACGAGCCTTGAATCGCACCTTATCTCTGTTTCGTCCCCGAGAGCCTTGACACCCCCTGGGGCGAGCCTTGAAGGCCAAAATCTATCTCCTATACCAGATATGTACTTACCTGTAACATTTTTGGTGTCAAGCGGGAGCAGGGTCGGTACGCCAAAGTGTCGACCAGTGAAATTCTCCCACAGGCTCGTTCGTGTCTACGGCAGTACAAGCAGTTCCTGTTCTTTCGCTGCTCGCTGCTGCGGAGTGTGCTACGTACTGGTTCAGTTACCACCCAGAAAAATGACCGACACTAGAACCAGCTTATGGATCGCAAGGGTGCGCCGATACAGATGCATTTACTGCTGTACCTGGCACGAAGCATGTATTTTTTGCAGACCCGTTGTGCAATTAGGGTGTCCGAACTTACGCTATTCCGTACATGCAGCAAGAGGCGTTTTTTTTGGTCACCTACAGTAGGGTGACTCCGAAGCTTTTTTTTTTCTCGGATGCCCAATGACACCCCCATGAATGCTCCCATGGTGGCTCGCTCGGCTCGCTATGCTCGTTCGACTTCACTCGAAATTCACTCCAAATCCAGATCAGTTAATTTATAAAAAATATCAATCGATCCAAATTATGTCGAACCTTAGCTCCGATTGATGGCCCCACCTATGATTTTTTCGTTTTCAAACACACGGGTAATTGTTTCTTTTCCTGCGGGGGTCTTCCTCTCGCTCTCTCGGCCGCGGGGCACGCAGTGGGCCCGCGTGTCCGCACGGCTCAAGTTTGGGCCCTGGCGGAGCTCGGTGACGCGTGATCTGGGCGTTCAAAGGCGTGAAATATAGCAAGTAATCGCCGAGAGGCGTTCCGCCGAGCTAGAGCCAAGCTTGACAACGGAAGCCCACACACACAAAAAAAACGAAAATGAGCGCTATGTTTCGGCATGTTCTCTGCTGCTGGGTGTAGCAGCTTGCACCCCATCTGGTTGCCTGGCCACCTGGCACATCGTCGCGCGCATCTACAGTCACGCTTCGAGCTCGTTGCTTCGTGCCACGGTGCATTTGCGTGTGTACGAGTGTGTACGAGTATGCCTTCGAGGACGACTTATGGTCACGTCTCACCAACAGTTTTACAATTGTTTTTGCTTCGGGAATACTGCGATAGATCCATTTGTCTTTTTATCGAATGTTCACCTGTTGTTGGGAACTTGAGGCTTGAGCTGCCACCTCGAGCCACATCGCACACAATCTCGGCATCACAACACAGCGGCAGTAGCAGCTGATCTAGCAGTTGCTTCAATCAGTGGCAGCAGGTTATCCCCTGAAACACTTCCTTTGAATTCAGAAGCATCCGACCAGACACACAGCGTTAACAGCAGCAGCGAACCTCACATAGGCTCCTTTATACACAGGAGGAAATATCTTTGTATGGTCCCGTGATATAGTCCCTTACTTCACTTTTTTTGGGGGGGACTTTCGATACTATTAATAGTGCGGGGGGGATTGTATGCAGAACCCACGATGGACCCCAAAAACCATGTGCAGTAGGGATCCTCCCCCCATAACGCGGTAGGCTGTCTCTGGAAGTGGCCACACCAGAAATTAAAACAAGTCATTGATGCTGTCATCCATATGCAAGAGTATCCGCCTCTAAAGCGATTCTTGGTAGGATGCAGCTCACCCTTCATGCGACTCGCCCAACACCTCACGGCGCTTCGCGCTTGGTGCAAGCAATGTCTGCCTGGTCGGTGAAAACCCGACGGGCCCCGTCCCGGCATTGTAAGGATACGAGGGTTTATGGTCATACAACTACGGCCATGCATGATAATGAGTACGCCCCCCACCATAGCACGACCTTAGTAAGGCGGTATCACGTACGGCGGTCAAAATCGCTGGGCGCGAAAGGAAAATTGCACTCACTGCCTGGAATGAACAAAACGGCCTCCCCCTACGTACAAGGCGATCATATTGGTCTGGCACACCACCGCCTTACTGGGGGAAACCCCTACTGAATCCCCCTATATTTTTACTAAGCGTGTTTGGTTCTGATCACTATGTTCCCCCGTAGTAATAGCTTGCTTTTGACGGAGTGTTGTGTCTTGTGTCCTAGCATGGACCTCAGAGGGCAAACATGTCGATACTATATTTTGTGGCATTTTTACGGCATCGGCTGCACGAGGCAGCCTGTTGTACTATTAGGCCATCACAGGCCGCTATGCTAGGGGGGGTAGGGGATGCGTTTGAGTTGTACGGCGAAAGGAGGTGCGACGACACGCGCGTAGGCAGGTAGCATGATAGTATTCGCACTGCCGCTCTCTTCTCTTTATCTTCCTTTTACTTGACGTTCTACCTATATAGATGCTCGATAAAATCGCCACAATCGTGTCTTTTGTGTTTTATGCAGGGCTACAGTAGGGCTGTTCACGTGTCGGGTCAAATCTCGCGGGTCGGGTCGGGTCGGATCACGTAACCTGACCCGAACCCCACGGGTGAGATTGTTTAAGACCTCCTGACTCGACCTGACCCGACCCGTGAGATGTTGAAGGCCTCCTGACCCCGTCATCATACCTGTTTTGTTTTTTTCTCTACATCTTAACACGTCCGAAAGATTACCAATTACTGTAGGTGATCATCTAGATCATCTAGATCATCTAGATCATCCATACTATGTACTGTAGATTGTACCCTGTTGTTATGAGACGCTGTGCAGGACCTGTACGGTACAGATCCATCCAATCCAGGAACAAACTTGTCCTATAGGCCGTGCGGATTATACGGCTCCCGCCCTTCAACGTGAGCTAGATCTTTTGAGACAGACGGGGGGTCTATCTGTGCCCTGAAATATCTACTGCAGGTCGTGAACTGGAAATCGGTGATCTGTCCGTATGTATGAACAATTTTTTTTTCCCTCCCCGGCTGATCGATTGACCCCTTTTGACCCTTGAAATTGCCCATCCCCGCGTTTAGGGGACAGAACCTCAGTATTCGAGTTCAGAGTCCAGTGATAGCACACAAGGAATAGCTACCGAGTACCAGGTAATATGAAGATGAATATGGTGCTTTGCGAACAATTTGGTTGGGTTGGGTTTCTCATATTCTGTCCCCTTTACAGGATAGTACTCGTAACAATCTCAAGCCACGAAAAAATACTTGCTGTGGGAAACAGCGTGCCAAAATTTGCGTGTGTGTGTTTTTTTTTTTTCCAATCTACTTTTGTACCAGGTAGGTGTTCTTGGTTTGCATAACTCGCTGGGTTGGTTTTCAAACGAAGCCACGTCTGATTGGCTCGTAGCGCCTTCGGATTCACCTGTTTCAACGAATCAGCTCCTCATGTTTGTTGATCTCAAATGTTTTTTATATCCCAACGAAGTTGACTTACGACATCGCATACACCCTCCACACTGTCGTAAAATGTTGTTATTTCGTTATTTCCTCTTGGACATCACCCCCGTTCGGGGGGCAGCACAGCACTTTTTGCAGCGGTCAGACGAAAGGCGTCACACCTCGAACACATCACATAGATGACGATCTAGATGATCTAGATCCCAATCTGCCGTTATGAGATGCTGAGCAGGATCTGTGTCGTACAGATCCACGACAGGAAATATATATATTATATCATGCTGACGATACGGCTCCCACCCGTCAACATGAGCTATTAATAGATAATACACATCGGGGATAAATCTGCCCTGAAAGGTCTAGGTCATGCTGTGGGAACCGATGATCTCTCCGAGGTGTGAAGGGCTTCTACGGCAAGAACGATCCGACTCCGATTTGGAGTAGATTGCTCCCGGGTGAGGTTTGAAAAAGGTTCATGTGCACACATCGGAAAGATCATAACCCATCCCCGGTTCACGATCTGCACCTTTCAGGGACAGATGTATTCCTGATCTGTACGATCTAGCTCATGTTGCCTGGTGGGAGTCGTATGATCCGTGTGGCTTTACACGCTCGACTAATAGCATAGTAAGGAAAACCCACTAAATGCGTTTCCGGAAGAGAGTAGAGAAGTTAGACAGTATACTGCTTCAATCCAGTATACTGACTGATTTTGAAGACAGATACTCGGTAGTGGCTGAGTCAGCCAATGCCTGGCCCTAAAATATTCTGCATGATCTGGGATGTATTTCCTGGATTGGATCTGGACTGATACAGATGCTGCACAGCATCTCCAAAACCTATTATCATAGGCTCTAGATGATCTACAGCAGACAGATAGATAGATCGATAGATCGTCATCTATCCGCCCGACGTGGGAAAGGGCAACCCCTTTGAGATTGCACCCTCATTTCGTGGGCATTAAACTTCGAACAGGACTTGGTCAATTATGACACTAGTCAAAAAGAGAATAGGTCCCTGAATATTATGTTCTTACGTTATTAAGTTCTTGTGTGTCGGCGCGTCTTGTCTCTTCGCACCCTCTCGTATGACACCGCTGGCTGTAGAGTGGAGCTTGGTTCGATGTTGGCATTCCTCCGCTTACGATGGTGCTGCTTGTTATGTACATATCGGTACTTCAAGTATATTTTGATATTTGAAAAAAAAAAAACACCTCAGCTGTGTGATGTTTTTTTTTTTCTGTCGAAACTCTTCTTTGCAAGATGCGTTTCATACTCACAACAATATCAAAGCGCGCCTCGTACGGGTTGCGTAGTTTTTATAGTGGTCTGCGGAAATGCGGCAGTTCCTGTGCGCTACGATCTCGCTACCTACTGTTGTACGTACCAGGGTAGTAGTGCCTTGTGACAGTCACCGGGACATCAGGCCAGGTCATCCCCGAACAATAACTTTTCCCGGGAACCAAAGCAAGCACCAATATTGCACGTTTGCGACTTGCCCTGGCTTCGGTTTTTAAAGTGGTTGGTAGTCCGTACCACTATTACGGGGGTCCATAGTTAATAGGACCTATGGTATACATAAAAAAACTATATATTTACCCATTTTTACTAACAATATTTGGTCCTATTTACTGTGGTCCCCCGTAATATAACTCCTCGTTGCATCTTCATTGGCGGAAATCCCGCAGACGGTGGTCGGGGTTAGGATTATTGTTTAAGGGTTTGAAGTCAAGTGTATTCAGCCATCTTGCCGACGCTTGGCCAAGGTCTACACAAACCTCACTATTTTCGTCCCCTTTCCCCCTCTGGAGTTCCGTAGGGGTCAATCACTACAGGGGAGCATGGTACCCGTACAGAGGTTTGAGTTTGCACAGGGGCTACGACCGTTTTTTTTTCAGCTCTCGAATTTTCCAGGAACGGGAAGGTTGCCAAAAGCCGACAGGGTGTTTTCGTCTAAGTATTTAATCAGTCGAACTCACAGCTGACGTAGTTCATAATTTTCTGATATATCTGGTGCGAAAGCCCTCCGAAAATGTCCAAGTGTTGGTGCTTTTAACCCTTTTAGTACTCCAGTCCCGTTTTGGGGACAGATCACTTGGAATTAGACTGGTTTGTCCCCAAATCGGGACTGCGATATTAAAGGCTTTAAACACCCGTATCGTTGTCGAGAAAGCGAGCGATGGCAAAAACGATCGCACCTCTTGTGCGAACTCAAGGCCCTTTGAGGCAATCAAAAGCAAATATACTTGCAGTGGTAAACATGGGGAGATCATATGTTTTTGTTTTGTGGGCCCATCGTGGGTTCTGATCTCACTATTACGGGAGACCGTACGTAGTAAATAGGATTCACGGTACACAAAAAACCTGTATCCTTATTTTTTGTAACAATATTTGGTCCTATTTACTATGGTCCCCCGTAATACCAATCCCCCCCCCCCCCCACCCCCCGCCCTCAACAATATGAAAGCGCTACGTTCCACGCATCTAACGATTTATCGCCCCCGCCATCATGTTGCCGCCGCCGTCTGCCCACCCTTGCTTCCCTCCTCTCGTTCGCTTTTTTTCAACCCTTGCTTGCGGACTTTTCTACCAAAATGTACTTGCGAAAAAAACAGAGTATGTACTACAGCACTCGACAACAGTTACTAATCTATTTTGGCTCGTGGGGCTCGCGGCTTACTGTGGTACTAACGTTGAGCATAGGGCCTTATAGTACTACTCTAAATGATGTAGAGTGGCGTTCCTCGCTGAGCACAAAGGCTCATGCGGCTGTAAATTCTTCAAAATTCAAAGTATCTCAGCCTGAAACTCTCAACTCCCAAATGATATAACACATCTCGTTCGTAAAATTTAACAGGGTCTCGGGGTTCCTGTGCGGCGTGCTCCCCTCCTTGGGCTTCACGGACGAGGACCGCAAGAACTCCGTCTACTACAAACAGCGCATGCGTATAATGAAATACGAAGACCATTAGGGTTCGGTCACGTTTTTTTTCGGCTAATGAGCGCAGGGCGCCGGGAATGGAAGTGGCGGGGGGCGTCCTGGCGCTCGGGTCGGGGATGGAGGGGGGGAATGGGGGCGAGGGTATGGATGGGGGGGGGACGGGTCGTGTAGACAGAATTTGGCGTGCATCGGTTTGGGAGTGCTTCGGCGGTATGCTCGATGCCCTTGCGCTCGCACGAAAGCTTGTTCTGTCGGTGCGGTCACCGGCAAGTTTACTCCCTACTTATGGCTGATTTGGACCGTCTTGAGGCGGCGGTAGGAATCGCACTGGGTATTTGCACCCGGCGCGAATTTTGGGCCGGCGATTTTGTGGCATGAGTTCCGCCTTCGGGTGCCATGCCCGACCGACGCGGCGGACTAAGAATTAAGAAAAGGGCACGGAAGCATAAATAAAGAGGCAACCTTGGCCATTTGATGGCTTCTGCGCCGATGCGCGCACGAAACGGAAGGGAGTATGGCAGATGACAACACGTTTTTTTTTTTTTTTCAATAGTCGGTTTGCTCGTTTGCAGTTGACGGGATTCGAACGTGAATTTGTGGGTCTTTGCGCACGCTGGTTGACCGGTCGAATCGACGCTCAAGCAAGGCAAATTCGACCATAACGCGTCACCCCCTCGGTGTGCGGTACTCTGTACTGGGACTACTGCTGTGCTTGCTTCCCGCCCGTTCGCTCCGCGAAAACCTCGCAACGAAACTGATTCACGAGTATTTAATTGTGGTGCGGTGCCTGTTGAGAGGCACGATATTTTCAAGCGATTAAACCCTCTCTTTGGCTGTTTTGTGCACTACCGTACCCTGCTGCACCAGCGGCACGATGTGTCATATCTGGTATTGTATCTGTGGTACCTGGTACAACAGGCAGCAGCAGGTAGTACCAGAGCGCAAACAAATAGTGCTTGCGTCTGGTATCTCGTACCAGTACCATATTGTATGACGCACAAATGGGGATCGTTTTTCGCGTACATTTCATTCACGAGTAAAAAAATAATTGCTATTATACTACTTCCTGCTGTAGCTGGTAGTCGAGCTGATACCGACACGTAGTATATCCCTGGTACCTGATACTGGTACGCGAGAAGAAACTCTGCAAGCAAGCTGCAACCTGCGAACGAGCGAGGTATAGTTCTCGCTGGAACAATTAATTACGTTCAGCCACCTACGACGAGAAATATACCGCATACACCCATCCGTAGTGAGTGGCAGAAGAACGTTGGCAACGGGGCATCCCGGATTCGAGATTCGAAATCTTGCATGATGAACAATTAATTCGTCATGGAAGATGTGGACAAAAGCAGCAGCGGCGCCACCGCTCCCCCGTGCTGTCTGTCTCTCATCAGTGTTTTTTAAATATCATACCCCGTACCTGGTATAATAAAGAAAGAAACTAAAAGAAAGGTAGGACACACCCCACAGCTACGTACAAACGAGATCGAGGATTTCGTCGAAGCTCTCATATTATTTGCAAGCTGCGTGTTACAGCAGTAGTGTGATTGATGTACTTCGACCGCGCGTGCTAGGACAGTTACTACGGGGGACCCTAGTAAGTAGGACCTACGGTACACACAAAAACCTGTATGTTTTACGTATTTTTACTGACAATATTTGGTCCTATTAACTATGGTCCCCAATAGTGGAACTACATGTATTAACATTATGTACATTTATTAATATTAATAGTAGTAATTTAAAATGAGTAAATATTAATTGTTGTCACTCCTCTGTCGTATAAATATTATTATTAATTATTATTCTTATTATGCTTGCCTTCTGACAAAATAGCGTAGATGCCGTTCCTATATAAACGAAATATCCTTCCTTAAATCAGTAGTATCCCTCATACACTTCTCTTCCTGTCGTTTCCAAATTCCCATTCCTCACAAAATTTCATTTAGCTGCCAGTCAGTACAACATACTCTATTCCTCATCGACGTTCCATCCCCATGTCATCGGCCGCATTCCTCCGGCTTCTTCCTCCCTTCCCCTAGCGGCCTGGCGGTCCCTCAGGTACTATTAATATAACCGACGTTCCCGGTGGCTATAATATGTAGGTGGTCCGCGTGCCTACTTAATGTCAATTTCGTGGGTTCAAGTCTCACCGAGAGTGCATACTCACTCGTCAGTAAGGACTTTTTCTTGCATACAAATTGATTAATTGGCGGAAAGCGCGAAGAAAGCGTGAATTATAGCTACATTTATTTGATGAAAAACGACGAGCAGTGGGAAATTCAATGCTAAACCCTATGCGCGATAAAAATTAAGGCACGTATCGGCGGGGGGGAGAAGGGACGACATGGCACCTGTGACGGCTTGTCCAGAAGAAGACCGCTGAGGTTAAAACCTCCTATTATTATACGAGTTTAAGCTAGAAGGTGAAAGTAAGTGATTAAAGAATAAAATAAAACTTACTTCTTAGTGATCTATACGAACCTGCGTGATGAAATAACAAGAACACTGGCTCCATTTATTCCTCCTACACGAGTACGACTGACTGCTGCTGTGTCTTGTTTTGGTTCCTGCTGTACCAGCGACTGGGAGCGAAATCAAACGCATTGTTTTTTTTTTTTTCGTTTTTGAGCGACAAGGTACGTACGCGCTACTACTATATACTGCTGCCAGGATGATATACCATTATTATTACGGGGGACCACATATATACTTACTACTCGTATAGGACCTAAGGTACACGCAAAAGCCTATATATTTGCTTATTTTTGCTAACAATATATTATCTTGTCCTATATTTACTACAGCCAGTATGCATAATGGTCTCCCGCAATACTATTATTATAGTTTATACTACTACTGTTTGCTGTGGTTTTTATACCTAGTCTTTTCTTTTCGAAACAAACAACATCCTAACATACATACATGCACAACATTCATGTGTGTGGCATCATCAGCCTTCCGCAAGCAAACACACGAACGAACGTGTACATACATGCATGAAACATTGTGTACGCATACATACATACACATACGAGTACACCATCCATCGTCCTTTCGTCTCTGGGAGGTGTCGATGTTAATTCTGCTGATTATTATGATGATACCACTGACTGGATTGGATGCGTGTTTGACTTGCTTGATGATCGATCGTGAGTCGAGACGAGATATATGCGAGGGGGGCGGTGTGTGGCGCACACGGTTCTGGCCACCGCAAACAAAAAACACTGCTTCTGCTGTCAACCGGAAACTTACTATTATCTGTATTGTTATTTAATAATAATAATACATACTACTAAGAAGTGTACTTACTGCTGTTGTTGTGGTAGGTTTGCGATGTAAATGCAAGTACGAAGGTTAAGACTCGGTACACACACATACTTCTTCTGTTCAGTTTAGTTTGGGGTGTCACCCCAGGTCACCCCACTCTTGCCGGGGCAACGGGGGGCAACCCACTATCATCACCACTGACCAAAATGAAGGTTCGCAGGAGGGGCTATATTACGGGGGACCATAGTAAATAGGACCAACTGTTATTATTATTGTTACTAAAAATAGGCAAATATATACCTGGTAGTTTTTTACGTATACCATAGGTCCTATTAACTATGGACCTCCGTAATAGCTCGTCATCGTATCGGTCTATCCGAAATCCGCGTTGTGCACACCACACACCCCACAAACCACACCACACCAGAAGAAAGCACAGAACAGAGAATACGAGCACGAACTCGCACGTTCGAACGAACGGGCAGCGTGGTAGAATTGGTATTATTTTCAAGGAGATCTGTCTATACACAACACACAACCAATAACCAAAACAACCAACAGCAGCCAGCAGCACAGCAGCGGTAGATTTTTCCCCGACCACACTATTGCGACTTCTGACTTGTCAGTGTTGTGACGCAAAACACGAAAAAATCGCTGAAATAAAACAAAGATCCCCACGCTTGCATGGGGACGTAAAAATGCTGCACGGTCCTATGCAGGGTCAGCAACCCCATTCCCCGTCTCTGATTGCGACTGTAACCCACGCAAAACCTGCAGACCGTACGGCTCGACGCAGGACCGCAGTATCGTGCGCGCGTGGTGACCCATGATGCTTCTCGCTTCGTTGCTTCGTTGATCGTCGTGGCGAAACAGAAAAGCAACGGGGCAAGCAGCCTTGTGGCCATATGATTGGTCAAAGTACAAAATAATACGCCGCATTTAGAACACTTCCGGGTTGGCACAGTTTGGCATGGTTCCAGCATTTCTACTGACGGCGTGATCGGTTTGATTGATAAAACGAGACAAAAAAACTGGACGAAAAAATAACAAAAATAGGACAGAGACACGCAGAGCAAATGAGCGGCAGAAGCCTCTACTGATTTGCCGCTGGCTCCCTGGCAGCTCACTGCAGGCGGCGGCTAGCAGAGGCATGGGAGTGCGGGTACGGAGGGCTTATACGTCAGGTCAGAGTCCTCTGTTGCTTTGTCCATTCTGTCTACCGCAGAGTTGTTTAAAGTGTGGTGTCAGTTCTGACCGGGGGCATGCCGAAGTTTTTGGGAGGCTTGGCACCATGAACGAACGCGACTGCTACCGCAGCCAGCGCGATACTGCTGTCGATCTTGATGGCAGATCCGGAGCCTGAGAGCGCGCTCGGTGCTTGGGGAAGACCAAGCAAAAGTGGTGGGCTGCCTCTCTGCGGTAGCAGGCCAGGGGGGTGGGAGTCCTGAAAAATCCTAGTCTCATTTTTTTCAGATGTAGTGTGTTTTGTGTCCTATATCTCCTCTCTTCTTGCTTGGCCCGTGATGCGTCTCATCTGTCAAAAAAAATAATCAAGACGCTTTTAGAACTGCAGTCCCGTTTTCGGGACAAACGTTTCAAAATCCAAGTAGTTTGTTTCATAACGGGACTGCAGTCCTAAAATGGACAAGAGGACCTTCTCGCATGCATCGGTACTCCCTTTGTGCTTTACTTTTTTATTGTGCACAACTTTTTGTGCGTCTCGTCTGGTTTACTCGCCTCGTGCCACGCGTTGTTCGGCCCTTTGTTCCCCCCTTTCCCCGTTGCTGTCCGCGCTCTGACTCTCTATATAGCCACCTAGTCCATACCCCCCCCCCCCGCTGCACCCCCCTCCTGTATGACACGCGGCTGCCACGTAATGCGCAACAACCTGCCTTTCTCTTAATTCCTGCTCTCTTTTCCGTCTCCGCCCCCCCCCTACTTTCGTGACATTAGTAGAAAGACGGCAGTGCCAGCAAACGTACCAGCCACAGAACGGAGACACAGGTACATTCCGGGCGAACCCCCCGAGCCATGACCAGACATAACACGGTTGGAGAAGGCAGAACAGCACCAGCAGCAGGAGCAACAGCAGCAGCGGCGCGAACAGCAGGAGCAGGAACAGGAGCAACAGGAGTAGGAGCTGCCGGATCGACAGCAGGAGAAGCAGCTCACGGCACGGAAGCCGCAGGCACCGCTGCGGCTGCCGCTGCCGCTGCCGCCGCTGCCGCCGCCGCCGTCCAGAGCGGTTTTGGCATCGGTGCCTACTTGTCCAAGCCGCAGGCGAGCGAGCCCACGGGCCCAGAAGACGCCGCAAGACTGCGGGCGGTGCCTGTCTCAACGGCGTTAGCGGCGGCGGAACAACTGCTCTCGGAACAGACCAACAACCGACGAGCAGCAGCAGCAGCCGGATCACCAGGAGCAGCAGCATTATCAGCATCACCACCAGCAGCAGCAGCGGCAGCAGGAGCCCCCTCCTCCTCCTCCTCCTCCTCCTCCCCCTCCTCGGCAGCGTTCTTCACGAGTGCGGCGCAACCTACCGCTCCGTTTCCTTACGGCGGTGGTAGCGTTGCCACCCAAGCGGCAGCGGCGTCGGTAGCGGTGACACCCGCTGGGAGTAACGGGGGCCCGATGACCGGTGGCGGCGGCGGCGGCGGTGGTGGCAGCGACAGCGGTGGTGGTGGGACTGGGGGCAGCGGTGGCTGTGGCGGCGCCCCCCGTGAGCAGCAATTTTTCGTCCTTGCAGCGGCGACGGGCGAAGATAGCAGCAGCAGCGCAAACGCCTTCTCCGGGGGTCCAGCCCCGGCAACGACCAAGGGAGATCCAAGGGCCCCGCAGCCAACATCCGCTTTATTGCACGGCAGTCCTGGTTTTGTTGTCGCCAACAACAGCAGCGGCAGTAGCGGCGGCTTGCCACAAGCATCTTCAGCGGTGCCGCCGGCGGCGGTAGCCTCTGCGATAGAAACCGGCCTGCACGCAAGACCGACCCACCCCGGCGCCAAGACTAGGGCGCGTTCCCACGCTCCGGGTCCCGGCACCGGCGGCGCCGGGGGCTTTCTCGCCCCCGTCCTCGGACCACCGATTCCCACGCGGGTGGACTCCCGTTTAGCGGGGTTCGTTGACGGCGTGGCCGTCAGCGGCTGCGGTGGCGGCGGTGGCGGCGGTAACGCGCTACAGCAGTCCCAGCGGAAACGTCCCCTATCCTCCCGTGCCCTTCCCCCGTCCCCGGCCGAAAGAACGCCTGTAACGGTGGCGAACGGGGACAGAGTGGCACCGGAGTTAGCTGCGGCTGCTGCCGTAGCGGTGGCGGCGGCGGCAGCGGCGAGGGCAGCGGCGGCGCGAGGGGGAAAACAGCTGTTGCCGCGACGGTCCCACGATGGCAAAGGTGAAGATCACGGTGGGTCTGCTAGCAGTCCGCGTGGCGCCCTAGCTTCCAACGGAGTAGCATCAATGGCCGGCCTCGTTCAGGACGGGGCTCGCAGCGATGTCGACAGAAGGACGAGGGGAGGAGGACGAGCAGAACCAGCAGAACCAGCAGCAATCACAGCAACGGCAGCAGCAGCAGGAGTTGTAGGATCAGGAGGAGCAGGAGTTGTAGATGTTAGTGGAGAAGATGGGAGCGGGCCGAGAAGTCGGGGTAGAGGACAGCAGGCCAAGGGGGCGAAGGGGGGGCACGGTAGCCGCAGGGATGAACCGGGGGCGGCTCATTCAGGTCGAGGTGGGCGTGTTGGTAGTAAGGGAAGTGGCGGCGGCCGCGGTGGCAGCAATGGTGGCCGGACGGCGTTGGTGGTCGACGAGCACGAGGTGGCGGAGGAGAAAAAGCTTGGCAAGCCTAAGGGCAGCGGCCAGAGCGACTTGCTGGAAGACATTCGGTCTCGCCTGCAGCAGGTGTGTTGGTTGGTTGGTTGGTTGGTGGCGGGTTGGTCGGGTAGTTGGTTGGTCGGTTGGTCAGATGGTTGGTAGATTGGGTGGTTGGTTGGTGGGTGGTCGGTTGATTGGTTGGTCAGTCGGTCTGATTTTTGGCAAGTTATTCGGTTGTTTTGAGACTGGTGGGATGGCTGGTTGGTTGAAGAGTCGATTGGCTGGTTGATGCCAGCATGGGTTTGATGCGCGCGCTCTGCCGAGTTGCACGAGGAAAGAGGCATTCAATCGTACGGGTGGCGGCGGCGGTGGTGGTGGCGGCGGTGGGTGGTCGTCGTGGTTAGGGTGATGTTGGCGGTGGTGGTAGTGTTTTGTGAAGATATCATGGTTGTAGTCACGGTGGCGGGTGGTAGTGTGGATGGTGGCCGTGGTGGGTACTGTAGTAGTGTCGGTGTCGTTTTTGTTGTACGGTAGTACAGTACGCTGTTACGGCAGTACGGCGGTCGTATAGTAGTAGGTATTCAGCGCACACGGTGGGTAGGGCCTGCCAAAATCGCGTGTAGTTTCTCTCTCACCGGTGGGGAAGACTAGTGAGGCGATCAGGGCGTCGGCGAGTCAGTTCGTGAGATGGGGAATCATTTGGTGTAGGCGGGTGAGGGGGTTAGTGCCTGCCACTTTTCCGTGCTCCACGGCGTCAGTTTTGCGGTGTTTTGTTAACGCCGTTAGTTTGACACCTTTCTGACTCCCGCCGTACCCCCCCCCCCCCCCCCCCCCCCCCCCCCCCCCCTTCGTACCCCCCCCCTCCCAATCCGTCTCGAAAGGGATGCGTGGTCAATGGTCAAATGACTAAGGCAAGCAACAAATGAGTACCCCCCCCCCCCCCCCTCCCAATCCCCACCAGGTGGACGTGCTGGCGGCGAAGATAGACACGGCGATGCTAGCGGCGGGGGACCGGCTGCCGGCGGTCGGAGGCCCCCTGCCCAGAGAAGTGGACGGCGGAAGACGGCGAAGGGTCCCGGTAAGTACAAGTAACGCGCCCGCGAGAGGGGGGGGGGGGGGGGTGTACTCATTATCATGCATGGCCATAGTCGTATGACCATAGACCCTCGCATCCCTTAAATGCCGGGACGGAGCACGTCGGGTTTTCACCGACCAAGCAGAGAGCGGGGGGGAGAGGGAGCGAGAGAGATTGTCAGGGGTAGGACAGAGGACGGGAGCGGGGGGGGGGGGGGGGGGGGAGAGAGATAGAGAGGAGGAGGCATTTGTGTTTTTAACTGCACAGCCTAACCCCCCCCCCCCCCGCTGTCCCGCCCTCTCCTACTCTCCACCCCGTTTCTCTTCCCTTTTTTTCGTGGCTGGCGATTGATGACGGTGATTGTGATGATGATAATGGTGGCTGCCACTTCTTCCCCAATACCGTCTACGACGAAACACCTAGAAAAAATGAAAATAAAACCGACCGTAAAACTCGCCCCATCCGACTCACTTCTTTTTTTTGTTTTTTGTTTGAATACTTCTAGACGGCCCGGTTGACGGAACACCTTACGGACGTCATGCGCCACACCCGCCAGCGCGGGGTTAGGAAGAACGACCCTCGACCACCAGAACAGCACCTGTCAGCAGGTCGAGCGGCTGGGGCCGAAGCCGCCACCACCGCCGCCGCCGCTACTGCTACCACCACCGCTACCGCTGCGGCGTCCGCTGCCTCGCTGGCACCCGGCAGCGCCAGCGCCAAGGCGGCTAGGGGAGGGGCAGCAGGAGCGGAAGCCGCCTCCTCGCGGGGAGCAGGCAAGGGTGGCAAGGGCGGTGGGGGGGCGAAGGGAGTCGGCGGGCGCGGGGGCAGCCGTAAGCGCAAGCTTCCGGAGAGCGAAGCTGTTCCTACGGCCGCTGCTCCCGCCGCTGCCGGTGCCGCCGGCGCTGCGGCTGCCGCCGCCGCCTCGGCTGAGACTGGCGCGCGGCAAGCGCGACCGCAGCAGGTTTCGGGGCCGGGGGGTAGCAGGTCTTCCCCGCCTTCTGTGTGTCCTGCTCCATCTGTTGTAGGTTCTCGTCCACTTTCTCCTGTTGTGGAGCCGTCGGTGGCGACGGGCGCTGGCAAGGCGAAGCCTTCCGACCCAGCAGCGGAAGGCGCCAGAGCAGTAGCAGCGGCAGCGGCAGCAGTAACAGCAGCAGCCAAAGGGGGAGGTGGGGGAGCGGGAGGAGCGGGAGGGAAAGCAGTAGGGGGAGGAGGAGGAGGGAAGGGAGGAGCGGAGGGGAAGGGGGGAGGAGGAGGAGGAGGAGGAGGAGGGGGAGGAGCAGAGCCTCCATCGTCTCCTGTTGGGGTCGGCACGACCACCTTCTGGGACTCTAGCACGCGGCGGCAGCAGCAGAAGAGGCGAGATACAGCAGCAGTGGCGGCGACGGCGGCGGCCACGGCGACAACGCCGACGTCAGCTCCGGCTGCGCCAGCGCCAGGTTCGGCGGCAGCGGCGGCGGCTGCGTCAAATGGCGTTGTCTCCACAGGTCGCCCCCAACGCGGGACTAGATCGGGCGGAGGAGGGGTGAGAGCACAGGCGATCGCTGCTGCTGCCGCCGCTGTTGCTGCTGCTGGGGCGTGCTCCTCTGCGGGAGGGACGCCGGAGACCGCTGGACCGGTAGCTACCGTTAAGGCTGCGGCCGCGGCTCCAGTGGTCCAGGAACGGGTGAGACTTTTAGTTGGGTGTGGGGGTAAGGGTGGGGGTTATTGAAAGTGTGGGGGAGGCGGGTGGGTTGATCACGGGGTCGGGCGGGGGCAGAGTGGTAGCGGTAGGGAGGGGTGGTAATGTTAGTGCGAAGCGCTCTGTTCCCCATACCCGGGGTTGGTGGGAAGAGGGTTTTCAATGTATGGTTGGCATATGTGGGGATGAATGAAAGCGCGTGTCTTGACGCGGCGCGAAAACGCGGACAGCGTGCGGCAAGTTAAGGTTGTCCCCCCTACCCGGGCGAGTAGGACGAAGGTTTCAACGGTATTGTTGGCATGTTTGTGGGTGTATTTATGGAAGCGCGTGTCTTACCGTCGTGGCGGAGAGACGCGAGCACCGGTATTTCTGTTTTTTTCTTGATTTGTTTTGTGTTGGAACATCGGTGCGATTTGACGAGTTTCGCAGGCTTGCGACCGGGTTGAACGGCGTGGTAGTGACCCCCCCCTCCCCGCCCCGACCAGTTTCCGTCGTGTTAGCCTTGTTGGCGAGAGAGTGGGAGAGGGGGTCTGGTGAGTAGCAAGAAGCCATGCGGACGTCTCCGCAAGCGCTAAACGCGTATTGTACGCCATGTGTACATATTAGTACCCGTCGGTGCAGAAGTGTGTGCGTGCATGTGTGTCTTCGCGCTGCTGCCTGGAGGTATTTTTGTGGTTAGCTTAGCTGTTATTAATAGTTCTTTCATGAGGGCCAGGTTGGTTCATGAACGCCTGTTTTTTAGCCGTTCAGGAAAGCCTTCCGATTTATTGAAATCGAATATAATAATCCTTAACCCTAAACCCTGACCCTTTATCTGAGTCACCTTTTCTAACTTAGTTTTTCACCTTTGTTCTATCGTCCCGAATATCAAATGTTTTATAACATTTACCCGCGCACTGCTGTGTCCGATTTAAAAAAAAAACAAATTCCAGTTTTTATTTCTGATCTGCTTGCCTTGAGGCCGTTTCCTATGCGGTTCGATTTTTGAGCTTCAGATTTTGACCCGGTCGCATTTTCAGATGTGAATTTGGCAAGTCGAAGCTGTCGTCCTGTGCGGAAAAATCAGATTTATTACGCGTGCTGAGATTCGAGCAAACTCCAAGACCAACTGCTTTTGTTGTGGTCTGGCGCCGCGAAGAGACGCGCTGGGTCCGCTGCCATGCGCGTAGGACCCAAGCGTCCGAGCCAAGGCTGAATGCCTCTGGTCTGGCGGCGAAGAGACGTGGCGCGTGCGCTAGAGCCAAGCTGTCTTGCTATTGTGCGTTTCATAATGTCTCTGACTGCTGCTGCTGCTGCTGCTGTACAGCAGTGTAGTCTACGAGTACGTATCCATGGAGAAGTGCGCGCCGAGTGCGCTTGTCTTGGTCTCTAGGCCCGAGCCCGCGCCAACCAGACTGCAGTCTGGCCATGGAGGGACGCGCCGCCCGCCGACCCCGCGTCGGGCGCGAAGCAACGTCGCTATACATCTGTGTCACCATCCAACTCATCGATCCTTGTGCTGCTGTTTGCTGTCGTGGATAACATGTTGAATATTAGAGAGCATGCCATTTTTTATTTGAAAATCTGATGACCCAAGTCGTCGGATTTTGGGCCAAAATCCGACAATCCGACGACTTGGTCGTCGGATTCTCAAATCGAAAAATTTCCGGTCGGGTTTTGGATATTTGGACTGCATAAGCAGGGTAATTCATTTTTGAGATCGAAAAATATAAATCTGAAGCTCGAAATCGAACCGCATAGGAAACACCTGATACTTTTTCTCGACCCCTTTGGATCGGCACGCTGCGAACTACTTGGAATTAGAGTGGAGTCATAGGTGCAGTAGTCCAAGGGTTACATTTAATATTCTGTCTTGATTCACATTGCCAACTTTTACCGTGTTTTTGTTTTTTTTTTTTTTTCAACTCGAAGATGACAAGGCGGGAGGACGCGGAGGCTGCTGCTGTCGCCGCCGCCACCGCCCCGGCGAAAGAGGAGGCGAGGGCAGCGGAAGCGAAGATGTGGGAGGAGTGCGTAGACGAAGGGGAGGCGTTTGTAACGGCTATGCTGGCCAGCGTAGTAAGGAGCCTCGCGGAGGGGCCGAAGACCGAGTCCGAACTTGACCAGGTTCGTTTCCGTTATTGTTGGGTTCTGCTGCTTGCTGTGTGTGCAAGAAAGGTTAGGTATTAATTACAAGGCGCTTCGCTCCGCGGGCGGCCTACGCCGCCCGCTACGTACGCTCGCTCAGGAAGGAAAAGTACATCAAATTATGCGAAGCGGACAGGGGTCCATGATTGAATAATGTTTTTTTCATGACTACTGTAGTTGCAAACTGGCGACTTGATAATGCCAGGAGTCCCGCCGCCATGGTTCAGGAGAAAACAGCTCGGACGCCACATATGCTTCGCGTCACGGGCGGTTTTCCGCTACGCTCGCTCACATATCGTACATACGTACATGCCCCAGGTAGGGTACTTGTTTTCTTCTTTCGATATGCTCTGTGTCTGTACTCGTATGTACGAAACATAAAGCACACCACGGCACAGCAACACAGCAAAAACAATGAAAATGAAACCGAAATTTTCTGAAAGAATAAAAATCCCCGTCCCCTTTCGTACAATAATTTACTACCGGATTGGAACACCTTACACCAGGCTAAAAGAAAAAATGAAAAAAGAAATAATCAAACAGCAGAACTGCTCTCTCAGCCTCGTACGCCGCCCGCCCCTCTCGCGACCATCTCACCACCGATTCAGTCCGGGTAAAGCTTTCCTCCCTCTCTTTCACAGTGAGCCCCGTCGCCCGCCTCGCGTGAAGCCCGGTGTTCACCGTGGACCTCGACGGAAGCTCGACAATGTTGGTGCTCATTCGGGGTACCTCCCTCTTGTAACTTTCAGCCCGATCGCAAAAATAAGCACCGCTTGAATATTATCTTACAATCCCGAACGACCCTTAAATACTCGTACGTACTCTATAAAAAATCACAAATGGAGGCCAGACAGAGCCTATTGATGCATCCCTCGTGTCTCGAGGCACACGCGACGTCTAGGCACGAAAGCGGCGACCGCGCTCTATGCAACTCCCCCTCTACCTGCCAGCATCCGCTGACACCCGCGACGGTGCCGGGTTCGCCCGCACAACCGTGCTCGGAGTACACGCACGCACACGAAACGAAAGAAGAAAAAAGGAAAGGACTGAAAGTACGACCAGAAATGGAGAAAACAAAGACCCGCTGGAAAGGTCCGGCAAGTAATAAAAGGAGGCGATTTCCAAGTGGGAGCTCTGAGAAGCAAGGGATGTACCAACCGAGCACGCTCAGAGATCGAGATCTAAGTAAGTAGTTCTATAACCATACTCGTACCCTTTCTCCTGTCGTTAACTCTTACGTTTTCGTTTGCATTTGCCGTTTCTATTTTACCGTTACCCTTGCCGTTACTCTTACAAAGGTCCTCGCTGTTACCCTTGCCGTTCCCCTGACCCCCACTCTTGATAAATTTGGTTACCCTTACTCTCACCCTCACCCTTATCCTTACCCTTATCCTTACCCTTGTCCTTACCCTTGCCCGTACCGTTACCCCTTCTCGTACCCTTACCCTTACTCTTACCCTTGCCCTAAACCTCCTCACCGCTAGCCTCACCGTGCTCTCACCCTAATCCTTACCCTTTCCCTTACAATTACCCTTACCCTTGCCCTTACAATTACCCTTACCCTTGCCCTTACCCTTACCCTTACCCTTATCCCTTTTCCCTTGCCCTTACCCTTACCCTTACCCTTACCCCTTCCCTTGCCCTTGCCCTTGCCCTTACCCTTTCTCTTTCTCTTACCCTTACCCTTGCCCTTACCCTTACCTTTATCCTTACCCTTACCCTTTCCCATACCCTTACCCTTGCCCTTGCCCTTACCGTAGTCTCACCCATACTCGTACCCTTACCCTAAAAGTCACTCTACGGTTCTCCATCATCCTTACCCTGTCACCCTACCCTTACCCTACGCTACGCTTACCGTCCACTCCCTTGTGTATTCAGTCTGTTAGGTCGGACATGGACGCCGGCCGGGCTGCGGCTGGACTTCCGGTGGCAGACTGGTCCGAGTCCCACATGGTTAATGTTCGCCTCGTGGTGGACGTGCTTATTGCCCTCGGGCTGGTGAAGTCGGATTACAACACGGTGGAGCAGGCAGGGGGGTGGCCCATGGATGTACACCCCCCCAGTGAAGCTCACGCAGGGTGAGTGAGAGTGATGTTCAAGTTAGTTGGGAGCAAAACTCGTCTTTGATTGAAAACAGTGAGTGTAAATAGTGGAATGTTTTTGGTGTTTGTGAAGATGAACGAGCGCAGGGAAAAAGAGCACGGGATGGTGAGGGAGAGATCATGTAGTTGGAAGAGGGAGTGGAAGATGGAGTTGAAAAAGAGCTTTGATCAGTGAAAAAAAACGTTTTTATCAGCCAAAGAGTGCTGTGGTCAGGGGAAAACGTTTTTACCCGTGAATAAGTAGTGAGTGAAAAAGGTCTCGTGAGTGGAAAGAGGGGGTACAATAGAAATGACGAGTGCAAGTAAAAGAGTGGGGGGAAAAAAGGCGAGAGAACGATTGAGAAATGGAACAGTAGCCATTACGGGGGTCCATAGTTAATAGGACCTATGGTACACATAAAAAACTATATATTTACCTGTTTTTACTAACAATGTTTGGTTCTATTTACTATGATCCACCGTAATAGTTAAATAGCTTAAGGGATAACGAAAGAATTTGGTGGAAGGGTAGGTCAACGTGGGCGTGAAACGGGGAGAAATAGCGAGTCGAAGAGTGAGTGAAGTACTTGATTGTAGAAAGTACAAGCGAGATATTTCCGAAACATGCGAGGTAAGAAGTGAGGGAAATAGTAGGTGAGTGGGGTGACAAGAGCCCGGTTGCGCTGTCTCACTCCCGACTCTCCCCCTTGTCCTTTTGCCCCCCGCCCCCCACTGCGTCTGCTCGGTGGCAACCCTTTTATTTTTTTTATCACGTCTATCTGTCTGTCTGTGTCTGTCCGTCTGTCTGTATGTCTGTGTGGCTGTCTGTATGCTTGTTTGTCTGTCTGTCTGTCTGTCTGTCTGTCTGTCTATCTATCTGCCTCTCCGTCTGTTTGCCTATCCGTCTGCCCATCCATCCATCCATCCACTCCTCTGTCGGAACCAAAACAAAACACAGCGCGCCAGCCCCGTGCTTTTGCTCCTCCGTCATGCGGCGCGCCGTCGCCCGCCACACGAAGATGGTAGCCCCCTCCATGCCCGCCACGTTGCCTACACTCCCGGCCTCCTTCCCCATGGACCCCTTCCAACTCGGCATCCCCTGGAACCCCGGCTCCCCCTCGAACGCTGGCGTCGTTTCGTCGGCACGCGCCCCGGTCGGTAATGCAGCTGTATACGGCGTCCCTGGCCAAGTCGTGGGTCCGACGGCGGCGGCGGCGGCGGTGGCGGCGGTGGTGCCGGGGGCGGGGGGCGCCGACGGGACTGCTGGTTCTACGCTGTTTCCTAAAACGGAGATCGAGATTGAAGGTGGTGGTGCTGGCGGTGTTGGTGTTGGTGGGGGTGGTGTTGAGAGAGTAGGAGGGGAGGTTTCCGCGGCGTACTCTGCAGCAACTACAGCAGCGGTGGCCGAGGCAATGGCAATGGAAACAGCGCGTGAGGCTGCTTCTACTGTGCAGGCGCGTGCGCAGCCCGTGAAATCGGCGACGGTGGCAGCGGCAGAGAGTAACCTCCCTACCCAGCAGCAACAGCAGCAACAGCAGCAGATTCACCTTCAGCTTCAGCATCAGCACCAGCAACACCTGCAGCAGCAGCAGCAGCACCTGTACCAGCAGCAGGAGCAGCAGCAGCAGAAACAGCAGCATCAGCACCGCCCCTCCACTCCCCTGGCATCTGGGGGTCTTTTTTCTCCCGCTGGGGACGCGCCGGGCCTTCCCCCCGCTTGCTCGGATCCTGTCACGACTGGTGCGCCTCCCGTTCCCGCTGTTGCGGGAACAGCGGCCGCAGCGGGCTCGCGTGTGTACTTACCACCTTCGTCGATGGTGGTGCCCGGGTCTAGCGGTACAGCCACCGCGGCCGCTGCTGTAGTGAAATCGGCAGCGGCGGCGACTGCGGCGGCGGCGGTGGCTGTGAGCCAAGCCGACCGGTTGGGGGGTGTTGTGGTCACACCGTCTGTCTTTTCCTCGGAGGGACAGCGGCAGCAAGAGCAGCAGCAGCAGCAGCAGCAACAGCAGCAGCAGCAGCAGCAGCAGCAACAGCAGCAGCAACAGCAGCAGCAGCAGCAGCAGCAGCAGCAGCAGCAGCAGCAGCAGCACGGGAGCAGGAACAGCAGCTCCAGCTTCAGCTCCGGCAGCGGCTCCAGCAACTCCAGCAGCAACATCAACAACTACAGCAGGATCAGCAGCAGCGGCAACAGCAGCAACAGCAGCAGCAGCAGCAGCAGCAGCAGCAGCAGCAACAACAACAACAGCAACAACAACAACCGCAGCAGCAGCAGCAGCAACAGATTCTGCCGCGGCTGTCGATGCTTGAGCCTGGGAAGGGGAGCTACTTAGACCCAGCGGCATGGGGAGCTATTTCGCAGTGGGCTGGGGGGAGCGTGGGTGGCGGCGCCATCGGCGGGGGCGGTGGAACTGCCGTAGATTCGCGCACGGCGGGGTCGCCGGTGAGTATGCGTACCAATTTATTTTGTTTCAATGCACCATACCGCCGTATTCAAACGCTGCGGCCGTGATTGGGCGTGGCTTCACGGCTACTACGCGGGGGCATAGTGATCAGAATCCACGTTGGACCAAAACCACGTATTCGCCTATCCTCATGAACCATGTTCGGTCCTGATTACTACCTGGTATGTTCCCACGTACCACTCTGTCCCATTTTATAAGAAACGGTTTTACGCTAGTTGTTAAAACCAAACGGGTGATTATATTCCGGGGCAGAGTGGTAGTAGTTTTTGGTGGGAAGCTGGAGTCACGCCAACAGTCGAGCCGACCCCCCCCCCCCCCCCCCCCCCCCGCACTCCCCGGATGGGGGGGGGGGGGGGGAGCCCGCCGGAGGCTGATTTACGCTGTTTGGCGTAGCGTTACACACCGAGAGCATGATGAAACCAAGCTCTTAGTCATCGTGCGACTCATTATTATTCCTTCAAACAACGAACAACTCCAAAAACCCAAATAGTTGAATAGTTGACACCGCTGCGACTAAATAATGTCTAGCCAACTAAAAGCTAGTCGGCGCCTTATACTCGTGTTGGTAATCGGCCAACTCACAGCCTTATAGCCCTTTTAGAGCTGCAGTCCCGTTTTGGGGATAAACCACTCAAGTTCCGAGTACTTCGTCCCTGAGACGTGAATGCAATCCTGGACGGATTAACTCGACACTCTAGATAGGCCGTTGTCACATACATGTACACGAGCGACCCTAAACCAATGCCAAGTAGGTTTGTCCCGCCAAACGTGGTGCGTCCTAAAAAAAACGTGGGGCGTCTCCTAAAAAAACGTGGGTGCACTTGTAGCGGGGCGACGTCAGAAAAAGCTCCTCTGGAAAATTCTGGTGGGCCAGGAAAAGCCACAGCATTCAAGCGAGGACAGACGCCGCTACTACAAGAAGCCACTTCCCCGCTGTGAATATGCAGGCACGGCCGCTCAGTTTGTTGTGTATTCATTCGCTGTTTAACATACAGTAGTAGGGAGCTCCTTTGTTGGGACCCCATAGAATGCGTTCGGGGTTGCAGGTCTCCTATTTCTTGGTTCCAACATTCCTTGTCGGGAGTTGGTGCCGGCCCCGTACCGTCAGTAATGGACGCAATGGTGGGCAGAAATTTGAGGTCCCGTATGTACCGTTTTATCTTACCGTGGGGTCTGTTCAAGGGGGGAACCTACTGTACTGCTGTAATTGTAGGTGTGAGGGTAGGCGTGTGGGCTTTGCGCGAAGGGGATGGGGTGGGGGTGGGAGAGGGGAGGGTCTGTGGAGAGGGGGGCATGTGTGCGGTGGGGTGTGATGGGATCATTGATGGGAGGTGCGGTGTGCTGCTGCTGCTGCTGCTGCTGCTGCTGCTGCTGTTGGGGTGTTTGTTGTTGTTGGTGGTTGTTGCTAGCGTTGTCGTTGTTGAATAGGGTTGCTGAAGACGTTGTGGTTGTAGGTTTGCTTGTCGTCATCGTTGAAGTTTTTCATGCTTGTTTTCCCCCCCGTTCTTCGCTTCCTCTTTTTCGTTTCGATGCTCGCCCGTGCTGTCTGCTCTTTCCACTTCCCCCCTCCTCCCTAGCTGCAAACATCGAAGCAGCTCGACCAAATAATGGCTGCGGCCAGCAGCGCGCTCAGAAGAGAGGGGGAAGGCACAGCTGGACCACAGCGCGAAAACGGCGGCGGCGGTGGCGGCGGTGGCGGAGGCGTTTCCACGGTGGGGTGGCGCCAAAGCCAACCCGCTCCCGCCTCCTCCTCCCCCATCCCTCCCTCTTCCCTCCTCTTCCCCTCCACGCCTGCCGCGCCGGGCCTCGCTTCTGCCCCCCCTCTTCTCGTAGTATCGACGCCTCCCAGACAGATCCATAGTGCGGCGTTTTCTTCAGGGGAAAGCGGGGGCGGCGGGACAGGTGGCGGGGAGGCGGTGGTGGGAGGGGGGCGCTGGGGAGTGGGTTCGGCGGACGGGTTGCCGGAGGCGTTTCCTCTGGCGGGGATGACCTTCGAGGGAGTGTTCTCTCCGTCCCAGGTAGGTTGGTTGGTTCGGTTCGGTTCGGTTCGGTTCGGTTCAGTTCGGGTCCGGTTTGGTGAGGTTTGGTGAGGTCGATTTGGGTTGGTTGAAGTTCGGGTGGTTGGTTACCTGGTTGGTCGATTCTAGTGATTTGTTGGTCCGGTTGGCGTTTTTGGTTGCTTGGTTGGTTGCTCGGTTTGTTGTTCGGTCGCTTCGTCGGTTAGCTGATTGGTTGGTTAGTTAGTTGCTTTGTTAGCAAGTTGATTGGGTCTGTCCAGACCGTCTGCTCGTTCCAGTTTTGACTGGTGTGTCGTTGGTCCGTTTGTTTCGCCCAAATATTTCTCGTCTGTAACATTTCACGAGGGCTGGGTTTGATGTGTGTTGATTCGATGCCCCGTGAAGATGAAGGTTGGCGCCGCCTCGACTGCGTACGCTGCTTTCGCCTTCCCTCAGTGCTGAGCAGTCGGCCCTCCGCATTGAATGCCGCCAGTTTTTCTGCAAGTTATTAACGCCTTTGAGATTTTAGAGGGAAAACTGTGCCGCAACACAATCGACGATCGTGCCTGGCATCGGCCGCGCACCGCAGCAGTCTGGACTGCTGGCGTGGGAGGTGTTTCCGGAGTGCGACGTAGGGAGATGTAGGTCCCTCATGCGCGCCGCGTGGTGATTCTTGCACACGTCCCGACAGATAACCGATTACCGCGCAATTATCTAGATCTTTCAGGGCAGCTAGGTTCCTCATCTGTAAGGTCTACTGCTGTAGCTCATGTTGGAAGGTGGGAGCCGTATAGTCTTGCATGATCTATATATACACTAGAGCATGTGTATTGGGTTGGATCTGTACTGCTGTAAAAATCCTGCGCAATAAAATTATCTTATCGGCAGGCTAGGATCTAGATGATCTGCAGTAGACAGATAGATAGATGATGATCTATCGGACTCGTGGATGATTGTACGGCTGATGGCTCTTGCCGGATTGTTGTATGAGACTGCACTTGGAGTTTTGTTTTCGGTCGATGTACTCGCCCCCCACAAAGGGCTTGAGCAGACCTCCCATCTCAAAAGCCCCCCTTCCTCCCCTTCTCTCCCCCCCCCCCCCCCTCCCCACTCCTCCTCCCTCGTCCTCCTCCATCTTCACTTCGGCCGTTGCCGCGAAACCTGATGTTATCCTAACGGGAAACTCGATGGATTATCAGGAGCGCCACAAGCTAGCCCCGCTGTACAACAGCAATAGCAGCAGCGCCGCCGCCACCACCGCCGCGACCATCGCTACCACCGCCACCACCACCACCACCACCACCAACGCCACCGTTGACTACGTTGGTGGCGGCGGCGGCAACGGTGGTGACAATAGCAACAGCTCCCCCGCGGCCACCCTCGCTCTGGTCGGCCGAAAAGGTGGCGGATTGCCTTTGCCTGCCACTGCAGCCGCGATAAAAGCCGCGGCCATGGAGCTGGACGTGCTTGACACCCCCATCCCTACCCCTCCCCTCGTGTCGCCGGCAGGAGGGGCGGGGTCTAGGGAGGGGGCGGGGGCGAGGGAGGGAGCGGGGGCAAGGGCGGGTGTGGTGACGGACGCGATGGCGACGGTGACGGCGGCGGTGCCTGGCTTCCTTGTTGGCGAGCCGGGTCTCGCCGCTGCTGGTGCTGGTGGGGGTGATGGTGGTGGTGCTGCTGCTGCCAGCGGTGCTGCTGGGGATGTCGCTGGCGCTGGTGGTGCCGCTGGAGGGCTAGGAGACAGCAGGTAGGCTCTTAATCGTGCGCTCTTATGGTATGGTATGGTATGGTATGGTATGGCATGGTATGGCATGGTGTGGTATGGTATGGTATGGTACGGTATGGTATGGAACGGTATGGTATGGAATGGTATGGTATGGTGTGGTATGGTATGGTATGGTATATTGTGGTGTGGTGTGGTGTGGTGTGGTATGGTGTGGTATGTTATGGTATGTTATGGTATGTTATGGTATGGTATGGCATGGTATGGCATGGTATGGTATGGTATGGTATGGTATGGTATGGCACGGCATGGTATGGCATGATATGGCATGGCGTGGTATGGTATGGTATGGTATGTTATGGTATGTTATGGTATGGTATGGTGTGGTACGATAATACTTATTCGCACGTATGATAGTTTTGTTGTAGTTGCTGTTTTCTCTCGTGCGCGCGTTTTAGCGGCTGTCTGGCGGACAAAACATTCGTGTTCTCGTTCGGTTTTTGCTCCTCACGGACACGTGGACTTTGCTTTCATGTCGGTATCCTCTCGCCGTAGACGGGGAAGGGGAAGGGTGGGAGAAGAGGGGCTCACTCAAGGAGAGTAGACGATACGTTTGAGCGATGTAGATACTTTCTTTTCTTGTTGTCGGGGACATCTTTTTCCTGTTCGGCCGTAAAAGTGCTCACGCCCCGGGGCTCCAATTGGGAATTTTGACCACCCCCCCCCCCCCCCCCCCCCCCCCCCTATCACTCCCGGCTTTCCCCCTCGTGTTTATCCACATTGCTATCGCTGCCACCATACCGTTGCCACCACCCCCCACCACCGCCACCACCACCATCACAATAACCACAATCACCCCCTATCCCTCGCTTGACACGGCCACCGCCGCCACCACGATTACCGGCACGACGACGAGCAGGAACACCAAAGCCGCTGTCTACGCGCGATTCTTGCGAGACCCTACGGGGGTGGCGCCCCCCCCTTCGGACGAAACCGTCGCCTTGCGCTTCGCTGGGGAGGCACAAGCGGCGCAACCGGCCCAAGCGGCACAACCGGCCCAACCAGCCCAACCGGCGCAACCGGCACAACCGGAGCAACCGCTGCAAGCGGTTCAAGCAGGCGGTAGCGTCGGCGGGGGCGGAGGTGGGGGCGGTGACTGTGGTGGCGGCGGTGGGGGGATAAATGCGATGGCAGCGGCAGCAGCAGCGAGCGCCGCAATGATGGTGGCGGCGAAAGGGGCGGGAGCTTCCCATCACAGTGGTGCTGGGTCTGCTGGCGATGCGCTGGATGTTGTCGCCATGGGGGAGGACTTGTCCGATGAGGTGTGCTCAGCGGAGGGTGGGATGGGAGGGAGGGAGGGAGGGAGGGAGGGAAGGCAGAGGGGAATGGAGTGTGAGGGGTGATTCAAAGAGTATTTTTGCTGGGGAGGGACGGAGGGAGGAAGAGAAAATACGTCTGTTGACGCAGCTGCTCGGGATCTGTATTTTGTACCGATCTGTTCGAAAATATAAGGACCGCCTGGGTCTCAACAGGAGTACTCAAAGGGTCCATTCATTTTCGGACAGAGTTGTACTACAAGTAAGAGTAACAAAGGACGGAGGAGACAGTCGGCGAGAAGGCGACCTTGAAGCGATAAATTCTCTCCCTCCCTTCCCCCGCCCGTCCCTCCCCACGCCAACCCCACCCCTCTCCCCCACCCCCACCTCCTCGCCCTTAGCCCCCCCCAAACCCCATCCCGACACCGCCCTCAACCTCACATCCAACGCCTACCCCCGTACCCCCACCCCCCTCCCCCCACCCCCAAACGTTTTTTTTCTCTGGGGTTTCCAGGCGAAAGCTTTGGCGGAGGAGGGGCTACTTGACCTCGTGCGGGATGCTTGGGGGGAGGAGACGACGGACCGGGCGCACGCCTATCTGGAGCAGGATGCGCTGCCCTACCTCCCCATCGACGGCCGGGCGTTCGCTCTGGCTGTGGAGGGGAGGCTGGAACCGGGGGGAGAGCTCGAGACTAACTACGGGAAGGCCGCTGTTGAGGTGTGTGTGCGAGAGGGTGGGAGGGAGGGCAGGCGGTATTGCACCGTGAATCACACAAGATGACACTGCCCCCCCCCCTCCCCCCCCCTCGGACGAGTTTCCAAGATGATTGTCTCGACAGCAGCGGAGGATGCCAACAGCGAGCGATGCTTGCATGCGTGCGTGACGTCTCTGTGGAAGCATCTCGACCAACGAGATTTTTCTTCCAAACATCCACCGTTTTCGTTCGTGTGTGCCTTTCCCCTCCCCTCGTCTTCGGAGAAAATCGGCGCTGAATTTTTCATCCCGGAAGGAATGTTTTGTCTTTTACCAGGTACCTGGTATATATATACCATCATGCCCCGTAATAGAAGGCTGTTTTGTGTAAGTATTGCTGAACAACGAGTGGTACGTCTTACACGATACCTTACACTGACGGAGCCCCGTTAAACTGAGAAAACTACCGTTATGTTTGCCATCCCACTTTGTTTTTTTTTTAACGACTGTGTTGGACGGGTTGCGTGAGTGGTCAGTAGTAGCCCCCGTGAAGGGAGGCCGCGATAAAAGGAAACCGGTGGATAGGGGACGTCAAATTTCTACGCACCGTTTTTTTTTTTGCCCACTATTTTTTTTCGCTTGAGGGACCCGTGTACCAGCTCTTGACATGGGACGTTTGTACCGTATGTAAGGGGCGGGCCCCGAATCCCCCAACGCACTAACGTCGGGTCCCTTTCAAAAATGGGCTAGTCGCTGTTCTACTAGACGGGCTATTCCGTCGGTGGATGATGTTCGAAAGTAGGGATTGCCGGTGAAAGACTAGCCGCAAGGGGGTGTTCAGGAGGGCATACCTACCGGCTACCGTGGTACATACCCGAAGATTTTCAGAATAACAGACGACAGAAAAAAAAATGTGGGGATACCCGGGTCCAAAAGTACGTCAAAATGGGTGTGTTGGGTTTTTGGTGGTCAGCGGGGAGGGGAGGGAGGGTACTCATTTGTTGCTTGCCTTGTTAGTTTGACCGTTGGCCATGCATCCCTTTCGAGACGGACGGAGCGGGGGGGGGGGGGGGGGGGGGGGGGGGGGGGGGGGGGGGGGGGGGGGGGGGGGGGGGGGGGGGGGGGGGGGGGGGGGGGTGGGGGGGGGGGGGGGGGGGGGGGGGGGGGGTATGAGGGCGAGGGTTGTACGGTAAAATAATGTCTCGGTAAAATGGGTACCGGCCTTTCAGGACTCGTCAAGGCATCTTTTGGCTGGCCGTAATACGCTGGTGTAGGATAAGGGGGCGCTTTCTTTTGAGTCGAACAGCCTGTTATCTGTGATACGCCGGAACCTAAGCTGACCCCCCCCCCCTCCCCCTCCCCCCCCTCCCTCCCTCCGATACCGGCTTCATTTTCTGGAAACCCCGCGTTGACTCGACGGCACGGAATGACGACATGTTTGTTTTGGCCCGGTTTCGCCCGGAACAGATGTTGCACCTGTGGCTGCATCTAAAGAGCGACAACTGGGTCAAATGGCGAGAGGTTCACGACCGGCGGGGACAGGATGAAGTGTCGCCTCCCCCTCCTACCGCCGACAGTAGCACTAGCAATATCACCAGCAATATCAGCGGCAGCAACAGCGGCAGCAGCGGTGGTGTTGGTGTTGGTGTTGGTGTTGGTGGTGTTGGTGTTGGTGGTGGTGGTGCCGGGGGTGGTGGTGTTGGTGTTGGTGTTGGTGGTGGTGGTGGTTTTGGTGATGTGGGTGCTGGTGGCGCAGGTGGTGCAGATGATGCCGGTGCTGTTGGTGTTGGTGTTGAAAGTGGTGCTGGTGCCGGCCCAAACAACAGCAGCGGCAGCACTGGAGACGGCAGCAGGAGCAGTAGCCCGGCCGTGTTTGGCGCCTCCATGGCGGTAGTTCCGCTCCAGAGCAGTGGGGCCGGAGGCGGACCGGCACCCCACCACACCCCAGCCAAGAGAGCCCCTTCTCCGGTGAACTCCCGGGCGAAGCCCAACCACGGGGGGGGGGCGGCGGGGTCGGCGAAACCCACCGGCAAAAATAGCGGGGTTTCCAAGAGTAAAGCAGGCGGCGCTTCGTGGAAGGGACCGGGGAGGGAGGGGACCGGGACGGGGGGCCGGAACAAGCGTGTGCGGTATCGACTGGAGGGAGAGCACGACCGGTTCCTGGCTGACTGGGAGGGGCCAGCCCGGCAGGCACTGCAGGTGTGTTGGACGTCTCTTGAACCTTTTACGACTGCAGTGCCGTTTCGCGCCCTATTACGGGGGGTCCATAGTAAACAGGACCTACGGTAGACATAAAAACCTATATATATTTATATTTTTACTGATAAAAATTTGGTCCTATTTACTATGGTCCCCCGTAATAAAATAAAACCGGACTGCAGTCCCAAAAGAGTGTTTAATCGATTTACGCATTTGCATCATGCGTACACCCTTGTATTTGGGGTCAAATTTGTTAAAATTTCGAGTTGGAGCACGTTTTTTTTTTTTTTTTTTTTTTTTTCATCATCACTTTTACTTTCCAGCCCACTCGTAGGAGGTTTTACACTCGACGATCTTCTGGACAAGCCGTGGTCACAGTATTAGACCTATGCGCAATGGAAACGCGAAGTCAAGAAGTTTTCTTTAAAAACTATTGCATTCAAAGAAAAGCCGAAAAGTATCGTCGTACCGCCGCTGTGGGTAAAAGAGGAAAAAAAGTGTTAATTTTTGCCTTTTTTGTCTTCTAACGGGTGCAGGCGGCGGCGCAATTTGTTTTTTGTCGTTGCGAATTGTCAACACGCTGATAAAAGCAGCTCGTGCGACGATAGACGCTCGATCTCGACATATACTCAGCCACGGCCAACCCGCTTGGTGTCGGGCAAGGCCAACGAGTACAGATGACGGCCTCGAATATACCAGGTGGATCCATGATGTAGGGGGCGAGAGCTTGCAGGCGGCGGGCGTCCTACCGTATCCTCCCAACCCTGAGAAAAGAAACTGTTTTTTTGCCATTCGAGACGGGGCGAGAATTTTCGTCATCTGTTTTATGCACACCAAAGGCCAACTTTTTTTTTTTTTTCTTCGTACACCTGGCCAGCGCCCGCCACATGTCACCGGCCATTGGGTGAAGACGGCGACCCTATTATTAGGGGGGGTCGAAGTCCCCAACGAACGCACTCCGTTCAGAATTCATGATGCAGTCGTTGGTTTTGTCGATCGATGTCTGTCGAGGATTCGGAATCTCGCCGCTTCGAACCAACATCCGCTGGAGTTTTTTTGAAGCCGATCTTGGCCCAAAATCGGCCCCAGAATTGCTTTTTTCGGGGTTTTCCAAAAGTTTGGAACTTTCCGTTTAAAGAAACGTGTTATAGCAAAGCTGTACCTGAAAAATTATGACGGGTATCTCTGGAATTCAAACGTTTTTATGGGAACTTTGGGTTTCCATTGGCATAGGTCTTGATGGTATATTTTTTTTCTTCTTCAAAACGTTACTTTTTTTCCTAGTATTTTTTCCGCTCCGTACGTGTATGTTTGATGTTTGCTGTGTGCGTATTATCCGTACCGTCTTTCATGTGTGTTTTGGTGTGTTTTCGTGGGCGCTGCCGGAGAGAGCAATCGTGAGACGAGGGAAGGTCTTGACGCGTCGAAGACTAATGTAAAAATATGTATACGTAATCGTGTTTGTGAAATGTTCGTACGTTTTCGAACTTATCTCTTCCTACGAGCACGTTTTGGCAAAACGCCGAGCAGTCGACACGGGAAGCCCGGCCGGACACATCGGTCGAGGTCCGGGCGCGATCCGCGCAGTTTGAAGCGAGTGGCGGGCGCTCATTTGATGTTTTTCGGCGGGAGTCGATAAGGCGATTTCCCGGGGTTTGAGCACGAGGCCTTATTTTGTTTCGTGCGTACGCACCCAGGCTGACATACCGGTACCTTTTTTTCTTCTTTTTTTTTTGCGCGGAGCACGGTTCACAGCCCAGACAACAATAGCTGCAGTGCACAGAGCGTGCTTACCTCCAGCTGCCTACAGCACTACAACCCTGCCGCCCAGCAGGAGAGGGCAGCACTGTGCGCGTATGGCTGATCGCACTCCGGCTAGTTGCTTTATCGGAGACTGCGATCGATCTTGTGACCACGCCACCATATCATCAATCACCTCTCAGCTGCTTCTTTTGCGTATTGCTGTGTGTGTGATCTAACATTGCCACTGCTCCAGCTGTGCTCAGCACAGTACGCCAACAGCAGGTGGTGCAGCAGGCATTGTATTATGCGGATGTGGCAGAATCGCGCGGTACTCTAAGTACCGAGTGTTCGATGTTGCCATTGGCATTAGCCTATGCACGCACCTGCCGCAGTGTCTGACCGTGACCGGCCTTTTTTTGCTCCGTACCGACCATCCCCGGATCGATATGTACGAGTCGAGTACAACAAATCGTTCGCACAATCATGGTGTACAGCAGCATTCACGAAAGTACTGACTTGCTGTTTGTCCTGCACTGCTGACAGATAGATCATAGAGCCAGCTGAAAGGGCAGTAGATCACGTTTCTTTGTCGCAGTGCTCGCTTATTTTGCTGTCGTATCATATCGCATGGCATTTTACAGCAGTACTGCTGTACATGAAGTCGTACCAGTATAAGTTACTCTTAAGAGACGCTGCATTGTGTGTTGAGAAGCACGATTCTCAAGATGTACGAGCACTTACAGCGTAGATGACTGACTATGCTGGGTTATATTTCGCTGCCGAAGTTCGAAGTCCAAGTTGCTCGCTTTTTTTTCTTTCTTTCAAACATTGAAGTATTTTGTACCAGTATGAGTATGTACACTTTCCTCTTCTGAGCTGTTTATGCGAATGATAAGTTGTTTGTCTATACGCAAGGCCACGGAGTTGTGGGCACGATTACGTCTGGCGCGCGTTCAAACCTTGACTTTTCATAGATGCTCCCAATACTTGGGGGAGTATAGCAAAACATGTTCGAGTTGAGTGGTGTTAAGTACGTCGTGCACTCGCAGTATTTCGGGTTTGTACTGCAGATGCTGCTAGTACTCGCAATATTTCGAGGTTTTGTACTTCTGGGGATACTTCCGGACTCACTCGCAGTTTTTCGGGATTCGCTAATGCTGTGGATACTCCCTGTACTTTACAATTGTCTCGGGGCTCTGTACTGCGGGTACTGCAAGTACTCGCAGTATTTCGTCCGTTGGAAGCGCTCGTACTGCGAGTACTTGCAGTACCATAGCCCTCTCAGTAGCCCAGCATGCTTGGAGTATGGAGTATACTGCGACCATCTGTGCACCGTGGCAACAGTTCCATGCACATGGTTTTGGCAGAAAAAACACTCACAGATGGTCCCACGAGTGGGAGTTGCAGCAAGTTACTTTCGCTGGGGGCAACCCGCACTCGAGTGCTTGGAGTACTGCAGTATTTTGGCGACAACTGCGAGTATACTGTCAGTATCTCGAGGCTCTGTGCTGCAGGTATTGCCTGTACTCCGAGTATTTCGGTGTTCGATACTGCTGGTACATATTTGGCCTGTACTGTCCGGGTTTCGTACTGCCGATACTCAGTACTCGCAGTATTTTGGGTCTTGTCAGATTTCGCAGTATTTTGGCCGCCGGTACTCCAATGCTCTCAGTACTGGAAGCATCTATCTGTGACACCTTTGTTTTACCCTAAGCGCCAAGAAGCATTTGTTTCGCGGCAATATATTTACTATGTGCCGTATTTTACTCGGCCCGTCACGAAAGTGGTGTCGGGGTATGTCGCAACCTCGACCTCAAGCACCTTTTGTGCACTTACGGTTACGCCGCAAAAATCGAACTGATCGCCGCGAGCCATCTGTTCAGCTCCAATACCCACTTGCCGGTACCCTCTTTTTATATTGTTGTAATGATCCAACACTAATTCCACAAGCGTGTGTGGTCTGTCGCCAAGCAATTGTGTTTGTTATTCACATCAATGATGGATGGATGCAGTTCTAAACAGGTGTGCGGGGGTACCAGGTATTTCATACGAGTATTTTTCGTTCCTGTGCCGCTTCCCTACAGCAGTAGGCGCTTCCTGGAGGGGAGCGTTGTATGTTATGTCTGTGTGTACTTTGTGTGTTCTATGTTGGTTTCGTCTCGGTTTCGAGGAGAGCCTACCACTTGTCCGAGAAGATGGTTGACACACCCTGTGTACAAGACGAATAAAATATACCCTAACCTTAGCCCTAACCAATCAGACCCATTCAACGAACGGTTCACGTTACGCCTCCTTGTCTCGTGCGGGGCGTGCGTCAACCATTTGATTCAAACACGTGGTACCGGCACCTTGTAAGATCTACCGGTTAATTTTGGGTTTGTTTTCCGGAGTGTTTTATATACCAGGTATATTTTTTTGGTGTGTTTGTCCGCGGTCTTGGGGGATTTTTTGTGTGTTCTCTCCCCCTCGCCCTGCCGCCTTTCTCCTCACGTCCATTAACCCCCGCCCCCCCCCCGTCTCCTGTCCTCCCTCACCCCCTATCGCGCTTGCAACACGCATCAAAGCTGGAGCTAGAATCCGCCCGGCTGGCGCTCTGCGAAGAGGCCGTCCTCCGAGACCTCCTCAGGAGGTGCCGTATCGCGCTTCCCCCCGGCTACGCCCGAGCAGACGCCGTCAACAAGCTCAGAGGCCGTGCCAGCAGCGGGCGTAGGACCGGCACCCAGCGCCCCGCCCCTACCGCTGCGGCCGCCGCCGCTGCCGCCGCTGCGGCGGCGGCCGCCACCGCTAGCGCAAGCGCCGCCGCCGCTTCTGCCGGCGTTGGCACCTCCGGCGCCTCGGTGCCGTCTAAAGCTGCCGCTGCCGCCCCGCCGCCGCCGCAGCTGCTGCTGCGACGGTGGTTCCTGGGGTCGGTGGGTCGGGTCGCGCGAGGGGAAGCGGAGGGGTGGGAGGCTCGGGTGGCGTTTCGGGGCGGGCGGCGGGAGGGGGGGAGGGAAGGGGGGCAGGGGTAAGGGGAGCAGGGGCGGGGGGAGTGCGCGGAGGCAGTCGATGTCGGGGTCGGCGAAGCAGCAAAGGGGTCGCGGCAGTGGCAAGCGGCGAAAGAGCGAGGGCTCGATCGAGGTGAGCTCGTTCGTTTTTTGTTTTGTGTTAGGGGTTTTTGCATGTGCGTGCGTGCGCCCGGCCTGCCTGTGTGTCGTGCGCGTGTTCGTTTTTTGCTAGGGGGAGATCGGAAGGGGGGACCTGTTTTATGGCTTGTGTCGCCGGAGGAGTATTGGTGTGCGGATTACGGGCAAAAAAGGTGGCCACAACCTTGAGCGGATTCACCGCGTTCTGTTGCTCACCGTTCGCCGCGCCTGCCCTCGGCGATCGCTTGAGGGGGCTTTCCGGAGATGAAAAGTTGGACTCATCCTCGAGGAGCGACGCCGTTTTTTTGTCAAGAGCCCGGCCTATCGAAGGCTCGGTTCGGAATAATTGGTTTCGTGAGCGCATCGACGTGGGGACAATCAGCACGTGTTTCTGCACCTGTGGTTTTTTTTTGCGGCCTCGCTACGGCTGTGGCGGCCGGGGCGGCCGTGGCGGCCGTGGCGAGCGTGGTCGGCGTGTACAGTGTCTTTCGTCTTGTGTGGGAGCGCATCCCTCCCCTTGTCTATGGCTGTTGATTCATCAGCCCACGTGCGTGTTTGCATCTTATCCCGCCCCCGCTTTTTCCTTTCTCCCCGCCTCTCTCTCCCCCCCCCCCCCCCCCCCCCCCCCCCCCCCTTCTCCCCATTCCCGCTCGTGCCCAACGTTGTAAGCAGAACGATTCCTCCGAAGATGACCGAGGGTCCTACTCCGACTCCTCCCAGTCCTCCCACCACTACCGCCGCCCGAGGTCCGGCGGCAGCACCGGCAGCGTCGGCGCTGGGGGCAGAGAAGACCGCTTCTCGTCCTCCTCCAGCTTCTTCGCCTCAGGACTGTCCCCCGGCTTCGCCTCCTCCGGCGGGTTCGCCTCCTCGAGCGGGTTTGGCGACGATGGAGGCGGTGGTGGTGGTGGGGGTGGCGGTGGCGGGGGCGGGGCGGGAGCGGGAGCGGGAGCCGGAGCGGGAGCGGGAGCGGGCTCAGCTGGCGTCGTGGACGAAGCAGGCGTGTCCCCCTGCCAGAGGGGGTTTACCTCCGGTCTGACAGCCGCGGAGGCCATTGGTCTCGCCAAGCGCCGCGCGTCGGCGACGGAAGACGGGATGGCTGTTGCTACTCTCGGCGCGGCGGCGGCGGCGCCTTCGGCTCCCCCCTCGTCTTTTGACAGCTTGGATCAAGGGTTTTCTTTGGGGGGAGGCGTGGAGGTGGACGGGGCGGCGTCGGCAGTGGATGCTGCCGCGTTGGCTGCCACGGTTGGGGTGGCGGGAGCGGCGGGGAGTTCGGGCGGCCGAGTGTCTCCGGGATCGGTAGTGGGTGAGTGAGGGCTTTGTGTTTTTTTTTTGGGGGGGGGGGTTGGAGGCGGCGAGGGAAGGGCGGGCGGGGGGTTTAGGGGAGGCGTTTCTTCTGGCGGTGTGCGTTGTGTTTTTTATCATGGTGTATTGTTATTTGTTGTGTTACGGGGGTCCATAGTTAATAGGACCTATGGTATACATAGAAATCTATATATTTACTATTTTTTCTAACAATATTTGGACCCTATTTACTATTTGCTATGGTCCCCCGTAATAGTCTACTGTAGTGCTCCTCTGTTTCTAGTCTCCTTGATGGCGTGTTGTGTTGTGTGGTGGGTTGTATACCTGTCTGTGGCGTGGGTAGCATTGCCGTGGCGGGCGACCTTTGCGTGTAGAAACGCTTCAATTAGGCGTCGCGCCCAAGCAAATCTTCGCGAGTTTCTCGGCTGGTCTCGATGTCTTCTTTCACCAAACCGCGCACGGAACGGCTAACCCTGTCCTAGCGCTGATTTCTTCTCGTCATGCTGGACAATTTTCACTGCACGAACCCCCTGCCCCCATGTTTCCCTCCGCCCATTGAGCCTTGCCCTACCACCCCCCCCCACATTCCGGTACAACACGATCTTTACTACCACTACATTTCCGTAGTTCTGTCAAGGCCGATCGTTCTCTTCTGTCTGTTCGCTTTTGTTTATATAGTGGCCTTAGTATGTTGGGTCTTGTCTGTCGACGGTTGCCTTTTGTCTTTTGTCTTTTCTTTTCTGTTTTTTGTTTTTTTAGCGTTTGTCGTTTGGCTTTTTTTGTGTGGTCGTTTTTGTGGTGTTTTGAGTTTTGTGTTTTTGTTCAAAATTTGCTCTTGTCTTTTCTCTGTGAATTTATCTAGTAGGCTTTCGCCTTTCGTGTCGCATCTTTCGTGTTACGCCCTTCGTCTTTCGTCTTTCGCCTTTCGCCTTTCTCCGTGCGTCGTTTTGTCGTTCGCTGTTCATCCTTCGCCTCTCGCCATTCACCTATCATCCCTGTCTTTCGCCTTCCTGTTGCTGTTGTTGTTGTTGTTGTTGTTGTTGTTGTCGTCGTCTGTTTCAACAGGCGCGCGGAAGCGGCCCGGCTGGACGTTCCTCACGCCCTCTATACGACGCCCGGCGCCCCTTCGCCCGGCTCACGCTGCCCGCTCGCCTTTAGTAGCGGCGGTGGTGGCAGTGGCGGTGGTGGCGGCGGCGGAGCATCAGGGGCGAGCGCTGCAGCGGGCGGTGGCTGCGGTATTGGCGGGTCTTCGGGCTCTGGTGGGGGGGACTCGGCGTACAAGACGGCGGCGACACCAACGTCGGCTCGGGGGGGTAAGAGGAAGTCCTCTGGTCTGGGGTCGTCGGGGTCGCTGGCGGCAGTGGCGGCGGCAGCAGATGATGGGGCGGCAGCGGGGGGTGGCGCGGGATGGGGGCCCGGCGGTGAGTTCGGTGTTCGTGTTGGTGGGGTTGGTGGTGGTTGGTTGGTAGTGGTGGTGGTGATGGTCGTGGTGTTGGTGATGCTGTTGTTGTTGATGTTTTTTTTTTTTATCCTCCTGCTGATTGTTGTTGTTGTTGTTGTTGCTGGTGGTGGTCGTGGTGGTGTTGGTGTCAATGTTGTTGTCCTTGATGTTTGCTACTGTTGTTTTGACACGGGCGGGGGAGACGGAAGGCTTTAGGCGTTTGCGCGCTTCGGGGAGAGAAGGGTCAAGGCTACGATTTTTAGGAATGTTTTAGGGACGGTTTTGTTGTCAGCCGAGAGGGTCGGGTCGGGGGAGGAGGGTATAGGCCGGGGGTCGAGGGGCGCTTGTTTCGTATAACACGGATAGCGTTGATGGTTTTACGACGTCGACCGCTTCGAACTGGAGAAGCACGAGGGTGAACGGGTTTACGAGCGGATGCCGTATACGACGAGTATCGCTTTTTTGTCCCCCTTAAGCTTGTCACACCTTCGGTACGAAGTGAGAGCACGTTTGAGCTGTTGCCTCGGCTTGTTGACATTTTTTCCTGTTGCCTAAACGCGAACAGGCGAAGACGGCTTTCCCCCGCGAGATCGGCGCGCGATAAGCCCGGGAGAGCCGTTTTGTCGAGGGCTGCCGAAGGCGATTGCCTGGATGGATGTCGCTCGACAGTTCACCCCGATCAGCGTCAGCGTAAGTGCACATGTCTCCTTGCCTCCCCCTCCCCCCCCCCCCCCCCCTCATCCCCGGTATTGCAGGGATGCGAGGGACTGTCGTTATACGAATATGACCATGGATGACATGAGTACTCCCCTCCCTTCATGCGTTTGTGCGTGAACGCGCTTCCCCCCCCCCCCCTATGTATGTATACGTATATATTTGTCAATTTTTCGTACTTCAGCCAACTTTTCTCTTCGTACAAAGCACTTTTCGGCATAACACCAAATGCTCGGACACAGGAAGCCCGGCCGGACACATTGGTCGAGGTCTCGGAGCGATCCGTGCACTCTGGAGCACGTGGCGGGCGCCCAAAGTTTTCCGGCGGGAGTGGATAAGACGATTTCCCTGGTTTCATTCAGTACGAGAGGCCTTATTTTGTACGTACGTATCGGTACATGCTCTCTGTTTTCTCCCCCGGCTCTCATGAGCTGTGAGCAAGTACACAACAGACAACATGCACAGATCCCATCGTTCCAACGCTGCCGCCCACACGCCGTGCGTGTTCGACACACCCATATGCGCAGTGTTGCTGTGGTTGGTTGTGTTTGTCGGAGCCTGCCGTCCGCATTCCACGGTCTGCCATATGTATTTTTTTATCCGTATGCACCCAGGATGACGTGCAATATCCCTGTACATTTTTTTTGGGTTGTTGCACGGAGCACGGACCACCGCCTAGAGAACATACCCACAGCAGTGCACAGAGCGTGCTTACCTCCAGCTTCCTACAGCACCCACAACCCTGCTGCCCAGCAGTAGCAGTGGGCATACCTTGCGCGTATGGATGATCGATCTGCGGCTCATTCGTACAGCAGCGTTCGTACAAAACATACTTACAGCAGTGGTACAGACAGTAGTGCTGATTACGGTGTGTCCTACATTGCTGACCGATAGATCCTAGAGCCAGCTGAAAGGGGATCAGTACACGCACGTTCCTCGCGTGGCGTTTTACAGCACTACTGCTGTATATGCAGCCGTACCTGTACAGGCTACTCTACTGCTGTAGGAGATCGTGCAAAGTGTTTTAGATTGCGTAGAAAACACGACGTGTCAGTTGTACGAGCACTGTTCTAGTGTAGACGTTTATACTACTACTGTGCGCTAGACAACATTTTCGTTTCCGAGGTTCGACTCGCACCGTCCACGCTTTTTTTTTTTTTTTTTTTTTTTTCTTTGACTTTTTGTACCAGGGCTACAACAGTACTACACACTGCTGTAGTAATAATACATTCGTCCACACCTTGCTTTTCTGAACGTATAGCATGATATACTGTAAATAAGTTGTGTGTGTTTATTTTCCATTTCTTCTGATTTTTTTTGTGCCAGTACATTCATCCACCTTGCTTTTCTGAACGTACAAAATGATATATTTCATAGTACATACATACATGTTACTTGTGTGTTTTGGGCGCGCTTGCGTGTGGCGTGCGTTCATACCTCAACATTTCACAGCTACTCCCAATACTTGGGTGTAAATAGACAACTTGAGCACTTAAAGCAGTCTGGCAGTATTTCGAGATATGTATGCATTTGCGAGGAATATGTATGCATGTACTGCGAATACTCTCAGTATCTCGAGGTTCTGTACTGCGCATATTGCCTTTACCCCAAGTATTTCGCGCTTCGATACTACTTCGGGTACATTCTTACCTGTATTCTCGGGGTTCGGTACTGCTCACACTCTCATTACTCTCAGTATTTGGGCCTTCTCAGTACTGGCAGTATTTTTGCCGCCAGTACTCCAATACTCTCAGTACTCGGACTAGTATTTGTTCTCGAGCATTTATCTGTGAAACCTTGATATTACCGTGAGCACCAAGAAACATTTATTTCGCGGGAACATATATATTGTACAGTAGTATCAGTATGTTTGTATGTGCTGTACCTTACTCAGCCGGTCACAAAGTATTATGGCGCAACCTCGACTTCGCGCAACTTTTTTGTACCTACGAATTAATCGCCGCGAGTCAGCTGGATCAATATATCCACTTACCGATACCCTATTATATTGTATTATTGTAGTAATGATCCCACACTAGGTCCGCGAACAGCATCATAATAGTCTGTCCTCAAAAATATGTTGTGTGTGTTCTTCACGTTGAAATGATGGGTGGATGCAGGTGATACTTCTAATAAACAAGTGAAAGGATAACAGTTATTGAAACTGTCACACTCTTAGACTGGAAGGGTAGCTTCCAGAGTTTAGATGGTAGTTCGAACAGGCAGAGACGCAGTGGTCCAGGTCAAGGAGAAAGAAGTTTTCGTGTATTAAACTCAGCGCGATGAGAGGCAAGAAGTGGACTGAACAGGAAGGGGCAACCACAGTTGGTCCTTCCTGTCGGTAGTTCTACCTAACTGCTTCAAGGTGTTCATCTACAAGAGTCATTACCTTGCTCATACTCTGATCTATATTACTCGTCTCTGTATCTGCTACCGGCCAATGATCGACAACCTGACTACCGACATCCTCTCTAGACTGTCACTCTCTCGGGAAACACTCTCTGCTATTGGTTACGTACTCGACTAGTCTCCAAGTAATCTGTCCTACTGCTACTAGTACTATTTTCTACAGCAACAGTCTTTGCTATCACAGAATAGTCAGTCCAACAGCAGTCTGACACATAGTACTCACTCATACGTACGTCAGTTAGTTCTCTTACCACAGCAGGCCAGAGTCAGTCTCCATGTCAGGTATATCCTGGCATGAGAGGCTGACCTTTCTTTGCTACATTCCCGGCTATGTACCGCCTCCGAATACTACTGAAAGCCAATATCACCTCACAAGTGTGCAGGGTTTCATACGAGTATTATTTCGCTCTTGCGCCACTCCCCTATTAATACGGCACCTCCCGGAGGGGAATCTTGTATTATATATGGGGTTGGGTTGGCGTCGGTTGGCAACGACACTGTAAAACATGCCGCTCACTACGTGAGCTAGACATCCAGGGTAAAGTTTTTTTCTTTTTTTTTTGGCGGTCGCCCACAGCTGGTCGTCGAGTTAGATCATTTGTGCGAAGTAAAGAACCTTTACTCTGCACAAGGGAATTGATCGTTTCACGTAGTGTTCAAGGTAAGGCACCCAAGAGGCAGTTACATGGTACTCCCACTGCTGTCTCTGGAAGTGGCTACACCCGAAATTAAACTAGCTTATTGAAGCTGTCATCCATATGCAAGTCCGCCTCACAAGCGCTTATTAGTAGGATGCAGCTCACCCTTCATGCGACTCGCCGGACACCTCACGGCGCTTCGCGCTTGGTGCAAGCAATGTCTGCCTGGTCGGTGCAAACCCGACATGCTCCGTCCCGGCATTGTAGGGATGCGAGAGTCTATGGTCATACGACTACGGCCATGCATGACATCGAGTACATCTCTCCTATCGAGTACACCCCCCCCCGATTCCCCCCTAACCGCGTCCGAAGTGCATGTAGGGAGAGGCACGGCACGCGCGACATCGAGTGATACATGTACTGCTACACATATGGCTACTATCAGTGGGGGGCATAATGTCACATTGTATTCAGAATCCATGTTGAACCCAAAGAGCATGTATCTCCCTGTGCCTCCACACCCACAATTTTGGTTCTGATTGCTCTGCCCCCCCCCCATAGCAGACGGTTGCTATCATCGCATTTTCCCGTACTCGTGCTACACGCCCTTTCTTCCCGTTAATAGACGATCGTTACTTACGTACCTGGGTCCCACCCACATGGGTCACAGTAAAGAATGCGTACAGCATGTACGCCCGCTTGCGGCCCGCGCCTGTCTGTGCACATGTATGCGCTCCTCGCGGCCCATTGCCTGCCCGCGACTGTGTCTATTCATGTGCACATGATGCCCTCGACAGCAGACTGACCCCCCCCCCCCCCTCCACCGGGTACAAAAAGCCTACTCATGGAAATCCCGGTTTAACCCTATTGGCACCTGAGAGGGGAAAATTGATGTGCTGTATGTAAAATGACGGTAACAGAAACAGCCACTGCGTCCGAGTGACAAATGATTGCGTTGCAAGGAGTCGTACGACCACGGTCGCAACATGATCCTATTACGGGGGTCCGTAGTTAACGGGACCAAATTTTGTTAGTAAAAATAGGCAAATATATAGGTTTTTATGTGCACCATAGAGGTCCTGTTAACTATGGACCCCCGTAATAATGATCCCCGTGATGCTGGCCGCTGATGCTGCTCGCAGACGATTTGACAGGACCGAGGCTGTCTCTTTGTTTCGGTTATTATCTCGGGGGTACCAAACGGGTTATATGTGGAGGAACAACCACCCACCCAAACACGCACGTTTCCCGCACGCACGTCTTGCTGCAGACATCATCCCAGTCTAATTTCAAGTAGTTTGCCTCCCAAAAAGGTGGGTGCGGTTGCCAAGTGCTACACGTCGGACCGGTAGATGATCCACAGATGGATCATCTACAGACATATCATCTGCAGGTATAGATCATCTGCAGATAGATCTACAGGTATCGATCATCTACAGATAGATCATCTACAGGTATCTATCATCTACAGACAGATCATCTACAGGTATAGATCATCTACAGACAGATCATCTACAGGTATAGATCTACAGGTATAGATCATCTAGAGTATATAGATCCTAACCTGCCGCTATGCGACATTGTGCAGGATCTGTGCTTGGTACAGATCGGACCCAGGAAGCGCGTCCCAGATCATGCGTTTTGTTATAGGCTCCCATCCGGCAGCATGAGTTGAATATGGATCATGCAGGTCGAGATTTTAGCTGCCGGGAAAGATGTGGGCCATGAAGCAGGGACGGTCTATCTGATCTGTCCGATGTGTGAGAGCTTAACACATTTTTTGTATTGCAGTGCACAGAAACATATATCTTACTCTACTTCCTAGTACCTTTTGCCCAATTGTCCCCAGATCGAGAGTGCAGTCCTAAAAGCCCGCCCCCCTCTCTCCCAATCGCTCCCTCCCCCCCCCCCCCCCGTATGCCCCTTCCTGTCTTGGCCTGTCTGGTCCTGCGTGTCGTCCCGTCCTGTGTTCATTTTCCTTTTTCTGATCCGCAGGACCCGAACGCGTCTCACCCCTTACCGTCGCCGGTGACAAGAGGGGACTCATACCACCGCACTGCCGCCTTTCCCGTTACGGTCCCGGGTACAACGCCTCTTTCTGCAACAGCTCCCTTTCCGACGCCGCCACAGCCATCGCGCTCGCTCTCGCAGTCACCATCATCATCGCCGCCGTTTGCTCTCGCCGCCTCGGCTGGACCGGCTGGCTCTGGCTCTGCGAAGGAGGGAGGGGTGGGGGAAGAGGGGGCGGGGGCTGGGGCGTCGGGGCTGGCTGGCGATGGCGCGCAGCTAGCCTCATCTTTCCGGCCTGTTTCGGCCCCCTCGTGCGGTGCCGGTGGCGGCGTTGCTGCAGCGGGGGGGGGGGCTGTAACCTCTTCTTCCGGGCAAGGATTGGCACCTTGTGCGGATAGAAGCGGGAGGGTCGGAGCCGCCGCCGCCGCTGCTGCTGGTGGTGACCAGGGGAGTCGTACCTCGACAGTTTGCCCAGGAGTACTCTCAAGCGGCGGTGGCACCGGCGGCGGCCACAACCTCCGCATTGACGTTTCCCAGAACAACGGGAACCCCGCCTCCGCCCCATCCTCGGCTTCCGGTCGAGCCGTGGTCAGCGGCGGCGCCGCTGGGGGCGACAGCGGAAAAGATGGGGGGGGCGGGGCCGGGGTAAGGCTTGAGCGCGCCGTTTCAAGCTCCAGCGCAGTGGGAACTCCTCACGAAATTCTTGCCCCACGGTTCCGGGTAGTCGGGGCGGCGGCAGCGGCGACGCCGTTGGCGGTGGTAGTGGCCTCTCGTGGGAACGGGGAGGGGGAGGGGGTGGGCGATGGGGGAGGGGGAGCGGGGGGGGGGGCGGGGGAGATGAGGATGCTGATGATGATGAGGATACATCCGACGAAGCTTTCGAGCGCCGACACACGGTGAGTCGTTTGGTGGTGGTGGTGGTGGTGGTGATTGTGATAGTGGTTGATGGTGTTGGTGTTGATGTTGGTGTTGATGTTGTTGGTGTTGGTGTTGATGTTGTTGGTGTTGGTGTTGATGTTGTTGGTGTTGGTGTTGATGTTGGTGGTGTTGGTGTTGGTGAAGTTGCTGTTGCGGCTGGTGGTGTTGGTGTTGGTGTTGGTGGTGATGGTGGTGGTTTATGCTGGTCGTGGTGTTGGTGTCGCAGTTGTTGCCGAGGTGCGTGCCGCTTTCGCTGTCGATTGGTGGCGGCGCTTCCCTGTAGCTTTTCACTTGGTGTTTATTTTATTTTATTTGTGTTTTGCGGCTCCGAGGGTGGATTGATGTCGGGAACGTCTCGTGCTGAGAGCTTTCAGAGGATTGTGCCATGTAGGCGAGCCGAAAACGATCAGTGCGATACGGGGGACCATAGTAAATAAGACCTATGGTACACAAAAAAAACTATATATATTTTACTATTTTTACTAACAATATTTGGTCTGGTATTTATTATGGTCCCCCGTCATAGGAATTACCTGCGGCAGTGTAACCGCGTATCAATATGCTGCGCGCGGGACGTGCACCTCCCTTCTTTCATTACGGTCCGAACACGCCATCAATTCCCCGGCAACTAGCGCCGCCTTGTGTGGTCCACGCTGTATTCGTCTTTTTTTTTTGTTCGATTTTTTTTGTTCACTCTGAAGTCAGGGCCAAAGGGGCTCGGAGCGCATTGCGAGAGTGCGCGCGAGAAGGTTGAGAGAGTGTTAAGATAATTTGCGAGTGTGTTAAGAGGAAGTCGTCGGCAGTGGGTTGAGAGATTGTTGAGGCTGTTGACAGCTCCGAGCGGGTTTTGAGCGAGTGTGGAACGTTGAGAGAGCCTTGAGAGTTCGCCGACAGAGAGCTGATAACGTGCTCTTGAGAGTGTTGACAGTGTTAGAGTTCCGAACGCTTGCTCAGAGAGTGTTCGGGGTGTTTTGAAATAGTCTCGAGATTGTGGAGAGAGTTGTCACGTGTGTAACTATGAATAGTGGCTTTGGAAAAGAGTGTTGACAGGCTGTTTAGCGAGTGTTTACGGAGTGTTGAGATTGAGTGTTGAAGTAAAATGAACGTGCCGCCCCTAAGTCTCCCCCACTCCTCCCCGCAACACCCGAACCGTTTGTATACCTGTTAGGAACATCTTTCTCGCATGAAGGAGAAGATAGAAGCCGCGAGGCGCGCACGCGAGTTGGCCAGCCCCAGACCACACACCAAGAAACGAACGGCTTCTTTCGCAGGAGGAAGGTCTACTCCGAGAGGGGCGGCAGCCGGGGGCGGGGGCGGGGGCGGGGGGGGGTCTTGGGCCGGCGGCGGCGGCGGCAGCGGTAGCGGTGGGGTTGGGGGTGGGGGTGCTGGGGGAGGAGGAGCAGGGTCGGGCGGGCGGAAGGGGGCCGGGCGCAGCAAGGCTCGCTCTTCGTCGGAGTGTGTCGGGTACGTACGTACAGGGTTTGGCTGTGATTTGTTTTTTGTTTGCTTGGGTTAGGTGTAGGGGGGTTTGTTCGGGGATGAGATTTTGGTTATGTTAGTTTGGTGTTTGGTTTGGTGTTGGTTTGAATAGTGGTCCGCTTGGGTTTTTGCTTCGGTTGGATCGGTGGTCCAGCTTGGCCTGGTTTGGGTAGGGTAGGGTGGGGTAGGGTAGAGTAGGGTAGAGTAACTTTTGTTTCCACTTTTCCCCCCTTTTTACCCTTGTGCTTCCCTTAATCTCGCTGAAGTTAGCGCTGAGTTTAGCGCGGCCTTTAGCGCTGCCTTGGTGGAGTAAAGAAGGTTGTGAAGTGCGGCGTACGGTCAACCCCGCTCAAAACTTGGGGCCATGTTCGTGTTCTTTTATCTGTCGGCCCTCCAGACTCTTTTTTTGTAGTGTCCGGCTACTGTCTATTTTTTTCCCCCCTCCCCAATTGTTTGGTGTTCGACCCTCCCCCCCCCCCCCGCCCCGCTTCTTTTTTTGTTCTCTCTACCTGTCGTTCACCCAAGCTTTTGTCCCCCTTTGCCCTTTTCTTTACTCCCGCCCACGTTCGTCGTATTGCGTCTTGCTTTTTAACCCCCCACCCTCTCCACACCCGACCTCCGCCTCAACCCCCAAATCCCTCCCAAATCCCTCACGCTTTCCCTTGTCTCCCCCCCCCCCCCCCCCCCCCCCCCCCCCATGTTGTTCTCACCTCTTATCCCATCCTGACTTCTCTCTTACTTCCACCCCGTTATCACTCCAAACCCCTCACGCCTTCCCTCTCTCCTCCTTCCAATCTGTTGCTTTCACCCCTCGTCCTTCCCTCACCAGCACACCGGGTCCGCGCAGTAGAGGCCGGCGGGCTGGGGCGGCGGGTGGCAGTCCCCGCACCCCCCCACCGGCTCAGCTGCCTACGCCGCTTGTTGTACCTCCAGCGCCCGTGGGGGAGATGGCATCTGGCGGGGGCGAGGCGGGGCGAGATCCTTTGCGAGGGCTGGCGTTGGTTACATCGACGTCCACCTCTAGCGTTGATGCTGGTGCTGGTGCTGCTGGTGTTGGTGTTGGTGGTACCGGTGCTGCTGCTGTTGGTGTTGGCGGTGATGCTGGTAGTGCTGGTAGTGCTGGCGGTGGGGTTGGTGGCGGTGTCCCTGTTGCTGCTGCTGCTGCTGCTGCTGTTGCTGCTGCTGAGGGTACTGGGGCGACAGCAACGGCTGCGGCAAGTATCGCTGGCGCTCCGGTTGGTGATGCCGAAGGGGGTGCGGGTGGCGGTGGGAGTGCTGGCGGCGTACTTGCTGTCGGTGGCGCCGGGGGTGGCCAAGGAGGCGCAGTAGGGGGAGGGGCCGCTCCGCTCGAGTCTGAGCTTTGCGTTGGTGGCAATGGTGCTGCGATCGCCGTTGCAGTTGCCGCTGATAGCGCAGCACCATTGCCGCCAGTAGCAGGAACGGCGGCATCACCACCACCAACACCACCACCACCACCAAGGACAACAACGCCGACATCGTAGGTTTCGCGTCCTTTTTTTGTAGAAAAAACTGCAGCTTTATTTTGCGCGCGGGCTTAAGGGGGGGGGGGGGGGGGGGGGGAGGGGCGGGGGGGGGGGGGGGGGGGCGCACGATAGCTGACCTTTCTCTTTTCGGTTGAGTGTCCGTCCATCTACCTGTTTGTGTGGTCTTTTTAGTCATGCTACGATCTCTGTTTTCCGGGGGGTTGTACTTGCGGTCGACCCCTCGTCATGCACTGGGTGGCAAACAGAAAAGCTGCAGCGTTAAACGTGAAGGCGGGTGGATCCCATTGAGTACGTATTGCTATTGTGTGCGATGGGTTTTCGGTCTTGTTTTCGCGCGGACTGAATTCAAAAGTTTAAAACGAACGTATTCTAGTACTACTGCAGCCGTCGACGGCGGCATGCTCCGGTGTTGGGGGAAAGGTATTACCGCCTCTCACTGAGTGTGGAGACCCCCCTCCCCCCCCCCCCCCCCCCCCCCCCCCCCCCCCCCCCCCCCCCCCCCCCCCCCCCCCCCCCCCCCCCCCCCCCCCCCCCCCTCCCGCCGCGCAAAATGCGTGAACGGAGGACATTGGGCGAGCTGGTTAGCCCCCGGCTCTTCCTGGACTGTGGTGGTATTGGCGATGATCGACATGGCAGTATGCGTTCTGATCATTTTGTTCTGTACTCGTACGTATATGTAACTGTATCCACTTTTTTTATGGAATCTGTCTCCCCGCGGCGATGATTGGGTAGAGTACCATAAAGCCAATAGCACGGCGATGGCGGGGGCTGGGGGTTGCGGTTGGAGTTGTGTTGGAGGTTGCGACTATGGTTGGAGTTGGTCGCGTTTGGGGCTTCGGTTTCGATTTGGGGTTGGGATTGGTTTATTTTTTCGAAAGAAGTCGAGCCGACCGGCAATGTGAAAAAACAAAAATAGGTGAAGGGAGTTATCGTTCACATCGTTACCCCCGTTGTTGTCCACTCATCGTGATCTCTACGTCACTCTCGCTCTCCCCCATGCTCCTCTCCTCTTGGCCTCCTGCCCGTCGCCGTCGTGAGATGACCGAATATTGAACATGGGATTAAACATAGGCTCTCTCTTTTCGTCATCATGGATCATGGCGTGTTTGTTTTTGACTGTTTCGACCGTGGTTCCTCCCACGAATTCACGAGCATTTTGCTGCTACTAATTCAAACGCACAGACAGGCAAAGGGCCAGACAGGCAGACGGAAACACAGGCAAGACTCTACGTACGGTAGTACACACCACCGGCAAGATTGCGATTGGTCAAATCGCTTGCGGGCAGAAGGTCCTGACTGGCCTAAAACCGCGGATTGGCGGCACCGTCATTCAAAAGGCGGTGACGTCACTATCCTTCGACAGAATACGGTGGTTGCTGCTGGTCGTTGATTTTTTCGAGCAGAGCATCTCCAGTCTCATTTTTTTTTAATGCAGAATTTTCACGTTTCTACGAGAAGTGCACCTGAAGAACGAGAATATATGACAGGGTACCAAGTACCTGGTATGTTGGAAAAAAAAATCCAGGCGTGAGTCTTTTCGTAGTAGTGTCATGACGCACGACCCTGCCTATTTTCGTTTTCTTCCAAGGCTCAAAAATCGAAGCGCAAGAAAAATGCCAAGCCGCAAAGCTCCGGCTGTGTCGCCGGAACCAACCTGTATCTCCTCAAAAATGTGGGCGCAGACTTTTTCAAGTTTTTACTTGTTACAGGGGTAAATCGATCGGAACAGGCCTTTCGAGATTCGAGAGGGAAAACACGCCAAGACCGAAAAAGATAGGACGATTATTACATTTACCTGGTATTTATTTCGGCCATTCTTACCGCATGATGGGACCCAAAAACATGTAGCCTCTGGCAAGGGTGCCTGGGGGGAAAAATATGTGAACCGTCACATACTTTTTTTTCGCTAGACAGCGGGGGGGGCGGGCGGGGGGGGGGGGGGGGGGGGGGGGGGGTTACTAGAACCAAGCAAGCAAGTGAAAAAAAAAAAAAATGAAGAAAACAATTTCTATTTTCGTTTTTTTTAACTTCATCATGTGATCACAGCGGTTGCAATGGTTTTTTTTTTCCATTCCGACCTCCCGAGGTTTGGTGTGTCGTTTTCGCTTTTTCACGGACGCCCCTGTGCCCCTGGGGCTAATTTTCCAGCCGAATTTATCGAAATCCAGGGGGGCACACACAACGAAAACGGTGACTCGCGCTCGGCGTTTGCACCTTTTTCAATTTGTCGAGAACACCGCACCGTCGAAATTCGCCCGGACGGACGCTGTTGCAACATGCGCCGTTCGAAGGTAGTAAAGTAGTAGTAGTAGCCGTGGCAATACAGTATACTTGGTATATACCGGGTCGTGGTATACTATACACGGTATAAATAGCAGTTTTGAGTAAAACGGTACAAAAACGATGGATTCCGTACCGGAGGAGTATACGGTACGGCAGTATCACACAACGTAGCCTGATTCCAAGTCTTCGGCGGCTGATACTGTACCTACCTGTGGTACCAGGTATGTATAGTGCCTTAGTGTACCTCACATCATTGGTTACATAAGCCGGCGTCCCTGGTGGTATACACGTCAAACCGTCGTACTTTAGCTACCGTGTCGAACACCTTTCCTTTTTATCCAACAACTGTGTCCTGCGCTGTCATCTCTTCACTGCCGCCCAGAAGCGTGACTCCCGCAACGAACAGCGGCATTCCAAGAACAAGCGGTACAAATTAACCCCTCCACGGGCAATTTTACCGACCGTTCCCGGCGGCTTACACCCTGGCGTGATGATTCGGAGTTCGGAAGTATGCACCATGCCCCGCACGATGTCTATCATAGCTCCTTTAAAAACGCAACACAGCTGTGCTGACAAGCTGTTGGTGTTGTTGCTGTTGTTGTGGTTGGGTTGTGACAATGTCCCATCCACCCAAGAGTCAATAAAAAACCAATAAACATACTGTACCCAGTACCAGTATCCTTTGATGTTTGACGTCCTATAGCTTGGATCCGTTATCCAATCGAATATCCGTTACTCAATTCTGATTGGCTGTATCTTTTTCCTGGGCCGTGCTCTCAGTTCTCACATATCTCATCTTGTTCGTACTCTTGCCTATCCGAGCACACAGCAGCCCCGCCCTGCCCTGCTTACCCTGGCCTGTCCAGCATTATTGGACCAAAGCCCCTCTCGGCTCGAATCGCACCAGCAACGCTCGTTAGCCAAACGATGAGGACTCCTTTCGCCTTGGGTTCCCTCTTCTCGGCGGCTATGTGTAGCGCCGAACCCAAAGCCAACACCGCCGCCTCATCCCAGATGAGCCTTATCGAGGGTGTCCCTTCCATGATGAGATCCTGCCACCACTTTGACTCCAGGGACTGGGGTGCTGTGGGGATGACTTCCTTCCTGAATGGTATCTCAGGCGCAGATCCCAACAAGGTGAGAGCGGTGCTTGGGTCGAAACCACCAGCGGTGGGAGGAGTAAGGTGGTAGAACTGTAGAAATGTAGAACTGTAGTAGTAGTAGTGCTAGAGAGCAGGCTTTCACACGCACACGCACAACGTTGACCCCCCGGCTGAGAGTATCAACGAGAGAGACAGGGCATCTCTGAAGCTAGCTTTGACTGGATTGACTTGATACAGCAGACTGGGAGGGAAAATGCGTACAGATTTAGTATTGCACCACGTCGCTGAAGGTGACATCGCGTTAGGGTGGGGGTAGCAACGCGACTTGTTTATTCGCCAGATGAACAACGGCTGTAGGCAACAAGCACTTACTCTGGCGCTTGGTCCTCTTGAAAGGCTCGACCAAAAACACCGCGCAGGCACGAGGAGGGGGAGGAGGTGCCCAAAAGAGGCTGTGCCCGTATAACGGATGAAGGGATAAAATACGTCGGTAGGCTTGACCCGTCCAAAGGTCTTGAGGTTGACGGTCTAAGGTTTGACCCGCCAAATGATATCTACTTACTGTTCTCGTACTGGGTCTATCCTGTTGGTGTGGGTAGTTTTTGGTACGGCTGTCCGTCGAGGGACACCTCCGTCGAGACGATGACACTACGGTAGTGCTGCCGTACACATACATAGGTTGGTTGGGCGACTCGTGCTATGACAGAGAGGCAGCACTTTCTAGCGAACACATTTCTTACTGACGGGGCTCCTTGACCCTTCTAGGAGCACAGTCCCGTTTGGGGGCCAAACTACATATAATTTGAGTGGTAATGTGTACCAATATCGTGGAATGCCATTCACGTTTTACAATAAATCTCGTGGTACACCTGCCGCATAGACCCTGGGATTGTTTTCATCTTGAATAGTTTTTGCAAGATTGGGTGGAATGGGTAGCTCCTTGGGCGAAGAGAGCACGCGCCGGGCGGTCTAAAGTAGGTTTGACCCGTCAAGACATACATACGTACATGTTGTTGTTGTTGTTGTTGTTGTTGTTGTTGTTGTTGTCTTCACATTAAATCGTCCTTTCTACCCAGCTTCATCAGTAGTACACCCTGTGTCCGTCCTGATTCCTTACCCTAGAGAGATACTGATTCCGTGGTCGCAGACTGTGAGACAGAGGAAGACCAAAAATAAAAAAACAATCGCAAATTCAAGTGTCAAGCAAGTGAAATGTCAGCGTACATGCTTACACTTTATGTAATGTTTTTATTGTAGTGTGGGTAGTTCCTTGACGGCTGCCGGTCAAGGGGCACCTCAAGGTTGAAACTATTAGCAGGTACACAATCATTTTCCGTTGACGATTTGACCCTTACCATCGTGTACTGTTTTAGTGTGACGAAACGAAACGGGGCAAATGGTTGAGACTACAGCGTTACTGAACTACTGCTGTACCTGCACTGCTGTACTGTACAAATGTTTCTGTTGTCGGCCTGTCAAGGGGCAAGAGTGCCGTCAACCGATATAATCTCGTGTCTCGGGGGCTTCTGTATCACAGTAGTAAGGTTTTGCAGCATTTTTTTGCCGACTAACTGCCCAATAATGGCGGCGCTACAGCTTAGCAGTAGAGTATGGTACTGCTGTACTACAGTTCCGTTTACCGCACATTACAGGGCAACTTTGTTCGCGCCTCGAGGATGCGGGTTGCAGCCCCATCGCAGGACTTCCTTGCTCCTGTGCCATGTGTTGAGTAGCCCCTGTGCTCCGGGCACCCTTGTTGTTGTTGCCGAGGGGGATAGCCCGATGCTCGGCGGAAAAGAAAGACGAAATAAACCCTATAAACAACCCGTACCCTTGTCGTGGCTGAGGAGCCCTGTTGATGATATGAAATGTATTGAAGCTGGACTTGATAGCAGCGGTGGCGGTGGCGTGTTAGCCCCTGGGTGGACGGACCCCCTTTTGTACGGTGGCTGATTAACCCCGGTTTAGTAGTTTGGATTGAAGGACGCGGAGTCCTGGACACGGAGTCCTCGACACGGAGTCGTCGACACGGAGTCGGGAAAGGAAGTAGATTACAAGAAGAAGTAGCAAGCCACAGCGTACGTCACAGACACATGCGGCCTAAAACACAATTCAGGGGTAAAGATGGTATCCCGATCGTAGATCCACTCAGACACGAAACCCCCCCGAATCTCCGCAATACCTCACGGGATATTTCCTCTCAAGATAATCTGACAATGCTGTGAGTATACTTTTCAGCCCCCCTGCTCGCGACATTGTCATGATTTCGACCCGAATCTTCAACTCCTCGTCAAATTGTCATACCGGAAATCATACTTGTACTCATTCAATACAGAAAACAACGTTCTCACTATCATTCAAATCATTCCTCAATCAATACCAAAAATAAATTCCAAGAAAATCAAACCATCCTCGCATCCTGGAATTCAAAAATATTTCGAACAGAGAAAATGACTCCAACGATTCAAACATTGTTTTCGAAACCTACCCAAATCGTCAATGTAAAACGGCAATTCTGCATTTCTTCAAATATCCAATTTCGTGAAATCGCATGGTAAAACGCCAATTTCACGTCAAGGTATCAAAACTAAAAAATATAGATTGCGCAGTGGAAACCACCCTTGTAAAACGGTAATTTCATGTTATCCTCCACAAACTGCGCTCCAACAGAACCAGAAAAAACATGCGGTGTCACCAAGTGAAAACGGTGAACCCGACAAACTCCATAAAATCACGAACACTTAATCCTCCATCTGAAAACAAAAACTGTCATCCGAAAAATCACCTCAAATTCATCACAAAATTCCGGTGGAACTCAAACTCTCTCTCAGGCAACGGCTTCGTGAGAAAGTCTGCGTGCTGGTACCTCGAAGCTACGTGAATAATTTCCAATTCCTTCCTCTCCACTAGCTCCCTCAGAAAGTGGTGCCGCACGTCAATGTGCTTCGAGTTCGAATTCGAAATCGGATGCTTCGCGATCTGAATCGCCCCCTCGTTATCCTCAAACAAAGGAATGCACGGCATACCAGCCTTCGGCAACATGAACCGCCATACCTGCCTCAGAAACAAAATATCGTGCGCAACCATAGCCATGCTCACATACTCTGCCTGCGTCGTAGATGTTGTCACACAATTCTGCGTCTTCGAGATACAGCTGACCGCCCCCCCCGCACACAGAATCACTCCTCCTGACACCGACCTCCTGTCTGCTGCCTTGCTTGCGTAGTCAGCGTCTGCAAATGCAACCAAGTTCAGCCCCTCGACAGTACCTCTCTGAAATGAAATACCAAAATGGCTCGTCCTCACTGCATACCCCAGGATATTGAGCGCCGCATTCCAGTGAATCAGTTTCGGCGAACTGCAATACCTCGCTACTGCCCGTACTGCGTTCAAAAGATCGGGTCTGGTCAACCGAGCGACCCACAGAAGCGATCCGACCAATTGTCGAAAAGGTTCGTTCACCTCCGGCTCATCTACATCAAACTCCCAAAGTCTGTACGTCGTGCTCAACGGCGTACTTTTCCCCCACGTAACACCGTATTCTCCTGCCAGGTTGTCGACGTATGTCTTCTGGGAAATCGTCAATCTTCCTGCCTCCCTGTCTCTCTCGTAATAGCACCCGGAATACCACGTCAAATCCCCCAAGTTCTTCACTGGAACCAATTTGTTCAGGTCTTCCTTGAACTGATCACACCTTGCCTGTTCTCCCACTGCAAAAATGTCGTCGACGTGAACCACCAAGAGCAAAACGACTTTTCCTTCCTCAATCAGACGAAACACACATGGATCGGCCAGGCACTGTTCGAAACTCAGACGCAAAAGACATTTCTTCAACTTCGCAAACCACTGCCTGGATGCCTGCCTCAACCCGTAAAGACTCTTGCCCAAATTCACGATCTTCCCCGACAACGCACCACATCCCTGCGGTAAACGCATGAACACCTCTTCCTCGAGTTCCGCTCGGACGAAAGCCTGATCAACATCCAGGTGAAACAACCCCAAGTCAAGCTCACACGCCAAGGCTGCCAGCAAACGAACACACGACACATCTACAGTAGGTGCATACAGTTCCCCAAAATCCAAGAATTCTCTCTGCATATCACCTCTGGCAACAAGTCTCGCCTTCGCTTTCACAGGCCAACCGAACGCATCAACCTTCCAGTCAAACACCCATTTCGACCCGATACAATTGTCTATCTGCTGTTGCTCCGGCACAGGCTCGAAAACCTGTCCTTCAGCCAACCCGTGAATTTCTCTCTGCATGGCATCTGAAAACTGCACCGAATGATCACCCTGCACGGCATCCCTGTAACTTTTCGGCACGTGAAGGTCACTCGCGTGTCAAGTGGGCATTTCGGGACGCTGAAGAGGCGGAACCTCGTCACGAATGACCGCATCGATATGCTCCCTCGTCGCACAGGCAGTCCTCTCCCACGCCGCCATCACGTTCGGCCCGACCTGAGAAGCAAGACCCAAACGGTGCCCATCTCCCGGCGAAGACTCCGGCAGCGGCGAGTTTACGGCCCCATCCACCATCGGGGAAAGCATCCTCTGCTCCGCGATCGCCCGTGCTTGCAGCCGAGTGCGCCCTTGAATCCGACGATCCCCTTCACCCCCGACCTGTCTCATAGCATGCGGAGTGAGAGGCGGAAATCTCGCGGCAGCTGCCGGCGGCGGGCGCTGTTGCCGCGACGACGCCGCCGGCGTCGGCTCAGATGATGATGAACCACCAAGCGAAGAAGCTCCATGGATCGGGGACGGAGACCATGCCGGAAGCGGGTGCGAGCCGGACGACGGCGCTCCCGATGCTTGCTGCGGCGACGGCGCCGGCGATGACGCGGCCGGCGCAGAAGACGGCGAAGCTCCTCTGGGCAGCGGCATGGCTCCGAACCTGGGCGGCTCCACGGACAACGGCGACGGCGCGGCGGCCCTGAACGGCGGCGGAGCGGCAGGCCCTTGCGGCGGCACGAACTGGATCTGGAAACCTGGGTGCGGGGGCGGCGCAGGCGCGGAAGGGGAGAGAGGGACACCGACTCCACGTGAATTCCCCCCCCCCGACGACGGCAGCGACGCCCACGATACGTTGCTCGTGTAGCAAACATGCCCCGTGCGCGCCTTCACGACCTTGACGCAGCAGTCCGCGTGGTTGTCGCCTCCGTTCAGGTAGTGGCAGACGACGGCCTGGTCCTCCATCTTGTTCCGCCGCTCGACGCGCATGTATCCTCGCTGGAAAAAAAACGGCAGGACACGGAAAGGCCCCTTCTTCCCGGTGAACAGCTCCTGCGGCGACCGGCGGCCCTCGTTTGCGGTCGTCCCCGACTGGTTGAACGCCTCCGTCGCCCATTTTGCAGACTCGGCCCACAGCTTGTCGCCGCGCTCGTCGAGGCCGGGGATGTTCGAGAAACCCCCAGGCCCGAGAAGACGGGCGGCACAGCGCCGCGCAGCCATCCCCGCCTTGTTCGCCCGCCAGATCGCGCTTTCGGCCACTCCGTTGTACTGCTGGACGCCGGGCGGAGAAAACTCGACGGCGATGCCCGCGCTCGCGCAGAAATCGCGGAAAGCGACGCTGGTCCAGACGGCGTCGTTGTCCACGCGAATGCAGCGGACGGGGCGCTTGGCGATGCGAGCGAGATCCACGATGAGACGCTTGAACACCACGAGACCCTCCGATCGCCGCCGCAAAGCGTACGACTTGGAAAACCGCGTCGCGCTATCCACGGCGTACAGCATGTAGCAATTGCCGCCGAGGGAAGCGCTGTACGGCCCGCAGAAGTCGAGGTGCACGAGGTCGTTCGGCTCCTCCGCCCGCGAGCCCGCCCTTTTTCTCACGGGTGTGTTCCTCCCCTTCGCTGCCATGCAATCCCCACACGGCTGCATCACACCTGTGAGAGTGATACCCTGTTGGCGGGCGGTCTCTCGCAACAGAAATTCGGAAAGGTGGCCATTCGCACGGTGGAAGTCGTTAACGTCGATGTGTGACGTGCGGTTTCCCACAAAGAACGGATTCGAACCGGGACCCAAAACAGCATTCGCCTGCTCATGCTCTATTCTGTCAAACTGTCGCGCGTCCATTTCTGCTTCACTCTCTGGGATCACTTCAGGCGAGAAACACCAACTGGAACTCTCATCACAACCACCGTCAGGCCTCACGTCACTCAGAACTCCCTCGACTTCCCGACCGAGGTGCATGTCGGGATGCGTTTCTGCACACAAAGACAAGTCGAAAAACGAATTCGCAACATCACGTACGTCATCTGATGCAGGCGGGCAAGACGGAGTCGGAAACAATCGGGGAACACTGATCACCTGCCTGCTTGGGTCGTTGGGCAAACGTGTGGCATACAAGAAATCGCTCGATTTACCACGTGCAAAGTTGAGTTGCCCTTCCATGAGGTGGGTACCCGTGGGATCGAGGGTAACGACCTGGCGGTGAGAAGCTTTCCACGCGGAAAAAAGGTTGAAGCCGATCTGTGGTGCATACAAAACTTCCTTCAATTGCACGTCAAAATCCTTCACGAATCCGTCTTCATCATACATGTGGAATCGCAAGTTGATGCTTCCTACCCCTACCACGGGAATCATGCCTTTGTTTCCAATCTGGATGAACTCGCGGTTTGGCTCAACGTCACGCAAATCGTACATGAGAGTCTTGTCGTTCGTTACGTACGACGTGGATCCAGAATCAGACGTCCATTTCTCACTTCCGGGAGGGGAGGGAGTGAGCGAGGATTGGGGTTCGCACAGCAGAGCAGCACTCACAGCAGATTCCGTCACATGCGCACTCACAAGCACAGTCTCACTCTCCTTAGTCACACCAGACTTGCACTCAGAAGCAGGAGATTCCACACCGAAATCAATCAAGTCAGACGCCGAATCAGACACCAAATCGGACACCAAATCAAACTTGCCTCGAGACACATTCAATGCCACACAGCTACGAAGAGGCCCTTGAGACGACGGCGATCCGGAAGAGGGAGACGACGAAGTGAGAGAGAATGAGGCGGCGCTGGCGGGCTGCTGAACTCCGTATTGCTGTTGCTGCTGTTGCTGCTGCTGCTGCTGCTGCTGCTGCTGCTGTTGCTGCTGCTGTGACGCGCCGTTCGGTTCCAGATACCGCATCGGCTGAAAGGCGTCTGGTCCAGCTGGAGAGTATCCTGCGTAAGAGCCGTATGTGCCATCGCCATGAACGGCGGGCTGCGGCGGGTAAACTCCCCCGCCGCCGGAGAAATAGCCTGAGCCGTATCCTCCGCTCACGTCTCCGTAGCCTTCCCGAGAGCCGCTCGCTTGAGCTGCGAGGCCGTACTCTTGCGTCTCGGGGGAGTACTGCTGCTCCTCGTAGGATTGCCATTCCGAAGCAGCCCAGCGCTCGTCCGCAGTAGCGTTGTACCCGTAGTCGTCGTTGTGCCCAGCGTAGTTCGCGTAACGCGGGGGCCCGTTGTGGGTGGCAGAGCGAGGTGGAAAATTAGGGCGGAAATTCGGTGCTCTGCTCGCCCCCCTGCCGCCGGAGGAGGAAGGACGCCCGTCCGCGAAACCTCTCCCCCCCGGTTGGCGACCCGTGTACCCTGCAGGCCCGCGTCCACGACCAGGTGCCTGCCTTGGCGGGAGGCCTCGACCCCAATTCCCGTCTGAACGTTGTGGCTGCTCCCTGGGTCGATCTTGCACGAAGTCCGGGCGGCGAATTCCGTCAATTTCCCGCCCGTCTGTCGGCCTTCATGCGCAAATCCCTGGGCTCCTCTCTGCTCGCGGAAGGCCAAGAATTCCTCGAACTCCCGTCGAAGGGCCACGCAGTCCGCGGTGTTGTGGGAGTCGTTCGGGCCGTGTCGTCTGCAGAACATCGGTGACTGTTGGTGAGGGCCTCGCTCGCCTGCTCCGCCACCGTTCCATCCGGCAGCGCCTGCTCCTCCACCGTTCCATCCTGCAGCGCGTGCTCCTCCACCGTTCCATCCTGCAGCGCGTGCTCCACCATCATCCTGGCCCCTGCCGTAGGATGGTCCACTCCGACCCATGCCGCCAGTGTAGAGCGCGTGCCTCGTCTCCTCACTTCGGTGTCCCTCTCCCCCGGACTGCCGACGCTCGTGCTGGGCCTGTGTCAAGGTAAACTCCAGGTGTTTCCTCGAGAGATTCGGAAAAAAAAATAAGGGATTCCCGAGCGCGGGTAAAAGAGGTGTTTAGACGTCGGGCGATATGACGACATACAACATCTTCAGGCTTTTTACCGTGGCCACTAGGGCCCAAGCGGGAGTTCATGTTCATCACGATAGTTTCCCCACGACGAAGGTATTCCAAGACATCTTCACCATCGCCCTGCCACAACTCGTTCCATTCCCTCTCTAAACGCTCTCCCTCCATGTCATATCCTTCTCTGTACTGTGACACAAAAATCCTCCATCCTTGCTGAGGGCTCCCAGACGCGACGATTCGGTTTTGAGTCGGACCGTCGGTGATTTTTGTCAGCAGCAAGTTCCATACTCTCAAAGACTTCTCCACTCTTTCTGCACCTCTGTTCAATTTGAGCATTTCCAAATCCACGTCAGGCAACCCTACGGGAATGTCCTCGTACCCAAGAACGTCAGACAATTTCTCAGCTGCCAGATATGCACGAAATGAACTCTCAAACACCCTAAACTTAGTGTGAAGGCTTTCTCCTTTTCCTACCATACCAGTCCACTCTCTAATCTCAAGTTTAGTTCGTACTTCTACAGTTGTAGACATGCCTGAAGGGTGGGCGGGCCCGCTCTGTTGCCCAACCCCTTGACGTATCAGATCCGCCAGGATTGTCAGCCGCCGGATGTCCTCTGGACTCGGCAGGTCCTGTCGTGCATCCTCCCTCCTTTCCTCTGAGGCCACCCCTCGCTGATCAGCCTCATCCTGACCAGAATCCTGAGGAGATGCTGCTGCTCCTCCTTCTCCTCCCATCGCCATGTCTCCATCGATGACCGGCGTAATCCAAGTCCCCAGATAAGGAATCCTAAACGGGAAGAACCTCATCCTCACAGCCCTTTTGCACAGAAGCGTGGACGACTCGTACCAAAGCTAGCGTGTTGAGTAGCCCCTGTGCTCCGGGCACCCTTGTTGTTGTTGCCGAGGGGGATAGCCCGATGCTCGGCGGAAAAGAAAGACGAAATAAACCCTATAAACAACCCGTACCCTTGTCGTGGCTGAGGAGCCCTGTTGATGATATGAAATGTATTGAAGCTGGACTTGATAGCAGCGGTGGCGGTGGCGTGTTAGCCCCTGGGTGGACGGACCCCCTTTTGTACGGTGGCTGATTAACCCCGGTTTAGTAGTTTGGATTGAAGGACGCGGAGTCCTGGACACGGAGTCCTCGACACGGAGTCGTCGACACGGAGTCGGGAAAGGAAGTAGATTACAAGAAGAAGTAGCAAGCCACAGCGTACGTCACAGACACATGCGGCCTAAAACACAATTCAGGGGTAAAGATGGTATCCCGATCGTAGATCCACTCAGACACGAAACCCCCCCGAATCTCCGCAATACCTCACGGGATATTTCCTCTCAAGATAATCTGACAATGCTGTGAGTATACTTTTCACCATGGTTACATCATATCGCCCGCCTATACAGGCTCTATCAGTAGCCATGTTTTGATTATTTTGGGTGTTTATGACTAAAACCTTCGACATCATAATACATACATGCACACATGGTATATATATATTGGGTAATCAAAACCAGGGCTTTTCGTGGGTCAGGTCAAATCTCACGGGTCGGGTCGGGTCGGGTCGGGTGTTTTTGAAAGCCTCTTAACCCGACCCGACCCGACCCGCGAGATTTAAAAAGTTGTTGACCCGACCCGACCCGTGAGATTTGAAAATATCCTGACCCGACCCGGCCCGACCCGCGAGATTTCAAAACCTCCTGACCCGACCCGACCCGACCCGCCACCTTCGGATTGACCCGTGAGACACGGGTTTCATGCGGGTCGGGTCACCTTGGCCTGCGAGACTATTTATCTTGACCTGCAGGTCCGGCCTGCGGATCCGGCCCGCGGGTCGACACTTCAAAAACATTTTAATATTCATTTTTGTGCCCACAAGCGGTATGTAGCCTGGCTGTAGTGGGTATAAATGGATGCGGGCATGCGTATATGGATTTGGCAGTGTTTTAATGTTTGATTAAGATACCAAAGGAGTATTACTGAGTATTTGTACGAGAAAAGCCTTTGGGTAAGAGAGCGGGAAGTGTTTTGAGTGTCGGATCCGCGGGCCGGATGCGCGGGTCGACCCGCGGGTCAGCAGAAAAGAACTCGCGGGTCACGCTGGCCCAACCCTCGAGTGACCCGTTTCTCACGGGTCATGACCTGACCCGACCCGTGAGCTTTTCATCACCTCTTGACCCGACCCGACCCGACCCGTGAGATTTGAAAACCTCTTGACCTGACCCGACCCGACCCGTGAGATTTGAAAACCTCTTGACCCGACCCGACCCGACCCGTGACATTTTGAACACTTCCTGACCCGACCTGACCCGACCCGTGACATTTTGAACACCCCGTGACCCGACCCGCGGGTCGGGTCATGACCCGCGAAAAGCCCGGGTTATTTGCGACACGGGCGTCGTAAATTCTTATTTTTGCGACACGGTATTTGCGACACCGCGCCACGGCACATACCTCAGATGGACTCCGCACCGCCAGGGATGTGTTGGCTTGGTGCAGAGCCATCTTTGAAGCTATCACATGGCCGAAACGGGCCAGGACTCGAGGAGATATATGTCATCCTGGCGCACCCGCAAAACGTTCAGATCGGTGCCGTAAATAAGCCTTATTTGCGACACGGGTGTCGCAAATACAGATTTTCGACACCGCACCGTGGTTGCGGCACACGATCCGGATCGGCGACGGACTACTAGCAGAGTCTTGGCATGGTGTAGGGCTTCCTTTGAAGCTATCGCATAGTCAAAACGGGCCACGACTCGAGGAGATGTGTGGTATCATGCTGCACCCGCAGAATATTCTGGCTGGTGTCGCAAACAAGCCTTATTTGCGACACGGGTGTCGCAAATACCCTATGTACGACACCGCGCCGGGCTTGCGGCACATGCTCCTGATCGGCGACGCACTAACAGTAGAGTCTCGGCATGGTGCAGGGCTATCATTAAAGCCATCGTATAGCCAAAACGGGCCAGTATTCGAGGAGATATGTGGCATCCTTCATTTTTTTATTGCGCTTGCTATCACGTGATCATTGCTTTTACCCGCTGTATTCTATCCCGTACGTACGTAGAGTTTCCACGCGTGGGTGATTCAAGGACAAAATCGAGCATGGACCCCACTTTGCTAAGGGCTTGGTCCGAGGGGTTAGCCGTCTTGTTCATGGTGAAGGAATCGTTATGTGTAACGCGTGTAGAAGGTGGTGGCGTTGGTAGGCTGCTCGGAACTTCGAAGGTGTCCTGCAGTACGCTGCAGTGATGTGTAGAGAGCCCGCCGTGCTGCTGCACACAGGTGCTTGTGGTGGAACTCGAGTTTGTGAGCCTTAAAATTCATGCAGCGTGTGTTACGTAACATTTTTAATCTACATTTCCCTACAATGGCGCAGGCAGGGCGTGAGATTATGAAGAGCGAGGTCCGTGGTTCGATTCTCGCTTTCATCTCCCGGAAAAAGGGAAAAAAAAGGGAATATCTCATGTTCAAGAACCTGTAAAACTCACTCGCTTACGAAACACCTAGAAATAAACGATGAGAGCAATGCGATCATTGCATACTGAGTCAAGTAGCGAAAAGTCGGAGGTAAAACTTGGATACTCAGAGTCTCATCGGGGTTCCCGACTTACTCGCAAGAAGAGATAAGTCAGGTTTAGTGAGGGAGAATGTGGTGGAAATCGAGTTTATAAGCCCTAAATCCATGTAGCGTTAGTTACGCAACATTTCTAGTTTACATTTCCCTACATGCTGTTCCCTACACGCTGTCAGGGGGTTTCCATAAGTTTAGGCAGAATGCTTGCGGAGGGAACCTTAAGCATTATTATAAGTGTGCTTGAAGGATTATAAGTGTGCTTGAAGGAGGTTGTCAGCAACATCCCGCCACTCCAGCGAGAAACTTACAAAGACTTACAACTTTATGCTAATGGGAACAGCACTATCACGATTGCCCGTTTCCGTCACATGCACCAGATCATACTTACTGCTACAGATAGTAGTTTCCGTTTTGTGTTACACTAGATAGCCATGGCCGTGCAGCATTTTTTTGCTGTCTAGGCCTGCAAAAAAGTGAGTTGTTAAGGCAGAACGAAGAACCCCTGTATATTTCGACCACGTCGTACTGAAGTGTATGAATATGACATTAAGCAACTTTAGCAATACGTACAGGAGCTACACATACATATTGTAACCGCAGCAAAAAGCAAAGATACCCTTAACACGACTGCGGGACCATAACGTCAGTAGGTATGCAAGCAATCCACAGCACACGCAAACCCTCACAAAGCAAACTAGGATCTGGATCCCCAAACCGCAAATTGCAATCCACAGGGTGGATATTACGAAGAAGATAATAATACATTACAAAGTGCTACCGATTCAACCCGATAGGTCTACGATAACCGTCTTTTTCTTCGATTCATATGTGCACGTACCCATCCCAGAAGAGGTCACTCGCAATCCTTGTTTCCTTTGTTTGTGTACGCACTGCTCCAATGCATAGGACAACGACGACAAAGATGCGAACGAGCTAGGTCCCGCCGTCAGGATTTCGCTGGCAGCGCTTCAAGCCAGCCTGGACGCTTCCCCAGAAGTTGTTTCCTACTCTCCATCCGCGCAGCTTTCTTCCCCCGCCGCCCCGGGATCGTCCGCTGAAGGCGGTAGCAGCGACGAATCGGGTGCCTTGATATGGTTGACTCGTTACACCGAAAACGAGGGTGGACCAGGTATTCGTGAACCCAACGCCGACCAGGACCAGGACCACACCAGCAAATCTGGTGACCCTTCTTCCAGCCTCAGCCCCAAATCCAACCCCGGCGTCGTCTGCCGTGGCGGCGCCATCAACCCCTGCAGCCGTAGCCGCATCCCGAACATCCTTGGTCTTCCTAGCAAGTACAACCCCTCCCCCAGCCCCAGCCCCAGCGCCAGCCCCCCAATCAACTCCGCACGAGATCTTGATCACCGTAGTACCCACACCAAACCTTGCGGCCGTTGCGTCTGCACCTCCTCCGCCGTCTGGCTACGTCCCCGCTCATACTATGAGACGAGGCCCTCCCCATCCTTCAACCGCCCTCTCTTCAAGCCCAGACGCGAGCCAAGGCGGCACACCCCACACCCTGGCTACGGCTACCACAAGATAGTCAACCCCCGCCGCGACATTGACCTTTTCGAACTCATCGGCGGCTTATTTCCCGGCCCCATCCTTAGCAGTTTCAGAACTCCTGACAGCCTCTCCACAAACTCCAACCGTTGCTTCACCCCCGGCAGCTGGTTGCTGCGCCCAAACCCCAGCCTCGACTCAGGTCACCACCAAAGCGGTTTTAGCGCTGGCTCCACCACCAACTACGGCATCTTTGACAGCCTCGTCGACCCCAAGGTGGCGCTTCAAGTGGACGTCCAGCTAAGAGGAGAGCTGAAGTCCAGAACCGGCGAGTCCGTTATATGGCCTGCCCCTGATGGCTCCATCATCTTCGCAAAGGTGTCGAGTATGCCGTCCGCTACCGGACCTGGTGAAAAGCTTAGACGGATACACTCCATGGCGCTAGTGGCTTCCAACGCTGGTAGGCGCAAGCGCGTTCTCCGAGCGAGAGACGCCTTGAAAAAGGAGATGGAGGCGGGGACTTTTACAGTACAGCCGAAAAAGGTGGAGGATACTTGGGGGTGGCTTCCCTGGCGGAGGCGACACCGGCAAGCTGTGGAAAGGGCCAGATCGAAGCTGGGGATAGTGGAGATTACTCTCGATGGTAGGGCTCGCTTGGTGAGTCGTGAAACCTGGTGCTTTGGTGTCTCGAGCAAGCAAGTGGTGCTTTGGTGTCTCTAGCAAGCAAGTGGTGCTTAGTGTCTTGAGCAAGCGGCAGCAGTGACATTATGCAAACGTTGTGAACGCTTCTATAACTCATGGAAACGGTGGACAACAAGTTCTTTTCGATTTGAGCAAGTATTCAAGTGGTTGACTGCTATCGTGCTGGTTTCGAAACGGTGACGGCGGCGAGGCGCTGCCTTCATACTTAGGCGTGAACTCGGCATACACTACATACGGTAGTATGACGGATACTGGTTTGATTCTGACCCCACGGCGCCGACATGGCACCTATGGTTGATCTCACGCAAGAGCTCCAGTATTTATTGCAGTTGCTTCAAGTCAGTGGGTGATTGGCGATTGGTGTTCATTTGACCAGATACCTCTCGACTTTAAGCGCGCGCTGGTCGCTACTACCCCAACCGGCGATTCCTTCCTCATATTTCCCTCCCACCCGTCGTGCATCTGTACCATCCACTGTAAAACCCTATCGGTATGCAGGAGGTTACCGTCGACGGGACACACGTTTTGTCAAAGTCCGGCCGCCACAAGCGCGAATGGCGAAACCGGCTACGGTGGAGGAGAAAGAAAAGCGGGGGGACTACGAACTCCATGTGGTGGCAGACGGGATTGAGGTCCGACTGGGCGAGAGAACCGTGTGGGGAATTGCCGCCGACCACATCATGGGATGAGCCCAGTTTGAAACCAGCAATCAAATAGAGTATTGGGATTTTGATGTGTATGGCTCTGTGCCCAACGGGGGGGGGGGGGGGGTATAGTAGCGTATCATAGTGCCATCGCGAAGTTTGCGTTAGGGACTCTTCTGAAGGTAACGATTCAAAGCTTGAAGTACGGCAAGTCGTCTTGGTTGTGTATGCTGCATCGTGGAGTATGGAGGTGACGTCTCCGTCCTATGCCGCACGGTGATACTCAGGGATATGTGGCTACTGTGGCTGCTATTGTGTATTGGCTGCTGTAGAGTGCTTTGGTTGCGTACTCCAGTAGAACGTTTGATCAGTTTGTGAGCATGATACTGAATAGTTCTGCCGACCCTGATGGACACTCTCAAACGGCTTTAGCTTACGTATCGTGACATTCCTGAAGGCATAGCCAGCAGTTTGTGCCGACCACAATGGGGGTTGGAGGCTGACTCGTTCCAAGCTCTCACATGTTCAAAAATACATGGAACACACAGATACACAGGGAATTACTCGTGCGAACGGCCTATTAATAGCCATTTTACAACGCTAGCATTTAATTTAATCGACGGCTGACTCAATTTAAAAGCCTGGATGTACTGAAACACGAAGTATGTACATCGCGGGCTCCGTTCAATTGCAGTCTTTGGACGAACGAACTCGAATTATGCACGACACCGGAGCCAGCATGGCTACATATCACGAGTGTTCCCCACGCGGTGCGGTCGTACGAGCACCGCCACAGTAGGGGTGTGGTGCCTCATTTTCTGAGCTCCTAACTTGAGGAGCTCAATGTATCACCCCAAAACGTGACTTTAAAGGATTTTTTCCGCGCGGCCCGGCCAACTCTTCTTATGCGCAGAGAAATGCGCTGGGGAAAGCATCATACTAACCGGTGGTTATTCGCTTGAGGAGCTCAACCGGTCTGAAAATGCTGAGCCGAAAAGTGCAAACCCCTACCATGGGATGAGTCACACATACATACATACAGCCAACGTTTCACAGACAAACTCCGCGTAGTTTTGGCCTTGGGGCCGAAATACTGCTTGGAAGGTGGGCGCCATTTGTTTTACGCCACCAGTAAGTATGTACTGTGACCGCACGGGGTTCACCACCCTACCATTTCTCCGTTCTGTGGTTTTGTAGTGGATCGGCTTGACACCGCCACTGTTATTGTGAAACCCTCTATCCACACGTATGTGACTCTGTAAATGTATAGGTGCTGTGTTTCGTCCGCGTTGCGGACTTCCTGCTCTGGATGGAAATATTAGGAAACTTTGCGCACTAATATGGAGACCCGACGGTCATACACTTTTTGTCCAGGGTGGTACGAGGTATTTATAGAAGATGACGGTTCGATGCACCCCAGTCCGCAGTCCCGTTTTGGGGACAACTCACTTAGAATTTGAGTGGTTTGTCCCCAAAACGGGACGGCGGTTCTAACAGGGTTAAATAACTCAAGGCACCATGAAATACATGCAGGAATCTTAATATATGATTTTCTCAGGGTGTTGGTGGTAGTGGTGATTGCCTTGAGGATGGTTGTTGGTGCTCTCTTGACACCTGCTACCTGGTACATGGTATGCGGCGAAAATGAGTATGCTTGCTTTTCCCACGACTACCCCTGGTACCTGGTAAGTAGGTCGTTCAGCACGACCAAGTTTCGCGAACTCGGGATACTTTTGAACACGAGTAGAGGAGAGTGGAGGTGCCTGGGGGCCTTCAGAGACCCCGTCCGAATCAAACTCAGCCGTACTTTCGTTGCGCACGGTGACAGAAAGCGACGTACGTATAACACGATACGAGCATTAGGGCGAGGAACATTCTAAGAAAATACCAAAACTAGCAACCGCACTGATTCATTAGAGCAGCCGCGTATCGCTGTGGTCACAACGACAAGCACGGTGCAAGTACGAGTAGTACTACTACAGCAGTACGCCAACTTGCGACGTAAGAGGACGGTGCGGATAAGCGGGCGTTTGGAATGTGTGTGGGAGAAAAAACTCGGATGTTTGTTTTTACATTTGCTCCACTCTAAGTTGCTATAATGAAGTGGGCATCAAATATCACTTGAAAAAATGAATGATTACTAGGAATCAGACGAACTACCGTATACCAGGTATAGTATGTATATAATATAGATAGATTAGGTAGGGCGATAGCTCGAAGCGACACGAAACCGAGAAACGAATAACACCCTCAGGCTCCCGGATTCTTCACAAGACAATGACGCCAGTAATGAACCAACTATAAACTGAATGCCATCACGTACAGAACCAATAATGGCAAGAGGAAACGCATCCTCATGAGCGAAAACGTCTGCCATACTTCCACGTACAACCATCTACTAGTATTTGCCATCACGAAAAGAGACTACCGTACACCAACCACGCCTTCAAATCAAAGACTATACGTAAAGGTCAAACAGTTGTTGGTGCCAGAGATCGGAGGTCTCGCAGACAAAATCCCTCTCTCTTTGTGCCGAATACGGGCACAGACACAAAGATTTTAACAGGTAACGGTAAAGCGAGATATCATAAACAAACGTATTACTGTACGCAGTTTGCAAAGTTGAGTATCAACTATTTAATCAGTCGAACTCACAGCTGACGTATTTCATAATTTTATAAAATTCCTCCACGCAAACGAAGTATTTATCCGACGCTAAAAGTAGCCGAAACCCTTCCAGCTGCAGAAAGTATCGACCGTCCACAAGCCACTACGTTTCATTGCGACGACAAGATGGAAAACAATTCGCTTATGAATCTATCAAATCCTCAAAATATATCGTCTTTTTGAGTTCCCAAACAGAATTGCAACCAGCCATCAAATTCTGGAAATTAATACTGGTTGTTGAAGGACGAATCATGACTATACGTGCGTATGGGTCCCCTTTCTCGTTTTGAGACCGTCATGTCCTGTACGGCCACAAGAAACGTTCTTTCGCGTTTCTTCAGCACACGTAGGCAGCCACAAAGAGGACGCCCTTTCCCGTTTCGTCAACACACGTAGGCAGCCACAAACAAGAGATACCCGCAAAATAAACAAATCAGCCCAACCGACACACCACAGCACGGTGTCCCGCCTATCCTTGCCTCACCCCAAACTGTAAAACTGATCACTTCAAAACCTGTCGTATACCAATCGATATCCCCTACCAGGGGAACACCACCACCGAGGCGTGCTGGAGAAATTGAAAAACGTATACCGGTAGTCTGAACCAAGACATTTACTACTACTGTACAACCTGTCTACTCGTATGCCAACCGTAATCCCCCTACAGGGGGAACACTGCAGAAGAAGCGCGTTGGATTTATTAGAGCCCGATTGCCTACACTACGAGGGAAGGGAGCTAACACCAATTACAATGATGAACTCCAACACATTGATTGTTGCAATACTTTGTTTCTCTACTATTTATGACAGTCCCGGAATGAACATTAAAGTTTGGTACCTTTCAGACAACGCCCGTCGCGAACGATTTATCGCTCATCATAGATATATACGACTTCCTCAGAACGAACAGTCATTGCCCTATCATTCAGAAATCGACCCCAGTTGCAAACGATATATATATATACCCTACCATCCACGACTTACCCGGAAATAACGATTAGCCGTATACCACTCAGATATCCCTACCCAGTCGCAAACGATGCGTCTATCACTATCCACGACTTACCTAGTAAAACGATAAATCTCATGTTGAGGAGGAATGTGACCGACAATGATGATAGTCGAAGGTAAGCGCTTGGATCGCTGTTAGGCAAGTCCAGTTGCGGGCTTCTTCAGAAGCAAGATGTTGATGATCTTGAATTTTGCTCTCAGGCCGATTGAGAGAGGGAAGAAAGGAGAGTGGCTCATGACAAGGAAATCAGCAACGCAGACCCATACTAGCTAGCATTGTCAAGAACGTTGCGCTTGTAGACGTAACGCTTTCAGACGTACTACGTACTGTTCTCAAGAACGCTATGCTTCCAGACGTTCAACGAACTGCATACCAGGTATCATTCTCTGGAAGGATACACTCTACGACTCCTAGGTTTTACAAAAATAGCCTGTGAGATGCCCCGCATATATTCTTGGAATGTTCCTATTCGTCTTGTGCCGCATTTCTGTGTTACGTATCTACGTATTTTGGCTATACCACATAATTACGTTTTCCATGTTTGTGCTTCAGTAGCACTACATTCTAATGAGCACTGACCAAGGCGACTATGTTGCCAACCAGCGACTCGGTAGGCCACTGGTTACTTGGTACTACCTATCACTAACACGACCCCTCGATGGAGGTGACATCCTCAAACTTGCTACTCGACATACGACGGTTTATAGTAGTTCCTTTATGAACTTAGCGTGAGATTGATACTGACTTCAATTCTTCGCAATCTTGAAGACCTGCACAACAATGGGTTCTGCTCCAGGGAGGGAGGGTGTTCCCACGCATAGCAACGATTGAACAGCATCTTCCGGCCCGTGTACGAACAGCGGCAATAATGATGTAGTCTTGGCACACACCCTACTCGTGGCTTACGTACGCTACCAAACAATACGCGAGAACAATACCCCAGCGATCATTTAGTTGGCCAAGATATGAAGAAACAAGCTACTACATAGCAGTCTGCTACGCCTCTCTCCACCCCGTACAATGTGCAATATTTACGCAGGTTTACCTACTAGCCTACAACACTACTGTAGAATCAAACGCAGGTAATATTCCAGTCAGTTCATCGACCAAGAAAAGAAGAAGCAGCACAGCCTAAAACCGTGACTTCGTTCTTTTCGCGACAAGCATATAGCCGAACGGCCTCCCATTGTCCCTGCCGACCGCAATAAAAGGAACAAGGGGACTCCCAGCGATTTTACAGCTGTTAGACCCATGCCTATAGAAACGCAAAGTTTCTATAAACAGTTTGAATTCCAAAGATACCCACCGGAATTGTTCAGGTACAGCTTGCTATGAGCACGATTCTTTAAGCCGAAAGTTCCAAGCTATTGGAAAACCCCGAAAAAAAACAATTCCGGGGCCGATGTTGGGAGATCGGCTTCAGAAAAACTCAGGCGGATGTTTAGTTCGAAGCGGTCAGATTCCGAGTCCTCGACAGACATCGATAGACAAAACCAAAGACTGCGTCATGATTCCGAACGGAGTGCGCTTGATAGGGGCTCCGACCCACCGCAGGGTCACCGTGTTCACACAATGGCTGGTGATATGTGGCGGGCGCTGCCCAGGCGTATGATAAAACAAACAATTGGCCGCTGGTGTGCACAAAAGAGATGATAGTTTTTGTCAAGCCGTATCGAATGCCAAAAAATAGGCCTTTTTTTTTTCGGGTTAAGGAGAAGACCGTAGGACGCCGCCGGCAAGCTCTCGACCCCTAGACCGTGGATTCACCTGGTATCTTTGAGGCCGCCATCAACACTCCTTGGCCTTGCCCAACACCAAGCGGGTTGGCCGTGGGCTGAGTCTATGTCGAGATCGAAGGCTTCTCGCCGCAAGAGCAGATTTTTATCAGCGTGTCAACATTTTAGCAACGAGAGAAAACAAATTGCTCCGCCTGCAGCCGTTTGAAAAAGTACATTTATGAAAATCAACCCATACTTTCCTTATTTTCCCACAGCGGTGGTACGAGAATATCTTGGGCTGCTTCTTGAAAGCAATATTTTTTTAAGAAAACCTTCAAACTTCGCATTTCTATTGTCATAGGCTACTATTAATAATACTATTCTAGAGAGACATCACCCCTAGTGTATACCTGTCTCGTGGCAGTTGATGCCCGATCTCCCTCGTTCGAAGGTTCCCTGCTCAGCACGAGAAGTCCTCGATCGGTCGCAGGATTGAGCCGGAATGCGGTATAGCGAAGTGCTTGGCTGCGCAGTCGGCGAGTATTTCCTGCTGCGGCACGTGATGGATAATAATCTTGCTGCCCTTGGCCAGCTCGTGAAGGAAGAAGAGCCGCAAAGCAATGTGCTTCGTCCTTGAGCTGTACGTCGAGTTTCCAGCAACGTCCAACGCAACCGAGCTGAAGGACTTGAAGCCCACAGAGAAACGCGTGCTACCTCCAGACTATGACAGCACTGCTGTTAACCCCTTCTTTGAGCCTGAGTTGGACCTCTGCTGACCCAAATACTACATGAACATGCCCACCGCTTACCTTCTTATCCCGCATGGGTAGCACTCTCTTCCAAATACCATTCGTTTTCCGCAATACACACACCGCAAAGAAATGTATCCAGCTATCCCTGGATCTCATCGGGGCTCGGGTTCCTACGGTCCCGACACGGCTCCGTGTCTACTCTTATCCTACAGATCACGCTACACCGGGCCGGAGTGCCTGTTTGTCAGCCCTTCGACCCTGTCCTTGTGACATCGTATGCATGCTCTTCGGAGTGGGGTTGGTTACCCTTGCTAAGATGAAATCCGCGCCTCAGCTTCGTAAAACAGCAAAAACATACTACAGGTTATGTCGGACCCGGAGCAGTTTAGGTTTCGTAACACAATTGCCACAAACCTCTGCCGCGCGCGCAACACTTGTCGTATCATGCATTGCGTGCCCGGTGGAAATCTGTTGAGCGCACCAATCGTGGTGACCTAGTCACACCCTGCCACTCAAATACCAGTAGCATCGAATGGTTGTACACCGTGACAACCAGAAACACGTTGGCGGCGATGAGAACAGTCCCGAACGCTGATGGCGTACTGCTCTGTTCACTAGAGGTGTCTACCTTCATCAAGAGGGCCACGTACATGCTGGCCAAGATTATGCCGTTCGCCCAACGGTACAGGCCCATGTCGACACCTCAACGGAAGGGACACATCGATTCGGAGACGAAGAAGAGCACAGCCGCGACCAGCAACACCACAGCGATCTGCGCAACGCTGCTGGGAGGCACGAACGAGGCAGTCGCGGTACGGGCTATACGACGGCCGCACTCCAAGACCTCATAGAAGTGTCGCGGCGCCTTGTACGTAGTCCATATGCTGCCGAATGGCTTCAGATGCTGCATCGACGTCCGGTTAGCGTTCTTCAGGTCCACTCGGTTGTGAATGAGCCACCAGGAAAGCATTGCGGGTAGGCCGATAGGATAGACGCACAACATCAAGATCGCATAGGCCTTGAACATGGCGTGCCTGTCGGTATCGCACGCAATGTTACAATCTGCCCGGAGGTACGACACGTCGTCGTCCAGAGTTTCGCAAACCAAAAGCTGGAAAATCGTGAATGAGACCGACGAGTACACCAGGAATGCGACAAATAGTCCCGCAGAGAGGTGCTTGCGCTGAACTTCGCGCAGTGCGACCTCCGAGTACCTGTGTTTTCTTTTGGCGATGAAGTACGTGCCGCCCAGGGCTATCAGCACCACGAGCGGCGCCATCGTGTTGAGGACGAGGCGGTCGTAAACGTCGGTCGGTACTAGGCAAGAGTACGACAAGGTCACACCGACGTCGAGGTTGATGAAGTTCAGCTTGGCGATAAACGTAGCATACTCCTCCGGGTAGACGTCTCCCGCGATAGCGGCAAACACGGGCGGATCACCAGTGAGAGACGCGGGCACTGGCAAGAGAAGGGATCATAATGAGGTTTGGGAGCTGCTCGTGGAGCCCTCCGCCCCAAACGCGCGTCCTCGGAAAAAGGCTTCTCTGTGCCACTACTGCTGTCGCTCCTGGCTCAAATGTGTTCGTTAGTTCGTTGCAACGCATACCGGGGGTATTCTACCAGTGTTTTGCATTCCTCATTATTTCACTCGCGTTCGTCTCGACCGTGTACTGCCACGAACAACACCATAAAATCTTTTCGAAAACGCGTCACTATGTGTTTAGTCAGTTTTTCTTTTCGACACCGCGTCATAATTATTCCTCGAACCTCACCGGTTTGAAAATTGAGATGCGGTCGAGAGCGGCTTTAGGGGGATACTGTTTTGCCCAAGCGGCGCTCGTCACGGACGACAACGTTTGTTTGGAGAGGTGCAACACCAACCTCTTGGTAGCGGAATTTTCAGCAGCAAGATGGTTGTTGCAATGCGCACAGAAGTACTGTGTGCAGAAACGCAAGGCAGTCGGCTGTCGCCGTAGTTGGCGCGAGAACATGTCCGAAATTGTGCTCGGGCGACATGCAAGCGTTTTTGTTCCCCTGTACGTCCACGGCATGGACATTCACCCCCATCGTTAACCCCCAAATACCCGTGAAATATTTGCAGACCAGGTGTTAGCAATACTTTCCTTTAGACCTCTCAGGCATCAGGCATAGAACCCGTCGAAGGGGGTGCCGCAGATCCTTGAAACGTAGTTTCTGACCGACGCGGCCCTTCAATCGGTCTAGACATGTTTTAAAGAGCATACAACCCAGCTTCAGTAGCACTTGGCATAACGCATATTCCACTAGCTTCCCGTTCACCGGCGACTTCACATGTGTTTAGCTCAACAATCGTCGATTTGTTTCGTTTCTTGGAGACCGTTGGCGTTTGTTGGCGCCTCAAAACGCGAAGCCATTCGTTTCGTTAAAAACGCTGTGTTTCTTCGGGAAACTACCCGGTAGCCGATCACATGATATTTCACCCTGCAAGCTCAAGGTTCGTTGGACACTGTCGCGCAATCTACGGGTTCGTCCAGACCATGGATGTTCACATGCTAACGGCAACGCACGCGCAACCGAAACCCAACAGACCAATAACTCGACCGGAAGCCCCCCGACAGTCAGCCTATATAAATACCCGGGAAATGATGTGCCATACAACAACGACGATCTTGACGGCCGTGAGCGGGAAGACCTTCATGAAGACGGCCTGCCAATGAATGCATCGCCTTTCCACCGACCCTTTTCCTGTTTCTGTCTCCTCGATACAACCACTGTCGACACTGCGCCAACAGGATGGCCGCCCCAATGACACGTACCACGAACATGGCTACAATTAGCCCCACTGCCGATGGTTTGTCGGCGTCTGAGAATTTGCGACAGTCGTAAGAGATCGTAGGAGCGCAGCCTTCGGCACATACAGCGCAATCCGTCACGGTAATCGGTAATCGGGGTCGGACAACACTGACGTGAGTTAGAGCGAGCAAGCAAGAATTAGAAGGGGTCCGGTCTTGAGCAGCCTGTCAAGCTCCAAGGACTGGTAGACTATCGGCGCCTATTGCAGAGGACAGTAAATGCGCTCTGTTCAATCTACCGTCAGCTAGATAGATAAACAAGCCCGATGCGAGAGCTGCAATGAGTATATCCATCGGTGCGTCTGTTTTGTTATACCAGCGTACATGTTTTCCAAATATGCGGTTGGGATGGTTTACGCACCCTAAGGCACTTTGGTTTCGCGCAGCGGTTCGACCGTCTAAAAGCAGTCGATCCGACTACTATGAGAAGGGTGTCAATGCCGAGAAGGGAGTGTTTATAAATATATGTCGATTGCTTGCCAAAACCCACACTGTTGAACTTTAACACCCTCTCCGTTGTCGACGAAAAGAAGCCCGACAAGCGATCTCACCTCTGTGCAGGGTTCTCAGTTTTTTCTGCGGCAAGTACGAACACAAGCACCGAACACTTGCTTGGACCTTCGAAGCCAGCGGCGCACTAGTTGTTAGCGTCGACGCCACCAACAGCCGCGCGTCGACGATGACACTCGAGGTTGACTTGACTCTCGTTTGTCGTACGGTAATAGCCTTCCTTGAGGGTAATGCTCTCGACGGTAGTTCCACTCGAGGCGGCTTTCGCGCCCGTCGGAAGCCCTTCGCAACTGGGAATCTCGTTCTCGTGTTGGACCTCCACGCCATCAGGGGTCTGGTGCATTGTTGGCTTTTCTCATGGAAGTAGGTGGAAGCTTCCAAAACAATGTGGAATCTTTCATGGAAGTGGTGGAAGCTATAGTGACTTCCATGGAAGCTTCTGTCGCTTCCGTAGAAGCTTCCACTTCCATCCACTTCCATGGAAGCTGCTTCCATGAAAGTTAGTAGTGGAAAATTCCATGGAAGTGCCATGAAAGTGGCAGTGAAAGTTTCCATGGAAGCTTCCGAGGAACATCATTTACTCCCATTGGCTTCTGCACACTTCCATAAATTATAGAGTACTTCCACAACCTTCCGGCTGTCCCTGGAAGCTTCCGCTGCTTCCATGGAAGCTTCCATGCAAGCTTCTTCCACGGAAGTACATGGGCGCTTCCATGGAAACTTCCACTGCTACTTTCATGGTTCTTCCACGGAATTTTCCGCTACGAACTTTCATGGAAGCTTCCATCACTTCCATGGAAGCTTCCACCACTTGTATTTAAGGTTCCAATGCTTTCATGTTAGCTTCTACAACTTCTATGGAAGCTTCCACCACTTCCATGGAAGTGATGATAGCTCCAATGGGAGCGGTGGAAAGCCTCTATTTTCGAGGGGATTGGAAGCTTCCGCAAATGCTTCCTGTAGAAGGCTCGGTGGGAGCTTCCAGTAGCGCTTCCCCGGAAGCTTCCTAAGAGATGCGTTCACTTCCACGGGCTTCCATGACCCGGTTCCAGTTTCTTCCAGTTACGTCCACTCGCTCCCGAGAATTTGACGTACTTGAACTCCTTCCAATAGCTTCCACGCGAACCCATGTACTTTCCCAAATGTTCATGCCTTTCTTCTGTCTTCGACGACGAAAGGAAACAGATTGAGGCGTCGACGGGACCTAGCAAACGTCCATTTTTCACAAAAAAAGGAAAGAAATTTGGGATTTCCGCCGAAGGAGGAAGGAGAAGCGGAGGAAGGAGAAGCGGGAACTTGATGTTCAGCACCGGAAGCCTCTAATGTTCTGTATTTGACTCCACTACTGGCTTATACGCATTCAAGTGTAGATGTACGTGTTTTTTTTACGCACTGTACCTCAGATACGTATTACGATAGAAGAAGCATGTTGTGGCCATTATCGTTTGTGACTCACGGGCTTTCTAAAGAAGAACCCAACATCGATGCTCTCGGTTGTTTTGCAATGTTCTTCGAACAACGCCTACGATAGGCCGAGCTTAAGCATCCGTTATTGTTTGGCAATATCAGAGTTTGGGAAATATACAGACCTTCTCAAGTTAAATGCTACCTCTGCAATATCTCAACAAAAAAATGTTGTAATTCGACTTGTTAATATTGTGGGGATCTAGAGAGGGAGAACCTAGCTGGTGGGAAGACGTACACGACAAGCTTCCATGCATTACCACGGTGCCGATTTTGCAGTATTCAGCCGTGGAAGCCAAGCTTCCACGGGTTTATGATACATACTGGATGCTTTGCTGGGAAGCTTTCTGTCTAGAGCATCTATAAATAAGCCGCTGTTCTGATGAAGGGCCAATATGTGTGGTATATGTAAACAAGCTGCTTACTACGTGTTTTCAGTCGAAGTTTAAGTGGTATCGTATACGCGTCCCAACTCATTCAGCAGTCTGTTCGTATACTACATAGGTTCTACACTAACCATTCATTACCACACTGTCTGTTTTTTGTTGGTTCGTCTAAGGGCTGTCATGTATTTCCAGCGAATAAAGTGTGATGTATCCCACAATATAGACAAAGGTAATAAAAACACTCTGGCAGCAGTTAGTAGTAACAAATATCGATAGCGACAACAACACGCTGGACTGCGATTGTAGGCAGTGAAGGGGCAAGCACACAGCATAAGCCGGTAAGCCCTTCAATCAGATACTTCGTATACATTGAACGTCATGTACTGCACAAAACGTTAAATCCCAAATTCCCTGTCGACGTACACCCCGGAAGCCTTTCCGTTCGGCGCCGCTGCTCCGTAGACGACAAAGGGAAGGAAGTTGAGGTTACTAGAGCATAACGCCGGTTGACCGTACAACCCCCCCCCCCGCCCCCCCCCCCCGAGAGCACCTCGCGGTGTTCCACTCGGATGTGACGCCGATGTTGCAGTCTGCAAGCCGTTCCCTGCCCTAAACCACACAAAACCCGGAATTATTCAACACGTTTACAGATGCTCGTTCCCGTACGGTCCATCGACAAACCTAGGGACACCTCCTTTTGAGAAAACCGCCAGCAGTACGCAAGTGCCGACCGCAACAAGGGGACAACACGCAAGTCAGGGCAACGGCAGGTACACAAACACTAACTTCGCCCCGTTCTAATGTATCCCATCCCAGAAACACTAGAACACAGCAGTGTACAGTGTAAGGCATGGAGAGATGAAAACGATAAGAATAACACCTCTTCCCAACGTCCACGAAGCATTCGCTCCGATCCAAAAAGATACCCATGGCAGGAACATAACAAAATATCAGTCAATCCTACGGCATGGAGATCAAAACACAACAACATCTTCCGCTCCACCCCCACCACCAAACGGCCAACCACATTGCTAGCAAACACCACGCAAGCGCCAACCACAACAACCGATTAAAACACATTCCCACTCTTCGGCGTGTAGGCGTCGACCACAGATAGGACAACTTCTCCCCCAGGCGTCCCCTGCCCCCAAGCACGCGAAACGAACAAACGATAATCACGCTTTAAGCCAGAAATCCGTGCTGATGAAGGTTGGGGCATCAACATCTCTTACACCCTACCCGCCCCCCCCTCGTGTCACCACGACGCACGCGCCGCCTGCCACAAGAGAGAAAAAACGCCAGGCAAGTATGCGGCTTTGAGGCAAGCACGTCATACCCCCCCCCCCCCCCCCCTCCTGTCTGGTCGGTAAAAACCCAACGTGCTCCGTCCCGACATTGTAGGGATGCGAGGGTCTATGGTCATACGACTACGGCCATGCATGACAATGAGTACACCCCCTCCCGCCGCTCCCCCCTCCCCTTCACACCAGCCACGGCCGTAGCCCAAGCATGCGCAGTAACAACAACCAAAAACGGTTCGATACGCAAATACTTGTTTTTTGTTGTAGAAGCGCGGCAGCTCACCTACCCCCCCCCCCCACCACCACCCTCTACGGCCACCACTCCACCACGGACGAAAAAAAGAGTCCAAGGTACGACATTAAAAATATTACACCACCCACACTCAGCGTCGACGGCCTACCTGCGTTACGGCTAACGCGAACAACGTCGCCGTCAGAAAGAAAAAAAGACAACGAAGGCCACAGCATGTATGAAATGCATCAAAACAATTCCTCTGCTCCCCCTGCCCGCAACCCCCAACGATCATTGTTTCATCGTTGGCAACGACGCAATCGTCGACCGTATCAGAACTGTCAAAGGGACGTCCTTAACGCCCTCCTGGAGTCCATAACTTGCTTTGACACAAAGACGAATAGTCTAGCCGCTACCTAGAAGAACGTATCCACTATTGCCAATCAAGGACAACACAAGGACGTAGCCACGAACCCTCTTCAGTGTTCACGAAATGCTTTACACAGACTCCTCCCGGCGTTCCTCATTTGGTTTAACTTTACACATTCACCACCACAACAACCCATTAAAACGCCAATCAAAGATGTGTCATAGAGGCATGAAAACAATATGACCCCCCCACCCCCCCCCCCCCCCCCCCTCAAACGACGAGCGTTTATTCACCCACCATCCGCCACCACCACGCAAGCGCCGCATCGCACAGCAGATAAAAAGTCATCCGAGGCGACATCATCGAACTATGGGCATAATGACCCCAAACCGTGTGACGGGAATAAGGCGCACATATCTGCCTGGTTGGGGAAACCCGACGGGTTCCGTCCCGGCCATGTAGGGATGCGAGAGTGTATGATCATACGGCTACGGGCATGCATGAAACTGACTATACCCTCAACTCCACGCCCCGCCACCCGCTCAATTCAGATCCCTTGCTGGATCTGCGCAATCCACGTTGTTTTCTGTGCAGTTCTTCTTGTGAGCACTGCTGTAGGTACATGTGCACTCCCGGCATTTTACGAGGCATCATGTTTTTCGCGAGACTGGCCTACCACGGTCACGCCCACGGGCAGTTGTTTGACTAACGTAGACACGTATGGGCGATAACCACCCATAATTTTGGTACCAGAACATGCTTCGGATTACCGGTACACCTATTACGGGGGACCATAGTAAACAGGACCAAATATTGTTAGTAAAAATAGGTAAATATATAGGTTTTTATGTGTATCATAGGTCCTATTAACTATGGACCCCCGCAATAGACTCTTCTGGCCACCGTCACGCACGATTTAAGTCAGCAATGGCTACGAACGCTTTTGGCCAATAACTAGGCGGTAAGGAAGGCCCTAGCATATTTTAGTTCAGAAAGTGCCTTGACATGGCGCAATACCGAATGGGCCCACGTTTGCATGATTTTTGTAGTTGTAATAAACGACAAAATACTGTACTGAACCGGCCGCGCAAGAACAAGTGGCATTTTTTTTTTTTTTTTTTTTTTTTTTTTTTCTATCCTCCTTCTTTTATCCTCCGGCGGATTGGTCAAAATGAAGTTTAAGCTCACCCGACTCGATTCTTCTCCTTGTCGAAAAAAAAACGGTCCTCACACACCTGCTGTTACACACTTGTTGTCGCCACGTTTCTGGTGCTGTATCTGCTGTCTTTTCTCCCCATCTCATGTCGACTCACAGCCTGACGAAGCGCGATTGTTCAGGCTAACGTTTTCGACGCATCACACACACGGGTACTTCATTGCCAGCCTGAACTGCAGCATCATAGCGGGGGTAGCTCAATTGATGGAAAAACACGAGGGCACGAAGATCGGCCGAATATCTGGACTCCATCTGGGAAGAGCCCGCCAGCCGCCCGGATATTATGTTCTATTTTAACGCCTGCAAGCTATGGCGCTACCGTCTAAACAATCCAGATCCGTCCTGGCTTGGAACTCGCAACATCGTCGACAGGCGTTTTTGCTGCGAACACTCCGACTGAAAGGTGCGCTCCATTTGTTGTAAAGCAATTGCGTCGTACCTATCTATGCCTTCCGTACGTAAACGGCGCCGGTGTAACGTTCGTTCACTTCTGCCCACCATTGTCAACGCACACGACGCCAACGCCAGTCCCGCCCGGTTATGCGTACGCAAACGCACTACAGTAGTCATATCGCACTGTATGTACTGTTCTGAAAATATTTTATGATCATCGCTAGAACCTCGACCAGCAGGATATTTGTGAGAGTCGTCAACCTGTGTCCGTGGAGTGTGTTGATCAAAAGCGAAAAACACATCGAAGGAACGAATGAAACGTACTGGATACGAAAAGCAGAGCATGGAATAACTACAGTGCACGAGTACGCCCCGATCACATCCACCCCCACCAGCTACGGTTGAACTACTTGCTACCGATCACACCCAACCCCAGTGGCCAACGCCGAACCGCCCGCCTGTGTGAGCGGCCGCCCCCGGCCATCCTTCGCTTGGGTGTATACATCTGTGACGTCCTCGACAAAATACACAGCTAACGAACATGGTCCTCTGTACTATCGGAGTACAGCAGTAGTAGCGTTCGTTTTGGGGTACCCAATGGTAATATTAGATCGGAGATAAGGCCTGCTATCGCAGAAGGGATCGCACAACAACAGGAAACACACGAGAGATGACACAGCACAGAAGATGTAGCTCTGGGGGCCACGGCCTTGGTGGCGGCTGCCTCGCCGCATAGTATTGTGCGGGGGAGGTGCTGTGTTCTGCCTACGTTGATTCGATAACGATTAACCGCTTCTTTTCTGTGAAAAAACACGTGATGGTGCGGATGTGATGTGTCACTCCACCTACCGCGGACAGCGCGGGTTCCTCGATAACAACGGACAGCAAAGCTATTACATATCGAGTGGATTATCCTTTGCTCCCGAGGAATCGTTGATAAAACTAGACTCCACGTGCGTGCCTCTTCCACTTTGCCTTTACTGCGACACAAATCAGGTCCCATTTCCTTGCACATTCTGTGGTGGAATGCGCCGAGTTTTCTTTACCTGAGGCGCGGGGCGACCCGACGTTGTGGGAGGTTGACGACGACGGAGAAGAATCGTTACTCGTGGAGCAGTTTCATGGCGGAGAGCAACAATTCATGGATCCACGGTATCACAAGTGATCGATGTGATACTGTCGCTCTGATAGTGCAGTTCGTGCTTTTGTGTGAGGAATAAGCCTGCACTCATGCAGAACGGAGACTCACAAGAATCTATACATTTCGCTATTTATTTGTACTATTAATACGGGGGACCATACAGAGTAAATAGGACCAAATATTGTTAGTAAAAATAGGTAAATATATAGGCTTTTATGTGTACCATAGGTCCTATTAACTATGGACCCCCCGTAATATCAATAACAATATTTGGTCCTATTTACTGTGTATGGTCTCCCGTAAATACTTTTTTTTTTTCTATCCTCCGGTGGATTATTGGTAAAAATAACCACAATCCAAGTTCAAAATTCGTATCGTGTGTAAATTTCTGTAAATAGAGGGTAGATCCTGTCCGTGCTACCCTTACTGCACTCTGCCGCGGCTGCCTGGAGGGTGTTTGTGTTGTGCTTCGGTTTGCCTGTACTTAGTCTTTGCTCTGTTTAATTTTGTTCTGCTGTTTATTTTACTCGTTTTGCATCGCCTGTCGCATCTTTCGGGGGGGGGTGCGACACTTGCTTACTATTAATACGAGGTTACTACGTATTAATAGGGTTACTCCGTTGTTTTTTCTTGTTATTAATAGCCATTTTTATTTTTTATTTAAACGCGTTTTTCTTTGTTTCTTTCGGTTTTGGTCTCTCCTTCAACGCATGCATCTGGATTGCTATATATTATACGTGTATGAGTGTCTGTCGTATCCTGTACGATCGCATGGCATTGCATTGTGTAATATCTATTATCTCTGTGTCGTAGTCTGTGACCACAGAGCTCGTATCTTTCTAGGGTGAAGAATCAGCACGGACACTGGGCTTGCTGGATGTCGACGAGTAGAAGAACGGTTTAATGTGAAGTACACACACACACACACTACTGTTTGACAACGTAGTATCTGTGTGTCGTGGTTTCGTGACCGCAAAGCTCGTATCTCTATTAATAGGATGAACTATCACGGGGGGCCATATTAATAGTAAATAGGACCGAATACTGTTAGTAAAAATAGGTAAATATATAGGTTTTTATGTACACCATAGATCCTATTAACTATGGACCCCCGTAGTATCAAGAATCGGACCGGGCAGTGAGTGAGTGTGCTGGGTGTCGACGGGTAGAAAGAACACACAACCATAAGGCCATCTACACCTATTAATACTATTACGGGGGTCCATAATTAACAGGACCTATGGTATACATAAAAACCTATATATTTACCTATTTTTACTAACAAAATTTGGGCCCGTTAACTACGGACCCCCGTAATAATAGTGTCCTGTGGAGACTATGGTATAGAGTTCTGGAGACTTACTAAATACGATGCATTGCTGGATGATACCATTGTTTGTTGAATATATTGTCCAGGGTGTGAAAAAACGAAATTCGGTAAAATACGAAATTTCAGTAACAACTGGAATAACATACCGATGAACGACGTGCAGTTTCAAGCAATCTCCGCGACCACGCTATCTGTAGAATTCAAAGTTACACAGAAACTATCGTCACTCGAAACCAAAGGTGCCAGGAGACAGCACTCTCGATGTAGATTTCAAAGTTACACAGAAACTAACGTCACTCGAAACCAAAGATTCCAGGAGACAGCACTCTCGAGACTGATGCCCCTTGGCAGACATACAACTTCGCCAGGGACATGCCTTGACTGACGCTAAACTACTGCCTGTACTAGGGTTTATTATGAAACAATCGGCCGCACACCGTGGACAGCGCATGTTTTGCCTTGCTTGACATGTCTCCTGACATCTTTTGTCCGAAATGTCGTACTCGTAATGGTGTGACGTCACCAGGAACAGAGCTTATCATAAACGCCACTATTAATTTTTATAAAACGTATCAGGTATATATACATACATCAACATGATGACGAATCCTACTGCTGCTTGTACTACTCTGGCGGGTAATATAATCACCATGTGAAGTTTGACTCGAGTACTAAGGGGGCATTATCACCCTGGCCATACAGCAGTGTCACAGCAAGAGTTCGTTCGCTGTGTGTACGTACTCGCAACTTATGCGAAACAGGAGGAACACTCGCACGGGGTGAGCTCTACAGCCTGTAGCAGCACGGACCCCCTCCCGCAGCCCGGAACCTGGTGCCGGGACGGAAGTAGCCAATACAACCTCAATCGCCTCAGGGGCGCTCGGCAAAGCGTCGGCAGCGGGTACGAGAGCCCGGCAGCTTTTGGGCTGTGGCCCAACCGCCGCGTTGTCTAGGTCTGCTGACATGCTGGATCACAAATCCTGCACCCTGTTCAAGCTGAAGGCGCGGGGTAGATGTCTTCAGGCCATGCTGAGGGAGACGAACGGGCGAGAGCTCAGCAGCTCAAGATTGCTCTTGTACACGGAGGACAACGGGAAAGCTTGGCTGCTAGCGAGACTGTCGGAGAAGATTGAGCGGGAGCAGAAGAAGCAGAGGGCGGCGGACACTACCAATGCTATGAGGAGTTTCTTTTCCGTCGTGGGAGACTTGATGCTGGATAAAACCACGAAGTGGGCCACCGACGGGATCCTGAAGACCAGACTATGGTCGGAGGGGGGACCTCTGGCCGGCGATACCCCAACCTGTGCGTTTTACTTTCGGTGGGGGTCGGGCCTGGCAGGGTCAGGACACTCGGGTAGCGATCGAGTGTGCGCAACCGCGAACGAATTCGAACTAGAATATATAGGAGCGGCCACCGACAGCGAAACCCACAAGAGGCTGCCGGATTTGGTCAGACAGGCGGATGCCATGGTCGCGGACCTTCAGGGGTGTAGAGGCGGTGAGTTCTGGGAGTTCGAGGACGGTCGATGGTTGCGTAGTGATAGCAGCAAGTGCGCGGCCCGGAGGGTGGTGGAATTCGTTAGGAGGATAAGGGACGACACCCTCGTTCGTATGTCAGGCGCGGTTTGTCTGGTGGTGGATGGGATTATGGGGTCCAGTGTTGAAGGCCGAGCGAAGGGAGTCGGGGCAGTTTACACGCTGGCTGCCGCCTTGCGGGGTCTTGTCGCTTGCTCTATTGGCAACCGAGCGGTAGGGTTGAGGTTTTTGAAGGAGCTGACTTCTCCCGCGTCAAATCCATCTCTCCTAGGAGAGTCTTCTCTGTCAATGATTTCGGCGTTGGATGTGGGTTCGACGATAGCCGCAATCGGTGCCATGGACCCGGGAGAAGTGGAGGTGGCAATCCTCAGCCAGGAGTTACTCTTAGTATTCGGGCCCGGGTACGGTGTTGGTGTTTCAGGCGATAGGTGTGTTTTAGACCTGGCAGGTCATCAGAGCTTGCACCCTGCCGAAGGGATTTTCGAGCTAGCGGCATCTGTGCTTCCAGATCTGTCGAAGCGGTACGGCGATCGCGAAACTCTGTTGTTTGGGAGGACTGTCGTTAGCGAGAAGGAGGCCGGGACGCGAGTCGCCTTCGTGAGAGACCCCGTCGCCACCAACCTGGCCTCTCGCTACCCTACCACCGAAATTGCGGGTTTCGAGATGAGCTCCCTGTCGATGCTGTTAGGGTCGCTCAACCTCACTTACCTTACGGTCAGCAGGGAGAACGCCTCACTGTATCGGACGTGGATTTACCCCGCACTTTGGTCCCAGCTGTGCAGCTGTAGCTACAACGCGGTTCCGACAACGCACATGGTCCTGTTTGGGTACGCCCCCCGCAGCGTTCTGGCCTGGAACACGGCAGGAGCAGGGGGGGGTGGTGCCAACCACGGTCCGGTGCTGAACTTGGCTGCTTTGTACATGGCGACCGAAATCATAGGCAAGAAAACGGGATCGTATGCCGGGGATTTCGGTTGCTGGTGTAAGGCGCTCGGACTGAAACGCGTCCCCGAGACGGACTCGGGGATAATTGCGGACGCCCCCTTGGTCCTGTCGGATTGCAAAGTGTGGCAAACCGGGACCGGGGAGACCGTCAGGCTGGACGGGAACCGGCAGTACCTTAGGCTGGACAGAGGGGCGAATTTCGACCACGTTGTCCAGGATTTAACCTGTACTCCGAACACGGCCGTTCCCCCAACGCAGGAATCGGTTAGACTCGGTGCGCGTGTGGGATGTTGATGCTGACTTTTTTTTGTTGAGCTTCACCAACGTACAGGGTGCAAACTGCTTGGATTACACTTATCGAAGCAGGCTTTATTCTGAATTTTTTCCGCCTTCTTTTAACTCTTTTAATTCAGAGAAAGAAAACCGGAAACTAAATGCTACCATATTATATGGGAGCCCTCTGTGGCAATTTTCCAAAGCTTGATTTTTATTGGGAAATCAAGAACAGCAGCAGTCAGTACGTGGAAAGTTGAACGGAGGACATCTGGGGTTTGTGGAGAGGCATTGAATCGTTGGTATTTTTTAAAAGAGGGAATGGGCAAGAGGATCATAGAGTTGACGGGTGCAATTGGTTCAGGGTTGAACTGGGAAGACAGAGACTAGGAAGGGTTCAGATATAGAGTGAGAAGACCATCTACCGCAGCAGTACGGACGTCTACTCGAGTGTGGACGAGCAGGGGTCTGGGACTGAGTAGGAGGTCGGCGATTTGAAAAGAAGAACTTGCCCGCTCTCCCTTGGGGTTGAAGTACGGCAGGTTTTAGAGTACAAGAAGTTGGCGGTCTATATCGGGTGGATATTGTATACCGGTATGCTGCAAAGTGTGGATAAGGTCCAGCACTCATTCTTAATAATAATTCCGGAATCAAAGGCGCAAAACAAAGTTGAAAAAATCGACAACATTTGTTCGAAAAGCACGGCCTTCACGTGTTGGATCACTTTTTCCAGTGTACTACTTGTCTAGTACCAGATCTAAGAAAGCTACAGCAGTAGATTCTGCAGTGTAAGGTTTGCTTAAAAGACCTATTAATAGTGCACGTACTGACGTTGTCAACACCGGGAGCTTGTGATAGGTTGCGCGTGTTTTGCTTTTCCAGAGGAAGATTATGTTTTCGCTACGTATGAAGAGAGGTGTGCCGCAGTACCTTCGACTCGTTTGATATTTTTGTTGTATTCTGGTTTTTCGTTTTTTCCCTTCGGGAGTTTCGATTAGTTGCTTGCGACCACAAACGAACTTCCTGATCTCGCAGGTACCAGGCAGTTTACTTCCTTTAGGACTGCACTCCCGGTCTGGGCACAAAACTCGTGGAATTGTCCTCATCTTTGGTATATGTACAGCAGTGTGGTACGTCTCACAGTTTGTGACCACATACTTACAGTAAGTATCTCTTTAGGGCGAGGGATCAGGACGGACACTGGGAGTACTTATATTATGTAGGTAGTAGGTGGGTAGAAAGAACGGTTCAAGTTGAAGACAACACAGAGCAACAGCAGTGCAATATCAGAAGTTTTCAAACTACAAATTTAGAATTGATAGAGTTCAGTCGCGACAGCAGCTTTGACGTTGCTGTCGTCGGAAGTAAAAAAAGGAGACAGCAGACCATGGGGTGAGTGAGATTCCAGTTTCATTCCACTCGACGATGCTGCTATTAATACGTATTTATTAATACTAATATAATAGTTGTTATTGCTGCTTTTACCTCCCTCTGCTACGTGCCCTCCTCCGTTTTTCATGTTTGGTTTGCTTGGTTTTTCTGTTTTTGGTACGTCGCACTTCTGCAGTGCTTGGCTTTGTGAACTCCCATTTTCTGTCGGTGGGTCTGCTGTCGTTTTTTGTTTCGGTTTTTGTGTTCCCTTTGTTCGTTCATGCGCTCGTCTACGTGCGTATTTGGTAGTTGATTGTGTTGTTTGCCAGCCCCAGGGCTTGGTGGCAAGTTAGCGTTTTCTCTCGCTGATTCCTTTGTTTTTACATAGTTGATGCCACCGTTTGTCTCATCATGCGGTTGGTTTATGTTGCAAGTCGAACAACCAACTGACGTACTGCTGTAAGTTTCCACTATTATACACGTATGTAGAGTGTTGGATCAACAGATATTTTATACGAGCACGAATTGCTGTACGAACGCGGCGTTCTTGCCGTGTTTCCGGATACATTTTGCTACCACCGCCTTTTTTTTGTTGCTTTCAGTTTTTCGTACGATTATTTATCGCGTAATACCCCTGCGGTTTCGGCTCTGGTGTTTTGTGCCGTTAGTCACACGTGGTTGTATATTTGTATTGTCTTGTCGCCTTCGTGCACTACCCCGCCCGGGTGATTTCGGTATTCTAGCAGCTCGTGCTGGGGCACAGGAGTGTGAGCTGTTCTCCTGAAGCGTCGTGCTAGATGTTTACCCTATTGGCGAAGGATTTAGAAGTATGTTTTCATATTCTTCATCGTCCAAGCATCATCCACTGCCGACCCCCCCGTTCCCTTAGGTGCGACTGCTGTTACTGTTGGGCTTGGGATTTGACGAATTTATAGCCCCTTCCGGATGTTGGGTTTTATTTTCATTTTCCCTATTTTCATGCATTTTGTGTTACATCTGAAAACCATAGCATACATACGTACGTAGCCTTGTATGTCGTGCAGAAGCACGGGTGGGTCTCGTAGGGGATGATAGCATTTATTTCCGTTTTTCAAGGGTTTTTTTTAAGTGTTACTCCTGAAGACCTCACAGGCCTGGCGTGTGTCTCGCAGGAGTACTATCTGAATACAGGTCTCATAGAGGTGCGGGAGGTGTGGAGGGGGCCTTGAAGGGGCCGCATCTCCAATGAATAATGTGAATTTGCTCGTGGAATCAGTTTTCCCCCCCCGAATCTTCCATTATTATTTTTTTTTTATCACAGCAGTTAATATGCCTGCCTGCGCGTACTACTGTTTTGTTGTGTACGAGACTATTAAAAAATAGGCGGTATGGATCTTCTAACAAATATCTACCAGCAGTTACATTGTTTTTCACTCTCCTCTATTTTTGCAGCTTTCAGTGGGCAGAGGGCAATACATATATGAATATTTGTAGTTTCCTTGTAACCCTTAAAAGGGTACAGGCCTTTATTCCCAGGCGGTGGGCGCATGCTACGTACGGTAGAGGTGAACCATTTTTTTTTCTGAGGCTCCTCACATGACCTTAAGGAGCTCTGTACGTCACTCAAAAATCGTATTTTGGAGGAAAGTGTAAGTGCTACATACCCCGATGAACAATCCCATGTTCTAATAATAAGCACATTATGTCGAACGACGAAAAAAATACTGCAACACGAAAATGAAATTCCGACGATTTCGGGTTAAGGAACCCCGTCGTTCGGAAGACGTTTCTCCCCAAGAGGGCCAACTCTATGGTAGCACGCTTCTGTGGTGGGTGTTAGTTCGTTCGCGTGATCGTTCGTGTCCGCTTAGTTCGCTCGTATAGGGGAACCCCCCCCCCGAGATTTTCTTTCTCGGGATTCTGGCCACCCCGCCACGCAAGCATCATCCACTGAATTTGCCATCTTCCATCACCTTGCTGAGTTTCACGAGCTTCCAGCTCCTTGGGCGCCGGCTCTGCCTGTTTGGTTGTGGTTGAGACGGCAGCACGTGCACGATCAGGCCAAAACGCATTCAGGACTAATAGTCCCCTTCCCTCTCCCGCCCTCGCCGGGGTAGTCTTGGGGTAGTTGGTGTTCGAGTCGGTCTGCGACCACAGACAAGTGCCGTTTGTTGTACTCTACCAACTGCTGTGGCCACTCCCACGTCTTGACTAGGCCCTCGCTTCTCCTCAGGCCCCAGCACTGCATATGAATCAACTCACGCCTTCGCTATACCGCGTGCGTGCCTGTCTGTACCCGTGTTTCCTCGCTGACTGCTTGTGCTACATGTGCCGTGTGTGGTGCTGCTCCTTACTCGTCAACTTGACGCGCACAGTCGATGCCTTGAAGTTGAACTTGTTGTATTCCTCTACCGTGTTTGTCAACTTGTGGCGTACAGTTTCGGTCTTAAAGTCGAACTTTTGACGAAGTTCAACTTCAACAACAGGTGTGCAGCTCGAGAACATCACGACAAGCGAGGTGCAACCCCTTCACGTACATCAACGTTTGTCTTCGTTGCACACGTCGTATACATGTCATATACCTTGTCGTGATATGCATGTACAATAAAACCCCCCAGGCCAAATCGGTCGCCCTGTGCATTTCAGTGGCTACTCTTCTTGTTGTAGTGATCCACTACAGGTAGGCTTGGTGATCTACCTCGGCACTACGGGACACTCCATGGTAAGAATAAATCGGCCTTTAAATGTGCTCAAACTCTCGCCGCCACTGTTTAGTTGTGTTTGACATCGACCACCAACAACCATCGGGCAAAAAAATTGACGCCGAACAGGAGTAGCGTGTATCACACACGTAATACGGTCTAGGGACGACGGACGTCCTCGGCATCGAGAGTTATGCAACGTGTTGTTTGTCAATTTCAGTTCGGCGTAAGACGACTACCCCTGAACTCGTACATCTAATGTGCAGTAAATTTCACTGTCACATTGTACCCGGGCTCAAGAAAGCACGGCAGCAAGCGCCGCGAAGATTTCACGCATCGCTCGGTGCAATTCTCACGGAGCAACTCGTGGTGAACCACTGTAAAGGAGCATTCGACCACGATCGAAAATCGGCGTGTTATACGTCTAGTGTACGTGCACCGTAACCCAAAATCTATAGTCCCATCTATATTATATGGTATACACATGCAGTTTCAACCTCTCCAGAGAGCTTACGGCAAACGCTGCTCTGTCTCCAAGCAGAGTGATCGCACATGTCCGCGCTTGATATATGCCTAGACCATCTGGATAGCCCTTCCCTTATTGTTCATGATGTCGGGGGCACTGGACATCGCGACATGGCCCATGCAAAAGGGACGGTGGCGGCGGCAAGGGGCAAGGGACCGGATCGTTATAAGGGGCAATTCGCAAGGGACCGGGTCGTGATAAGACTCAATTCATGCCTGCGGTACTGTAGTAGGTGGAAGTCTGCAATTGATAACCCTGCTTGCCGCGACGTGAGAAAGGGAATTAATTGGTGATCCATTCGTTGACTGGTACCACGATACAGGGGGGTACCCCCATTTTTCACTACCACCGCGTTTACGCCACTAGAGTGAATAGCTCTGTACTTTACTCAAAATTCAACTTGATCAACCCATGTTGTTGGCGCAGCGTTCAAAAAACAACTCAAGGTGGACACGCGACGCCTAGCCACGAAAACGGCGACGGCGCTCCTTCCACCCTCCCTCTTCTCGCCAGCGCCCGTCGACACCCTTGTGAAAGATGCGCAGTTATGCCTGCAGAATTTCTTTAACATTGTCGTTGTAAACACCCGCCGACATCAGCACACGCATCCCCTGGGTAGTGCGAGTCGTGCTTCTTCCATGTAGAGAAACCGACCATTCTGTCAGCAATGGCTTTTGGGGCAGCTAAAACCGAACTCCTGGCGAAAATATGCCAGGAAGAAAAATAACGAGATGGCGGAGCCAGGCCGTGGAGTAAGCGTTCCGAAATATGCGGCAGACGTATGTATGTGCAAACCCTCCTGTGGTTCGTTCTGCTGGCGTGATGACTCAATGGCTGCGTTCAAGAGGCACACTGTTGAGTAGCCCCTGTGCTCCGGGCGCCCTTGTTGTTGTTGCCGAGGGGGATAGCCCGATGCTCGGCGGAAAAGAAAGACGAAATAAACCCTATAAACAACCCGTACCCTTGTCGTGGCTGAGGAGCCCTGTTGATGATATGAAATGTATTGAAGCTGGACTTGATAGCAGCGGTGGCGGTGGCGTGTTAGCCCCTGGGTGGACGGACCCCCTTTTGTACGGTGGCTGATTAACCCCGGTTTAGTAGTTTGGATTGAAGGACGCGGAGTCCTGGACACGGAGTCCTCGACACGGAGTCGTCGACACGGAGTCGGGAAAGGAAGTAGATTACAAGAAGAAGTAGCAAGCCACAGCGTACGTCACAGACACATGCGGCCTAAAACACAATTCAGGGGTAAAGATGGTATCCCGATCGTAGATCCACTCAGACACGAAACCCCCCCGAATCTCCGCAATACCTCACGGGATATTTCCTCTCAAGATAATCTGACAATGCTGTGAGTATACTTTTCAGCCCCCCTGCTCGCGACATTGTCATGATTTCGACCCGAATCTTCAACTCTTCGTCAAATTGTCATACCGGAAATCATACTTGTACTCATTCAATACAGAAAACAACGTTCTCACTATCATTCAAATCATTCCTCAATCAATACCAAAAATAAATTCCAAGAAAATCAAACCATCCTCGCATCCTGGAATTCAAAAATATTTCGAACAGAGAAAATAACTCCAACGATTCAAACATTGTTTTCGAAACCTACCCAAATCGTCAATGTAAAACGGCAATTCTGCGAGGTTTCATCAATCCTAAAATGTAGTCCCTTTTCAAAATCGCCAGGGTAAAACGGCAATTCTTCATTTCTTCAAATATCCAATTTCGTGAAATCGCATGGTAAAACGCCAATTTCACGTCAAGGTATCAAAACTAAAAAATATAGATTGCGCAGTGGAAACCACCCTTGTAAAACGGTAATTTCATGTTATCCTCCACAAACTGCGCTCCAACAGAACCAGAAAAAACATGCGGTGTCACCAAGTGAAAACGGTGAACCCGACAAACTCCATAAAATCACGAACACTTAATCCTCCATCTGAAAACAAAAACTGTCATCCGAAAAATCACCTCAAATTCATCACAAAATTCCGGTGGAACTCAAACTCTCTCTCAGGCAACGGCTTCGTGAGAAAGTCTGCGTGCTGGTACCTCGAAGCTACGTGAATAATTTCCAATTCCTTCCTCTCCACTAGCTCCCTCAGAAAGTGGTGCCGCACGTCAATGTGCTTCGAGTTCGAATTCGAAATCGGATGCTTCGCGATCTGAATCGCCCCCTCGTTATCCTCAAACAAAGGAATGCACGGCATACCAGCCTTCGGCAACATGAACCGCCATACCTGCCTCAGAAACAAAATATCGTGCGCAACCATAGCCATGCTCACATACTCTGCCTGCGTCGTAGATGTTGTCACACAATTCTGCGTCTTCGAGATACAGCTGACCGGCCCCCCCGCACACAGAATCACTCCTCCTGACACCGACCTCCTGTCTGCTGCCTTGCTTGCGTAGTCAGCGTCTGCAAATGCAACCAAGTTCAGCCCCTCGACAGTACCTCTCTGAAATGAAATACCAAAATGGCTCGTCCTCACTGCATACCCCAGGATATTGAGCGCCGCATTCCAGTGAATCAGTTTCGGCGAACTGCAATACCTCGCTACTGCCCGTACTGCGTTCAAAAGATCGGGTCTGGTCAACCGAGCGACCCACAGAAGCGATCCGACCAATTGTCGAAAAGGTTCGTTCACCTCCGGCTCATCTACATCAAACTCCCAAAGTCTGTACGTCGTGCTCAACGGCGTACTTTTCCCCCATGTAACACCGTATTCTCCTGCCAGGTTGTCGACGTATGTCTTCTGGGAAATCGTCAATCTTCCTGCCTCCCTGTCTCTCTCGTAATAGCACCCGGAATACCACGTCAAATCCCCCAAGTTCTTCACTGGAACCAATTTGTTCAGGTCTTCCTTGAACTGATCACACCTTGCCTGTTCTCCCACTGCAAAAATGTCGTCGACGTGAACCACCAAGAGCAAAACGACTTTTCCTTCCTCAATCAGACGAAACACACATGGATCTGCCAGGCACTGTTCGAAACTCAGACGCAAAAGACATTTCTTCAACTTCGCAAACCACTGCCTGGATGCCTGCCTCAACCCGTAAAGACTCTTGCCCAAATTCACGATCTTCCCCGACAACGCACCACATCCCTGCGGTAAACGCATGAACACCTCTTCCTCGAGTTCCGCTCGGACGAAAGCCTGATCAACATCCAGGTGAAACAACCCCAAGTCAAGCTCACACGCCAAGGCTGCCAGCAAACGAACACACGACACATCTACAGTAGGTGCATACAGTTCCCCAAAATCCAAGAATTCTCTCTGCATATCACCTCTGGCAACAAGTCTCGCCTTCGCTTTCACAGGCCAACCGAACGCATCAACCTTCCAGTCAAACACCCATTTCGACCCGATACAATTGTCTATCTGCTGTTGCTCCGGCACAGGCTCGAAAACCTGTCCTTCAGCCAACCCGTGAATTTCTCTCTGCATGGCATCTGAAAACTGCACCGAATGATCACCCTGCACGGCATCCCTGTAACTTTTCGGCACGTGAAGGTCACTCGCGTGTCAAGTGGGCATTTCGGGACGCTGAAGAGGCGGAACCTCGTCACGAATGACCGCATCGATATGCTCCCTCGTCGCACAGGCAGTCCTCTCCCACGCCGCCATCACGTTCGGCCCGACCTGAGAAGCAAGACCCAAACGGTGCCCATCTCCCGGCGAAGACTCCGGCAGCGGCGAGTTTACGGCCCCATCCACCATCGGAGAAAGCATCCTCTGCTCCGCGATCGCCCGTGCTTGCAGCCGAGTGCGCCCTTGAATCCGACGATCCCCTTCACCCCCGACCTGTCTCATAGCATGCGGAGTGAGAGGCGGAAATCTCGCGGCAGCTGCCGGCGGCGGGCGCTGTTGCCGCGACGACGCCGCCGGCGTCGGCTCAGATGATGATGAACCACCAAGCGAAGAAGCTCCATGGATCGGGGACGGAGACCATGCCGGAAGCGGGTGCGAGCCGGACGACGGCGCTCCCGATGCTTGCTGCGGCGACGGCGCCGGCGATGACGCGGCCGGCGCAGAAGACGGCGAAGCTCCTCTGGGCAGCGGCATGGCTCCGAACCTGGGCGGCTCCACGGACAACGGCGACGGCGCGGCGGCCCTGAACGGCGGCGGAGCGGCAGGCCCTTGCGGCGGCACGAACTGGATCTGGAAACCTGGGTGCGGGGGCGGCGCAGGCGCGGAAGGGGAGAGAGGGACACCGACTCCACGTGAATTCCCCCCCCCCGACGACGGCAGCGACGCCCACGATACGTTGCTCGTGTAGCAAACATGCCCCGTGCGCGCCTTCACGACCTTGACGCAGCAGTCCGCGTGGTTGTCGCCTCCGTTCAGGTAGTGGCAGACGACGGCCTGGTCCTCCATCTTGTTCCGCCGCTCGACGCGCATGTATCCTCGCTGGAAAAACGGCAGGACACGGAAAGGCCCCTTCTTCCCGGTGAACAGCTCCTGCGGCGACCGGCGGCCCTCGTTTGCGGTCGTCCCCGACTGGTTGAACGCCTCCGTCGCCCATTTTGCAGACTCGGCCCACAGCTTGTCGCCGCGCTCGTCGAGGCCGGGGATGTTCGAGAAACCCCCAGGCCCGAGAAGACGGGCGGCACAGCGCCGCGCAGCCATCCCCGCCTTGTTCGCCCGCCAGATCGCGCTTTCGGCCACTCCGTTGTACTGCTGGACGCCGGGCGGAGAAAACTCGACGGCGATGCCCGCGCTCGCGCAGAAATCGCGGAAAGCGACGCTGGTCCAGACGGCGTCGTTGTCCACGCGAATGCAGCGGACGGGGCGCTTGGCGATGCGAGCGAGATCCACGATGAGACGCTTGAACACCACGAGACCCTCCGATCGCCGCCGCAAAGCGTACGACTTGGAAAACCGCGTCGCGCTATCCACGGCGTACAGCATGTAGCAATTGCCGCCGAGGGAAGCGCTGTACGGCCCGCAGAAGTCGAGGTGCACGAGGTCGTTCGGCTCCTCCGCCCGCGAGCCCGCCCTTTTTCTCTCACGGGTGTGTTCCTCCCCTTCGCTGCCATGCAATCCCCACACGGCTGCATCACACCTGTGAGAGTGATACCCTGTTGGCGGGCGGTCTCTCGCAACAGAAATTCGGAAAGGTGGCCATTCGCACGGTGGAAGTCGTTAACGTCGATGTGTGACGTGCGGTTTCCCACAAAGAACGGATTCGAACCGGGACCCAAAACAGCATTCGCCTGCTCATGCTCTATTCTGTCAAACTGTCGCGCGTCCATTTCTGCTTCACTCTCTGGGATCACTTCAGGCGAGAAACACCAACTGGAACTCTCATCACAACCACCGTCAGGCCTCACGTCACTCAGAACTCCCTCGACTTCCCGACCGAGGTGCATGTCGGGATGCGTTTCTGCACACAAAGACAAGTCGAAAAAAAAACGAATTCGCAACATCACGTACGTCATCTGATGCAGGCGGGCAAGACGGAGTCGGAAACAATCGGGGAACACTGATCACCTGCCTGCTTGGGTCGTTGGGCAAACGTGTGGCATACAAGAAATCGCTCGATTTACCACGTGCAAAGTTGAGTTGCCCTTCCATGAGGTGGGTACCCGTGGGATCGAGGGTAACGACCTGGCGGTGAGAAGCTTTCCACGCGGAAAAAAGGTTGAAGCCGATCTGTGGTGCATACAAAACTTCCTTCAATTGCACGTCAAAATCCTTCACGAATCCGTCTTCATCATACATGTGGAATCGCAAGTTGATGCTTCCTACCCCTACCACGGGAATCATGCCTTTGTTTCCAATCTGGATGAACTCGCGGTTTGGCTCAACGTCACGCAAATCGTACATGAGAGTCTTGTCGTTCGTTACGTACGACGTGGATCCAGAATCAGACGTCCATTTCTCACTTCCGGGAGGGGAGGGAGTGAGCGAGGATTGGGGTTCGCACAGCAAAGCAGCACTCACAGCAGATTCCGTCACATGCGCACTCACAAGCACAGTCTCACTCTCCTTAGTCACACCAGACTTGCACTCAGAAGCAGGAGATTCCACACCGAAATCAATCAAGTCAGACGCCGAATCAGACACCAAATCGGACACCAAATCAAACTTGCCTCGAGACACATTCAATGCCACACAGCTACGAAGAGGCCCTTGAGACGACGGCGATCCGGAAGAGGGAGACGACGAAGTGAGAGAGAATGAGGCGGCGCTGGCGGGCTGCTGAACTCCGTATTGCTGTTGCTGCTGTTGCTGCTGCTGCTGCTGCTGCTGCTGCTGCTGTTGCTGCTGCTGTGACGCGCCGTTCGGTTCCAGATACCGCATCGGCTGAAAGGCGTCTGGTCCAGCTGGAGAGTATCCTGCGTAAGAGCCGTATGTGCCATCGCCATGAACGGCGGGCTGCGGCGGGTAAACTCCCCCGCCGCCGGAGAAATAGCCTGAGCCGTATCCTCCGCTCACGGCTCCGTAGCCTTCCCGAGAGCCGCTCGCTTGAGCTGCGAGGCCGTACTCTTGCGTCTCGGGGGAGTACTGCTGCTCCTCGTAGGATTGCCATTCCGAAGCAGCCCAGCGCTCGTCCGCAGTAGCGTTGTACCCGTAGCCGTCGTTGTGCCCAGCGTAGTTCGCGTAACGCGGGGGCCCGTTGTGGGTGGCAGAGCGAGGTGGAAAATTAGGGCGGAAATTCGGTGCTCTGCTCGCCCCCCTGCCGCCGGAGGAGGAAGGACGCCCGTCCGCGAAACCTCTCCCCCCCGGTTGGCGACCCGTGTACCCTGCAGGCCCGCGTCCACGACCAGGTGCCTGCCTTGGCGGGAGGCCTCGACCCCAATTCCCGTCTGAACGTTGTGGCTGCTCCCTGGGTCGATCTTGCACGAAGTCCGGGCGGCGAATTCCGTCAATTTCCCGCCCCGTCTGTCGGCCTTCATGCGCAAATCCCTGGGCTCCTCTCTGCTCGCGGAAGGCCAAGAATTCCTCGAACTCCCGTCGAAGGGCCACGCAGTCCGCGGTGTTGTGGGAGTCGTTCGGGCCGTGTCGTCTGCAGAACATCGGTGACTGTTGGTGAGGGCCTCGCTCGCCTGCTCCGCCACCGTTCCATCCGGCAGCGCCTGCTCCTCCACCGTTCCATCCTGCAGCGCGTGCTCCTCCACCGTTCCATCCTGCAGCGCGTGCTCCACCATCATCCTGGCCCCTGCCGTAGGATGGTCCACTCCGACCCATGCCGCCAGTGTAGAGCGCGTGCCTCGTCTCCTCACTTCGGTGTCCCTCTCCCCCGGACTGCCGACGCTCGTGCTGGGCCTGTGTCAAGGTAAACTCCAGGTGTTTCCTCGAGAGATTCGGAAAAAAAATAAGGGATTCCCGAGCGCGGGTAAAAGAGGTGTTTAGACGTCGGGCGATATGACGACATACAACATCTTCAGGCTTTTTACCGTGGCCACTAGGGCCCAAGCGGGAGTTCATGTTCATCACGATAGTCTCCCCACGACGAAGGTATTCCAAGACATCTTCACCATCGCCCTGCCACAACTCGTTCCATTCCCTCTCTAAACGCTCTCCCTCCATGTCATATCCTTCTCTGTACTGTGACACAAAAATCCTCCATCCTTGCTGAGGGCTCCCAGACGCGACGATTCGGTTTTGAGTCGGACCGTCGGTGATTTTTGTCAGCAGCAAGTTCCATACTCTCAAAGACTTCTCCACTCTTTCTGCACCTCTGTTCAATTTGAGCATTTCCAAATCCACGTCAGGCAACCCTACGGGAATGTCCTCGTACCCAAGAACGTCAGACAATTTCTCAGCTGCCAGATATGCACGAAATGAACTCTCAAACACCCTAAACTTAGTGTGAAGGCTTTCTCCTTTTCCTACCATACCAGTCCACTCTCTAATCTCAAGTTTAGTTCGTACTTCTACAGTTGTAGACATGCCTGAAGGGTGGGCGGGCCCGCTCTGTTGCCCAACCCCTTGACGTATCAGATCCGCCAGGATTGTCAGCCGCCGGATGTCCTCTGGACTCGGCAGGTCCTGTCGTGCATCCTCCCTCCTTTCCTCTGAGGCCACCCCTCGCTGATCAGCCTCATCCTGACCAGAATCCTGAGGAGATGCTGCTGCTCCTCCTCCTCCTCCCATCGCCATGTCTCCATCGATGACCGGCGTAATCCAAGTCCCCAGATAAGGAATCCTAAACGGGAAGAACCTCATCCTCACAGCCCTTTTGCACAGAAGCGTGGACGACTCGTACCAACGCTAGCGTGTTGAGTAGCCCCTGTGCTCCGGGCGCCCTTGTTGTTGTTGCCGAGGGGGATAGCCCGATGCTCGGCGGAAAAGAAAGACGAAATAAACCCTATAAACAACCCGTACCCTTGTCGTGGCTGAGGAGCCCTGTTGATGATATGAAATGTATTGAAGCTGGACTTGATAGCAGCGGTGGCGGTGGCGTGTTAGCCCCTGGGTGGACGGACCCCCTTTTGTACGGTGGCTGATTAACCCCGGTTTAGTAGTTTGGATTGAAGGACGCGGAGTCCTGGACACGGAGTCCTCGACACGGAGTCGTCGACACGGAGTCGGGAAAGGAAGTAGATTACAAGAAGAAGTAGCAAGCCACAGCGTACGTCACAGACACATGCGGCCTAAAACACAATTCAGGGGTAAAGATGGTATCCCGATCGTAGATCCACTCAGACACGAAACCCCCCCGAATCTCCGCAATACCTCACGGGATATTTCCTCTCAAGATAATCTGACAATGCTGTGAGTATACTTTTCACACACCTTCAGCAGCCGAAGTGCCGAGAGTCTGCCGGTATTTTTTTTTTCTCGGCCCTGCGAGGAAGTAAAGCCTCCAGCCATTGTGCAGATCCCGATCTGGGTTATCTACAACGCAGATCTTCTAGCCTGCCGTTATAAGGTATTGTGCAAGGTAAGTACTGGCATACAGAAGTAAATATCCAACCCACAAAACCTGTCCTACAGATCATGCAGATTCTACGCCTTCCAGATCCGGCAACATGAGCTACTGTAGATCACACAGAACAGGAACCTCTCTGCTTGAGCGCGGGGTGGGAATCGGCTATATATGTCGAACCGCTGAAATCTTTTCGCCCCCTACAGCAGCTGTTGTTTCACATGTTGTCTCGGGACATCAAATCTACACCGCCAAAACCATCTTACACAAAGGGTGGACAAGGCGTCCCACGTCGACTTTCTGGAGTATTGTATGCTGTAACCAACGCGAACGTGGTGCGATCGCGTTCGACAAGCATCCAACCTGTATGTCGTTCGTAATATACGGCCGTACGCAGACGTCCCCGGGTCGAGAGAGCACATACTGTATCCTGAACGTGCTTGAAAGCGTATGTTTTACTTGCCAAGCGAACATGAGGTTTTCAACTGTAGCGCCACATGCCTGGTGATCGAGACTCACTGGGTGCTGCTGGGAATTTTCGCCCACGAAAAATGATTGGCCGATCGAAACCAAAACTTGTGAGCACTACACATACAGTGGGCACACAGCCACGATGCGGCGAAAGAAGCGCCTGACAACAGCAAGCGGTGTTTTCACACTTTCCGTAGCACTCACAATAAAAACATACGCGAAAGCTGTGCCAGCTGTACTCCCATTACAGTACTGCAGGTCTAGATGGAGGGTTCACGACCCTCGAGATCGCTACGTTTGCTATAGGTTGTGAGCCCGGAATCTACAACACAATCAATGCCAGTCATGTATTAATATGAATACCTGCAAATCAACGTTTGGGTTGGCTGCATCCTTCTATGTTTGGTTATGTGTGTGTCTACGTGTGCGCTGTCTGCCGCAAGCAATGCACATATTGCAGTGGAGCACAGACAGGGTATACGTAATAAACAAGAAAATCATGGTAATTTCAACCACACAGATGATGCAAGCCTGCAACAGTCTCCCCCAAACACTGTTTGTACGAGTGGAAGCATTTCGATTTTTTGCCACGTATGACAAAAGCGTGTTAACTTGCTTGAAACCTGCTGTGTCCTGGACCTCAGCGGCAGAAGCGCCATGCACCAAGATCGCCCCGCCCCCCTTGCCACTGCCGCTCGCGTCGGCATCATCCTCGCCCTCGAAGATTGTTCTGCGTTCTCCCTGCCAAGGGGGACAGTTGGCAACGCAGAAGCTGCCTACATACTTCAGCAGGCAGAGTCCTGTCCTATCCGGTAGGGTTCCTTACGAGGAGCCGCACTACAGTACAGGCCTGAGAGTAAGAACACGCCCAAAAACAACATGACGCTCACTATTTTTGGGGGGCGCCAGAGAAAAATTGGGTGAAGATAAAACGGTCTGCGGCGAGCGCTACACTATATATCCCGCCAGGCATGAGCTAGTCTACGCTCAAGCTTCAGCTAAAGATGGTGTCACAACATCATTCTATGGCTTGCCCAGATTGGGATTTTCTTGGTGGCGGACCCATGCTGTGTGCGATGGTAGTAGCACCTACTGCATCTGCGTTTCCTCGCTCAAGGAGCTCTACACCTTGCTTCAAAGCCGACTTTTAATGAGAAGTGTACGCTTACGCCACTGAACAGTCCGATGGGCTGCAGTAAGTAGCAAGTGGTGTCTATTAATAGCAACAAACGGTACTCGTGGTATACCCCTAGTAGCCCGTATTGGAATGTTGAGCGGGTCACCTTTTTAGTGGTCATCGATGTCAGGGTTTGGGGCGAGGTTTTATCGAGAGATCCTCAAGTGGAAGGGCTTCGCAAAAACTCCCGTGTAGTCCACCCACCCCCTATAGTGGCGTGCGTCCACCCCTCGACTAAATGATAGAATGTTCCACGAGGCCGCGGTGTGACTGAGCCCTTTGACTGGCGACACCTGCTACAATAGAGGGTAGCACGTTTTAACCATTTTAGCTTCTGGCTGACGGCGGCACTCCTCAAGAACTGAGGAACTACCTCCTCTCGTCGAAATCCTCTTCGCGCTTTTTCGGTGTCGATCAAATCAAACCCGGGACATGGGCTTGTTGTGCGGTATTTAATGGAAAGGCCAAGACCGAAAAAGTACATGTGTGTTGCACTTGAGCCCAAAACAGGTACTTACTGAAGCCAAGTATAAATATCACGCCGCCAGAGGTGGTTTTGACCATGAGGAATCACAAACAAACAACAATTTTTGTTGAGCCTGGACAGTGAGCGTGCGGCCTCTGAAGTCTGAATAATTTTGCTTTCGTGGGGGTATAGGCACCACGGACTCCTCTCGGGCCTGCGGAGGGTCACCAAAGGCTCTGGGTGGTTTGTCAAGACGTGCGCGCCAAGAGTACTTATCCCCCCGACTATCCTCGAGGAACAGCTTGCTCCGCACGAAGTTATTTCGCCGTACTAAACCTGAGCTCACTCTGACGCGGGGGGGGGCAGACGAACTGCTTTCTGTGTCCACGGTGTTTTAGTAACATTGCTGTGACCATTATAGCAACAGCAGTATACTCGTAGCATGAAGGGATGGTACTCAAAGTACCGAGGAGGACCCTAACATGAGGGGGGGGGGGTATTTTTGGTGGTGAATGTCATGAAGAAGGGCCAAGGATGGACCATGAAATAAAGTGAACTACTGTAGGTTTAATGATTTTTATGAAGGCATGGTACCGAGAAAATTATATATCTATTTTTTTTTTTCGACGTATCAAGGAGGACCACAACATGATTCGACATGTTTTACTGCGTGTTCTGGAGAAATGCCAAAGGATGGACCATGATCCAAAGTGAACAACGGTTTAGTGATTATTTTGAAGGGAAGATGGCACAAGAAAATACATATACAATTTAATTTTCGAACATATCAAGGAGGACCATGATATGAGGTGGACGTTTGAATTGGGTTTTGCCGATTGCTATTATACGAAGATAAGACCAAAATATGGACCATGGTTCAAAGTGAACCATGTTTACCGACGATTTAACATGAGATAGTACGCAAAAGCATACCTAATATTTTCTGTTTTGAGGTATCAAGGAGGGCCGTGATATGAAGTGTTTGCTGTTTGTCATGAGGAAAGGTCAACACACCGTTTGCAAGACAATACCGTGAATGTATCGGCTCATGTGATTGTTACTGTGAAGAATTCATCGGACAGGTTCGGAGTACAATATTCAGGCGCGAATGACATGATCGCGAAAGGGTCATCACCAGTCAAAGAACAGCCTGAGAGGATACAGGGCACGGTTGGTAAAAGTTTCAGAGATATCTGACTACATACACCCGTTCGCAAGAGTAGCGAAGATATCCGATGCCGTAAATGCGTTGTACAAATTGGCGGACATTGCAACAGAAGGGGCTCAAAACTGTTGTGAGATGACGGGAGAGGATGCCGCTCCATTCGGCGGGGAATTGATAGCTTCTCATCGCGATGCAAACTTAATAGAGCAGCATAGTGGTTTGAAAGACTTTCAGGGCAAAAAGCGTTGGATGCAAGCTGTTAGGCACGGAGTGCCAGTCGACGTAAGGGAGGTAATTTGGATGCAGCTTTACAATAATATGATAACCATTCGAACACTTCACAGCATAGCGATTGCTGTGCGACAGACTCGTGGAGGATTCTGTGAGCGGTCGCGCGTTGCGGTTACATCGGTCAACAGCTCGTGGTCTGAAAATAACACCATTGATCGGCTGTGGTAGAGGAACGATAAAAAATGAGAGTCATTTCGATTTCACAGTAGGACACGGGGTAAACACAGACGCTGACTTCGACAAAGACCCAGGTGTGTGATTTGGGGGATGTTCTACTCACATTCATCGCGCAAACATGCGCGCGTTGAGAGCAAGATGGCGTGGAAGTACCCATTTACAAACATGGATGTGAAAGACGCATTTAGACAAGTTCACATGGAGTGGGAAAATGCACCTATATATTCTTTCATATGCGGTAGCGGAGTACATTGTCATTGATTTTGGGTTGGCCTTCGGATGGCGTTCGTCTCCAAGATGATGGAGTTTGATGCCTGCGGCAGGTTTTCACGCGCATCGAAATGCTGACGTTAACGCAGACGTAGTGTTGCCAGACACGCGAGTGATAGCAAACGGTGTGAATGGTTTAGTGCCTGCAGAACGGATGAGTGCGATTTGTGCTCCTCCTGGTGTTGTTGTCGTGTCTGAACTACTGGGAAACTCAGAGACGGAGCTTTACGCTATGATGCACGTCGACAATGTACTGAAACTTGGAAGCATGAAAGCGTAGAAACGAGAGTCGACTGTTGATATCAACACCTTTGACGAATTCGGACCGCTTAATAAGGATGTTGTGCAATTCTAGCAAAAATGCCGGTGCCCGTTTTGTCACAAACGAAATGGACGAGTTGTTTCGAGTGTCAACAGATATTTTTTTTGGTATTGCCACTCAACGAATGAGAACAAACATTCCGGAACGAAAACCCAAGGAGGGTTAGAAACTTTTGCGAAAGTGGCCCTCGACTAGAAAGACTGCCGCAACGGCCGAAGGGATTTGGAGCTTGACACGGAAATTGCGTCACGTGGCCAAGATCGTGAGGCCGGGTCGTTTTTTATTTATGTGGATGTTCTTGATTGACGGTGGAGCTAGAAGACCAGCAGGAGTCTGGCGACACACAATCGGCTGCGGTACCGAAGGGGACTATTAATAATTGTAGTATTTGGCCAAGAGTTCACGCTGATTTTGATTGGTGGAAATGGGCTTTTTGCGCGAACCATATTTTGGTCGACGGGGTGTCTTCAGATTGATCATTTTCCCCCCCCACACGCAATGGGATCCGAAACGGCACTGGATATCCGATGCTACTCTAAGTGTAGTTGGAAGTTTTTGCGCAGAGATGGGGGTGTGGCGGCGATACAATTTAACTAACGAAGCGAACAGTGGGTATGTGGTGGGGGCAAAGTGCGCAAAGCACAACGCGATTTCAAGCGGTATGTTGGAAGTGCTGGGGATGGTAATGACAGCGTATGTAATGGTGGTGCAGGAGTCGGACCCTTCGAGCATTGTGAGAGCTCCCGTTGATATGCTTGGCGACAATGTATCGGCAGGGACGTGGGTTGATAAGTGCGGGGGAAAACGTGGGCCGAAAGCTGCGCTTTTGATGCGATATTTGGGGAGGAAAGAAATCCGTGCTGGTTTGTGCTTCGAAGCTGCTCATGTTCCAGCGATCATGAATGTGTTGACAGATGGGATTTCGACGGGCCCTCGCAAAAATGTTAATTCGCGATTACCTTCCCTTTACCCGTACGTGCGTTGGCAGGAGGCAAGTTGGTAAATGGTGTTGGAACGACGTGTTCGGGAGTCTTGCAGGTTCATTGGCAACGGTCGGGGTGGCTCCTTCGGCAAACGTCACTTATAAAGCTGTCTGGCGCTTGTGGATGCAGTGGCGTTTTGTTGATGTGCATAGAAGCGTGTATTCGATATGGAGTTGGTAGAGGAGGTGGCTTTGAGAGACATCGCGAAGTACATGGTGCATCTGAAGTTTTATCGTGGAAACAAAACGTCGACGGCTAAAGCAGAAATGGTAGCCTTGTCGCATTTTCATTGCCGAGTGGGGATATAATTTGCCGATGAAGCCTGTTATCGGTTATTCCGTGAAGGCAGGTATTGCGAGGGAGAAGGCACTCAACGGAGAACCCCAACGGAATCGGCGTCCAATTTCGTGGATTCTGCTGAAGCAGGGATTGTCCATTGTTTCGGAGTGGAGGGAAGAGGTCAAAGTGATGTAGACGATGCTAGCGGTATCGTATTATAGTTTGGGCCATCCGTCTGAGATGTTTGCATTGGACATGAGTGGTTCTCTGAGAAAGACGAAGAGTGTGGACTCGAAACCAGGCCACAGTAATGTCACTGAGGGATTTAACGGGAAGTCAAGGGCTAGTTCCGAACGAGTATGATTTGCATTCGGGCAGGATGGGGGAAGCATCGAGACTTGCAACAGGAGGAGTGTCGGCAATGGAAACCCAACGCCAGGGGAGGTGGAAGAGCGATGCCTCTATCAAGTAAGTAAGAGCGACAAGAGAGAAGGAGGATCCAATTTCAATTACTCTAGCTTCCGATGCAGCGACAGGAAGAATTCGCCCAGGGCCAAGGACGAAGTCGCGAGGGCGACGAGTATGGGAGGTAGAGCATGTACACTGGCTTGGTAGTACACAGGTAACGAAGAGACTGTTTTCGAAGGTGGGATCAAAGCACGGTATTGTTTCACAGTAGACGATGGCATTCTATATCGGGTGTGTGTTCTATGAGCTAGATTTAGGATAGATAAGGTCCAACACATATAAACAGTAGTTCCAGATTCATGAGAACAAAATTAAAGATTGAACGAAGGAAACCTGGGGTTCGTGAAGAGATATTTAATCCTTGCCATGTTTGAAATTAAGACATGGGAAGAGGGCCATCAAGGGGACGCAGAATTGGTTGAAGTGGGAAGACAGAGGTTGGGAAGGGTTGCAATGGAAAAAAAGAGTACCATCTAGCATGTGGGACGAGCAGCACACGTGGTCATTTATTTGGCTATACCCATAATCTTCTTGAAGGTGTGAGTCGCAAATCTTGTGGAGGATTTTAAATAGCAGGAGTCTCCCACCATGGTCATAAAAACATCCTGTCTAGGATTTTGTATCGGCGAAACCCTGTAGAAGAAACCGACCTTGACTTGACCCCTGTAGAAGGTTGTTGATAATTGTCTGGAGGGTAGTCGAATAATCAATGACCCTCTGGGGGGTTTCAATATGTTTCAATATGGGAAGAATCCCCCACCGTGGCAATGAAAATTCCCTTTGCAGGCTTTAGTATCAACGAAACCCAGCAGAAGAAACCAACCTTGACCTATCCCCGCTAGAAGGTTGTTGTTGATAATCCCCTGGAGAGTTATTGAATGACCGACGGCCCTCTGGAGGATTTAAGAACTGCAACAATACTCCAGCATGGTAAGACCGAATCATTCCTGTGCAGGTTTTCGTATCCTCGACCTCCTGTGGAGAGAACCATCCTTTCCCTCACCCCTCTAGAGGCTCGATGTTGACAATATTCTGGAGGATCCTTGAATTTTCGACGATCCTCAGGAGGATTAAAAGAAAACAAGAAGCCCCATAGATCTCTGTGCATGAGTTGGTATTCATAACACCCTACTGCAGAGAAAACTAACCGTAAGAAATTAAACCCTCTGAAGGTTCGACGATACCGTCAACCCTCGGGGGGATAGCGCACACTCAGCAACTTTCCAGATGAGTCCAGCAGTTCAACCGCCCCACCAGGCAGAGTGAGTGATGTTACAGCCAATTCCCTAGCAGGATGTCAGCTTGTTGATACACCAGCTGGCTGACATCGCCCTTGGTCCATATAGCGCTCCCTAGGGGGGATGTTTGGCTCCCCCTAGACAGGTAGGCCCGAACAAGTTGCAAAGATGTTATGTTCGGCATGAGTTACACACTTCAAAAAGTCTCTTTGGATGTCCGTTACTCGAATGCAAGTCATTCTGTACTCCTGGAAACTTTACCATGTATCCTAAAGGAGAATTAGATATTGAACATTGCCCCTTTGCTCCATTTGTGGCATCACATATGTTAACCTTCTTACGCATCCTGCTTATATACTGTTCAAGCATTAACAAACCACCCCATTTCCTTTCAAAATTCACAGTAGGCTGCCATCTTCGAACATCAAACCCCTAGGGTGGGCGGGAGGCTAACTCTTTCCAAATGTTCTGTCACCCGTCATCCTTAACTATTACGGCGGTAGTATATTGTGGTTGCCGGTCAGTCAACTCCCAACCAGCTTTCTGTACTATGTTGTATGCTCTGCGGTACCCGTGTGGTCCTGTTGTCTCCCTTAAATGCTGATCTTCACTTCCATTCGTATTCCCCCTATCTATTCATATACACCCCTAACCAGACATGCCTCCCATGCACGCTTAAATTCGATCCCGCTCAAACAAATCCGGGTTTTTGGGTTCAGTTTTCCTCGTGAAAATACGCACGTCTGCAACACTACTATACTATTAATACTCCTACTATACTGATATACCACTAATACAATCCTTTCACCTATAGTAGTAGCAGGTAAATAGTATAAATATGTTTTTTCTACAAGTATCCAAACTGCTGTATATGGGAGACTTTGTGGGAGCAAATGGAAGTAGATGGAAGTTGGTGGGAGCCACAGTAGAAAAAAAAGCAGAAGGCTGGAAGTTTCCTTTATATCCATGGAAGTTTCCACTACTTCCATGGATGCTCCTACTTCTTTCATTGAAGCTTCTAACGACCTCCACGAACACAAAGTATATATAGATTACCGATTTATAGGTACTGTAACCCATGCGTTACCCGTGGATCTGCCGTTGGTATATGGCTGACCCTAGATTACCCATCGATCGCCAAATAGGTCACTCGTGGATCGCCTGTGGATCACACCCATGATAAGTCACCCCTGGGCCTCCCATGGGTTTGTGGTGGTGGTCCATGGGTCCTTCATTTGTGTACAGCTGAGGCATGGCCCGGGCCGCCCAAGGGATATTAGTGATGGCCCATGTGTGGGACTACGCTAGTGACCCAAGGGTCACCAGCGGATCGCACAGGGGTCTAGCGCATAGGGCTCCCAAGGGTTAACCGATGGTTCTGTAGTGCTGCTCTGGCCCATCGGGCTCCCATGATTAACCGATGATCTCATTTAGCTAGTTGCTGGCCCATGGGTCACTCATGGGTCGCCCGTGGGTCTCCTCTGTCTGGGTGGGCCATGGGTTGCCCGTGAGAATCCCATGGGATACCTTACAATCATAGCTACAACGAACGTATCACTCTGGATGGAAATGCAAGAACAGTCGGGGTCCTGGGATACGTGTTCGAAATGGTCCTTCTATTTCCGACCAGAGCGGTTTAGTGTATAACGGATATACGTGTTTTGTTCCCGTTACCGTGTGGGGATGATTCAACGCGCAGTCGAACGACGTACAGTTATCGGCTGCCCTCCCCGGCTGTCGTGTGCTGGGCGTGTTCAAACATCTTAATGTTTGAATCCCACGTATATGGATACCATGTCTACGCTTCCCCCCCATTGAACCTGGTACCCCATCAGTACACAAAGTTCAAGGTCACTTATAATGTCTGCCATTCTGTTCCGTGTAGACCCGATGCACCAACCCACCTCGGCGTGTACCACACTACAACCATGCAAGAGAGCACCCCTCCCTGTGCTTGAGGCGTCCGTCCCACGCACAGCGGACAGTAAAGCCATGGTCTTCTAACAACGAAAGTGCGAGAGATGCGGAACTCAAGGCGGGGGGAGAAAGAGAGATACATACACCTGTGATGTGAGCGTGGCTAGTCCGAGAAAATTTTCGAGCGTGAAAAAAAGTAAGCTCTGAGTGAGTGTGAGTGTGGGTGCAGAGAGTTGAAAAGTATAAGTTGACGACAGAATATCATTTAAATATGAGTATAATACAGGGCCCACTGGCGTAGCAGCGGTCGTACCACTACCGCAGTGCTTAAAATTTTGCTCAACAAATGCACATCTACCTGTACATATGTATACGGAAATAAATGAGAATCTTCATGCATACCAAGCTACTTGTCATCACCAAGTAAATACTCTTGCGGGTGATTGACTTCTAGCGCCGACTTCGTAGCGATCTCAACACCCTCTCGTACGCGAAGGCCCTCAAGATGGCACGCTGCGAGAGCATCGAAACGACCATCCGTAAACGGCGGCTCTTTTTGGCGGGGGGCGTCGCACGGCCTAGCAAGGAGCGATTACCTAGTCAGATAATGTTCGGGACGATGGCTGGTGGGGAACCCGAGACTTTGCGGACAGTTTAAGACTCGGCATAGATGCATAGTAGAAGACCTCAGGGATAGATGCATAGTCGAAGACCTCGGGGTGTTCGGAGTCACCGAAGGACCAACGGAACGCACCCTCTTGGTGTTCGTAGTTGCGACCGCGCTGCAGTCCACTGCAGCAAAAAATGCGGAGAAGTGATACCGAGGGGTCCTTGAAGCAGCCGAACGGTTCATGGTGAAGTGGCCCGGGGATGAGGGACAGCTGAGTAGGCGGCGCCGTGCATCCGCCGTGGGTGATGCTCAAGGTAATGTGGGGAGGGGGAGCAACAACAGGAGGAGGGGTAGAAGGAAACCCGACCAAGGGATTGGGGGCAGGGGGAGCAACAGTAGGGGTATATGTCAACCGCGCTGGATGAAAGTATAATATACCTGGTAGGAAGGAGACGGTAGGAAGGGTAGCAAAAGGCACCAGGCCGACTACTGCTGTGTGGTATGTGGAGCATGTCTCTGCTACTCGTGCCGCCAACTGCTGCTGCAGCTGTTCGAACGTGATCTGCCTATTTTTGTTGTGTTTTGTTTTGCGCTGTGATCGTCAGTGATTTTCTCATACTCGTAGTTAGTTTAGTTTTTTCTTTTACGTCCTTAGGGTCGATCTTAACGAGGAGTTTACTTTTTCAGTATTTTCCCAAAATTCCGGTATTTTACACGAAATTTCGGGAAAATACTGAAAAATAAAACCTGAAAAACACTCCTCTCGTTAATACCGAAATATACCGAAAATACTGAAAAAAAATGAACAAAAAAAACTGAAAAACAGTCCTCGTTAAGATCGACCCTTAAGAAACAAAACCTTGTAGCGTGGGTGGATGACGAGCCTGCTTTATTTGTTTCGTGCTGTTTGACGCATCCTCTCCAGGGGTGGGGCACGGTTAACGAAAGCAGGACGGGGGCGGCAGACAGGATAGCAAGGAACCGGGCCGACTATTGATAAGTATTCGATAACAGTGTATATAGATACTAGGTAGAACCTTAGTATGCCTCTCTTCACCATATTATATAAACTGCTGCGGCTGCCTGGCGGGTGCTTTTTGACTTTTTCTGTTGTGCTTCGAATTTGCCTGTTATTTCTCTTGGTTCTCAGTATTACTCTATTTATATGTATGAATAGTTGCCTCGTTATGTGTTTTCTAGAAGAGAGTCACGACACTTTGGCTTTTGCTTTTCCTTTTCCTTTCTTTTTCATTTTTTTTTTTTTTCGTTTTCTCTCTTTCATATAATAATGTGTATGTCGTGCCTAGGACGATGATGCCATTGTCTACTTTACTGCATAACAACGTACAGCAGTAGTAGTATCTCTGTGGCGTAGTTTTATGGCCACAGAGCTTGTACGAATCTCTCTACGAGCAGCATTGAAGAATCGGCACGGACACTGGTTGTGCTGGATGTCGACGGGTAGAAATAACGGTTGATTGTGAAGTAACACGCACACTGGTAATGGTAAGCTTTCTTGCGTTGTCGAAAAAGGTGTGCTACCGAGAGCTATTTCGGCATTCGTAAATTGCAACACCCGCAGACGGAGCAAATGGAGACGAGAGACAAGCTCGTTGAAGTTGTGAGTGGAGTGGCAAAGCAAAAAGCGAGTATTAATAGTGTGGTAAGTGGCGAGTGGTCTGTGGTGGGTGGTGAGAAAGGATGATACTACGGGAATGATAGTGTCATTCCCATTGGGATGATCGTATAAAATTGATTGGCCGGAAGTATTTTATGCGGGAGACTTGGCGAGACTGTCTTGTTTGACCAATAGAATGTCTGTTGATGTTGAGGGTTTTGACTGTGGCGAACATTCGTGCCACTTTGGACTTAAACATAATAACTATTTTATACCATTAGTATTGATATAACGTTGCTTAAATTTACGTTCAAATTGGTATTCACTTATTTCGCCATCAGCACCTGGGTGATCAGCGTGAGATGCCCGTACCTGGCAAGGACGAGTGCAGTAGCGTATGCACGAGAGTAGCAGGGCAGAGGCACCGGAAGCTAGCTACTAGTAGACCAGCAGGCTCCAATACGGTGGCTGTTTTGGCGGTGTGCGCGACTTCAGATGGGACAAAAGCTTCAAAGTTCAGCTCAACACGTACTATCAACAGCACAGCAAGCCGTGTACCTGGTATACTGGGTAGAACAGAATAGTACTCCAGACTCGTACGAGCCTCACCACGCGCATCACAGCTGGACACGGCGAGTCAGAGAGAGATACTGCCATACACTCGCCGCCCTAAGAACTTGCAGCACCAACAACATCAGCACCAGCACCAGCACCAGCACCAGCACCAGCAGCAGTAGCGACAGCAGTTACAGCAGTAGCAGTGCATCACCTTGATTCGTGGTTCGGCCCAAGAGATGATGGCTCCCAGTGACCACGAGTTGGCGGAGGTGGAGTTAGCTCGTGTTGGTGTGGGTGCTGGGAGCTCATTTTCTGGAGATGATCATGAAGAAGATGCCCAGCCCTTGCTTCAGGAGGAGGGGCGAGAAGATGTGGGTGCCGCTGGTGGAGAAGATGGTGGTGCCGCTGGTGTGTATCCCCTGCCAAATGCGTCCTACTCCCGCGATGGGCGCGGCTGGGGTTCGAAGCTCGTCTTCTCGTGGATTCAGCCCGTGCTTGACAAGGTGAGGTCAAAAGGTCAACGCTTATCTGTGCTGGCGACGTACGCCTGCTGTTCGACAGCAGCAGCAGTGCATGTGCATGCAGGAGTACGCACGTAAGGTGTCCCTCCCCGTGCATCTGTACGAGTAGCAGAGTGATTCACTCACTGCTTCGTCGGGAATGCTCCGGTCTGCACATCGCAATGAAGCTGGAGCTCAAGAGCTATGATACCTAAAATAATACCTGGTACCTGGTACGTAATTTTGCGTCATACCTGGTTCCTGGTTCCTGGTACGTACCTGATACCAGATGAGCAATACAAGCAGTAGTAGTACTGCTGTCATTTTGTTACTATTTTTCCCTCGCTATATATCATGGCAATGACATGTCTGTCTGTCACACAGCACAGCAGTCAGCCGGTCCCTGTTTCACACGCGTATTATTGCTACCGTGATAATCTCGTGAAATCATGCAGAAGTCATGTGGTTGCTGACATGAGATGGACACGTGGGCTACGTACGTGCAGCAGTCTGATGTCATGTTGTTGCTGCTTTGCTACTGCTTATGCTTCGTACTCACGATGTACCTGGTATGTAGAGACTCCGCGTACAGCAGTGTTGCTACTGCCGCACTCTCGTGAGGTCAGGCACTTGGTCACGCCGTTGCACAACCGTCCGGCCTCGAATACCGCCGCAATTCACGGCGTATTTGAACGCGGACTACGAAAGGAGCGGCTCAGTTTTCTTTGCCCATGAATGTGATGACTGGACGTAAAAACACCAATACCCGGAGGGCGTTATCATGCAAGATTTGGGGACACCACGTTTAAAATCCCGCGTAACTTCGGGGGGGAAGGTCTAAGCTGAAGTTGCCGTGTGTCCAAGCTTAAGGCGCAGGATAACCGAACGAAAAAAAAGGTCGCACAGAGATCCGAACCGCTTGCCTCGGGCTGCCTCGTTGTGTTCATGTGCGCTTGCTGCCTACTGCGTTTCGGAACACCCGATACATCGGTACTGCTGTTTATGCAGGATCACGATGCATCGCTATTTTTTTTTCGTCTTGTCGTGATCAATCAAATGCGTTTGCCATTTCTGTAATGCGCCCGACTTTTTTGCCGCTGAGCAATTCTTCCTTCTCCTTCCTGTAGATATGGTTCGGCGTTCGAGAACCGAGACAGCAGTGTTTGTAGAGCCGGAAAGGACACCCCTCCTAAAGAAGTCGATATATATCGCTTCCATCTCCTGTTCTGTGTTGGCATACGCGACGGACACCCGATACCCGACGGGGCAGCGTGGCTCGATGCAGCCAGACGTACAGTGCAGCACCTTTTGTATATGAGGAAGGGAGCGCAACCGAACCATGTCGAACCCCCGAATTTCCAACGACGTGCATCGCCTATCCCGCAACCCCCTCCCTCGCCCACCGCCGCCCTACGTAGAGCCGGGGGGGAAACGAATTACAGCTGGGCGACACTTTGCTCCTCCCAGCGGATCTGACGGCCGCCGTGCTTTCCGAGCGGTTTCAACGGGCGTGGGGTGCGGCTGTCAGCGGCGGTGGGCCACCCCTTATACCCGCCCTTCGCGCGCTATTTTTCTGGTGAGAAATTGACAGCGGTTACGACTAGAGAGAAAGATGGTTGATGTTTGCCGTCGCCAGGAATTCGCGCAGGAGGATATTTTTGAACCTGTCGGCAATTTGTGTGCGTTGGTGGACGGCTTATACGCGTCGGACGCTTCGGGCAACTGGAAAAAGGTGCGGCGTTGTCTTGACGCCGCAAAAACTGGAAGCTCGCGTTCGCTCGAAAATTGTCTCGCCGGCAACACAGAGGCGCTTGATGGAGGGCTGGGGTCGTGCCCCGCGTTGCTCAGCCATCCTCCTGCTGTAGGTGCAGGCGCCGGTGCGCTCGTCTTTGGCGTCGCGTGACGCGACGGCGCCTGGGGTGGTGACCGGACAATGCCAGCGTGCGGGATTGCAACGCCAACCCCTGCCCTCGGTTTCCTCGTTGAGACTGGCTCTGCCATGCCGACGGGCTCGTTCGGGGAAGTAGTATGCTGTGCGTGCGGGGGTGGCCGGACAACGCCTCGCGTGTGGGGTATCCGACGCCAACCACTTCCCTCGTTTTTTCTTTTCGATACTTACTTTTTGTCATACTGTACCGATGGGAAACGTTCGGGGAAACGGTACGCTGCGGGCTGGAGCGTCACCAATGGCGCGCACGACGCCGTCCGTCCTCACGCGCTGTGGAAGCAGAAAAAAAAAGGCGTGAACATCGCGGTCAACCTCAACCTCGGATCCTGACGGCTTTTGTGGCAACATGTTTGTCACCGAAAAAATACAACTTTCATGTTAATCTGATCGCAATGCATATTTATGCATGGGTTGCTTGGATCGTTTTGGCCTCAGAGTTGCGACCGTCATCGTGGGCAGGGTGCGAGTCGGCCGTGCAATGACTTTTTTTGTGTCGAGGATCAGTTTAGAGGGCTCAGGTTCGGGCTGGATCAGGTCGGCGTGCGATCAGGGTGCCGAGGGGGAGCAGGGGGGCTCGTGTGGTTCCCAAGAAACTTCCTTGAAAATGTTCAACACGGTCCCCTGACAATAAAGTCTACGCCCTCAGACCCTTCGATCATGTCCTACGTAAGAACTGCTGAAAACATGCCCCAACCATTGTCCAAACCGACGCCCGCAGCGAGTTTGTTGTCGCCGGCGTCTTCCGCCTGGTGACGGAGTTGGCCAAGATTTCGGCGCCCTTGCTCCTCCGCGAGCTGATCCTGTACGTGAAGAACGAGGCGGTGGTGGTGCCCAACACGCTGGCAGGGGGCGTCGGGCTGGCTGTGTTCCTTCTGACGCTCGTGCTGGTGCAGGCGTGCACGCTACAGCACTTCATTCACGGAGGTGACGTTGCGGATGCTACGCTGTGTTTTGTGTTTTCGGTTATCCTCCGGCGTGTTGATAAAAGTACAACTTCGACATACCAGTCTGTTCCTTTTTTTTGTTGACAGCTTGTGTTTTATTAGTGATTTTTTGGTCCCAATGGTCGAAACAGAGTGGTACAAACTATGCGCCGAGTGTTAGATGAACTCGTTGCTCCCATTACAACATGTGATGTTGCAAAGAGGGCGTTTTGCTGGTCGCGCCTCTCTCCATATATTCAAAACGCGGCAATGATAGACTTATGGCTCGCTAAGGTCGCCCCCCACCCGCAGCGCCGTTCTGGCTACCCGCATGTGTCGCTTGTTCCTGCGCAACGAGTGCAATGTCTGTAGATTGATGATCTGTGCGATGTCCCTATGTTTCCGGGTGGGAGCCGGATGAATTGCAGCATCTAGCAACATGCGTCCTTCGTTGGATGTGTGTATACGTTACAGATCCTGCACAGCATCTCGCAAGGGTAGGTCGGGTTTCCAAATTATCTACTGTATATATCGTGCTCTCTCCGATGCGTGCAACCGTTGCATGCACTCATCCTCGTTCGATGACTTTTCGATGTAGCGACGATAACCCGACCGACCTTCACAGGTTGCCGGCCCTGGAACATAATCTGTAGCCGTAGACTAAAACAACGCGCAACAGGTGACTTTTGTTGTAGCTTGGGCACACGGTACCTCTATGGCCCTGGAGTTTCACAACTCCATGCGAGCATGTCGCTTCAACCAGCGAAGGCAGAACATCTGTAGCAACAGACTTCCCGATTGCCCCGACCCTTGCCACATTCAGTGTTCATGGTGGGCGCTGGTGTCAACTCCGTGATGACGGTGGCCGTGTACGACAAGTCGCTTCGCCTGTCGAGGGCGTCGCTCGAGGGCCCGCGCCTCGGGCAGGTTCTCAACTTTCAGGTGACAGCGGGTGCGGCAGCAAGCGGTTTCCTTGAAATATCTGCCGCTGCTTTGTGATTGAAAAAGGCGCGTTACCTCTGAAAGCTTTCCCGATGTCCTCCGAGTCGTGAGCAAGTCCAGTCCCGCCCTGGGAGACGCGCGCGTTTGGCCGAGCCTAAGCCCACCGGGCCGCCTGTATGTTGCGGCAAAGGGTGCTAGAGCGAAGGGTAAAGAACTAGGGTGTATTTTTTTTTTGGCTGGGTAGGTACAGTCAGACCAGCACTCGTTTAGCCGTGAACCAAAACGTTCGCGTTTGGGGAGGACTGCGCAATGATAGTGCAGTGATATTGTCTAGAAGTAAAACACTGGCTTGCTTGCGTGCGTGTGAAAACGGGGTTGGTGCGGTCGTCTAGCCAGCTTACAACGTGTGCGCCACACTCGTGCGGCCACAATGAAGCAAATACCCCCAATCGACCCAAACTTTAGGGACGCTTCCGACTCCGATGTGCCTCGATGTGGCGCGGAGCGTCCCCCTCCCCCGCGTGCATCTAAGGGGGCGGGCTCCCTGTTCGTTCACCTCACTAAACCAAAGCGATTGTCGTGCGGCCGCGAAGCTATAGACGTTCCGAACCTGCTGTCGGAACCATCCCACGCAGAGGGGCGGGGGCGTAGGCGGGGAAAGGTGTTTGTGGCCTTGCCTTGTCAAGCGGCGATCCGGGGGGGGGGGGGGGGGGTAATGTCGATTGTTTCCCTACCATAGAGTCCTGCTCTTATGGACAACGTGCATCAAAATGACTATCATGCGTTGTGTGCGCTTCGAACTGGAGCAAGTACGATTGCGACCTAGCCTTGCCAAGGGAGGGGGAGGGGGCGGGGGTCTTACGTAGATTCTGTCCCTAGCTTAAGACCCTGCTCGTATGGCCAACATGCGCCAAACGACTGCGTACGTGCTGCGCACTTGAAACTGCGGGACGGGCGGTTGCGACCTTGCCTTGTCAAGGTAGCCCGGAAGAGGGCAGACCCTACGCTGGTTGTTCCCCTACCACACTCGTTGACTCCTGCTCTTGTCGACGACGCGCGTCATAGAAACAACCTCCTGTGCGCTGGAATTGTTTTACAGGCGAAAGACGCCTCCAAGCTGAGAGAGTTCATTGTCTTCTTCCACAACCTCTGGGCGGCTCCGCTGACTGCGGCAGGCTGCACCCTGCTGCTGCTTCACATCCTCGGACCTTCGGCCTTGGTCGGGGTTGCGGTGATCCCCGTGCTCATCCCTTTGGAAACCTGGGTGGCGCGAAGGTGGGAGGGACTAACGCAGACAGGTGCCGTCAAAAATTGGTTTACCGTGGAGACGGATGTCGCGGAGGATAGCTTTACCCGCGTAGAGTGTATATCGCTGAGGAGTGACTTTTCTATGGTACGCGTTGGAAAGAAGGGGGTTCGCTGATGTGGGCGTACGTTCGAGACGCGGTTGTGGCAAATCTGGGTTCTTTCGGTGCGTCGGAAAGTCGCGTTGCCGCGGCAGGTGCGTAACCTCGGGGGCGCTTCCCCATCATGGGATAGCTGCCCTCCTGTGACTGGGGACGGTGTCGTCAGTCAATGGTGCATACCCAGCGCGTTTTATTCTTCTCGAACGCCGCGGGCGTCCGCATAAATCTGTAGCGAGGGATGGGCGTATCGGCATACAGTTGTCGTTTGCGGGCGGCACGGACATCGGGGCAGCGCGCGGTAATATCCCCAGGCGGCTGGTGGGTACCGATTGGTTGGACGAACGAGTGCGGCGCATGTGTAAGAAGAACGGTGCCTGCTTGATCTCTGTCGTCAGGGACTTGGACTCACGTATTGCTTCCTGAACGACGAAACCCCATTCCAAACCGACCCAAGCGTTTTAACGTCGACACTCGCGGCAGCGGACTGGAGAATTGGATGCCCGAGAAACCTGATCGGGAAAAGGCTATACCAACTAAGCTGGTCGTAAATGGGGTTTCCAAAGGATGTGCTGGCTTTTTACTTCGCAGCATTCCGTCGGCATGGGAGACTTTTAGACCGCGTAAGGGATACATACAGCTGTCACGGTTTGGCCCGAGTCGCGGTGGAGATTGCACGCCCCACCGACTTGCCAGTGCCTCCATTAAAGAGAGTGGTAGTGTTTAAAGCTGTTTTTCCCTCGACGAAAACGATAGAATGTTGTACAAGTACCATACGGGTATGTACAGCGCAAATACCGATACCGATAATCATACCAGGTATGATGTGTAGCACGACAGAAGCCTGAGGATGTACGTTCTCGAGAATAATTGGCGTTTCATCCCAAAGTAGTAACAGCGGTATCCAGCTGTTGAACGCGGAAAATGTCCGCGACGACCCGCTGGCGGCATCGCTGCGAAGGGTGGCACCATCGTAGACGCGAAGGGATGCTCTGCTTGCGCCCATTCAATGGCGCTTCGCATCGTTTTCGATCTGGTCTGTGTCCCCTTCTTGGTGCTCCCGCCTTCCCCTATTGTAACGAGCGTCTACTAAGGTCTGCAACCTATAGGAAGAGCGTTCTCAAGGTCTCGGACGCGCGCATTAGCCTTGTCGGCGAGATCGTGGACGGCATCAAGACCGTCAAGCTCAACTCCCTCGACGCCAAGTTTCGCGCCCGGGTCGAGGCCCTGCGGGCTAAAGAACTCGGGAGCATCCGTCAAGCCTTGACGCTCAACGCTTACAATCAGGTGAAACCGCTGCGATGCTGGCGATGGCCATGAGGATGGCGGGTGGTGGCGATTGCGGCTATGGCAATGTTTAGCGGCTATCATTTAACGGCTATATATAATCTTGCGGCTGCTTTCGAACAGCTCACGGCTAGCAGGTGACGGCTATCGCGTAGCAGCTAAGAGCGTTGACGCCAACAATGGTGATAGTGGCGGAAGACAATGAAGACGGTGGTATTACCGTCGGTGACAGTCCGGTCTTATTCTACTGTAAGTTTGTCATTGGCTTACAGGTAAGTCAACCAAGCATTCATCAAGTCGAAATTGCATCCACGATTGCAGTGTTCATTCACACCGAGACGTTTGTTTCGGACCTCGGGCCATTCGTTTTTGTTGCCCCTCGATCGCCCCCCTCCTCTTCGTGCCCAGGCCGTCATGCGCTCGAGCCCAATCATAGTGGCGCTTGCGACGTTCTCCGCCTACGTTCTCTCTGGGCACAAGCTAGACGCCGAAACGGCTTTCACTTCGCTCGCCCTGTTCGGGACAATAGCACACCCTTTCCACGTTCTTCCAAAGGTAAAAAGGCGTGTTTCAACGACTTTGGGGGGTGGGTGGGGCGGGTACGGGGTGAGGAAGGGCGGGCCGCCTACTTCCAATGTTGAATGGGAAGCGCCGCTCTTGAAGTTTTCTGGCGGAAGGGGCGGGAGGTGGCTGTCTCATTGGGGTGGGGTTCATTTTGCTGTGGTGATTGTGGTAGTGGTGATAGTGGTGGCGGTGTTGGTGTGTGTTTGGTGGTGGCGGCGGGGGTGGTGGTGCTGCCACTGCTTCGCCCTGGCGATATCGAACGCTCATGTTCCGTTCTCGTGCTCCATTTACCCCCTTGATCAACGCTCGACCGTTACCACCGTGCCCGCCCCCTTGCCCACCGGCCAACCCCCCCCCGTTCTCTTCATGGTGCCTTTCGTGCAGGCGGTGCAATTGCTAGCGGACGCAAAGGTTAGCACGACAACAAGCACCCCATCACCTCGTTTTTGGTTTTCGCGACGGTGCAGTAATCTTAAATACCCGGCGCCTTCTCACACGAAATCGCACCAGCGGCTCTGCGTTGGATCTTAGCTGTTGGCATGGAGGATGCCGTTGGAACACGAAGTTTCCGCCCTGCGGGCTGAGTGGGTGGGGAGGCAGGAGAGCGATGTATATATATATTTATTTACGACCACGGCCACCCGGTTTCGCGTGTAGGCACCTCGTGGTGGCGAGGCCTCTTTCAGCTTCCGCTTGGTTCGGGTGCTGTCGTTTTCTGTCTGGAAGGGAGCGCGCTCTCTTGAGAAAACGATGTTTTGAGGGGGCTCTTGCGAACCCCCCTCGCGTGCCGCTTGTCAGGTACTTCCGCTCAGGTTTGCGTCATGTTTTTCTAGGGAGAGAGCGCCTGGGAGTTCGTAAGGGCCTTGGCGTTTCCGCTTCCGTTTTAGGTTGCCCGATAGCAGACCAGGCTGCATCTTATCATGTTGAAATGCTGTAAGCGTTGACTCTTGGCGGCGGGAGTGAGTTGCTACTAGGGAGTCTGTTGACGGTTGGGTCGGGATATCATAGCTTGCAGTGATTGGACATGCGTACGATGCAGTATTTAATGAAATCTGGAGCTGCTGTCACTTGAGCTCACGCGTTGTTCTTGCTGTGCTCGTCTTGTACGTTGCTCCTGCAAACGGTTGCCCCGTCGATGTTATGATTGTCATCATCATCGTCGCCACCCTCATCGCCGTCATCATCGCGACGACGACCCTCTCGATAACCGAACACCCACTCACGCAGGTTTCTTTGCAGCGTCTGGAGCAGTTCCTGCTCGAGAGTGAGACCGAGAGGCTAGACTCATTCATCCAAGGTACCCCCGCGCCGCCCTCCGAGTGCGCCAGTGATCTTGGTCCAAAGATAGTTATGCGGAACGCCTCCTTCGGGCCTGCGGCAGGTAAGGGGGCCTTTCGAACCATATGTTTCTTATTTTTCAACGTATCGCGTACGTACGCGGCCTTGCGATGCACGTTGACATCCCATCGGGACGCGCGCGGGCTAGACGATAGGTATACCGCTTTCCGCGCAGTTCTGTTTCTGACTGAGAGAGATTTTCATCTGAGGAACTAACTGCGCAGCAGTATCGTCGGAATCCTTTCGAAAATCTTATTCGATGCATACCTGTTCCGCGGGAACATATTTACTGATCAGAACATCACATGGTTGGTACACATAGAGGGATAAATAGGGGGGCATACGGGTTTGGGGTCCATCGTCGCCCAGGCCAAGCTCGTGCAAGATTCCCCCGCGCCTCCCATTGCACCTCTGACCCTCTCCGCTCCTGGCCGGACGAACGTTGCAGGCGACCCGTGCCTCGAGCAAGTTTCGGCGCAGATGGGAATTGGCCTCTCGATTATCGTTGGGACCATCGGCAGCGGGAAGAGTACGCTGCTGCAGGGACTCGTGGAGCACCTTCCGGTTGGCGGTAGCGACGGCCGCGTCGCGCGGAAGGTCGGAGAGGTTAGGGTGGAGGCGTTGGACAAGAAGGTGGCGTTTTGTCCGGACAGCCCGTGGATCGTGAACGCCTCCGCCCGCGACAACGTGTGCTTGGGGTGAGGCTTTTTGTGTGTGTGGAGGGCTGGGTGGGCGGGAGCCGCACTCAATTTTTTACTTGCCTTAGTCAATTTACCATTGACCACGCATCCCTGTCGAGTTCCCTTTCGAGGCGGAGTGGGGCAGGGGGGCGTGCTCATTTGTTGAGCACCTGAATCATTTTAGCTATCGACCACGCATCCCTTTCGAGACGCAACACCGTTCCTACTCCTCCTAGTAGAGACACCTCCAACATCCTGGCGCTCATTACGTGTATTCTGTAGATTGCAAAGATAGCAGTTGCCTACCTTATCCCCTTCCTGTTTTCTTTTTGTGGACACCCATCTATCCCCTAGAATAGCGACCGTTTGTTCGCTTTTATCTAACATATTAAACTTAGTTTCTAGGGAGCGCGGGGGGGAAGGGTGACAATGAAGGCTTTGCTGTACCAGTAGACATTTTGGAATGGCGAGGGTTTGTTACATGTTTCTTTATGTCGATCGTAGTAGCAAACTGTCGTGTCGTTCGTGAAGTGGTGTTTGCAAGGCGCCTCAGCGAGGTGATAGCAGTGGAGGTGGTAGGGCGTCGAATCTGTGCAGAAGATATCTTCGAGTGGGAGGAGGTGGTAGCAGCGGATGTGGTGCGGTGGCGTAGCTCACGTGGCCCACGACGCAGGGGATTGGGCGAAAACCAATTTGTGGCTGGGTCAAGTACCCCCGCCCATGGCGACAAATCCGTAACTTTTTTTTTTAACCTTTAGAGCCGATGGCAATGCCGCAGTACTTGCCTTTTGTTGCGACAAAAATAATATCTAATCGTTTGACCGGCGCTTAACGCGTCCAAACAAACGCCCAAATGCTGAGGCATCGCCTGCCGCAACGCCTGCTTCCGCGATCGCTGCGATGCCTGCTCCAGTGCCTCATGAAATGCCTGCTTCAAACAATGCCTGTCGCAATACCTCATCGCCTCGTATAGGTCTTCCGTAGAGTCGTTCGACGAGGCCCTGTACCGCCGCTGCATTACCGCGTGTGCCCTGGAGGAAGACTTCGGGGAGTGGTCGGAGGGCGACCTCACAATCATCGGAGCCAAAGGTGGGATGATGGGACACGGTCGCCGACCACCCGAGAGAGCACTGTGGCAAAGGCTTTTTGTTTTTGGAAAAAAAAATGCGCATGCGTGTCGTCTCCAGCCCAACCAGATAAGCGCGGAAAAAATTGGTAGCGGCAAGCAGGGGCTCGAAAACGTAACCCGAGCGAAACAAAAGAAAAGTCAAGAGATGGAGATATGCAGACAAAAAAACCCGGAGAGGTACGTAGCGAGAGAGACACATCCAACACAGCAGTGGTATCACGTGTTATAGGGTGTGTGTGGCGTGTTATCCTGATCCGTAGAAAAATATTTTGCCGGTTTCGACTCGAATTCAGACGCCTTTTGAGTGTATTCGCACGCGTGACGTGTGCGATTGTGTGGTCTTTTGTTTTTGCTGTGAGAACGTTTACTTGTGCTCGTACGTTTATAGCACCCCTGTACGGTAATGTTCGGTGCACGTCGTTGTATCTCCGTAGACTCCGTACGCGCCGACGATTTTTTTTCCGCCTCGAATTTGTTTCGGTTTAGAGGGGGGGGGGGGGGGGGGGGGAGGATCATCGCTCCTCCATGCTGTGGTGATTGTATGTTGGGGCTTGCAAAACCGGTATTCCAGGTACTTGGGCTGAAAAGGGCGTGATCGCCTTCATAGTCGACTTGACTGCTGTGTCACCGGGTTCTGAGCCGTCCCCCCCCCACCCCAAGCTAATTCGACGTCGTTATCCATTTCCAACAAACTGCGCCTCACGAACGGGTGTCAGAAGAACACGGCTCACCCTTCATGTGACTCGCCGAACACCGCACGTGTCGCTCCGCGCTTGTTGCATGCGATGTCTGCCTGCTCGTTGAAAACCCCGACGTCCTCCGGCCCGGCATTGTATAGATGCGAATGTCTCTGCGGTCCTGCGACTGCCGCCATGCATACCATGTGTACAAATACGTTTTTTCTCTTCTCTTGCCCCAGGAATCACGGTCAGCGGGGGTCAAAAGGCCCGCTTATCTCTGGCCCGCGCCATGTACTCCGGGTGTTCCGTGGTCCTCCTTGACGATCCGCTGTCGGCCCTCGACAACATCGTAGGAAGCTGGGTCTTCAAGCGCGCCGTGTGCGAGATGGCTCGGGACGCGGCGATCGTCATGGCCACCCACCAACGCCAGGTTTGATGCACCGCCCCTCAACAAAGCAGCGCCCGTTAGCAAAGCTTAGCGGTGTAGGGCGAGCGAAACCGTTCCCGTCCATGGTTTGTTTAATATGGTGGCCGCGAAGAGCGAGAGCTCAGGGGGGGGGTGGGGGTGGGGGTGGGGGGGGGTACTCGTGTCATGCATGGCCGTAGTAGTATGACTGCAGAAAATCGCATCCCCACAACGTCAGGACGGAGCACGTTCAGGTTTTTCGCCGATCAGGCAGACTTTGCTTGCTGGCACCAAAGGCGAAGCCAAACGTGAGATGTTGGGCGAGTCGCACTGACGGTAAGCTGTATCCTGCTAAGAACCGCTTGTGAGGTGGATTTTTTTTTCATATATATATGGGACGGCGTCGAATGCCTAGCGGGGGGGGGGGAAGGGGGGAGGAGGTGGGCGGTGTCGCATACAATGGCTCCGCGAGAGTCAGGGGGGGGGTCGAAGATATATTGTATGTTTTAGCTGTATCCGTAAACGCCAGTGATGCGTTTCAGGTTGGGTTTTCGTGGGAGGCGCTCCACGGTAAGGGTCTCGCTCTTTTTTCGAGCCCAAAAATTTACAACTGATGGGGAGCTAGCTATCAATGCCTACCCAATAACCCTGGAAAACCGACGTGCCACACGCGGATGGTGTGCTTCCATGGCTTTTGTGACAACAGTATCTACCGGTATACATATATTTCATGTATCAGTATGAGCCAGCCTGTTCAACCCCAGCGAGAAGAATTGGCGATAAAAAGTGACCACTTCAGCAACGTCAACTGCGTGATTTTGAGGACGGGGTGGGGGGGGTGATGCGGATTATTTGCCCGAGTTACAATGCAAGGAGGAGTCGTACAGCACGGGGGGAAACCTGGTCCCTCAACCATTGCTTCGGTCGCTCAACCATTGCTTCTTTGCCGACCCCCCGAGGAGTGCGGCCACGCGTTTTCTCATGGGGACCGTCGCGTGCTTCGACGAAGTTTACACACAGCACTATCCGTCTGGCACCGGCACGGCTGCATACACGGACCATTGGAGTTCTGCTTCGGGCTTTGTAGCGCGCAACTGTTCTCGACGCGCCGGTTGTGTGCGCGAGGCGTGAACTCCTCCAGACTCGTGCTAGGATGGGGTATGCCTTGACAGACGTCACTCCCTGGGAGAAACTCTAAGGACTGCTTGGTATTCAACTTTCATGTATGAACGGTCCTTGTGTGCCCGCACAGAGTGGTAGCCTTTTTTTTAGCCGAAACAATTCTGGCTCACGGGTAGGCCCTTAAAAAAGAGGAACTGACTGCTGCTGCCATCCCATTTGTGTTTTCCGGCATGTTTTTTGCTTGTATCGGTATATAATCGGTATATAAAAAGTATGAGACTTCTTCTGATCGCGGGAGTAAGCTTATTATTTTTTTTTTTTCTCTCTTCTCAAAGCCTGTTTTTTTTTTTCGTGAGAGAAGCAGCCCTTCGAGTGAGGAAGGAGTCTGAGAAAAGTAAGGGGTGAGTCCGCATGTTTTTTGCTTGTATCGGTATATAATCGGTATATAAAAAGTATGAGACTTCTTCTGATCGCGGGAGTAAGCTTGTTTTTTTTTCTCTCTCTTCTCAAAGCCTGTTTTTTTTGTTGTTGAGAGAAGCAGCCCTTCGAGTGAGGAAGGAGTCTGAGAAATGTAAGGGGTGAGTGATGCCACGGCAGGCAGGGGTGGTTCCTTTTGTTTTCTGAGCTCCTCGCTCAACACGAGAGGCTCAATATCTCACCCTAAAATATGTCCTACCGAAGAAGTTCGTTCGCGGAGCCGGACCAATCCTTCTATTCTCTAACGCCTACGTACAACGACTGTTCTAGCAAAAGTATCATTCAAACGGTTTACATAGCCGGTAGTTCCTCAACTAAACTAACGCCTACGTACAACGACTGTTCTAGCAAAAGTATCATTCAAACGGTTTACATAGCCGGTAGTTCCTCAACTAAACGAGCTCACCCGGTCAGCAAACATTTCGCCGAAAAAGTGGAACTCCTGGCGTGGGATGAGGTCAGATGCCGCCCCTGCCGCAGCGGGCTCCGTTGGGCTGTGTCCACATGTATCCTCCAGCGATCCGGGTTGATTTGGTTTCACTTTGGTGAACTTCGTCCATTTTGTACACTCTATAAATAGCGCTTTTCTTGGCTTGCGTGTTTTTGTGGACTTTGTCTCATCATCGTATTATGTGAAAGCGCTGCTGTGTTGTGCCGAGCCGCCCCCCCCCCCCCCCCCCCCCCCCCCCCGGCCCCCCCGCCCGGCGAACGTGGTGGGAGGAGTTTGTCCAGCCTACAGGCCACCAAGAAACGGAGGGTGTTGTCTTCACAGCGCAGTGTGAAGCGTTTGCCGTTTCTTTGCTGGCGGCTGCGCTGATCTGTTGCTGTTGCTGTTGTTGTTGAATCTCACCGTTGCTCAATACTGGTCTTGGCAATCTGCCCCGAGGTCATGGAAAGGCGCACCCTTGCGTAAGGTAGCCAGGAAAAGAAACCCAAAGGAAGCTCAGTCGGGGTGGCAAGGTGACAGCCGGTTGCACGACCTATTGTAACTTGTCGTATGTCCTTGGAGAGGGATGCATGTAGAACACGTGCGAAAGGCCTGTACCATACGGCTGGTAAACTTGAGTATACTCTCATCTTCAGTATTGATCGAACTCATATGATAGGTATCGCATTATTTTAGTGAGAAATTTTACGAACACTTCCGTCCGTGCCGCGCCACTCCCCAACTCGAGCACCAACCATTATATCACCACCCCCCCCCAATCAACGCAGAAATCGTCATCGTGTTCGCCTCTTTTTATCGCAATTTTTCCAGTCTGAAGTCTCTAAAGGGTTACGCGATATATTCGACCATCCCACTGGAAGATAAAACAACAAAATATTAAAAAATACTTTTTTTTCTGTTGGACTCCTCCCCCCCCCTCCTTCCAGTACATGCGCGAAGAAGGCTGCAAGGTATTCGTCATCGCCGACGGGAGGTTGCGGGCCGAAGGAGAGGGGTTCGCGAACGGTATGTCGCCTGGAGGCGTTACTGCCAAGGGTGGTGGAGGAGCGCAGCAGGTGAGACAACATCCCGCCAACCGGTGGCTTATTTAACCGTTTTTGGGATTTTACTGGATAAAAAGTAAGAAGCGTCGGGAAATTGCGTGACAGATCGGACAGATCTTACAGATTATTCCCACTCCATGATTTAGATCTTTCAGGGAAAGCGAGCTTCCTGATACGCATGTGTACATGATCCACTAACGGATGTTCTCGGGTGGGAGCCATACCATCTTGACGATCCGTCGGAGATGGGACGTTTCTTGGGTTAGATCCGTGCCATATACAGATCCTGCTCAGCCTGACCCTCAGAACGGCCGGCTAGGCGCTACTGTAGATGATCTATCTGTAGATGATTTATCTGTAGACGATCTATCTGTAGATGATTTGTCTGTAGACGATCTATCTGTAGATGATTTATCTGTAGACGATCTATCTGTAGATGAATTATCTGTAGACGATCTATCTGTAGATAATTTATCTGTAGACGATCTATCTGTAGATGATCCATCTGTAGACGATCTATATGTAGATGATTTATCTGAACATGGTATATATGTAGACGATATACCTGATCTGTCCGACCTGTGGAATTGTGGCGGGAGTAAGAAGAGGTACACACACGCGCACGGCATGATGCTACCTACATGTACGTTTTTTGTCGCACGCTTTTTCCTGAGGAAGGCTATTTTTTTTAGGTCGCTACACTCGTACGAAGCGAAGAATGTGTTAAACTATTCATAACCGAATATAGTGTTCTTCACATGTGTCTATCGTGGGTTCTGCTCATCGCTATGGCCCCCCGTAATAAAACCAACTCATAAATCTGCACCCACACCTTCGAGGGGGGGGGGGGGGGGGGCAAACAACATACTACTCTGACCGATGTTATTAGAAACGTTCGGACTCATGACGTGAGTGTCAAACGTGGATTATATTCCAGGCCAGACTGGCTGGCAAAATTGGAATGGGAGTTGGATCGCTTTGTTTTGCAGCGAGAAAAAACGGTAAAAAAACTAAAAGTCGATTTATTGACTGGAGATATTTGGTGCTGTCGTTTCACAACGTTGGCTGGAGACACTTGCGATTGGTGTCGGATGCATTGGCGTTTTTTTGGTCGATTGATGGTGAATTGCGAGAAATGTGCGCCACGAGGTTATGTAGGCGCAAGGGTCCGACAAAACCTACCAGTGTGTTTGTTTAGCGGAGCATGTGCAGGAGGGCATTTCCGCAGGTCAGACGTGTTCATTCCGAGCTTAGCGTGCTTGGAGAGGTTCAGAGATTGTAGAGCGCGCAAGGTGCCGACGTCCGCCTCACTCGCACGATGCAACTCCCCCTTCATGCCACGCGCCGAACATTCCACGGCGCTCCGCGCTTTGTGTACGCAGTGTCTGTTTGGTTGGTGTAAGCCGACGTGCTCCGTACCGGCATCGTAGGGATGCGAGGGGCTACGGCGATACATACGTCTACAGCGATGCATGACAATGAGTACACCCCCCCCCCCCCCCCGGGCCATGCACGACATGAGTAACCCCCCCCCACCCCCCCCCCCCCCCCCCCCCCCCCCCCCCCCCCCCCCCCCCCCCCCTCAAGTCGAAAATAATGAGTCCACACTAAAACCAGTACGTAGTGCCTGCTCTGTGAAATTATGGCTCACGCTCGTGTCTGCACATACCGGTAGTCGCGCCCGGAAGGCCCCTCTACCTTACACCGAAGCAACCCCCCGAAATGCAGTTGGCGCGAAACGGTGGCAATAAACCTGACGGAGCGAAAGTGCAAACCTACGATCGCTCGTATTGGACGTTTCGCGGGGCCAGAGAGAATCGTCAATCGCCCGCATGAATACGCCCGCAGCGAGGTGCTGGCTGAGGGATCTATTACCTTTTTTTTTTTTTTAATCCCCTGCCCGCGCGCCTCACGCTTGGTGCAGCATGCAGTGTTCGCCTGGTCGGTGAAAACCCGACATGCTCCGTCCCGGTATTGCAGGTATGCTAGGGTCCATGCTCATACGACGACGGCTATGCAAGGCAATGAGTACCCCCCCCCCCCCCCCCCCCCCCCCCCTAGTCGAGGTTCGTAAAAACCCGCTGTTGATCTGCGTGAATGGCTTTCCTCAAGGGAATGCAGTGGTGTTGAGTGGATTCCTGTATGTAGTTGTCCGCTTTTTTCGTCTTGTGCACGGGTTCAAGAAGAATATTGGTCTCTGCATGCTTACAGGTCCTGGTTATCCCCGCATCGAGGCAGCGAAAACGTCGCCTCACCAAACAGTTATTGATACGTGCGCGCGAAAAAAAACGGCACCCTGCTTCGGCGGGCGCTTCAATGTGTTCGTGTGTTTTTTCTTGCTGGCTGTGCGACGCATACCCGCCACACGCAGCGGTAGTCGCAGCCGTAGCAGCAGCAGCAGCACCAGCACCAGCAGTAGGAGGGAATTTTTCGAGAAGAAGAAAAGGAGACCCACGAAAACATAGCTTCGCATGGCCCACCCCGTTGATCATCACGTTTAGTAAGTAGGGCTATCAATAGTATCCGCCACGCACGCATGTACCTATTACCCCAGGGAGCTTACTTCCGGCCTCCCATAAATTCCGATCCCACCAGGCGGTGATGGACACACACGTTAGAGTGTGTGTATCTTTTGGCCTCCAGCACGCGTCCGCAATGCCCCATGTAGGCGTTTTTTTACGCAGCAACTGCTTAGGGGGTGTTCGTGCAGAGGTCGCGAGTTCGGCGAGGTTGTCTCGTCTCCTGCCCTTCCGGCTCCTCCCAGGTCCCGTTCAGGCTCTCGGTGGTGCCCAGCGCCCCCGTATTGCTCGCTCGCGCTCGCACCTATAAAAATGGTTGGCGGAGAGTACAGAGATCGCGCTTGGTGTCAATATATTCGCAACAAAACAAAATAGAACGAACCGGGAGCGCGCGTACTCGCTTTCAATTCAGCTTCACCCAATGAAACCGCCTACCGCGTGTGAGCGATGTTGCCCCTCCCCCCCCGCGCGCGCTTGGTGCAAGCAATGTCTGCCTGGTCGGTGAAAACCCGACGTGCTCCGTCCCGGCATTGTAGGGATGCGAAGGTCTATGGTCACATGACTACGGCCATGCACGAAAATGAGTACACCCCCCCGCGCGCGACCCCCTGTTCTCCCTCTCTACCTCCATCGGCGTGGAAGAGAACACCCACAACCAGAACGCCTCTTGGTTGGTTTTCGGCAACCCCCACCTGTTCCCTCGCTCGCTATTCGTGTCGCCGTCGGGACGTGCAGGGCGAGCTAGCTCCCGGTGGTTCCCGAGGTCCTTCGGGTGAAGGCGCGGCGAGTCCGGGGACAGAGGAGCCCCATGTCGGCGAGGACAGAGAGGTGATGGTGATGATGGTGGTGGTGGTGGTGGTGGTGGTGATGAAGTTTTTGTTTTTGTGTTATGTGCTGTGCTTGGTCGTCGTGGACGTGGTTGCCGTTGCGGCCGACCTCCGTGCTCTTCCGAGGGACTACCAGCCTATAGTAATCAGGCTCCGCGATTTGGCGCCAATAGTGCGATATATCTCCGTATGTTGTTTGCCCCCGCCCTGCTTGTTTATCGTTGCTGTGTTCCCCCGTAACGACAGTCCATGTAGTGGTGAGCGACTCTGTGTGGTCTACACAATTTTGGCCTCTCGCAACGTGATCATGTTTCGTTCGTTTGTTTTGTTTTGTTTCGTTTCTCGCGTTTTTTTCCTTGGTGTGGTGCACCCTTGGCTGCTAGGCGCAGAACATGTCGCGGCTCTCTGCGAAGGTTGACATCGACAGAGAGAAAGGAGGGGTTTCCATGAGCGTGTATGGCGGATATCTTAAGGCCTGTGGGGTGCTCGTCGTGTCCCTCGCGCTGGGCACCTCTGTCTTTGCCCAGGTGAGGGTGGGTGGAGGATTTCCGCACCAGCTTACTGCGAAGCTTATACGTGTATTTTTACCCGCAACCCTTTCGGCCTAATGGGGCCTTTTTCAAAAGTATAAACTACCATAAATGGGCTTAGTCGGGCTATGCTTCGGACATTATCAGCACAATATGGGGCAAGCATAGTAGCATACTTGTTTTTTGTTTCTTGTTCGTTTAAAGGCCTAAAAGTAAGAAGCAGTGGGCCGAATCGATAAAAGCCTGCTAAAGGCACCGCGTTCACGCACAAACTATCATGCAGCAATGCCCCTCTATTCTCCAATTCGTTTCTGTACGTGCGGTCGGTTCGGGCGGTACTCTCATAATAGAGCACAGCTCTCTCTCTTCACCGAACCGTTCCCCTGCGTACTGTCGAGTTTGCGAGCTTCTCCCCGCGTGCATTGCACTTGCCGATTGTGCACCCGCCATACCGGTGTCGCGCAATTGCTGCGCCCAGAGGAGAAGTTTGGGTTTTCTAAACGACGCGTCTTCCAGCCTGGGCACGACCTTTGCCCGCCGTGCCTGATTGGTTTAAATTTTGTTCTCACTGCTGTGCCACAGGTTGTGGACGTTTCGAAAGAAGTCGTTCTAGCTGTCTGGTCCGACAGTCCCGCAGGAAAGTCCGCCTACTTCTTGACATGGTGAGAGCGACCCCCCTCCCCCCCCCCCCCCCCCCCCCAACTTCGTTTTATTTCACAGCGGGTTGTGGTCCTCATGTCCTTGCCTCACATCTAGGGTGCGGAAATACGACCTTCGTCAGATTATGTAGCACCCCTTCTCGTCAGGGAGAGCGTTTTTTTTTTTTTTGCTGCTATTAATAATATGTTGTTCGGCGCCTCTCTGCTGCTTGATCACGTTGTCCTATTACGGGGGGCCATGGTAAGTAGGACCTACGGTACGCGCAAAAACCTATATATTTCCCTATTTTTACTAACAATAGTTGGTCCTGTTTACTATGGTCCCCCGTAATAGTGGCTGGCTCGCACGTGTTGTAGTAAGTAAACGTGGGAAAAAATCGGTGGGCATGTGGGTGCTTCCGGTCCAGAGGGCAACATGGTTGCGGTCGCATGAGGCCGCCCCCCCTTTCCCACCCCTCCCCGTCGCGAGATAACCACAGTTAAACTCGCGACGGCGGCTAACTTTACCTCGTGCGCATGCATCACTCCGTGTCTGTGTGTCTGTGTGTGCGTGTGTGCCTGTGTGTGTGTTTTGCAGGTACTCCGCGGTCTGCCTGGCGGTGATGGCTATGAACCTGTTCCGCTTCTTCGTGGTGTGCTGGCTCGGCCTGCGCGGCAGCGAGACCCTCCATCGCTCGCTGCTCCGGAAGGTGCGCGGAAGGGTCGGCGGTGTACCGCGCGCGAGTTGCGACGCGATGCATGCACGCCACGACAGTGGTGCCTCGTTTTTGTAAAAACAAAACGAAATATGAGGCTTTTTTTTCTCTCTCTTGAGAGCCCTACTGCTTCAACAAAAGTGTGTACTTAACCCCGATGAGTGATCCCATCGCCTACAAGGTCTCCATTTACATATATATAAATATATAGCATTTAGAGTGCCAGTCAGCCACCCCGTAGTTTCTTTCCACTTATTCTCGCTTCGATTTTGTAACCGTTTTTTTTTTTCGGAATCGGGGAGGGTGCAATCTGGTTCAACATACTTTTACGATTAAAACAAATGGCATTTCCCCCAACTTCTGCTCGTACACGTTTTTTTTTTCCCGAGTGCGGACACACGAAATCGAAATACACTGTTCAAATAAGGTCCTCAGTTGCAATGACGTATCGGGTAGGTCCCCAGTTGCAATGGTTGGGAAGCCCGATCAGTCAGAAGTATTGTGGACAGAAGGTGGTACCTGTACCTCTATCGTACCACGCGAAACGAGCCCGCCCGCGCCCTGCCTCCTCGCCGCGCCGTTTCTACTGCAGTTTCGAGATGTCTCGTTTTCCGGCATGTTTTTTGTTTTTCGGAGCCGCTCGACATTGATTGGTCGGCGTCCGTCCTCCTTTTGTTTTGTAGCGCGGATGATTGGGGCTTTTTCGGTCGCTCTGTGGGACACACACCGCTTCGTTTGTTTTTTTCGTGTGTGTGTGTGCTTGTTTTGTTTTGTTTTGTACGGTCTGTTTCGGCCCCCCGGGGGGGGGGGGCAAACCTCGGTGGTGCTTCGCCGAACCTCTCTAACATCATCCAAAACATTTGCCTGGTACTCGTACATGCGTTTGGTATCCTCCCGGCGGAACGGTAACAATGGTTGATCAGTTCCGTTTAGGGTACGAGCCGCTCAAATCCCAAGTAGTTTTTTTGCCCCCAAAAAACGGGACTTCAGTCCTAAACGGGATAGGGCTCACCAAAATTCCGCATACAAGAAGCATTTGCCGTGTGTCGGAGGCGGTTTTAGCAAGGAAGTCCCATGTCTCCTGTTCTGTTATATATAGCCCCTTCAGGGATTTCGGGGGGGGGGGGGGGGGGGGGGGGGGGGGGGGGGGGGGGTACTCATTGTCATGAATGGCCGTAGTCGTATGACAATAGACCCTCGCATCCCTGCAATGCCGGGACGGGGCACGTCGGGTTTTCGCCGACCAGGCAAACGTTGCTTACACCAAGCGCGAAGCGCCGTGAGGTATTGGGCGAGTCGCATGAAGGGTGAGCTGCATCCTACTAGGAACCGCTTCTGAGGCGGACTTGCTTATGGATGACGGCTTCAATGAGTTAATTTTAATTTCCGGTGTGGCCTCTCGAAAGACAGCAATGGGAGTGCTATGGGACTGCCTCTTGGGTGCCTTACCATAAACACTACGTGATACTGGTACGATCATTCCCACTTGTGCGGAGTAAAGGTTGTTCACCTCGCACAAATGATCTGGCTCGACCACCAGCTGTGACCGACGGCCAAAAGAAAAAAAAAAAAACCAAAAGCGGTACCCTGGTTGTCCAGCTCAAGTAGTGAGCGGCATCTTTTACAGTGTCGTTGCCAACCGACGCCAACCCAACGTGAGGGGGAAGGGGGGGGTGGGGGGGGGGAGATGTCGACCCGTGTTTTACCCAGATCTCCAAGGAGGATAAAAAAAAAAAAAAAAAAAAGTGTTTTTTTTACGGTTACAGCATCGGAAATACGATAGTGCCCTAGCTGCTATACGTATATAGGGTGTATCGGTTTTTCACATACAACCTGGCCTTGAGGAAAATGGAAGTGTGAAAAATCGATGAACAATAAGCTTCGCAAGAAAATAGCTGCACACCTCAGACAGATCATGTACAGATCATCTACAGATCATTCCCACTCAACACGATCTAGATCTTCGAAGGCAGATAGATCTATTCTCGAGTCTGTATGATCTAGCTCATGTTGCCGGGTGGGAGTCGATATGCTCTGTACATATTTCTTGGGTTGGATCTGTACTATCTATGCAGATCCTGGACAATCCTCTCAAAACAGCAGCTGAGGAATTATAGATGATCTATCTGTGGACAGATCAGATAGGTCATCATGTGTCCGAGTTGTGCAGTAGTGTAAACACGCAAAACGATACTCCAGCGATATTGGGTAGTCCCTCGGTTGAGGACTCCCGTCAGTCGGTCCCAGTGACTGTTTGGCCAAGACGTGGTACCGTACCGTACCTTTTGTTGTGCATAGCACGCGTTTTTTTTTTATATCTTACAAGAGTGCATTGTTGTACATGTGTTCGTTGTCCCTTCTCTCCGACCTGTGTGTGTGCGGGGGGGGGGAGAGAAGGTGATGGGCGCCCCGCTTCCTTTCTTTCAAGTGACCGAGAGCGGTCGGATCACTTCGCGCTTCTCCTCGGACTTCGACGCTATCGACCTGGTCATCCCGGCATCCCTCTCGTCCTTCATGGATGCAGGTGATCAACTCTCTCGAGGAAGACCGTCGGGTGGGGGGGATGGCGTTGTTGCTTTTTGTGTTGATACCGGTGGCGGTGGCGTTGGTGTTGTTTGTGTTCGTGTTGGACACGGTGATGTTGATGTTGGTGTTGATGTTGGTGTTGATGTTGGTGGTAGTGGTGGGTGGAGTTGCTGTGGTGTTGGTGTTGGTGGTGGTGGTGTTGGTGGTGGTGGTGTTGGTGGTGGTGATATCGCAAGTCGTGTGTTATGTTGGTGGGTAGCAAATGGTGGTGATAGCTGTCGCTAGTGCTGTTCAAAATCACACACAGGGGAAACGATCGCAGAGCAAACCATTCAAACAACTTACACCTCCTCCTCCTCCTCCTCCTCCTCCTCATGGCCTATGCTGTGCGGCGCACCCTCCTCTCGTAGCTTATGGGCCCCACTCTTAGCCGCCATAGGCAATGGTTTTTGCTCGCAATGGCTCTAATTAACACCGCTGCGATGGCGGTAATGCCTCATCTTTCGCTAAGTCACGTGAGTAGCTCCATACTATTCGTAAGTCCCCCAGAACCCGACTTAGAAAACACACCAGGTTTGTAAGCTTACCCCGATGAATCATCGCATGTACTACTGTACGTCGTACACCGAGTTTATGTTGCGCGACGCAAATGGGACACCCGCGGGTAAGTAGGTCCGACCCTCTCATTGCCCAAGCAGCTGTCGTATAGCGGGTATTATTCTGTAACAACAAACAACGTTCCGGGTAAAAGCCCCCGATATGGGAAAAAATCCGCCGGTCAGAAACAGGACGGCCAAAACGTGCCACGCCCCTGTCTATTATTCCACCATGCGCGAAGGGAGCTAGCGAGACTCGGGGGGCAAAATCACCCGCCAACTATGCCGGCAGTGGGGCAGGGATATTCGAACAGGCACCACGTTGCATTAGGGTGGGGGTCGCGCAGGCAGTCACGTCGGTCCTTGTGTCTCCCATGGATGATCGTCGTCGCGGGCCGAACAGGTTTGACAATGCTGGGAGCAATTGGCGTAGTGGTGGGAACGTCCCCTGCCGTCTTCCTGTTCATCTTTCCGATCGCCGTGGCTTACTACCGTATCCAGCGGACGTATCGAATGGCGTCGAAAGAGGTGAGGAGGAGGTGGAGGGAGGGGGATCGGAAGGAGGGAGTTGTAGAGAGATGGGGGGAGGGGGGGGGGGGAGGGAGGGAGGGAGGGAGGGAGGGAGGGAGGGAGGGAGGGAGGGAGGGAGGGAGGAAGGGAGGGATTGGGGGAATGGAGGAGGGGCGGAGGGATTGAGAGGAGGGATGGAGAGTAGGGGAAGAGAAGGAGGGAGGAAGGGAGGGAGGGAAGGAGGGAGGGAGGGAGCGGTGGAGACAGTCCTGATGATAGCTTCGCAGTGCCACCGCATAGGCGCCAAAGTGCAGATCCGTGAGTCGGCAGGAGTTCACGACTATAAACTAACCTGAAGGAGACTAACGGACTTTAGTCGGAAATTCGGCTGGTGAAGCCAGCTGATGGCCAGCGGACTTGGCGACTGAAGCCAAACGAGCAGAGCCGGCCAAAATCAGCCTCCCCCAACGAGGCGGCCCCGTTCCAGAATTTCAAAATGTATCCCGCATCCAATAATGGCGCCTACAAGTATGGAAACCCTACAAGTCAGATAGTGGGCACCTCCTGGGAAACCAGCTGCTGTTTGTCCGACTGGTAACTATTTGGTCCTGTGAGTCGTGCCGACCACACAGCTCTTCCTAACTGCCGCGTATAGCTACCTCTATCAATACGCTCCATTGAACCGATTACAACAACTAGTTGGGACGCGTCGTCTCTCCCGCCCTCGTCAGTTTTTCAAAAGTAGCGAACGCACAGCGACGTTTGACGCAACAGCAGGCCCAGGCCGCGCCAACTCCCTTTGCTGTAAAAAATTCAGCAGCAGCAGCAGCAGCATCAATCGGCGCAAATAGCTTTTACAGCTAAGTTTGCGGTCACCTGCCGAAGGTGCGTGAGGCGCCCCCACCGCACGCGCGATTGCACGTCGTTGCAGCAGCGCGCGCACTGTTCCCTCGCGGATCGAATACCTGCCGAAAGCCGCGGCTGAGGTGTGTCCGCGCTCGGAAAAATCTAACGCGAACGCGTGCTCCTGTTCCATTGTCATCCTCCGCCATTCATGCAACGTATCCTTACCTCTGTTGATCGGCGTGGGGGGGGGCCTGGGTCCTCGGACGTGCTCTGGTCTGCATCGGGCGAAAAAACCATGATAACGGGGGGGGGGGGGGACAAAAGCTTAAGCGACTGGACAGTTCGACGAAGCCTCCAATCTTCTCGCACTTCCAAGAGACGCTGGACGGGCTGTCGAGCGTGCAGGCGTACGGCATCGAGGACCGCATGAGGCGGAAGAACTTCTTCGTCGTGGACGCCAACATGCGCGCGCGCCTGACGTGGGATGCGGCGAACAGGTGGGTGGCCGGTGAACAGTACCTGTCGATCCTCGCCCGCTGGTGCATCTGAAGCGTGAAGATGAAGATGGTGATCTCATCCCACTGATACGGGGGACCATAGTAAACAGGACCAAATGTTGTCGAGTAAAAATACGGAAATATGTAGGTTTTTTGTGTGTATCGTAGGTCCTATTTACTCTGGCCCCCCGTAATAGTCCCGTGTCCCTGAAATGTCGCCCGTGGTTACCAAACAGGCTGAACACAAAGCCGTCTCCATGGAAAAAGACGAACGATAAGCACACAACTACAGGCGCAGTTCTGGAACGCGAGGGAACGGTACTATAAATAGCGAGTCGTGATGATTGCAGGATCATCTATTGGCTATTCGTTCACGGTATTGGCGCACTAATGAACGTGTGGGCGTCTCACTCACAACCAAAATGATACCGCAACCATGTTTTGCTGTTCGCCAAGAGCAATCACACATAAATGGGCGTATGGGCGGGGTGATCTGAATTTTTTCTATTTTCGGCCTTTCGTATGTGGAGCGGCCTTGCAGTCGTGATCGTATTGGTATGCCTCGGTGTCGTCGTCGAACTAGCCTGGCGGCTGCGGAGTGTCCTCGGTGTGGGAGATGGTTGTGCTATTCTTCGGGAACACATGGACAAAACAGGCATGTTTATCCCGGGGGCATTTTCCTATGCCTGGAACAGGCGCCTCCAGCTCACAAATGTATGACAACACTCATTTGGCGGTTACATGATAATATTCGTATCTGATACTTGGTGCACACTTTGTGTCCTGCCACCGTGTGTACCCATCTATAAACTCATCCCGACCTGTCCCATCACGCCAGTTGAGCACCGAACACTATCGCAGGCGTGATGCAGGGCATGGGTGGAGGCAGACATGGACCACGGCGTGCTTGGCGTGTCCTTATCCAGGGAGGAGGAGGGAGAGGGGGGGGAGGTCAACCCCGTGTGTAAAAAGCGATTTGGCCAAAGAGCAGATACCGCTCGGACCCGATACGCTTTCGCCCTATACTCGGTACTCATAACGCTATGTACGTATCAGCCCGCCGTTCAAGACGGTTGGAAAGCTGACGAAAGAATCATCGAACGAACCATATTGCCGCAACAAACCTCAACCACCATCTTCCGCTCGTCCAAGGAATGGTCGAACCTACGATGTCGCAGCAACTTCAACAACATCAACCATGTCACGTTTTTCCAGGAAATCGTCGAACAACATCAACCATGTTACGTTTGTCCAGGGAGTCGACGAGCAAAACGTGTTACCCCAAGAAGCTTGCAACGACAACCATGTTACGCTTGTCCGTGTCCCTCAACAAACCGCCTCTCCCTCCCTCCCTCCCTCCCTCCCTCCCTCCCTCCCCCTCTCCGACCAACAACCAACCCGCGACAATGGCTCAACATTCCTTCAGGTGGCTGGGCATTCGCCTGGACTTCCTCGGCGCGCTCGTGGTTTTCCTGGCCGTTCTGGTGGCCGTGCTGGTGGGGAGAGCGACCCCCGGCATGGTGAGCCATTTTGCCGCCGCGGCTACGGCCAGAACGCGGTGTATTATGCTGCCATTTTACGTTTTAGCAGGAGGTCGGTGGCGACGGAGGTGCAATTCGAGTACGGTAGGGAGGTAGGTCGGGGGGCAGTGTTCATGTCATGCATGGCCTGTATTATGCGACCGTAGACCCTCGCATCCCTACCATGCCGGGACGGAGCACGTCGGATTTTAACCCAATAGGCAGACATTGCTTGCACCGTGAGGAGTTCGGCGAGTCGGTCTCATGAAGGGTAAAAACTGCATCCTGCTGAGCACCGCTTGTGGGGACGAGTGTGTATCGGCACCTCGTTTCGTACCTTCACTTGCATATGGATGGCAGCTTCATATTAGTTGAATTGTGATATGGGTGTATTGGTTACTTTTGGCGACCCCTGCGATGTACGCGACGTTCGTTATGCGAAGGGCCGACAGCAATCGCCCGTCGCGATCCTCACACCTTGTCGAAGGCGTCGAGGCTTGTATCTCCTCGAGGTGTCTAGGACCGGAGCTTTAGAGGAAAGGAGGAGGAAGAAAGCTGGTCTCTCCTTTTCTGTTTTTTGTTCGTGACAAAACCTATTTTGTTTCTGGTGTTATCGCCCAAAACATCTCATCGTTTTTTTTTCCCCTCTGCAAAAAAACCTTTTTTCTGCGCTAATTCTGAGTAGTTTGTCCCTAAAAGCATGGGGTGCAGCGGTTCCAAAGGGGTCAAGTATGTCCTTTTAGCGCGGCGCTGTACAGAAAACAAGTATCCTACACTATTTTCAGGTGATTCGTACCCGAAACGGGAGTGCAGTCTACAATGGGTTTTAAACCGGATGGTCGAGTCGGGTTCGGGTCGGGTCGGGTCTGATCGGACCGGGTCGGGTCGGGTCTGATCGGATCGGGTCGGGTCTGGTCTGATCAGATCGGGTCGGGTCGAGTAGGGTCAAGGGATTTTCCGTGAATTCTCACGGGTCGGGTCGGGTCAGGTCAGGAAACGCTCAAATCTCACGGGCCGGAGTGGACCGGAAGACGTGCAATATGGGCCCGTGAACAAGTAACACGTACTATTAGTATGAGCAAGCCTTGGAACCTCAAGTTTGTCAGCATTCTCGGACAACGTCGAGCAAAGAATATTGTATACCAGGTACCCATTAGACTCTATTTCGTGTGGTGCTCGCCGACGAGTTCTTTTAATCAAATTTCCTTAGCACCCCCCACCCCAAAAAGTAAGCCTTATTTTCTTTTTGTTTCAAGATTTCTTACTCCAATTTTCTTAGCACCCCTCCACCCCAAAACGTGAGCCTAATTGTCTGATAATTTCACGATTTCGTAATCAAATTTTCTTAGCACCCTCCCATCCAAAATGTGAGCGTCATTTTCTCGTTGTTTCACGATTTCTTACTTCAATAATCTTAGCACCCCCCCCCACCCCAAAACGTGAGCCTTATTTTCTTATTCTTTCACGATATCTTACCTCAATAATCTTAGCACCCTCCCACCCCACAAAAAACGGCCATATTTTCTTATTCTTATTTTGTTGTTTCCTATGATTGTATGTCCCATGTCATCTCGCAGGTGGGCCTCGGGCTGTCTTACGCCCTCACAATCACGCGCACCCTGAGCTTCGGGGTCCGCTCGTCTACCGCCCTAGAGAACCAGTTCAACTCCGTCGAGCGCGTGCAGCAGTTCATAGGCCTGCGGCAGGAGGAAGATGAGGTAATGGGAATGCCGCGCGGGGTTTCCGTACACGGAGCACGGCGGCGTTCACGGTTTCGCTACCGCGCTGTGGACTATGTTATGCTTTTTTTTCTTCCTTGTCCCGTCTCTCTTCGTGTTAACGGTTAACCCCCGCTCGTGTTATTAGCTGTTTTCGTTCCCTGCGTGATGTTTCGAAAATCCGCTCTTGATTATGTCTTCGTGCTATGTGGTGATGCCGGTTCGTGCTGCTTAATGCCCCTTCGTCTCAGCGGTTTTGCGTTCGGCACGTGTGATGTTTCGCAACCGCGCTCACGAATCATGTGTGTTGTGTTGTTTTGTTCTTTCCCGGCTAACTATTCTTCGTGCGAAAATCACGCTCGTTCGTGTCAGCTACCGGCCCGCTCGTGTTGACGGTCTTCTCGTTCGGCACCTTATCTTTCGCAACCGCGTTTTCGACTGACTCTTTTGTGCTGGTTTTGCTCTCCTGGTTGCGCGCCTCTTCGTTTTAGCGCGTCTTCGTGCTAGCGCCTCGCTCTCCCCCCCCCCCCCCCCCCCCCCCCCCCCCCCCCCCCCCCTCTTCGAATAAGATACGCGTTACCCTTCCAAAAACGCCTCCACGTTTTTCTCGACAACTTCTTTGTTGGAGATGGGGACCGTGGTGGAAGGTGTGACGTACTGTAGTCTCGATGGGGACCGTGGGGGGCGGTGACCGTGGTACTTCGGGGTAGCGGTAGGCACGATCACGTAAATGTCCGTTTCGTCCTGCCGCGATCTCCTCTTGGACGGCGTTTGTAAACGCGGGAGATTAGCTATGGCTACGGTACAGGGTCCGCTCCCGAGAAGGAGCTGTTCCGAGCAAGCCTTAAAAACTTTTTTGCTGTGACCACAACGTCGCCCAAGCTTGAGCTTAGGCTACTCTGCATGATTAAAGTGTGCCGTTCGCCCCAGTAAGGTGACATCTGGAAGTGGCCAGACCGGAAAAATAAATTAACTCATTGAAGCTTTCATCCATGTGCAAGTCCGCCTCAGAAGCGGTTCTAGTAGTAGGATGCCGTTCGCCCTTCATGCGACTCGCCGGACACCTCACGGCGCTCCGCGCTCGGTGCGAGCAATGCCTGCCTGGTCGGTGAAAACCCGACGTGCTCCGTCCCGGTGTTGTGGGGGTGCGAGGGTCCAGGGACATACGACTTCGGCCATGCATGATATCGAGTGCACCCCCCCTCTCCCCCCCCCCGAACGTCAGAGTGATGTTCTTATGAATACTAGGTTATTTAATGTTTGTGCCCATAAACTAGTAGTCTGAGCAGGGCTTGATTGTTTAGTGACACCGACCCTTTCGCTGCTATTGAACATGCGGTAGTGATATATTAATACATCCCAGTAGGATTTGATTTAGCGTTCGCCGCCAAGCGTGATTTCATACTCCAATTTTCTCAAGTGCGCCCCCCAAAATGAGCCTGACGTTCTCATATGCGAGGCTACTTATTATTCGCAAATCTATGTACTGCTCTGGTATATATACTGTATGTGCGCCTCTCTCGCGATGTCTCATTTCTCTGGTGGGGCAAATGCCTAATTGCAGGCGTATTCCGTCGAGTCGGTAAGCGACGCCAGTGAGAAAAAACAGAAGCCTCCGATTGAACTTCTCCCTTTCTTCGCCCTGGGATGGCGGCCGGCAGTTAGTGGAGTGTATGTACCCTCTCAAGCTGAACTATTGCACCGGATGCACGCGTTTTGGCTTCAGGTCGTCCGTCTTACACCTCAACCCCCACTCTCTAGCTAAACGCATACGGTCGTATTTTGTTTGATATCCAAAACCTCCAGAGCTGAACTCTCACGCTACAGTACATGATACAAGTACACATGCGTTCATTTGTTTTCGGTTCGTTCAAAACCTTTTGGAGCTCCATCAATTCTGTTGAAAAATGCTGAATGCATACGATAGTGTCTTTGAACGCTTTCGACATTTTGTTTTTCGGTCCTGCTAAACCCGGTCGTTTTTTTTTTTTTTTTTCTTCTTCCTCTTCTTTTGATCGTCAGGACGAGCGTCGTCGTCAATCCATACCGAAGTCGTGGCCCTCGAAGGGTCTCGAGATGCGAGGCGTGTCTGCCAGACATCGCCGGGACCTTCCGGCAGCGCTCAACGGGGTCAACCTTTCTGTCAGGTATTTGTTTCACCCCGATGGGAGATGGAGCGCGGGGTGTGTCCACACGGCATGCGCGGGGCGCGTGCCGGGGTAGGGGACCGGGGAGCGTTTTCTTTTTTTTTGCCGAATTATTCAAGTCTGAAAATCTCTACAAAAACCTAACACAGTGGAGTACCCACCTTAAAAGACCAGCTCGTGACAGCTTTTTTTTAGTTGGTCCTATCTCTATTCAATGGTCTGCTGCAACAATCATCCTATACTATTTCGGAGTAGGTTATTTATGGTGGCATGCCTATTTTGTCTACCTGGCCTTGTGTCTCCCGAAAAGGCTTGAAAACGGATGTATTTTCTTAAAGCGGGTACCCCACTCTTTGGTTAGAGTCCATGCACACGGGAGTCGTGCTATCATGCCATCGAGGGTATCAAGCACTGTTTGACAAAAAAAAAAAGACCTTTGACGGACGGGGGCTCCTCAGCTAAAAGAACTAACGCCCAGTATCTGTGGAATCTCATGACGTTTTACAGAAATAAAAATATTCGTCGTGTACCTATGCTATTATTTTTGTTTTCGTCCAATTTGCTATTTTGGGGCTTCCGTCTTATCAACTCTCTGGGTACACCAGAGGAGGGAAAAAAATCGACAATCAGAAGTGACGATCACAGCAACGCGGCCACTGCCGTGACTGGGAGAAGATACAACAAAAATGGGAGCCGAGGTCACATCTGCTGTGTAGAACGAAATAATTTTCCAGGAATATTCCTTTGCTCTGTATGTGCTTGTACGTACACGTACTGCCACAATAAACAGCCTAAAAAGAACGTGGAGGGGGGTCTGATTGTGATATAGCTCCGCGGTCTACTGGTGATTTTGATGTCGGGTTCAGCTCCGCGGTTCCGACGTTTTTCTACCGTTCGATGATTCCTGACCGTTTACGGTTCGTGCTTCGTGCTCGCGGCCTCCGGCGGCTCCTGCGAAGGGCTAATTATATATCTGCACCGTGTGGGTGGGGGCGGGGTACCAAATGGGATCACGTCCGGGTGGTATCAGGATGGGCCAAGCAGGGGCCTGCTTTGTTTTCCCGCTTTTTATGGAGAACATTCGCAGAAAATTATTTATCCACGGCACGGAGAACTCGAGTGGAAAAAGGAAGTCGTACAGCACGGACGCGAACAGGGCTCCGTCCCTTCCCGCTGGGCGTCGTAAACGGTCGATAGCGCCGCAGCGGTTACCATTGCTCTGTTTACAGTCGCTTTCCCTGAAGAGGGGGTCCCTAACGGCGGCTGGCTTTCGCAAACCAAACCCGGGGGGCACATCGCGAGCCCCTCCCCGCCCCCCCTCGCCCCTACGCAGACCAATGGTTGAACCTTTTGGCACCGCAGTTCGGTTTCGCGGACAAATCACTCAAATTCCAAGTAGTTTGTCCTCAAGACGGGACTGCGGTGCTAAAAGGGGTTTTAAGGGTTTTGTTGATCGGATCTCGCGTGTCCGTTTTTCCGCAGAGAGGCAGTTTTTTTTTTGGGGGGGGGGGTGAAAATTACGGAGATCCTGAAGTCAGCAGCCTCGGAGAACATGGTGTAGGTGTGTGCCCGCCCCCGGCCGTGGCGTGCACGATCCTAAAGCGTGGTGTCGTATTGCCAGACGGACTGCTTCTGCCGTGGCCGGAAGTGTGTGCTACGCACGGCCGTGCGTGTTTTGCTGGCAGCAGTGTGATAGAGCGCTCGAACGACGTTTTTTTTTTGAGCTTCCGTGGCGTTCCGGCACGGTAGCACGGGGGGTGAACTCTCATACATGCGTCGTGCATAGGTTTCATAGGTAGCGAGTGCGCTTTGAACGAAAAGTGATGCAACACAATGTTTTGCGGACCGCTATAAAAAAGCAGCGATTGCGCTTTGAACGAAAAATGATGCAACATGATGTTCTGTAAACCGCTATAAAAAAAGCTGCACATCAAGATCGAAGCATGACGCACGGCATGCAAATAGGACTTTCGAGGATTTTTTTTTTGTTTTTTGTTTTTTTGTTTTTTTTTAATCTCACAGCTGATGTATTTTGTTGTTTTTTGTGAGTTTTTAAAAATTGTATCGGAGGGCTGCTCGGAGCATGCCTATGCACGCGATTGGCGCGCATGCTTTCAAGATAACTGTTCGCGTTTTGCATTTATTATTACGGGGGGCCATAGTAAATAGGACCTACGGTACCCAAAACAAAACCTTTCTATTTCCCTATTTCTACTAACAATATTTAGTCCTATTTACTATGGTCCCCCGTAATAACTAACAATATTTGGCCCTATTTACTATGGTCCCCCGTAATAGTCTTATATTCTTTGTTTTCCGTCCGTCCCGTCGGCTGGAACTCACTGGCCGTGGCGGCTACCCATAGCGCGTGTTCCTTTTCGCAGGCTTGTGATTCGGGGATTATTGGTTAGGCCAGTTGTTATTCTGTAAGCGGAGAGCAAAAAACAAATTCATTACCAACCCTTCCGCCCCCTCCCCGTCCCTACCTGCGCCCTTCGTATCCCTGTGCGAGGTGCGGATAGCTAGCCACTGGAGCGTCGGTCTACTATTCATAGCCGCATTCGAAACACAAACCTGAGTACCGTCAGGATGCAGAGTCGTCGCACCCCCCCCCCCCCCCCCGCCCAGACCGATTCGCCAAAGCCCGATTTCTCCACAACCAAGAGGCTGCGAGAACTGACCGACTCGTCCGAGCAAGGCGCTCAATGAGATCGTTCCAGAATCACCTTCTTTTGTGCTAGCACCCTCCAGGTTGTGGGGCAGTCGAGCTTCCCAAAATTGGCTTGCGGGGAGTGCGATGACTCTCACCATTCCGGTACATACTCCTTGAAAGCTCTCTGTTAGGTGCGGGGAGCGGATTGGCTATTCGGCGAATGCGCGAAACAAACCTTGTAATCCCCCCCCCCCCCCCCCCGCCCTGCAATATACCTGGTATGAAACAACGTGATGAGCGCCCAGATGTTGGAGTGTCTCCATAAGGAGTAGGAACGGTGCTCCGTCTCGAGAGGGATGCGTCGTCAATGGTCAATTATCTAAGGCAAGCAACGAATGAATGCCCCCCCCTCCCCGAAAACCCGACATGCTCCGTCCCGGCATCGTAGGGATGCCAGGGTATATGGTCATACGACTACGGCCATGCATGATATCGAGAACCCCCCCCCCCCCCCCGTCCAATCTGCGCCTTCCGTCTAACCGTTTACGAGGTGCGGAGAGCGGGTTGGCATCTGCGGGAGGACTGGATCAGGCAAGAGCACCTTAGCGCTGGCGTTGGTCAGGGTCGTCGACTGCTTCCAAGGGAGCATCCTCGTGGACGGCCTGGACGTGGAAGACGTCCCGCTCCCTCTCCTGCGTGCGGGCGTGACCGTCATATCTCAGGACGCGCACCTGTTCTCCGGGAATGTTCGAGAGGCCGTCGACCCGCGCGGACAGGTACTATTACGGGGGACCATAGTAAATAGGACCTGCGGTACACACAAAAAAATCCTGCATATTTTCCTATTTTTTCTACCATCAATACTTGGTCCTCTTTTTTACTAACAATACATTCCTATTTTTACTAGGAATATTAGGTCCTTTTTTTTTCTACCAATATTTGGTCCTATTTACTATGGTCCCCCGTAATAACTACTGTAGTTCGTATTGTGCAGTAGGTCTGTTGGTAGAGGTGGTATTCTACTGTAGAGCAGTAGGTCTGTTGGTGCGGGTGCTATTAAACTTATATACGGGTAGATTTATTGGTGCGGTTTACTATCATACTTCAAGTGCACGATAGCGCGGTCCTCCATTTTCCTGGCTGATGGTGTTTTTCGTGCTCAATTTACGTATAGGTACTGTCATGTGTCAGTAGGCCTGTTGGTAGAGGTGCTGTTATGTATCAGTAGGTCTGTTGGTAGAGGTGCTGTTATGTATCAGTAGGTCGGTTGGTGGAGGCGCTTGGCTAATCATGGGGTGATAGTCCCGGGGCAGCAGGGGTGCACTGCTTTTCGTTTTTCCCGACTAGGTAGATGCAAATTTACATTGCCGCCTACAATATTGGGAGGAGGGGGGGTGGGGGGTGTACTCGATATCATGCATGGCCGTAATCGTATGACCATAGACCCTCGCACTATTGCAATGCCGGGGGGGGCTCGTTTGAGGGAATAATTGATAGATAAATCCGGCGGCGAGATGCCATATATATGTATACCTTCTGACACCCGAAGGAATCTGCGCGTGCCGTCCAACGGATGGAAAAAGCTCCGTTTTGTTATTTGATTACTGCACCAGTGCACGCACGTTGAATGGAACTAAAGGTCTGTTTTCAGAAGAAACAAAAAAAAAACGATTGTTGGGTTCGACCATAGCTGGCCGGAACGCAAGTTGGGAATAAAAAGGAGCTGTATTCGATCCCTTTCGAATACAAGTGCTATAAGGAAGCACGTGTGCATCGTTCGGCTGGCGATTCGAGAAAGCCGAGTGAGAATCCCAGATATGGGTTATCTCACCGTCATATATTTGAGACCTTGTGCGGGGAAATCAATCATGTGGACGCCATATCTCTCGGTGGATGTCAAATTAGGCGAAGGCAGGGGATATCCGTCGTTGGGACCGTGGCTCAAGGAATGTTCCACACAGAGTGTAACCTACATCATTGATCGGACGCTCGTGTGGACTGGCGTATCGAACTATTACGGGGGTCCATAGTTAATAGGACCTATGGTACACATAAAAAAACTTTATATTTACCCATTTGTACCAACAATATTTGGTCCTGTTTACTAGGGTCCCCCGTAATATCTTCCGCGTTCGACGGCAATACTCGCGTATGAGCGTTCTCGATGTTCTCCGCCGACGTCAACACGGACTCCAGAATGTTTGTCATCGGCGACTGCGCTGCAGAGTCGGTAGCACTGCCGTCACGTTCGGAGTCAAACCGTTCCCAAATGACTTCGAAAAACGCCGGATAAATTCAAAAAATGATTTCTGGTCAGCCCAGTGCTTGTTGGCCAGCCTAAGCTCTAGCGCTCTAGCTTTTTTTGTAGTGCGATAGGTCTATTGGCGCAGGTGCTACTACTGTGTTGCAGTAGGTCTGTTGGTGGAGCTACTGCACTAGTGCAGTAGGTCTATTGGTGCAGGTGCTAGTATTGTTCTCCTGGTAAAAGGCAGCGGGCTTGTTGGTGGGTGTCCAATTGTAGAGCAGTAGGTATGTTGATGACTGCGTTGGGGTGTCGGTATCATGGGGCGGTCCGTAGTCTTCAGGGAGGCAGTGGGGCAACTGCTGCCTCTGGTCTGCAGAAACCAAGAGTAAAAATTGTTGTCGAAATACTAGCGAAGCGAGTTCATAGTTTTCGCACCCGCTCAGACATGCAGGGCATGCCTTACTATTTACCTGGTTGAAGACGGAAATCGGCGGCATCCCTTCGAATATCTCCGAAAATTCGTTTCAACTCAGCGTTCAACATGAAGCAAAGAAACAAAACTTTACAAAAGGCTTTCTCCGGAAATCCTCGCCCGTACTCTGCTATGAACACCAACCGTGGAAAGCGCGCTACGGTCGAGGTATACGGGACTTTTTGGCTGAAACGTTTTCCTGAACGACGGGGCTCTTCTTAACACTAAATCGTCCGAATTTTTCGTTTCTTGTGTTGCAGCATTTTTCGTTGTGTGTTTGTTGTTAGGCCATGGAATAAATCGCCCGGGGCACGTAGCACTTACACCTTACATTTTGGGTGAGGTGTAGCACTCCATGAATAAAGTGGTGCGAGGAGCCTCAGAACAAAAATAGCGCGCCTGTATATACCGCAGCATGCGTCGAGCATTTTGGAGTCTGGCGTGACCATCAAACGGAGTAGCTTAGTGTGACGAGCGTTGAGGGAGCGTTGAGGTCGCGCAATGGGGTGCAATCGTTTTTTGTTTGTTTGTTCGGTCAGCGCTTGATCTTTTTTTCGAGAACAACGGGAACGTTTGCCAATACTCGTAGCCGGAACAGTCGTGTTTTTTTTCTTCTTCGGGAATGTTTGGTCGAGAGAGAGAGAGAGAGGGCAACGGGAATGTTTGCCAACAGCCGGAATAATCGTGTTGTTTTTTTTTTTCTTCGGAAATATTTGGTCGAGAGAGAGACAGAGAGAGGGAGCCTTCCAAAAACATAAGTGTTGGACCGTTGTCGAAAACGCCCTCAATAGCGCGGGAGAACGATCGCACCCACCTCAGTGCAAACTCCACGCTGATTACGGCAACCATAGTTCTGACTTTGATATGAAACATCAAATGGAGCTTGTATTCCCGGCCAGAGTTGACGACAGTATGGCGTGCCCTTATCATTTTTTTTTTCCTTTTAGAGTTGGCGCCTTAATTGCTGAGCCCCCCACACCAGGAGATCAACCATCTCACCCAAAAACATAGCTTGGAAGAAGTTTGCTCTCGGAACCGGACCAAATATTTATGTGCGCTTCCGTCGTCCTAAACGACTTTTTTTTTTTCTGAGACAAAAATGTCATGCTGACCAAAGGTACACAAGAAAAAACCAAATCGAAACCCCAACTTTTTATAGTCTCAGTCAAAACAGTAGGGGGGGGGGGGTGGGGCGTACTCGTTGGTTGCTTGCCCCATTAACAGTCATTTGACCATTTACCACGCATCCCCTTTTAGACAGAGCACAGGGTGGGGAGGGGATACTAAAATGAAGCAGACAAGACTGCAGAAAAAACATGTTTTAAAAAAAAACAATTGACGGAAACTCTCAACCCGCTTGTAGGTAGTTTTGTTTTTCAATTCCGCCGTGGTGGCGAGTGGGGCTCCGTCTCCTCTTCTTTTTTTTTTTTTTAGTCTACCCCTTTGCTGACCCGGTAGTTGCTGGATTGAGGAGAGAGCTCAACCAGCCAGATGAATGTTGAGCCTAAACGCGCTATAAAGCCTGTCGTGGATCGAGTCTCTTGCTAGAACTGCAGTATGTACGACCCTTGGTTGGTGCAGAGTATCGTGGGGAGGGCGATAGATAGGGTGCACTCGATAACATGCATGGCCGTAGTCGTGAGGTGTTGGGCGATGGGGGGGGGTGTACTGCCGCCTTTGACCGGGAAAGGATGATAAATTAGTTTACACGGCGGACAGATGCCGATTTCCAGCACCTTCTATTACGGGGGTCCACAGTTAATAGGACCTATGGTATACATAAAAACCTATATATTTTACCTATTTTTACGAACGATGTTTGGTCCTATTTACTATGGTCCCCCGTAATACTTAGAATTTGACTGGTGTGCAATGTCGTGCAGGATTTACGTTCTATGTTTTGCTGGTGTGAATGAAACGTGTCCGAAATTCTGATTATACGGCTCCTACCCAAAGATGCCAGGAGACAGCACTTTCGCCCGTTGACAGACAGCAACTTCGCCTTGGCCTGCGTTGACCGATTGTGACACCAATCTACTAGGGTTTAGTGCAGAACGACCGACCCTGAACCCTTGACGGCGCACGCTTTTGCCTGGCTTGACATGTCTCCTGACATCTTGGCTCCACCGGGCAGCACGAGCTATAGATCATACAGGTAGTGACATATTAGGAATCTACACCATGAAGTAGGAACTGATGATGTGTCAGATGAGTTACGTAATCATTTGGTCCTTTCGCTGACTGTGATGCCTGTGTTTCCGGAAGAGCGTTTTCTTAAACCCTTAAACCCCCGCCACGATGACCCAGGACTATTTTCTACTATGACGGGGGACCATAGTAAATAGGACCAAATATTGTTTACAGAAATAGGGGAAGATTTAGGTTTTTGTGTTTAATGTAGACCCTATTTACTACTGTATGGTCCCCCCGTAATACTACCGTATGTTTCTGCAGGTAGCATGCATAGTGCGTCGGGCAATAACTTGCTTCGAGTCGGGTGGGTGTCCAAACGATACCCACAATTGGCGAAGGTCCAGCGCTCCCCATCTAAGCAACCGGTGTCGAAAGGCCGATCGTGCAACGCTGCCCCCGAAAGGGCAGTAATCGCACCGCATATTCACGAAACGACACAGCGGAGCCAAAGAATGCGCGCCTCAGCATGCTTTCGTGGAGCGACGGAACTCGTTTTTTTTTAATGATTCAGCCATATATGTAGGCGGAAGGGTAGTATATCGACGACCTGTGCTCGACCTTGTTCCAACGTAGTAGCGCCCCCCCCGCCCCCCCGTGAAGGGCGGCCTGCCTGCCGAGGCATGAGAAAAAACAGACTCTGGAAGGAACCTGTTGATCAATTGTTTTCCGTTTTTTTTCGCTGACCGGATTGATAGGACGTGTTAAGGCTGCTTTAACCCCTCTCAGAATTGGAGAAACGATATTTCGGGGACAAGCTACTTGTAAGTAGTGTTGAGATTTCGTTCGGTGAATTTTCTATTTTTTTCTCTGGATTCCCCTTTTTCGCTGACTGGAAGATTTCATCGAGGCTGCATTTCTGCTCCTGACCACCCCCCCCCCCCCCCCCCGTCACCTTCATCGCTAACTGGAGAATGTTGCCCCCACCCCCCCGCACCCACGATGCAGTTACATAGTAAACCCATTGCCGTCTCTGGAAGTGGCCACTCCGGAAAATAAATCAATTCATCGATGCTGTCATCCATATGCAAGAAAGTCCGCCTGTACAGCTGTTCGCCCAACACCTCGCGGCGCTTCGCGCTTGGTGCAAGCAATGTTTGCCTGTTCGGTGAAAACCCGCCGTGCTTTGTAGGGATGCGAGGGTCTATGGTCATACGACTACGGCCATGCATGATAATGAGTACACCCCCCCCCCCCCCCCCCCCCCCTCCCTCCAATTCTCCCGAACTCTATCTGGGATTTTACTGTATTGTTCACGATCGAAGTTGTTCATGTGAAAATTGATACGTCCTCCCATTTTTTACCTGACTGGAACATGTTACGAATTGAGGCTGTCTTTTTCCGTCGCTTATTTTGAACCCCCCCCCTCGCCCCCCTCCCGCCTCCTCCCCGCTTTATTCCCTCGAACCTCGATCTGGGGCGTTTGATAACATTGTTATTCACCATCGATCGTTCGAAAGTGTTCCGACACCCGCATTTGGGAGATCTTGGGCATGGTCGGGCTGAAAACAACCGTGACGGACCTGCCTCTGGGGCTGATCACTAGCGTCAGCGAAAAGGGGGGCAACTGGAGCGCGGGCCAGAGGCAACTGCTCTGCGTCGCCAGAGCCATGGTGAACCAGCCGGGCGTGCTGGTGTTCGACGAGGCGACAGCGAACGTGTGAGCGTGAACTTCATGTGTGTCTGGGTTTTTTTTTTTTTTGTTCCACCATCCTTTTTTGTTTGTTTGTGTGTGTGCGTGTGTGTGTGTTTTGTTTTGTTCCATCTTCGCCATTCTTGCCCCTTCCCCCTCCTAATCCTAACTCACATCCGTGGTCACATGCGGTAGTAGGCTCTTCTCCCCCCCCTCCTCACTCCAAACACGCCTTGCCGTTTTTTTTTTAATCGGGAAAAGAGTTCAGCAACTTCTTCCCTACGGGGCGAGGAAGCCCGTAGGAGGTGTAGCGGTGGACCTCTCCCACAGTTCACCACGAGTTTTTATTTTACACGACCGCTTGAAATGTTGGGGGCCTCTGGCAGAAGAATCCTTCCCTGCAGGACGTGGAAACCCATATATATATATATAAATTGTATATATATGGGGAATGTAAGCGGTGGGCATGCCCATAGTTCACTGCTATTTGGCCGAAGCGAGTTGCCAATGTACACGGCCGTCTGAAATATTGGGGGTCCCCGGAAAAAAACATCCTTCCCTGTGGGGCATGGAAACCCGGCGAGGTATATGGCGATGGACCCACCCATGGTCCACTATTATTATTTTTTTCGAGCGAAGCGAGTTGCTAGTTAGCACGGCCGCCTGAAGCGTTGGGGGTCTCCGCCGGCAGAGGAATCCTACACGCGGGGCGTAGAAACCCAGTGGATCTTCTCATGGTAGTTCGTTATTTTTGTTCGAGCGAAGGGCTGCTATGTTGACAAACGCCTCCTTAAAGTATACCGGTACGAAGGATGTAGGGAACGCCTTACTTTTTCGCCGGGTGAACGAAGGGGGGAGATCCTATCAAGAATATCGTGAGGAGTAGGAAAATCTGCGTCGTTCGTGCGACTGAAAATCTCCGAAACGCACGTGTACCTGGTAATTGTTTTTTACGGTCTTGAACCAATCAAACCAAATCAAGCCGATCAATAAAGATGGGTGCTACGACATATGGGTGGGTGTTGCACCTCAGCCCTTTCTTTGGACAGCGGTCCCGTTTCGGGCAGAAATTACTTGGAATTTGAGTGGATGGTCCCTCTAAAACGGGACTGCAGTCCTGAAAAGGTGAAAAAAAAGCTGAAACATTTCTGATTTTAGACGCGAGTTCTCGACTGAGGGATTTATTTCCCAATAATAGATTTGCTTTAGTTTTTTTTTTTTTTTTCCGGCGTCGTTTTACGGTAGGAACCCGCTAGGCCATGGGGTCGCTTGCTCATCGGAGCAAGCGTACACTTTTTCTTCCTCCCAAGATTTTTTTTGGGTGATGTTTGTAGAGAGCTTCTCCGGTTGCTGTTGCCGTTGCTGCTCTCGCGTTAACTTGTCGCCGTAGTGCAACGTGTGGTCACAGGACAAACCCCAACCACCCTAGAGAAGACCATTGCCGCCTTCGAGGAGGGGAAAATAAATAAATAAATAAACTTAAAAAAAAAACGGGAAAAAAATAACGCACACCTACTGCTGTAGAACAGCAGTAGTAACCGAAACGAATCGTTATACCTCAAGGCGGAAATAAACGAGGAGCCCCAGGAAATTGCAGCGGCGCCTCGCCCCTAAAACGCAGCATGCGTATTGCATCTCTTATTTCGGGGGTCCATTAGTAAATAGGACCTACGGTACACACAAAAACCTATATATTTTTATTTTTTTACTAACAATATTTGGTCCTATTTACTATGGTCCCCCGTAATAGTAGCTGCAAACCTCCACTAGGGTGAGCGAGTTTCCCCGGCGACGTCTTGCTCATCGGATGCAGGCCAGACAACGATCGTTCCCGCTCCATGTTCAAAATATTTCAGGGCGTAGGTAGGCCGATTCCCGATCTGCGTGATCTCGCTTGATGCTGTTTTTGGCGTGTGGGAGCCGCGTGCAATCTGCGTATGTCTACGAGTATACCATCAACATATTTCCTGAGTTCGGCCTGTGCTCCGTGCAAGGACCCCGCGCCGCATCTCATAACGACAATGTAGGATCTACTACGTATAGTGGCGGAGGGAGGTAGATAGTTATAAGTCCGGCTTGTGGCTATCTCTTTGGGGCTCTCGCGCGCCGCGCCTTTTTGCCTTGACCGCGTTCGTAAGCATCGTGCTAGGGGAACGGGGGAAAAAAAAATGCTCTCGCGCGCTTCGCCTCTTGAGCGGAAAGTCGCCCCTTGAAAGCACCTGCTATTGTGCTCTCACAAGATGCAGAACTGGTGTCGTCGGCCTAGTTTCCCCCCCCCCGAAATGTAACTGTCGCAGGGAATTTACAGCGAGAGCGGCAGCAGCACCCAGGCGAACAGAGAGCTATCCTAACGCTGGGGGAGGGGGGGGGGGGGGGGGGGAGAGGAACAAGTAACAGCAGTATCGATTCAACGCCTGGGATATTGTTGCTTATATCGCCCACAATGATTGCCGTTGTTTCGTTTGGTATTAGCGACGAAATTTTCTTGAGCGCCGATCGGTGCGATTTCCATTATTGTGGCGGCGGCGGCGGCGGCGGCGGCGGGGGGGGGGGGGGGGGGGGGGGGGGGGGGGGAGGTGGCCCGTCTTTTCTTTTTCCCCGGCGTATCAGACATTAGTGTAGTCTCAGCCTACAGGCTACTCGGATATTCTTCTTGTATTCTCCTGTGGCCCTGGACTATTTCGTTCCCCCTACCCCCCCCCCCCCCCCCCCCCCCCCCCTCCCGGGAGTCGCCTACTATATTATCAGGATCTGGTGTTTTGTTTTCTTAAATTGCAGGCGATCCCGCAACAAAACCTTTAGTCAAAGAATTTGCTCTACGCGAAGCGGACTAACGTTCCGCTCGTTTTTTTTTTACCGAGAACTCTTTCCTTCACGAGGCCGTACACCCTGCCGTGGGACGCCGCGTGGTTAAAGCGCCACACGCATCAGCTCGCAAAGATGAGGTCCGACGGGTCGATGGCACAGCTGAGGTGTTACTTGTAACACACCTAAAAAACACCCAACGGAGATGTTAAGACTGGTGGGCGGTGGGATCATACCAGGACGCTTTCACCACCCCACCATATCGGCGAAGTGGCCGTGATCGCTGCGATTTTGACTTTTTCCGCCCGCGGGGGGGGGGCTCTCCTCTCTTTGTTTCAACAGGGATTTCGAGACGGACGGCATCATCCAAGAGCTTATTCGGTCCCATCTCGGCGGCGTGGCGGTGATCGTGATCGCTCATCGCCTGGAAGACGTAGTGTCCTGCCACCGGGTCGTCGTCATGAGCGCCGGAGCGGTGGCGGAGGAGGGCGCGCCGTCTCAGCTTTTGGGAAACCCCGACAGCATGCTGTCGCGGCTCGCGCAAGAACTGGGCCCAAATCTGGAGCAAAAGCTGCGGGAGAAATGCGCAGCAGTTTGCTAGGAGCATTTTTTTCTTTTTTCTTTTTTCCCAGCAGCAGCCGACGCGTGCTATTCGTACGACAGAGGATAGGCCACTCGACGACAGAGACATGCCTTATACCCGGTAGCACTGTTTGGCTAATTTGTTTGTCACTGGGACTGATCGGGCTTCTCGACCGAGGAACTCCCCGAACAAAGCATGTGGCCTATCGTTTTCATTTCGTGCCAATGTGTTTGTTGGATGTAAACCTGCGTGCGGGCCATGCGGATTGACTGGTTGAATCGGGTTCTCAAACCTTTTTAGGACTGCAGTCTTTTTAAGGTTGTTTTTTTGTTTTTTGGGGGACAACGTACTTGAGAGTTCGAGTGGTCTGTTCTCAAAGCGGGACTGCAGCCCTGCGGGGACTATCTACTTGTAAGCTTGAGTGGTTTCTCCCAAAAGCGGGACAGCGGCACCAATAATGGGGTTAATAACCGCACCCGTTTTCCTTGAAAAAAAAAACTCTCTATCTTTGGTTTAGTGAGGATAAGAGCCTCGGAAAAATCGCAGGTGCATAGGTCATTATATCGTACGGTACTCGTATACGGCGTCAGAGGTATCCGGCACGTTTTTAGCGACCACTGCCTGTGATCGAGAGGGGTCCTCCTCGACCGAGGGAACTGCTGCCACGGGGGTCCATAGTAAATAGGACCTACGGTACCCACAAAAACCTATATAATTCCCTATTTTTACCAACAATATTTGGTCCTATGTACTGTGGTCCCCCGTAGTACTGTGCGTAACCAATCTCGTCGGAATATTGGGTAGTGTTTGAGGCTTGCTGCCAGACAGAGGCTCTTCTCAAAAAACAGAAGTGTGGGTGGGGGCATAGGGGTCCTGTGTTACGGGGGACTACTGTAGGACCTACGGTACACACGAAAACCTATATATTTCCCTATTTTTACCATTACGGAGGGCCATAGTACACACAAAAACCTATACATTTCCCTATTTTTACTATCGCGGAGGGCCATAGTAAATAGGACCAAATATTGCTAGTAAAAACGGGGAAATACATAGTTTTTTGTGTGTACGTTTAGGTCCTATTAACTATGGTCCTCCGCAATAACAATATTTGGTCCTGTTTTACTATGTTCCCCCGTAATAGTATGATCAAGTGGGAAGAGCCTGCAGAAAAGGTGGGTGATCTACGTCTCGGGCTGCACGCGTCGTTTAGCGGTTTTGTTTTCGTGAAAAACCTTCGCAGGGGAAACGGGGTGCTTTCAACGGGGTTTGTCCACCACAAAAAAAAAAATTGAGGTGGAGGCATACCGCTCCTCAAGTGAAGGGGAGGGGGGCGGGTACTCATTGTCATGCATGGCCGTAGTCGTATGACCATAGACCCTCGCATCCCTACAATGCCGGGACGGAGCACGTCGGGTTTTCACCGACCAGACAGACATTGCTTTGCACCAAACGCGAAGCGCGGTGAGGTGGGGTGAGCTGCATCATACTAAGAACCGCTTTAGAAGGCGGATTTTCTTGCATATGGATGACAGCGTCAATACATTGATGTGATTTCTGGTGTGGGCACTACCAGAGACAGTTTACTATGTAACTGCCTCGTGGGTGGGGGGTGTACTCATTATGATGCATGCCCGTAGTTATTATGAGACGCTCGCATCCCTACAATGCCGGGACGGGGCACGTCGGTTTTTCACCGACCGGACAGACGTTGCCTGCACAAAGCGCGAAGCGCCGTGAGGCGTTGGGCGAGTCGCATGAAGGGTGAGCTGCATCCTACTAAGAACCGTTTTGAAGACGGGGGGGGTGGGGGGCAGAACTTTTTTTTGTAGGTGAAAACACTACCGCATATATAGCATATACCTGCTGTCACGGCTTTGCGGAAAAGCTGGGCCCAAATGCATTAGAGCACACGACACTGTGGCAGAAGAGTGGGCGCATTTCTCGAGCGTTTGTGTAATACTGACTGTGGCAGCGATAGGTTGGCCGGGTCCGATAGCGGGCCAAGGAATACCTTACGCACAAGGTTCGAGCGCGCGTAGCAGTGAGGTAGTCCTGGCCTGAGGACAGGTCGTGGTTGGGGGCTCAACACGGACAAGGTGTCACGGTGTTGATTGGTGTTCTCGGCTCGCTCGAGGGGCGGACCGGGTTGGCTTTGGAGGACGAAGCCGGGTGCTTAACCGTTGCTTGTTTCCTGGGTTGTTGTTTTGCGATTGCTTTGTTATTTTCTGTCACTATAGTAAACAACATGGCGGTTGATCGATCGTGCTTTCCTTTGAACGACTGCTTCATGATTCGTGATGTCCCTGTCCAGCCGGGGGGCGGCCCTGGGAGGAGTGGAGTGCACAGCGCATGGCGCGGGGCAGTGAACAACGGCTGGAAGGAAGAAGGTGCCTCGGTAGCACTTTTGGCCCAAAACATTTCTCTATCCGATGGGGGCTTCCTTCTGAACAAATGAACAAACTACCCACTATGGTCTGCTTTTTGCTTTCGCAATGTATTTCGATGCAGATCCCCTGAAGGCCATGGGATTGATCGCCCCTCCGATTAAGCGTAGCGCAGTTTGCTTGAAAGCCGTTGTTTGGGTGACATACTCATGACTTTCTCATGACTTGTATCTAGCCCCCCAAGCGAAGAGACTCTTTTTTTTTTCTGGTGCACTCCGACCGTACCAGGGCTGCTCGGGCATTTTATTAACCCTAGGAACAGACTGGCCTGAAGTAGCCGTATGCGCCGCGTACAGTATGCTCCAAGACAGTGCGCATGCATATTTGAAGGTTTCAAAGCAGTTCGCGAGCGGGAAATCTCTAGAGCCAGAGCGTTTCAGGATAAGCAAAACACCAAGCCAGCGACCGAACTTGCTGCTACTCAAGCCCCCCCGGGACCAGAGCTAGAACAGGGTGTCGTGCCGAGATCGAAGTGGAACGGAGGTTAAACGCCCATTCCTGTGGCACAGGCTACGAAGGACCACGCAGGTTGGAAAGTTGAGTACCGACCGATCGTGAGAAGTCACTGCCTTTCACAGCTGACATATAGTTTGCCGTGGTTTGTCATAGAATAACAATTGATTCTGTGGCGCCCAGACTGTCCTAACGTACTCCAACGCGGGTGTTCTACTGGTATGTAGGCATGTATGCAACGTGGAGAGATGTGCAGGTGTGGGTGACCGCTTATACGCGTGCCTTATATTTCCCATTAGTAAAATGACGCTGTGCGTCCGCATATCATCGAGACCCACCAAACGCGCGTCATGTGATGACGTGTCTTCCTCGTAGAGGTGGGTGAGGCTCCTACGAGATTGCCGATATCAAGGAGGGATGTATGGTGCCGTAGGGTAGAGGTTAGGACTGTAAGCTATATATAGTCAACGTCGCTGACCCTAGTCAGTAGCTGGGTTAGTTGCTTACAGTCAAGTTGCGCGTGGATGGTTTACGGAGTTCTGCCGTGTTTGTGTCTGAAAAAATTGTCGCGTTTGTTTGTGTGACTGACTCCACGCGTGCTTTTCTTTCTGAAACATGCCAACACCCCGCACAAATCATGATGTAGATAATCGAGTTTCTCACCCGTCTTTGTGAGAGGTGGTTGCGCAAGATCTGCACCATACAGACCCAACCCGGGACACATGCGCTATTTATAGCTCATCACGTAGTAGATGATATATGGCGCCCACCCGGCGACATGAACTACATAGGTCACACAAATCAGGGATATATGTGCCCTGAAATGTCTAGACCATCAAATGGGAATCGATGATGTTTAATGGGTGTGCAACATGCTTAGCCAGTTGTTACGGGGGACCATAGTAAATAGGACCTACGGTACAGACAAAAACCTATATATTTCCCTATTTTTACCAACTATATTTGGTCCTATTTACTATGGTCCGCCGTAATAGCTGTCTTATTGCCGCCACCCAACTAGGTAAACTATCACACAGAGGCCGAGACCCACCTCCTCCCTTGCACAAGATGGAGACAAAAATAACTTTTAGAAACGTCGAACAATGTGTATCACATCCCACAAGGTATCGATAATCTCTCAATCAGGGTACGCCCAAGGGTGTGGTGCATTGTTTGATGTCTGCACAAGGATGGGTATACGCCCACATTGTGCAAGCGGAGATTTCCGGTCGCCTGTGCATTAGCGATAACGGTCCCAGTCAGGACGTGCCTCGCTTGACGCCCCTTGTGGAAAGGGCTATTTCAGGACTAAACTATTCTTATTGGCGGGGACTTTAACCTATTAGTTTCGCTCTGAGGAACTACCCAACGCGTACGAGCTGGGCCAGCCATGAAGCGGACAATCAATCATGGAGTCGTATCTCGTGAACCTCTGCGAATTTGGACTTGAAATTTGGAGGCACTGACCCTGACATATCAGTGCATGTGCGAAAAAATAGTATATAAATAATTGTGAAATTGCTAATGCTTGGGCTCAAAACTCGACGAGGTTGCTAATGCTTGGGCTCAAAAATCGACGAGGTTTCGGTCAAAAACCCCAAAACACCATTTTTTTACACTAAATTACGCAATAAAACCGTCGTTCCCGATCAAGGCAGAAATTAGGTGGCGACGTTGCCCGGGATACAAGGAGAAGATCGACATCAGTTTCAATACCCAATTCGTTGCCCATCGCGAGATATGGCCAAAAACAATATTTCATACTTAAATCAAGCGTAACGAGAAAAGTGGTGTTTACTGCGATGCAGCACTCAATTTTGCGATTCTCGATCTGAAAGTTAAGCATTGTGTATTTGTGACGCCCGTGCCAACTTATGTCGTTCCTCTGGCCTTTCGGTTTTTCGTTTTTCAGAGGAGTTTCAGTCGTGTTTCTATTTTTTTGGGTTCATTTTCGTTGATAGCTCTCTCTCTCTCGAAAAAAAAAATGCCGGAACGACACGTCTCGGTTGGTGCATGGACAACACCGCGTCAAAATTTCATGTCCAACTGCGTAAAATTGGGCGCTGCATGGCCGACCTCCTGAATCGACAGGGTCTTGGCTGGCCCAGCTCTTACGACATGAAACCTCATTTAGTGTGTGTGTGTGTTTTTGTATGTATTTCGCTCTCCGATGTGTAGGGTTAACTAAAGCTCCAGCTCACCACGCTCCCACATACATGGTATACTTCTACAACGTAATCATTGTATGCCTACGGTAGCATAGCATGCCTGTAGCATGCCTACGGTATGATGAGGGTCGCCCATTCCAGGTTTTCTCGATCGTTGTTTTTTTTATGGCGGCCTTCTTTTAGGTTATAGACCTGGGAAAAATCCGGTAGGTCATCTACCGTTTCATTGCTTGGGGGCGTCACGTTTTTGCCCTTGCGTATTAGGGCTGCGCCCACACTGCTTAGAGTTAGTGATACGATACGGTTTAAAGTCGGGGGGAAAAAGTGCACGCATTGCGGAGACCATCGATCTACACTTGTCGGCCCAGATATCTCAGGGCAGTGAGATCCCTGATTTGTACCAGGTAGGATCTAGCTGGTGTTGCCGGGTGGAAGCCGTGTACCCTACCTACCCTGCATGGTCTACCATAGGACATACTCCGCAGCTGTATGTGGGAGTGTTGATCGGGTCACGCTTCTACAACATATTGGTGAAAACACTAGTGTTTGTGCATGAGGGGCCTCACAAGCGTTGAGTATACAACCGTGGCATGATCCCCCCCCTGCATACCGTGTGCTGGGTTTAGGCCGGTCCGCGGATATATATATATATATATATATATATTTATATATCCACGCTCAGCCCTGTGTGTGTTTTCTTTTTGACTTTGGGAACTTTAATAGACTCTTGTTACCCTCCAGCTCATCTCGCGGGAGTTTTTACGCCTAACGGCCTGTTGAACAGGCCGTGGTCTCAGGCGTTTACTGCCCCCCTTTCCCCGGTAAACGCCTTGTTATATTTTGATCGCAGATGCTTTCAGCGCTCCCATTTGTTGGTATGAGTAGTGTGGTACAATGATACGTTCACAAGAAATCTTGGTCCCTGCAGGACACAGCAGCAGTGGTGGTGGCAAAACCCCCATTTGATATACTCATCAGTTTTTTGTCATAAGTGCTTTATTTCCGGCTAGAGAGTCCGTCGTATTCACTGGGGAAAACGTGATATTATGGTCCGGGGTGGCCACCAGGCAGCCCCTACTCACCGTGAAACCGAAGAAATATGCAGAGCATCGGTAGGTTCAACTTTCCGGATATGTCAATTGTGTGTCAAATACCTTTATACATCACTACGAATCCACCGTAGCCTATCACTTCCACCCGCACCAACAGCACGCCAAACCTCATGCATCTTTCTGCTGCTACATTCGCGTTGCGTTTTCGTTGTCCTCGTCGACGACCGCTGGGGCTCCGAAGATGGGCGATATAACGAGGTTAGGAAGCACAACCATATCCGTCGGAGCATCAATGGAATACAGCGTACTGCTCTCCGCGATCTCCTGTGCGACTTTCGGGACGACGTCAACAGCGTCGGTGCCGGTGCTCAACCGGTGCGTGCGCCATTTCGGCTGCTAATCTAGAGTTGTTTTCCTCCACAACTGTGTACAACATCCCCTGCGGGTGGGGCACGACAGTTTGTTCCTTTTATTTTTTTTTCTCTTTTTCTTTTTGTCTTTCGATCTGTCTTGTGTGTTTTTTTTTTTTTTCTCTTTGTTTCGTTTCGTTTCTCTATTTCATAGAATGTGTATGTCGTGCCTGTCGTATCCAGTATGACGACATGGTATTGCATTGCTCACTGCTGTGCTTACTGCATACATGGCAACGTATTATCTCTGTGACGTAGCTTTGTGACTACAGAACTTGTATCTCTTTTTCTCTTCTAGGATTGAAGAATCGACACGGACACTGGTTGTGCTGGATGTCGACGGGTAGAAAGAACGGTTTAATGTGAAGAAAACAACAACAACAACAACAACAACATCAATGGCGAACTAGGAGTGTCTCGTTCGTCAGTACCGTAGTATCTTCCATACGTACTTTGCAATCGCTTTGCAAGTAGGAATTTGAACTGACAGCCGTTTCTTCTGCCACTCCGGCACCACCGTTCACCTTCTCATACAAAACAGTCCAGTCTCTCACGCCCCATGTATCTATGCATCACCCCTCCCTCCCCCAAAAACAAATCAGAAAGGTCAAAATAACTTCAAACCCCCCCCACACCCATCCCACCCCCGCCCCCTCTCCCCCGACCAACCTACAAGCCCAACTGGATTACGTCAACCCCCTCCCCCTCCCCGCCTTGAAAAACATTTGACCCACTCCCCCGACCCCCCCCGCCTTACACTCCTCCCGCCCACGAACATTCCAACTCTGAGCCATCAATCAACCATCGGACGCCCGCACCCTTACCGAGGTCGATCGTGAACGCAGAAGAGTACGATGATCCCGGTGCTCGGACGACGCAAACTTGAGAGTTCAAGCCCAAAGTCCGTAGGATCCTCGACGGCGAAGACGACGGTGGTCACGATAACAGCACGGACAGCGATGGCGACGATGATGATGACGACGCGCCTCCGACCTTCGAGCCCTGCCTTTGAGCAACTCCGCGAACGCAATGTTACCATCGGTCGTCGTGGCGGAGGGAGAGGGCGTGGCCGCGTCTACGGTGGTTGTCTTCGCCCTGTCTCAGGAGATGCGTGAAGCACGCACTGGATATGTTTCTTCTCCCGGACTCCGTGGACGGAACGTCGGGCGGGGACGCGGCGGCGGCCGTGCATGGACGAAACGCACGAGGCGGCGGTCGTGCTCCTCGAGGCGACCGAGGCGGCAGATCCAGATCCAACGCAGCAGTTGCGGCCGACGCTCGTTTACAAGAGCATGCTTTTACGAAAGCTGCCCTCCAACGAATGTCAATCAAAATGTCGGATCGTCGGCAAGCAGAGGCAGAGGAGGCCTGGGAGGCTTCGGGGCAACGCAGAGAACTCCAGATAACGGAAAAGGTCAGAAATCGGGCTGACGCGCAGGAATTTCGACTGCAGGTGTGTAAAATACTAGATACAGCACGGCGAAGTATTGACCCCAATGCCGGAAACGTCCGTCGTGCGAGCGCCGTCCGTTGGTAACTTCTTCTCAGGTTCTTTTTGGACCTCGCTCGGTTTTGCATGTACAAGTAGTTAATGGGCTTCTGCTTTACTACCCACCCACTCCTGAGCAGGCAGTTGCAGTGGGTTTACGGCTAGGTCGTGATATCCCCTCGAGTCGTTGTGCGAGGCCGGTGATCTTCATAAAAACAACATGCACCATCTTTTTGGCGTTTCATTCTCACTTGGCCTACAACGTACGTATCAGATATAAACTAGTGTGCCCGTTCCAGGTGTAACCTGGCGGTATACCGGGTCTCTCTTTCGGGTCCTTCTGCCCCTTTTACGTGGTCTCTCACGCACAACCGTCCCGCCAATATTTCGCGTGCCTCCGCTTCCTATGACGGTTTCAGAAGGCGCGCCTTGCCCGCACGGAAACAAACGCGGAGCGCGTGGAATCACTCCAGCAAGAGGAGCGGGTGGAGCCCAGCGGGGAGAAGGCATGGACCGAGCTTCATGCATTGGTTGTGTTTTCAATCAAGATGAAGCACGTGCAGGCTCACACCCGTTGTTTTTGTGATGCCGTCTTCCTTTTTAGTGAGCATCCCCTTGTACTGTAGAACGCGCGCTTTAGGTATAGGTTTCCCCGGAGGCATTCTGAGGTAGGGACGCACCGAAACATTTATGAGGCTCCTTTCTCATTTGAGGATTGCGCTACAGGGTATCTCACCCCAAAGCTGACAACTCCCCCCCCCCCCCCCCCCCCCCCCCCGAAATTAGCAATGGCATGAATGGCCCAGGTACAAAACGGACAATACTGGTGAAATTGTTCTGGTCTTCCAATGATAAGGCATGTTTTAATGGGTACACGTTATATAGTTGCTCGGTGCCCTTGACCATTTTAGGAGTGCAGTCCTGTTGTCGGTACCAACCAGTCTAATTCTAAGTAGTTTGTCCCCAACACGAGACTGCGGTCCTAAAAAATACCGATGTTCACAATTGATTTGGCCGAAAAGCGTCACACCTCGTATCGTAGCACGGGTTGCTTGGTGTGTCTGTTGTACATATTAGATCAACACTGTAGCTTGGGGTCACCACACCATCTTCTTCTTCTATTCTAATGAAGCTTCTCGTAAAACTCACCTAACAATGGCTATACGTTTGCCTCGAACATTTTTTATTTAGACTGTGTATTGACCGGCCATCGGCAATCGAGTCTAGGCGTACACACCAGCTACGAGCCGGTACACACGCCAATCGCCATACCTAATGGTACAGCGGTGTGGAGCTGTGATTTGATTGACGTCGTCTATCAAAGGGGCACGAGCTGGTTCCAGCAGGAACTAACTGCAGCATTTCACCATCGGGCAACCAAGCAAAGTATATGTCCGTGGAAGTTTTCGACTTTGAACATATCTACATGGCCACATGAACAACGAGAACACATCGACCACGAGATTTTTGGCGTGCGAGTTGCAGTTCGAGAGACAAGAGCATTCTTCGTAATTATTGGGGAGGCGCTAGTTCGTAGGGAAAAGCTGTCAGTAGCAAAATCATTAAAGTATGTATTCAGGTCATATGTCGGTCAACATGCTGAGTACTTCGATACATGATCGTATCAACACGGGAAAGATGTCCCCGTAACGTTTGTTTTTCTGCGAGATAGGAATGTTGTGGTAAGAGACGCCTGCCAAAGTACTAAAACAGTGAACAGTGTACCGAGCAAATTTGTGACCTCGGGGGGGACATTACCCTTCCGGGAGTTCATGTTTGCGCCATTGGTTTTAAGAGTTGGAAAGCAAAGTTGGCGTGTTTCTTCTTCATGGCAATGTAAAAGTGTTAGGGCTGGCGTTTTTTTTTTTTTGTTTTTATTTTTCGTCCGTCAAATAATAGTAAAAAAAATCCGAATGTTTCCAAAATTTCGTAAAATTGAGGCTTAAGAACGCGAAAAAAACACAACAAACGAAGCGCACCAAAAGGTCAGCCGTCAGTGTTTACACATTGCCCTGAAGAACAACCGTGCCGAATGTTGTGTCTCAACTCTTAAAAACATAGCGCAAAGCCACGAAGTCGGAAAGGTTCACCTGCGGTTGGAATCAGCAGCTTGTAGGACTTGTTGGTCATAAATAATGTTCTGAATGGTAAGGCTTCTCAACTGAATAACTACCCAACTCGTGTGTGTTTCACATGCATTTAGCATTTCAGACCTAGGTCATGGGATCGATCTTCGGGTTGAACGTGCATTTTTCTCGAAGCCAGTTTTGGGGTGAGACTTGCAGTTCCTCAAGGAGTTAGTCGCCTAGAAAAAATCAGGTGCACCCATACCGTATCACTGTCGCCGGCTGCTCGTGTCTCGCTCCCGTCATCTGGTCGATACTTACTGTAATGCGAACATATCTGCCCAACCGGCTTACGCTTTGTCTTGTTCTTCATCATCTGATATTCACTTGCCACTTCCAGCTCTTGCAACTCGTGGCGGTCTATGGACATTGTCAAGCTGTGGTTACACGTATCGTCGCCCCCCCCCCCCCTCCCCCACTGTTACTTTCGTTTCTTATGGCCAATGGGCTTCACTTGGTATTCCCACTGCCTCACTGCTCGTCGATGTACGTCACGTTTTTCATACTCGCGCTTAGGGACTTTCAGCCGAGTGGTAAGACTCAGGCAAAACACCCTGTGTCTGTGGTATGGCACACCAACATAGATTCGAACTCCATCAAGAACGCCAGCAGAAATGATAGTCTGTACCGATGATCCCATACTGCACCTTGCCATTGGGTGGGACAATATAAACAAACAGACACTTCCTGTATAGGGGCAATAGTTGACATCACACGGCCGAATCTAGGCCGGGTCGCTGAAATCACGTAGCCAAGATGTTGCGGGGCGCTAGAACATCACACACCGAATTCTGGGTCGACGTGCCGAAAATCATGCACACGAACGAGTTTTTGTCGGACCAACGCAGCTACTGAACCGAGCTGTGTTGGGCAGCCGAAACCTAGGGGCCTGGTTCTAGGTCGCGCCGCTGAAACTACGGCAATAAGCTGTCTAGAATTTTCTGGAATTAGCGCGCCCGAGCCTAAGTGGGGTAGCTGAAAAAAACACGTTAGAAACCGAGCTGTATCGGGTCCCGCCGAACTTTTAGCGCACTGGGTCGGATCCCTGAAATCACGCCGACTGTTTCCGGACGCTGAAAACAACCGCATGGAGCTGTGTCGGGTCGCTGAAGCTGCAAAACTAAAGCTGTATCGGGCGGCTGAAATCATGCCGGCCTGACGTGCAACTTTTTACCAGGGTGGTGCTGCTCCAAGCTCCGGGTCGACGAATGTTGCCGCTGCGCGCACTGTACTGAAACGAAGCTCAAATATTTTTAGAAATTTATCAAACATCTGGGTTTACTCCCGCGGTAAGCTGGAAGGATGGTGCTGGTATTAAACATGGTAGTCGTTAGTTAGACCGACAGAGTGGATACGCTGTGTCGGGGATGGAAACAGTTGGTGATGCCTTTTTGGGTCTATAGTCGAATGAGGGTAACTAGTCGAGAGCAAGTGCAACGTTAAAATGAAGCTGTTGCAACGAATTGTGAGGACCTCAGACTGCGGACAAGAAAATCTGAACGTCGGGGCGTGCAAGCGCTTCCCCCACCTTGACGAAAAGTAGTGAACACAGGGGTGTACGAGCACTCCACGCCTGGTTCTCCTCTCATCTTGATGAGTGCTTGAAGCAACGTCCCCACACACATACGGTATGTCGCTGCGAAATCTAGGATCTACAGCCTGCTCACACGATGCTCAATCTTCGAGGATTTTCCCACCAGGAATCTTGGTGTGGTGGATGGATCATGCGCATAACGGAAAGTAACAGGGCTGTTATATCCTCGGTTGTTTCTGTGAAGAGACTTGTGAAGCAATCAAGTCACATCGTCACGTTTAAAATACCGCAAAGCGCTGTATATCTATCTGTGACGTAAACGTAATTACAGCAGTAGTGGTAGTTCGAGAAAAGTTGCTTACTATACGTCATAGATCAGTAGGAACGCTGAATCTTTCCAACGGTAAAATAGAAAGCAAACGCCGGAGGGGAGGGTGGGAAGACACACGAGTGACCACGGCCTTTGTTCAGAAAGCCGCTGAGAGTGAAGCCAGTGAGAGTGATGGCAAAATCCATGAGGGTGGAGCCAGTGAAAGCGAGATGAAGAAGAAAGCGGTAAAATGGCGCCACAGAACCTGGTATTGGGGGGGGTATACCCAGTTATAAGCATCGTGTTGTTCGAGTATCAGTTTAAAAAAGGTCCGTGCATTTAGGGACAGAGGGGTAACTTTTTTTGGGGGGGGGGGTAGCTCCTAGCTCGAGGAGCGCTCCATAACTCGTCCATGAACAGAGACTTCGCAAACAAACAAACACAAAAAAAACTTTAACCGGATGAAACATCGCATGGCACACGTACAGTTAGTAGGTGGTGTGAAACCAACCTCCCACTGAAACAACAAACAAACGTGCATCAAACATGGTAAGGATGTTGAAGAGGCGCCGGCAGGTAGAAACACAACAGACAGGTCGAAATGCGCTCGTGCACCTCTGTCGCAGCGCGCGTCTATCGGCTTACTTACTACCAGGTAGTAGTGATGCTCTTTCGTTTTTTTCTCGAAACCGGTTTTTGAGCGAGGTATGCTAACTGATACGTACCGGTAGTAGTATTTGCTCTTCAAGCGAGGGCCCTAATATCCATTTTTAGACGCAAGGCCACCGTAGCGCCCACGATTAATTGTTCATACTGCTGTGCTCCTTTGTCCGGACACGTAGTAAGGACCGTGTGCGTGTGATATTTCGCTCCTGATGTAACAATGGCGGTCATCTTGGTCCGAGAGAAAAACAGACTGTCCGCATATATGCCGCGTAACTTTCCCGGCGACTGCGTCCAGAAATGTAACGCCGGTCCTTTGATTTTCATTGGAATTATTAATTAATGGTGATCTCGGTGCAAAAAGCAAAAAAAAGAGCGTGCCCGTCAAACGAGCGGTGCAACTCTCGCAACTTTGAAAGCTTCACATGTTACGGGGGTCCATAGTAAATAGGACCAAATATTGTCAGTAAAAATATGTAAATATAGATGTTTTTATGTGCACCATAAGTCCTATTAACTATGGACCCCCGTAAGAGTAACTACTGCTGTACTGCTGTATGTCCTGAAATTTTTCGTGCGTTTCGATGTACTGTGCTGTGTTGTATCAAGCAGTCCCCGAACGGAACTTACGTAGTAGCTACCGTACGTACTGCTGTATGTCTTGAAATTTTACGTTCGTTTCGATATACTGCTGTGTTGTATCAAGCAGTCCCCGAACGGTCCGCATAATGCCATATACGTACGAAACATATATATACATATATTCGCGTAACTCACACTAAAGTCAAGTCGTAAAAAATGGTACCATGGTATGCTATATTTCATCCCCCCCCACACACTATCGTATACCACGTAGTGTTCAAGGTAAGGCACCCAAGAGGCAGTTACATAGTACTCCCATTGCTGTCTCTGGAAGTGGCCACACCGGAAATGAAGCTAACTCATTGAAGCTGTAATCCATAAGCAAGTCCGCCTCACAAGCGGTTCTTAGTAGGATGCAGCTCACCCTTCATGCGACTCGCCGGACACCTCACGGCGCTTCATGCTTGGTGCAAGCAATGTCTGCCTGGTTGGTGAAAACCCGACATGCTCCGTCCCGGCAATGTAGGGATGCGAAGGTCTATGGTCATAGGACTACGGCCATGCATGAGGTCGAGTACATCTCTCCTATCGAGTACACCCCCCCACACACTATCTGTTCACCCAAGTATTGGTTCATACAGGCGGGTATCGGTACAGGAAATAAAAAAAATATCTTGTATGGAGCTGTTGGGTTCACCACGTTGTAGATATTAATAATATTCCAGGAATATTCCTATGCTCTGTATATGCTTGTGTGTGTACACGTACTGCCACAATGAACAGCCTGAAAAAAACGTGGAGGGGGTGGGGGGGGGGGGGAGGGGGTGGAGGGGGGGGTGGAGGGGGGTGAAGGGGGTGGAGGAGGGTGATATTGCTCCGCGGTCTATGGTGCTCAGCACCATGAGTTTGATGCTGGGTTCAATTCCCGGGTTGCGGCGCTTTTTTCTTTTTTTACATCCGACAATTTTTTACCGTTCGAGGTGGCGTAGGGTGATATTGCTCCGCGGTCTACGCTGCCCAGCACCATGAATTTAATTAGTGCTGGGATCAATTCCCGGGTTGCGACGCTTTTTTCTTTTTTTACACCAGACAAAATTTTGACCGTTCGACGTTTTCTGGCCGTGTACGGTTCGCGCTTCGCGGTCAAGGCCTCCGGCGGCTCCTGCGGAGGGCTAATTATATTTCTGCACCTTGCGGGTGGGAGCGGGAAGCCAAACGGGATCACATTCGGGTGAGGTCAGGTCCGGGTGGGATCAGGAGAGCCAAGCCGGGGCCTGTTTTGTTTTCTCGCTTTGTACGGAGAATATTCCCAGAGGAACTTATTTCTCTAAAACATGAAGAATTCTACTGTTTGAATGTATTATATTAGTTGAACAGTGTGCCGGTAAAATGGTTTATACGCATACGATCAATCAATGTCATCAATCGTCTGTGCCACCCGACAATGCGTAGGATGATCTTCAGCGTTGATTGCATTCACCAGAGGAATGAGAGATTTGCAACTGTGCTGTATTCATTTTTACAATTCAGGCACACGGCATACTTTGGTCAGGCCTTCAGGTAGGTCTGGTTGATAGCATCGTCCAAGTTTGATGTACTTTTGTTTGTATGTGTGATTTCTTTTTTTGTTGTTGTTGTCGTGGCTTTGTTCAAATCTCCGTCCCTCGTTGCTCCCTCCTTTCCCACCCCGGTTCGTGGCTTGCATTTTTTTTTTTTGTCAAGTGCGAAAATACTTCAGCCCTACTTTGTTCTCTCGTCGACCACTTAGCGTCGACTAACGCCATTGGATTACATTAACTCCTTTAGTACCGCAGTCCCGATTTGGAGACAAACCAGTCTAATTGCAAGTGATTTGTCCCCAAAACGGGACTGCGGTGTACTAAAAGGGTTAAACGGTGTCCCCTTTATCTACCGCCGTATGTGGACACGGTGTGATTGGAACAAGCGCTGCACGTCGACAGATGATGGCAAGTGGACTATACATACAAAACCTACATATTTACCTATTTTTACTAACATCATTTGGTCCTATTTACCATAATATGGTCCCCCGTAATAACACCGTTAATTTCATTCGCGACACAGCGGTGGCTTCGGGATGGTCCGTTGGATTGCGCTTCTATTCGAAGAAAAAAGCAGTTAGTTGTTCGGTGAGGTATAGAGCTTCCACGCTATAATCGGGTAAGAAGCTTCAGAAATATATGGTGCTACGACACCCAAAACGAAGGCACATACTGGTGCGCGTCATTGGCTCCACTATAGGTGGAGCCTGCTGGACCTCCTGCTGAATACCTTTGGATTTATGCGCTTCTGGCAGTTTACCCGGCATTGATTTGAAACCGCGCCTTTTCTTCTCGACTCAAGAGACCTTTTTTTTTAATAGTTACTTGGAGAAAAGACGGGGCATACACGCCCACACGGATGCTCTCTTTTCGTGTTGTTATACGTTACGGGATACTGGATAGCTTGCGGTGAACACCTTCCGCTAGGTACGCGTTTACTCTGCCTGCCTCGTTTTTATCAACCCATAACAAGTTTAAGAAGTGGTCTATTCAGAACGAAGCACCAGCACGGGCGCTGGACATGCTGAGCAACGACGGGTGCACTTGTTTTCGTTAGTTAAAAAAACACAATGTTTAAACATATATATACTTGGTACCAGGTAGTTTTATCGATTGGACACAATGCCCCCCCCTCCCCCCACGCCCACACCGACCCTCTGCTCCACACCTAAGACAACAATTGTGGTACTGACCCGCTGCTTCCCACCGATCATACCAGAAACCACGACCTCCTGGGCGGAGGTAGGAGAGCAATGATCAAGATGTCCTACCTGGTCATGGCTGTGCTGTGCATTGCGCCGCTCGGCGTGACAGCCCAGCTCGGCACCTCGATGGAGATCACGAGATGCGCGGACTTGCCTTCAACAATCACCTCGGATACCAATCTGCACTTCACCAACTCCGAGGTGATGGTTCGTACGTGCAGTCCTCGTAGTGCTTGTGATAATCTACATGGAATCTCAGGAGTAGTGGGGATCAGTGTTGGCAGCATTTCTCCTACAGTACTTTAGTTACGTCCCAAGACGACGAATACTTGTACGAACTGACTCAAAAGGACACGAGAATCTGACGCACCTTTTGCGGAACGTGAAGGCAATTGTGTTATGATCCTGCTTTGTATGAGGTTGAAAGCCCGTTAATTACCTGGGTTCAGTCACTGGGAACGTATTTGTAGTACTTGGAAGGCGTATCTTAGATGAAAACCAGGGGTTTCCAGAGGCGCACGAGCTTGGTCTCAGTCTCCGCGTGCACGAAAAGAATAATACTGCTCTTTTTCTATAGCCAAGAAAGCAACACACGTGAGTACCAACGATTACCGACTTAAAAGGCAGACCTGTCCAGGGATACAAAGTGTCCCGCAAGCTTGATCTTAACAAGTGGCGTCTTCGGCTTAGGATTTTCCACTTTTTTGTCGGTGTGCGTTGTTTGTCACTGTTTTGTTTTGCTTGCTTTCCTATTGTTGTAGCGTAAGTTTGTTCCGGCCACTACAAGATGGAGACTCAAGAGGTGGGAGGGTCTGCTTCCCCTCACAGTGGCCGAGCCGCTGAGGCCCAGGGCCCCCAATACCCCACCGCCCAAGGCCCGTCGATGCGGATCGAGCGCCTTGTACAACAGACCAACAAGTGGAGCACGAGTCTAGGCAGGAGCCCCATGAGAACGACGTGGATCGAGCGCCTTGTACAACAGACCATGAGGAGACAGAGCTTCGACCGGAGCCCCATGACGGGGCCCGAGCAGCCTCACTTTTCGCTTTTCCGTGCATCTTCCTCGCCCCCCCCCCCGTGCGGGCGGCATGGCGATGGCTTCCATCTACGATTTCTTTCTGCCCCTTAAGGCTAGGTCTTTCCTTTATTTTTTTACGTACTTTGCCGGCTTCGTTGCCTCGCCGTTCAGAGGTGTGGGAGTGGGTTTTGAGGAGCCGCATCCTCGACTCATGTTTTAGTTCGTGGAATCGGGGTTTCCACGAATTTCCCATAATTCTGCATATACGGCTCATCAGAGTGGACTAGTGTTGTGATACTGCTTTGTATGAGGTTGAAAGCCCGGCAATTACCTGGGTTCAGTCACTGGGAACGTATTTGTAGTACTTGGAAGGCGTATCTTAGATGGAAAACCAAGCTCGGTAATTTTACCTGGGTTCAGTCACTGGGAACGTCTTTGTAGTACTTGGAAGGCGTATCTTAGATGGAAAACCAGGGGTTTTCCAGAGGCGCACGAGCTTGGTCTCAGTCTCTGCGTGCACGAAAGGAATAACACTACTCTTCTTCTATAGCCAAGCAAGCAACACACGTGAGTACCAACGATTACCGACTTAAAATGCAGACCTATCCGGGGATACAAAGTGTCCCGCAAGCTTGATCTTAACAATTGGGGGCTTCAGAGAGAGCAATTGGTGATGAAAAAGATGGTGGTTACAGCAACGACCGGTCCACAGCGTCGTTGAGGGAGGATCCAACGGTTGGTGTCCGGGCTGCGACGCAAGGAGTCGGACGGCACACACAAGGCGCATCATGATCCGACCCGTACTGCTGGGCGGCGCCCACGCTCACAGATGGTTGACAACACCAAAATACCAACCATATGGTTGTTCTGGTCACTAATATCCTCAACCCTCAAAGGGGATAGTTAACCGTGCCCAGCGACGAGCGGTATACATACACTACTGCTACTGCAAGTCCTACCAGGCATACAAACACGCTATATGCTCTCTGCGTTGCTCAAGGATGGAGCCACCAAAGATCTTCTAGGCCTTTTTGCTTGCATTATTCGAGCTATTTCTTGATGGCGGCTCAATGCTGTACTCAAGTGTTATCCTGTCTAAAGGCATGTGTAGATGCGTACACACGCCCAATTCCGAACACTTACGGTAATATACTTAGGGGGGGGGGGGAGAAGGGGGGGATCTCCCACTCGTGGTAAGCTACAATACATGCAACGTCCGAAAATGTGTTCATTTTTTTCCCCCCCCCCCCCCAATATTGACACACCCACTCCTTGTTTCAGACTTTGTCTTCCTCATGTAGGGACTGCATACCCTGCATGAGCGCGGCCATAGACAACCCGCATTACGCGCGATCGAAGTATCACTATTACGGGGGACCATGGTAAACAGGACCAATTTTTGGTAGAAAAATAGGTAATAATATATAAGTTCTTGTGTGTACCATAGGTCCTATTAACTATGGACCACCGTAATAGTGTCACACACAGCTTGCAAAGACGGCTTTCGACGAAATCCTCGATCTGACAGCTGTTGGTTTTTGGTTTTATACATGTTCTGACAGTTCGTACAGTCTATACCCGTACATGCGTAGGAGACCTGGAAGTTGTACTTTGTAAAATCCCGTGTCGAGTCGTCGTCGTGCACGCCCGAGCAGGCCTTGGAGCATAGAGCGGCAGGAACAACGTTTTGTTGCGTGTTCTTGTTTTCAAGTTATGTACTGCGCGAGAGAGGTGCCCAGCGTACGTACAACACTCTCTAAAACGTCGTGCGTTGCACGTCGTGCGTTGCGTGTGTACTTGGTTTGGAGATTCTCAATAACTGAGCCGGAGGAATGCGGCCAATGACCTGGGGATGGAACGTGGATGAGGAATAGGATATGATATACCGGTAGCTGTAATGAAATGTTGTGGGGAATGGAAATTGGGAAACGACGGGCAGAGAAGCGTAAGAGGAATGCTACTGATTTGCGGAAGGATATTCGGTTTATATAGGAACGGCATCTACGCTATTTTGTCGGAACGCAAAAGCATAGTAATGATAATATTATACAAGTATACCACAGACAGGATACGCATACATACATAAATTTTAGCTACACAGTAAGGTTACTCCGAGTGCGGTCTTCACGTTACACAAATATGCAAGTACCTCTAGCGGCATAACCAGCAAACCCAGTGTACGCCGTGGTTCTTCATCCGAGAAAGAACCGGGTTGTTTGTGTGGTACCGCTGGGCCTCTAAGTCTAGATACAAAGCCCGGACGAGAGATGGATGCTCGCCGAAAGGGGACAATTATTGCTACTGACTACCAGGTATAAGGCAGTTGGCCTGCCTCATTATCGCACTGTATAGGACAGCCGGCGGATTGGTAGGTGGTCCGCGCGGCTAATACTGTAAGATTAATTTCGTGGGTTCGAGTCTCACCGACTTCATACTCGTACGTAGGGACGTTTTCTTGCGTATACATTGATTGACGGAAAGCGCGAGAGCGTGAGTTAGCAAGATCCGATGAAAATCGACAAACAGTGGGGATGCTGAGCGCGATTAAAATGAAAGCGGGGGGAAAGGGACGACACCTGCGACCATGGCTTCTTGTCTAGAAGTTCGCTGAGGGTAAAGCCTCCCACGAGTTAAGCTAGAGAGTTAAAGTGAAGAAAAAAATGACATAAACTATTTTTTTGTAGTACCGAAAAAGGATGCGGGTTATCTCACAGAGTGATACCTACTATCTTTTTTCTGCGCTTGTTTTGTCGACTATTAATACACGGTATGGGTGCTGAAAACGTCGAATGCTACACTTTCGGATGGCTCTCGACCACATATTACCGAAAACACCTTGTTCGGTATTTGCAACCTTATTTCCGTTCTGGGAACAACCGAGCGCCGCAAAACAACCGCAACAACCCGCATATTTACGGTTTTTAGTATGTCCTTTCAAGCCAGCAAAAAAACAGTATCCGTGAACTCGACTCGGTCTCGTCATCAATCTCCGGGGCGAACCCTCGCCAGGCGCTGCAGGTGAGCTACAGAGGAACACCGATCCCCCTCTTTTCCACATGGGGAAGGATATGATCGCAGATGATCGAACTCATATGTTCGGAGCCCCAGGCCGATGTCGCTTCGAATGTAGAGCAGTCTATAAACGGATGAAGGCTACATATCGTGTGTTGTTGGTTTCACAGGCGTAGAAGGCATTTTAGAGTGACGTTGAGATCCAAACGTATATTTTTTCATGTGCAATCACTACGCACGGGTGTTCGAGTATCTTAGTTGGGATATTCGGGGAAATGCAATATGCGGATATATTTCGAATCTGTTTCGCTTGTAGTACGCTCTACTGTGTGTCCAACGCATCAACATCAGTAACGATGCTGATAACGTTGCTAGTAATAGAACGTTACTATATCGTTTTAGAGAACCTTAAAGTGAACGCTGCGGTGGAGTACAACCTGCCCGAAGGATGGGCATAATCCCGAGATGGTGGAGTGGCTGTCTCGTCTACGTCCTCACTTCTCTCCTCTCGCCACTCTCCCCGCTCATCTTCTTTTCCTCACTTCTCTTCTCTTCTCCTCTTGTTCCCTAAGATCAATATTTTCTTACAATGGGCATTTCAAGCTACCTTCTTCCTTCTTCATCACGAGTGCCACCTCTGCCATCTCTCTTAACAAAGACATAGCATCGACACACTCATACCTATTTCAAAGCAAGGGTCGAAGAACACGATACGGGCCAAATTCACCCGGACCGGCACGTACCTGTCGGCGCCTAGGAGTCCGTACAAACATCACACACGCCACGAGGGAACAGCCGATTTTCACATTTAGAATTGACAGTCTGACGAGAACGAGGATCAAAAGTATTCAATAATATTTCCTCACAGTCAAAATGAACAACGTGCAGCAGTATACTCGTCGAGGTAGTCCTTTGTGGCAGCTGTCGATATCACGAACGTAACTACAAATAAGCATTGGCAGTCTCGAGGTACCGATGATGCAATAAATCGGTAGTGACGGCGGAAGCGCCCCCCCCCCGTATCTTCCAATAATTTTATGTACCAGGCTTATCCTGTGTTTCTTCGAGTTTTGTTCAGTGGGATCGTTTCCTACCATTCCTACCATTGCTATACATGTTCTCGAATAACAGGCCAATTACTGACTGCGAGCGAACCGAACGTCTTGAACAAGAGAACACAATGCTGTCGGCTATTAACAGTATATTCTCAGCGGAATGGCAATTATCAATGAGGAAAATCAGCTGTTTATACTCTATTAGTAGGTGGTTCGAAAGGTTTTTAGACGTGACGCACTTTCTCATAATAATGTACCGGTAGTTGGTTTTGGGGCATGATCTGCGTGTGGGCTCGATATCTTTCTTATACGTTGATTGCAGTTAAAGGGACACTATTCGCTATCAATAGCAGCACTGTAAAAACATAAGCATACCAACTGTAGATAGCCAGCACTGCCTGACTTCGTGGGTAGATCGTCCTCTTCTGAGCATGACGTGCGTGCGTGGGTTAGGTCCCTATGAATATCATGCTCACATATATATATATATATATATATATATATATATACAAGGTTCCCTCCGGGAGGTGCCGTATTAATAGGGGAGTTGCGCAAGAGCGAAAGAATAATACTACTCGTATGAAACCCTGCACACTTTTTTAGAAGTAGTACCTGCACCCACCCATCATTTTAACGTGAAGAACACACACATCATATTTTTGAGAGGACAGACTATATTATACTGCTGTTCGCGGAATTAGTGTGGGATCATTAATTACTACAATAATATATACCCTGGTAATAGGATATCGGTAAGTTGAGATATATTGATACAGCTGACTCGCGGCGATTATTTCTTAAGTACATAAAAGTTGCGCGAGGTCGAGGTTGCGCCATAATACTTTGTGACCGGCTGAGTAATAAGGTGCAGCATATACATACATACTACTGGTACTACCATATATATGTTCCCCCAAAATAAATGTTTATTGGTGCTCAGGGTATAATATCAAGGTTTCACAGGTAAATGCTCGAGAACAAATCGTAGTCCGAGTACTGAGAGTATTGGAATACAGGCGGCAAAACTACTGCGAGTACTGAGAAGGCCCAAATACTGAGAGTATATGAGAGTGTGAGCAGTACCGAACCCCGAAAATACAGGTTGCTTAAAGTATGTACCCGCAGTAGTATCGAAACACGACATAAATACTTGGGGTGAAGGCAATATATGCGCACAGTACAGAACCTCGAGATACTGAGAGCATTCACAGCAGTCATGCATAATATTATATCGAAATACTGGCAGACTGCTTTGAGTGCTCAAGTTGTCTCCAGCGAAAGAAAGTAGTTTGCTCCAACTCCCACTCGTGTGGGACTATCTGGGTGTGTTTTGTGCCGAACGCTGGGCCTGAGACTTGTCGACACGGCGCACAAACGGTTGAAGTATACTTCACATACTCGAAGTATACTGGGCATATTGAGGGTATTTCATTACTGCGAGTACTGAGTCTCGCAGAAGAAGCAGCAGTACGAACACTACCAATCGACGAAATACTGCTATTAATAGACTATTACGGGGGTCCATAGTTAACGGGACCAAATTTTGTTTGTAAAAATAGGCAAATATATAGGTTTTTATGTACACCACATAGGTCCTATTAACTATAGACCCCCGTAATAGTACTGGTATACTTGTACCCGCGATACAGAACCCCGAGATACTTGAAGCACAACAGGCGGTGTCCATGCCAGCAGCAGTAGCGAACCCCGCATTAGTGCGAGCGCGAAGCGAACCCCGCATTAGTGCGAGCCCGAAGAAATTATACGCAGTAATATCTACAGAACCTCAAAATACTGCAAGTACTCGCAGTATCTCGAGTACAAAACCCCCGAAATACTGCGAGTGTACGAAGTACCTACGGCAATAGCAGCAGTATTTTCTCGAACATACTTTGCTTTATAAACTCCCAAGTATTCGGAGTAGCTGTGAAATGTTGAGGTATGAATGCACGCCACACCACACCCTGGACAATAGACAACGGCCCCTGCAATAGCAATAGAATATGGTGCAATGGACGGGTCTGTTGTCGTCGGCAAAGGCTATCGATTGGAACGTTCCTCATCCATTGTCATAGGTAATGCCTATCGATAGGTTACGTCCCCAACATATTGTTCAGGCAGGAGTGTGCTGAAGTACCTGGGTTGGAAGCTATTGTCACCGACAATGGCTATCGACGGATAGCTTGCAGAATCTACTGCGGTCTACAGTGGCTATCGATGAACACGTTTCTTGATCTATTGTGGCCGGCAATGGCTATCGATAGACGCATTTCTTGATATATTGTGGCCGGTAATGGCTATCGACAGATATGTTTCTGAATCTATTGTGACCAGGAATGCTATCGATAGATACGTTTATAATCTATTGTGGCCGGCAATTGCTATCGATGGACACCGTTGAGAATCGATTGTGGTGGACAATGTCTATCGATGGACACCATCACCAGCCTATTTCCACACGTACAATGCACTCTGATTTACTAAGCAACGCAATATTGTGTTCCGCAGCAATGTCATATTTTCATCTTGTGATCACCACCAGTATGGAATGAGTGTATGGTGTATCGTGATGAGCAGCAATGTCGGTGCAAGGCATAGCGTGAAGGAGGGCTGCAACGTTGTGTGTCTCAACAAGGCAGTGGGCATCATGGGGGTTAAGTGCGTTGCATTGTCGGCTGTGTTGTTGTGGTTAGTACTCTGTGTTGTTAATAGTGATTCCAAATCGGTTACACTCTGTACGGATAAGACATATAGGTAACGTGTGCATGTACCCTGGACAATAGAAAGGAAATAGAACATGGCCGCTACAGTAGCCCCGAAAAAGCGTGTGTCAATGGATATTGTTAACGGCAATAGACTAGCAACGCTGGCTAACGATAGACATTGCGAACCACAATAGACTGGCAACACTCTATACCGATAGACACTGGTGACCACAATGGAATGGCAACGCTGTCTATCGATAGATGTTGTTAACGACAATAGACTGGTAACGCTGTCTATCGATAGATATTGTCAGGGAACAATACTTTTTCGGCAATGGACACAATATGCCTTTGCCCTAACAATGGAGTCACAAGGTTGTCCATAGATGGCCATTGTCTTGAACAATAGATGTTGGGGAAGCAACCGTGATAGATATTGTTCGAACCATAGACCAAACCGTTTGCCTATCGATGGCTATTGCCGCCAACAATACACGCAATTGTATCCATCAATAGCCATCGTCACCCACAATAGACTGTCGGGCGTGTTTTCGTAATAGACTATTATATTACCTAAACCTATTGTATACCGTGAAATGATGTATGTCGATGGCCATTCTTGACGACCGCCGAAGCTTCTATTGCCGCCAACAATAGGTACGCGATTTTGTCCAACAATAGCCATCGCCACCCACAACAGATTGTTGGCCGGGCTCCGAAAAATATGAATCTGACTTTACTTCATTTCAGTACGAGTCAAAATCTCGAGTTAAGAAACGGAAAGCTGATAAGGTGGTTTTATTTTTAGTATCCAGATTATTTTGAAAGTGCAGTTAATCGAGGACAATGTAAGGCTAACAAATCGAATTTATTTCCTAACAAAAAAATAATCTAAATTATAGATGACCAGCATCCGAAAAAATAACTATCACTTACTTGGTTTCAGTGTGGGACAAACGAACTCGAGATGAGAAACGGAAATAATAGAATTTTCAGCGTAAGGTGGTTTGAGTTTAATGATCCACGTTTTATTCAAAGTGGAGTTAATAGACTTGTAGGACAAAGCAAGGGTATTAAATCGAGTCAATTTCCGAAACTAAGAGAGCGCACAAGTTGATGACAGCAGTTACCAATATCTTGGTGCGCGAGTTTCTATTAAAATCTGTGTATAATGTATTCTTCAAATGAGTGTGAGAGCGTATGGTGTCCACAACATAATGACGTCGGTTCAAATTACCACATACATACAGAACATGACATACCTCGTATATCGTGGGATGAGTGCAAAATATCCTCGAGATGGCTATCGATGGATAGCTTGTACAATCTATCTGGCCGACAATGGCCATCGATATACATCTCGTACAATCTATTATGGCCGGCAACGGCCATCGATAGACATATCGCACAATCTATTGTGGTCGACAATGGCCGTCGATAGACCTCTCGCACAATCTATTGTGGTCCGCAATGGCCATCGATATACCTCTCGCACAATCTATTGTGGTCACCGATGGCTATCGATAAACATCTCGCACAATCTATCGTGGCCGGCAATGGCGATCGATCGACATCTCGCACATTCTATTGTGGCCTGCAGTGGCCATCGATGGACGAAGTTCACCATGTCTTGTGTTAGACAATGTCTATCGATCGACAATATCACCAGTCCATTGTCGCCGACAATACCTATCGATAGATACCTTCCACAATCTATTGTCGCAGATAATAATGTACATCGATAGATTCCCCTCCTCGTCTATTGTCGAAGCAATAGACTATATTGTTGTGTCCATTGTCCAGAGTGTGCGCCACACCCAAGCGCGCCGCCCAAACTCTTTAATTTGGGCTAAAAGACACAAGTAACATGTACTCTATCACATTATACGTTCAGAAAAACAAGGTGTGGACGAATGTATTTAATGCTGCTGTAGTACTCTGTTGTAGTTATGTGGTACAAAAATACCCTGGCAGTCAAAAGTGAGATTAAGAACAAAAAACGAGGATGGTGCGAGTCGAACCTCGGAAACGAAAATGTTATCCAGCAAGTGCAGTTTAAACCTATACGCTAGAACAGCGCTCGTACAGCTGGCATGTCGTGTTTTTTACGCAATCTAAAACACTTTGCACGATCTTCTATAGCAGTAGAGTAGCTTGTACAGGTACGACAGCATATTCAGCAGTACTGCTGTAAAATGAAACGCGAGGAACGTACGTGTACTGATCCCCTTTCAGCTGGCTCTAGGATCTATCGATCAGCAATGTAGGACACACTGCAATCAGAACTACTGTATGTATGTACTGCTGTAAGTATATTACGAACGCTGCTGTACGAATGAGCCGCAGCACGATCATCCATACGCGCAAGGTGTGCTCACTGCTGCTGCTGGGTAGCAGAGTTGGTTGTGGTGCTGTAGGAAGCTGGAGGTAAGAACGCTCTGTGCACTGCTGTGGGTATTGTTCTCTAGGCGGTGGTCCGTGCTCCGTCAACAACCCAAAAAAAATGTATGACGAGCCCGGGGGGAGAAAACAGAGAGCATGGCAATGTACCGATATACGTACGTACAAAATAAGGCCTCTTTACCGAAACCAGCGAAATCGTCTTATCCACTCCCGCCGGAAAAAAAAAAAATTAAGCGCCTGCCACGCGCTTCAGAGTGCACGGATCGCGCCGAGACCTAGACCAATGTGTCCGGCAGGGCTTCCCGTGTTCGTGTACTTACTGTTTTGCCTAAAAGTGCTCGTGCGAAGAGAAAAGTTGGCAAAAGTACGAAAATTTGACAAATATACGTATACATATATTTCGGGATTTTAGAACCTCACACCCGTTTTGGCGACAAACCACTCTAATTTCAAGTAGATTGTCTCCAAAACGGGACTGCGGTTCTAAAAGGGTTAAGAAGGCTCGAAGGTTCTGGGTCCCCCATTGCAGCAGCGCGCGGCGAGTGGTCCACCCTGGACATCAATGCCGAGACCGAGTCGAACTCCCAAAGGGCAATACTCGTTGGTCAGAGAGGACAACCTACTGGCCAACCGCAGTAGCCTACTGCGGTGGCTTACTATTGACAGTAGCCTACGCGGTCAGCGCTGACGAGAGTACGTAGGCTGGCAAGCTGCTCCTTAACGAACACCTGGCAGTATCGTGATGTAGCCGGACGGCGACAGTTCCCTGCCTCTGAACCTCACTGAGAAATACGTGCGGACATACCACATATAGACAGATGGAGTACCACTTACGCCCATGAAGTCTTCAAAGTCGCCAACGGACGTATTTTTGTGTGGTCTGAATTCAAGTCGCCAGCGTACATATTTTCTGTGGTCTAACCGCAAGTGACGACCGCCGGTGTTACCGTTTTGTTGTCCCCTTGAGTGCTAATACGTACTGCTGTGGTGTCGGGCTTGACACCGCCCCATTATTTGCTCTATGCAAGCACTTGGTATGGGTCGATATAGAGAAGTAAAAAACGACGCGTCCGTGTGTCTAGCATGCATCAACTTACAGCAAGTAGGCATGTACCACAGTAGTATAAATACAACTATAATTACGATTTTTGAGGTCGTTGTCACTTGCTAGCTCTTGGCAGACAGACCGACTGATAGACAGCTCTTCACAAACAGCCCTTCTTCTTTGAAACAGCCGAACAGCCAAACAACCTTTCTTCTTTCTTCTTCCGCAAACTGCCAACCAATAGACAGCTCTTCGCACGGCGCCTAAAAGAGGCGTCTCGCCTTCGACGAACGGCATAGATAGGTGCAGCTGTCGGCGGCCAAGCTGCTGCTGTCGGTGGCGAACCTGCTAGTGCTGCAACCCCCGCCTCTCCCTTCTCCACGCCCCCTAAGCTCACCTCCCCCTCGTCGAGAGGCGCGTGGTCCTCGCCCTCTGGCAAGAGAGCGGCACCGACAAAGACCGACCCGGTGCCGGCTGTTGTTTGCGACCAGTGCACGGACCAGCACTTACTTGGTCAAGAACTCCGCGCCTGGTGGCAAAAACATGGCCTTCGCCACCTGCAAGGATCTCACGTGCGTGGTGGCGGGATCATCCTGACAGGGCAACCGACTGCGAGTTCTGTGCTCGCTCGATCAAGGAAGGGACTGTCTCGTGCTCCCTCGAAACTGCTGACAGTGGTGAGTGTCTTACGTCTATTGTGCATGCTGTATGTTGCCAGTACGTTTTTTTGGGGTTTTCAATTGCCTTTTTGCATACAAACTTACGTCAAAGCGTTTGGTTTTTTTTTTTACTCATCCATGCTCGTTCTTTCCCCTTCGTGCGTTGCGTCGGCTCCTCTTACACACAGTGCACGCGAACGCGCACATGCACAACTGTTTGCGGGACGTGAACGAAGGAACGGAGGATTCAGCTATCGTCGTCACCGCTGCACCGAACGACGTGAGTGCTGCTGCTACTTTGGTGCATTTTCGGTGCATGCACACGATTTCTGTGTGTACATGTTTGGGTGACCCCACATGCTCATTTTGCTCCTTTTCGGCTGCCGCTGCTGCTGCTGCTGCTGTCAGCGCCACGCCATGAGTGCTGCTGCTGCTGTGCACCTGCTTCTCCTGTGCACTCGCTGCTGCTGTAGTGCTGCTGCGTTGTTGCCGTGCTGTGCACCTGCTGCTCCTGTGCACTTGCTGCTGCTGTATGTAGTGCTGCTGCGTTGTTGCCGTGCATCATGCTGGAAGCGTACATGTTTTCGGATCGTCAATTCCGTAGGTTCTGCCATGGCGGCATACCAGGGTACATGCTTTTTTTCTTCCTTATTTTCATATCGTTGCTATGCTGCTGCTGCTGCTGCTGCTGCTGCTGCTGCTGCCAAACGCTGCTGCCAACGCTGCGGCGATTCGTTGCAGCTTCTGCTGCTGCTAATGCTGTAGCTGCTTCTGCTGCTGCTGCTGCTAATGCGCTGCCGCAATATCCACTGAATGTTCGTATGTACTCGGATTACTGTTTTTCTTGGTCGTTTTTGTACCCAAATGGTTCCTTTTGATACGTGAAAAAATATTTTTTGTCGTTTTGCTCCTGCATTTTGCGTACGTACTGCAATTTCTCGTTTTTGGCTTGGTTATTTTCATACCAGGTATATATCGTTGCTATGCTGCTGCTGTGGTGCTGCTGCGTTGTTGCCGTACATCATGTTGCACTTGTGTGTGTACATATTTCGGTATCGTCAATGAAATTCCGCAGGTTTTGCGATTGCGGCATACCAGAGTACATACTTTTTTTCTTCCTTATTTTCATATCGTTGCTATACCGCTGCTGCCAACGCGGATTATTGTTTTTATTGGCCATTTTTGTACCCAAATGTTTTTTTTTGATACGTAAAAGAAATATTTTGGTCGTTTTGCTCCTGCATTTTGCGTACGTACTACTTTTTCTCGTATTTCGTGTTGTTGCTATGCTGCTGCTGCGTTGTTGCCGTACAGCATGCGGAGGTGGGTCTATAGTGAGGTACCAAAAATACTTTACGGACGGCCTCGGGGTACATACTTTTATTCTCCCTTCTTTTCATATCGTTGCTATGCTGCTGCTGCCAACGCTGTGGCGATCCGTTGCTGCTTCTGCTGCTGCTGCTGCTGCTCTGCTTTTAGTGCTGCCGCAATATTCACTGAATGTTTGTATGTACTCGGATAATTGTGTTTCCTGGTCGTTTTGTGGCGCTGCTGCGTTGTTGCCGTACATGATGCTGGGCATGATTTGTGTGTCTGTTACACTTAAACTTGTGCGTGTGTACATATTTCTGTATCGTCAATGACTTTTTTTGTGGTGCTGCTGCGTTGTTGCCGTACATCATGCTGGACGTGATTTGTGTGTGTACTGTACTACACTTGTGTGTGTACATATTTCTGTATCGTCAACGAAATTACGTACTTGCTGCTTCTGCTGCTGCTGCTGCTGCTGTCCGTCGTATAGCAAGCGATTACGTGCTGCTGTTGTGCCGCTGTAGAGTAGTACAAATAATGAACTCTGCCCCCCCCCCCCCTTCCCCCTCCCCCGCCATTCCCTGCACGCCACTCCCGCCCCGCGCACCCTATGTGTTTACTTCGACCAGATCTGTGGCAAGTGCTACAACTGCCGCCTGACGGACTCCGCCATCAAAGACGGAGACATCATCATCAAGCGCAAAAAGACTCCCTTCCATTTCGCCTGCTCCAGGGATTCGCGGAATTCCGAAGCAGTACACCACAAGCAGACTGTCGCCATCCAGGACGAACGAAAGGAAACAAATTGTTTCCCACATTTCCCAAAATCACGATTATTTCTTCCTACACGTATCCAACGGGTTCAACAGCGAACAAATCCACATTCTGGGCCTCCCGCCTCGTTACTACAGCATCCTGGAAGACTATTTACATATCATGTCTCGTCCAAACTCCTATGCCGGCTACATCGAAATCACGGCCGCCCAGCAACTATACAACATTTCCATAACCGTTGTCGTTGCCGGCACTGCTGCTTTCTCTCGTGTCCCAAACCTTCCTTTAAACCACAGCCTGTATGTTGTATATCATCCACATGCCAAGCACTACTCCATTCTCTCCCCACACTGATGAAATATGTTGTTCTTATTATTAGACGAATGTCATTCTTACTCTTGCGTCACCCGATCTTACGTTTCACATTACATTCATAAATAAACGCGATTATTACATATTTCACCGTTTCTTACACAAATACATTTAGTTTGGTTGGCTTTGGGCTATGTCGCCAATTAACTGCAGTTATACGTACACGAAACGACGGAATACCCACTCCGAAGGAAAGCCTTGTAATACTTTAATAACATACACTGCTGCAAACCCACTGTTGTTGTTGCTATTTTTGTCAACCGCAGATATTTTGCGACACGAACACCCTGGTGTCGGTGTCTGGTTGCGCCGTTGAGCTCACCTCTTCATACCGTAGCTCCCACTTCTACAACGTCAAGTTCGACCTGGCCGATTCCTCCTCCTTCTCGAGCAGCATCTCCCACCTGGACTGGACCAGCGTGGAGTTTGACAGGGTGATCATAAACACAACATATTGTTCGACAGGTTTTGCTCGGAATCTCATGTTGGTTCAGATAGGATAATCGCAACATTCGGAACATTGTGTGCGTTGGAGAACATACTGTAGAAGAAGTAGGGTTTGCGTAGTCAGTGTTATGTAGGCTTGTCGTGACCAGTAACACATAACAATATTTGGGTCGGACGGACGGCGCGGAGATCCAGTTTCAGACCTCTCAGCCTTCACCCAGCTCAAAAGTAGCGCATGCCCTATATTATACTTGGCGGCCGTGTACATTTAGCAACTCTCTTCGGTCGTGATGATACAGCTCGCGGTACTGCCATTGCGTTACACTTTCGCGTCTTCGTATAAATACATGGGCAATGCGGTTTTTTAATATTGATACGCTGTTTGGAGTCTTGTTGTAGCTAGCTATTCATAGCTAGTGCTGCGCGCCTGTCTTCCGGGGGAAATTCAGTTTTGTAGACCCTCGGTTAGGGGAGTTAACGTCACAAAGGGTGCAGCATACTATTAACAGCGTGATGAGTATATTTTCGAATGTGTAATGCCTGTCGTGAGTTCGATCGCCGACTCAGAACACACGTGCCCTCCCCGCCCCTTCTGCCCGTTGTAACTGTATGATACAGTACACGACACCTATTTGTAGTCAGGAACAAGAAACATGGTCCAAGCTGAGTTTCTTATTTCGGAACACGCGCGTTCTAAATTAACGCCAGTAAAACGGCTCCCGGTTTCTTGTTTGCCTGTAAATGAATGGCAGCTCGAAATTCGTATGATTCCTGTCCTGTACTGTAGACGTGGAGTGTCGCCGGGTTTGTTTTAGTCGTGAGTGTGACCACCGTCCGAGAAAAAAACGGTTTTTTCTCCCAGTTGTACAGGTAGGCACCGCCGGGTTTTCAACGGTCCTATTGCCTTTTCAACCCGGCTGGGCGTTGCACAACCGGTTTGACAAGGACCCCACGCTATATACTGAAAGATCAATATACAGGTAAATTTCCGGTGTGCGTCGAGTCTGCCGCCACGAGCTGTCCGCGTTGGCCCACACTTCTGCAAGGTCGCATGCAACGTGTATGCCCCGAACTTAAAAAGCGTGTGCAGAACCTGGTTCGCTAGTGCGTTCGCTGGGACGAGAGAGAAGGGTTCACTGTGTACTCCGTTTTCGTCCACTAAATCAGCGCATGCTTCATCGACACACGTGTGTACACTCTACCTTTTGAGACAGACGCCGAACGATTCCGGCGGCAACGAAGGTGGGGCTGCCTTGACGGTCAACGACGGGTGCTCCGCTACCTTCACCGCGCACGTTACGTTCACCGCCTGCGCCTTGCACGTAAGACGCCGCCTGCTCCTTGCACGCACGATGCCGCCTGTGCCTTCCTCGTAGTACGTTCTGGGGTCAAGCGATGTGCACCTGAACAGATTGAAGAACCATAGTTATTGCGCTGGCAGAAGCGCACGACTGGTATATTGTTAGGACGTTCTCGTCGCTTACGCTTCCATTGGGACGGAGGGGTCGGTCCTCAGACCTGATACTGTTGTGTGAGAAGTAGGAGTTCGATTTAGCCTATCCGGCGAATGGATAAACACTTACGGTACCTCGCCACCGACATTCCGTCTCCAGCTTGGTCACGGAGGGTGTGCGGCGAAATATTCCAAACAAATAGCCACGCATCCCATGACTGTACGTCCACCACTTCCGCCCACTCCCTCGCTCCTACTCTCCCCGTGAATACGTCCATTCCTCTCCCCTCTCCTCTGGTACCGCTTTTCCCCATGACTGCGGGTATGCCCCTCCCCCCTGTCGCTCCCGCTTTCGGTCAAACTAACAAAGCTTGGGATAGGTCTTCCAGGAGTCGGGCTGTCCCCCGTTGCACTGCTGTTCGAGCTAGGAAGTACTTCCTAGTTTGGGTATCAAAATACGGGCCTCTACCCGGCTCAGCCCTTAACCCTACCCATAGTCCTGAGTCCAACCTTAACCTAACGTTTACCTTAACCCCAACCCGGTCACCTGTACGCGCCAGAAACAAACTATTCTACAGTAAGGTTTTGTACGAATGTTTTGTCACTTTCTCCATGTCTATGCCTATAACGCACCTCTCCTTCCTCGCTGCCGCGGGGTTTCCACGGTGGTATGACGGCAACATCAGCTGAGCGGGGGAAATGGCGCGGCAATCGTCAATTCAGGGAATCTAACGTTTGGAGCGACTTCAATCTTCAGGGATACCCCGGATGTAAGTCTCAAACGGATACGCGGGTGCTATGATTTTCTGGCCTGTCATACTCCCAGAGATGTGCTACGCAGCGGGATAAGGTACAGTAAGTACGCTTCGACCCAAACAGTTATCAACGACGGGGTTCCGTAATTTATTGCAAACGGGGAATTACCCGATGTCGTAGGTTTTATTTCGCGTTTTACCGTGTTCTGCTCGTGATATGTGGACGTAGCCCACGTGTGGCGCTTTTCATGTCGCCGTACTCCTGCGAGTAGTCGCCCCCCAAACGGCGAACACCGCGGGGCGCTGTTATCAGCGAAAACGGGCAAAATGCGGAGTGAAGACCTCTGTCGAAACCAAAAACATTTGAACACCTCTGCCTAGTAGGTTTTCCAATCTGGGAGAAGGGATCTTTAGGGGTATTTTTGACTTGAAAATTGCGTAGCGCGGTCTGCACTTCGGAATCGTCGTCTGCAATTGAGAAATTTCCTGGTTAGATTGAACACCCCCCCTATATAATTTTGTGGGTGAACGCCTCGGGGTCGAGCTGGAAAGTCATTTGAGTGTGGGAGATGGAGCTCTTTCCGAAGCAGGCAAAGGCGAGCGATGCGTAGGAAACTTGATGCCTGGGATGTGTTTACGCTTTGTCAGCAGAGCAGATAAAGGCTGACGCGGACAGAGACATAAATATGTCTTGGGGCGTCTGGTTATCAAAAATAATTGTCACCCGGCCAGTCGAAGGAGTACCAATGGGGTGTGGCGTTTATGATGAAGGACTCGCTTCCTGTTGACCAGGTGAGACACAGCCCAGACGGCCGGCATACGGGTGAGATAACCGTTCAGTCAGCATTATAACATATTAGCTCCAACATCATATCGTGTCCGATCTTCCGATACTGCTGCTCCGAGAGCAAACGCTCACATCGTTTTTAACGCGAGAACCGTCTGCAGCCCCAACACGCGGGGCCACTAGGATATTTCCTATGTCAAATCTAAATGATGGTGCCGCGAACACACATCGCTAGAGCTCGATGACTTCATCGCTGGCACTGGCACCGACATAGTATCACACCTGCTGCTGCCTTGCTGTTGCTGTGTGCATGTGAGAGGTGTGGTTATACTTCACAATCGCTTGTATCGCCCTGAGTGTGAGAGGTGTGTGTGTGTGTTTTTTTCTTCTTTTTTTCGTATCGCTCCAGGGGACCAAAAGGCCCGATTAGTTCTTCCAGAACACACCTCGTTATCGCAGTAAACGCCCCGGGGGGCATATACTACAGTCGAATTATTACGGTAAATCGCGAGTAGGTACGTACTGCTGTACGTATATACAACTTTTTTCCATTTCGTTTCATTGGTGGGGTGTTGAGCTCCTTGTATAGTGCAAGTACAACCTGAAACATTTGGTGCACACCTTCCACCGTAACGCGCCTCCACGAGTACACGATAGGGATCTTTTGCACATCGCGGACGTTTCCGACTTACGGCACCCAGGTTTCGGTCGCGGCGAGTTACTTGACATGTTCATATATTTATTTATATATATGTGGTGTATTTTTATACAACACATATATCCGAAAACATGGAATATCGCGTGTATATGTTTCGAACTATATGAAAAAAAAAAGTGCATATGTGAGACCGACGGTGTCGTTGAACATCGTTGCAAGCTGCGTGTGATACTTCCATCGCACAAATATATGCCAGCGGTTCAGTTATTCCCGTCATTAGAGATGCCTGTTCTAAACTACAGTAGGTGTACCCGATATCTTCTTACCTAGGTTGTGACCTTCCGGCATGATCACAGCAATCAGCAAATAAATGCAGGACGGTGAATTGGCCTGGTATCATACTCAGTGTGCGATTACCCACTGCGACCAAACCACACCCCCTGCCTAGGTAGTAGGTAGGTCCTCTCCAAGCACAGTCAGCACCCGAAATATCGCGTTTTTTTGGCATAGGAACAACGGGGAGGTGTTTCTGAATTATTTGATGATCAAATTCGCCGCGTACGAATACAGGAAAAAGCACTCCTACAGTAGCGCTCTGCTCTAACTTGTTCTTGGCTTTGCAGCATATATATTCGTTCGCGCGAATGCTCCACTGTCTGACCCCCGCCCCCTTCCCCTCTTCTCACTCGGTGAATCTTTGCGATCCGACCAGATGGGAGCTCTCTACACCAGCGGGAAGCTAACGGTGCGTACACGCAGCGACGTTTCAAACGAGTTGGCGTCTACAGTCAGTAGGTGTTACGTGATCATTTCCCAAAGTCTTGATCAAAGTATATAGCGGGGTGTGTAAAACATTTCTGGGTGCATTGCGTCTGCCCGTGTTCGTCTGTGTTTGTTCGTTTGCCTGTGTCTGTCGTTAGCTTATGCGGACCACTTTGAATATGTCGCTATCTTCTTGAATTATCAACGCGATAGATAGAAATTCGCGTATGTGGAGCATCCCCAAATACGAAACACATTTTTCTATACCATCAGGCGAAGGTTCACGAACGACGTGTGTACAATCGTGTTTGCCTGGTTGAATGTGAAACTCGACAATAAGCGAGAAGTCCACCACAGGTACGGACAGCGATAAAGGTGGCCGTGACTCCCCCCCCCTCCCACAATTTGGGCGTCACGGAACCTTTTTGTGGAGACATTGAACAATGTTACAAGCCATTTGGGCGTACCGAATTGGGAGGTTGTCGACACCGAATTGGGACCTTGTGGGGTTTGCTATTATATATGCATTGTTGCATGTCTCCACAAGGATTGTTTCACGCCCATACTACGAAAGAGAGGAGTCCCGGCCACCCGCGGCGAAGATAGAAATGTCCGGTCCACAGATGGGACATGCTGTTGAATGATGCGTCGTGGCAACACTCTCTTGCCCCCTGTTTTATGTTCCTTATTTTGTTTTATGATATGTACATATATACCTGGTGGTGGCATAACTGCCACGGTTGGTTTAGTACAGTACACGCTACGTGTCAGCCGAACACTACACACCTGGTACACTTAAGTTTGGTTTCGACTACAGGGCGCGCGATGCGGTGGCAAGTACCTTTGGAATGTTTCACGGGACCGGTGCCTTCACCTGTTTGATGTTCCGAAGAACCGACCGAAGCAACGATACCTTTGGCATTATCAACCGTCTACGAGCAGCGTGAGAGCCCAGCAGGGCGGGTAGGAGCGTGTTAGGCTTGTCACATACAACGCCCCTGCCTCGTAACTCGGTCGTCACCTTGTATCATTCCTTCATCAATCTGTGGCCGTAGCTGAAAATCATAGTCACTTTTCACGGCCAAATTTCTTCTCTGAACTTCAAAGAGTGGTTTAGTGGACAACGAACCCACTAACATTTTTGGAGCAGGCGCGTGAGGTACCTACCCATCCTTGGATATTATGAGTTTTCTATCCGCCATCTGACGTTGAGCACGCCGCTTGTTCCAACCATGCCATTCACGTATGCAATTGAACCCATAGTATGTCCCCATTGCGTTGAGACACAAACGAAATGTGGACCACTGGCGTGCTTGTCGTGCATTTTGTGTTTTTCATCAGCGGACTGGTGGCTCCGAGTGGGCAGAATCGACTGACCGTCTTTCATCGCAGTTCGTGTTTTTTTCTGCTCGTGGTCGACCCTGAGGTGTCAACGTTGTGGTGTGTCCACGGGCCCAAACGAGCTACTGTATGTATATACTTTATTCCGAAACGTACGCAAGCATATAATAGCTTACTCAGACTCCGCCCTCCTCCTGCCACTCCTGTCCCATGCGTGTATTCGAACGAACCGCATGTCCATTTTTTGTTGCACGCAGTTCGAGGACGACGTACTCTTTGAAAACAACAAGCACAACAATGTAAGTGGCTTCTACGCCAACGTGTAGGTGGACACACATGGGCCAGCGGTACTCGGGTCAGCCGTCAGCAGTGTTGGAAACATGGTGTTGTCGCACACCTTTGGATTTATATGGGTAGCGCTCAAATGTGTGGTATGTTCTGGCATTCATATTTACGATATCCACCCCCCACTGGAGATCGTGTGCTCTTTTGTCCAACGTTGCAATTGGAACCTCCGAAGTGGCTTTGGGGCAAACAGCACACACACATATATATATATATATATATCCGTTGTCTCTCTCGCTCGACATGATATTTCGCATCCAGGATCTACGTGCGTGGCCCTCAGTAGCAGTAGCAGACCAGCTCACTCGTGCTCCCCGTAACCCTAACCTCTCGTGTATTGTCCGGCAGAACGGCGAAGGCAACGGGAATGCAGCCGGCCTCTACGTCGACGACGACGGTACCGTGGAATTCAAAGGTGCTGCATCGTTCATAGGAAACGAAGTCACGGAAACGTTCCAATCTGGCGGAAGAGGCGCCGGCATGTACTCAACGTCAAGCGCGGACGAACCGCTCACATTCCGGGGCCCGGTGCTGTTCAAGGGGAACTCAGGACATGTGAGCGAATTCCGACACCAATGGGCCCATAAGCCTTCTCAGCAGTGCGGCAGATGCCTTCCCTGTGCCGTATTTTCTCCTGCGGTGTGGTACAGGGCGGCAGAGGGGCTACCGTAAGACCCGATAAGTATGTGCTATCCTATATCGTGTTTCCTACTATAACGATGCTCGTTGTTGTTTCAGCTCTAGTTTGGTCAGATTATGCGCATTTGCGTAGTGTGTGTGATGAACGACGCGTTCTACGACAGAGGTAGCATATTTCCGCTAAAATATTTTCTGGATGACGGGGCTCGTTAACCCCAAAATCGTCGGAATGTCAATCTTGCTTCGAAAAATGACATGTTTGTACACCTGGGCCATGGAACTATTCATCGTGGTGCAATTTGATTTTTACTTGAGCCAGTTTTCGGGTGAGGTATGGAGCTCCTTAAGGTCAAGTGCGGAGCCTCAGAAAAATCAGGGTGAATCTCTATCGTAGAATGCTTCGAACCCAACAAACAGCATAGGTACGCCGACTGTTACCTCAGGATCGCATCGGGGGGGGTCACTCGATCACGATTCTCGCTCAAGCTCGAGATGGACAGACCTAAGTTTTGCCGGGTGCGTCCGGCAGAGCGAGGTCGGCGAGGCGACATTCGGCTGCGAGACTGAAGATGCTATCGTTCCACCAGGCGGCACCGTGGACGGGGTGTGGTTGACCCCGTGCTCTCGCGAAAAACAAAAATGGCAACGACGCGTCGTACAAAAGGGTTAACATTTTATATTTCTCATCGGCCGGGGTTGATGGAGCGGGGTTCCCCACCGCCGAGGAACCCCCCAAACACCTGTGGAAAGGCGTTTCTGTTATACCATATCCATGGGGCTTGGTCACCGAGTTGAGCGCATATTTTAGTTTTCTCCGAGTCAGGTTCTGGGCGATGTATATCGAGCTCCCTAACTCATTTTAAGATCCCCGTCTCGTTTTGAGAACGAACCACTCAAAGTACAATTGATTTGTCCCCGAAACGGGACTGCTGTGGTTCTAAACGGGTTGAGGGAGGAAGCCTCTAAAACAAATAGGTGCTCCCTTACCGTACCGTGCGTCCGGATTACCAATAGGGGTATGTTTAGTACAATAGTTCTCGCGGTACCCCTAGACTTGGGGATTATCATCAAGTTCACGCCTTCAGCTCTTCTCAAAAACCGGTGTGGGGCATATACAAGACGTTTCGAGTGACGAGCCTGGTATAAGCGTTAGGTTCATCTCTACCGCAGGTGCATCGATGGGCGCCGCGGTTGACGCCGTTTCTGTCGAGAGCACGACGTAACCACGAGAGAAAGCCGTACGGTTGATGAAATCTTCGGCACGGAAAGCGAGATTCGAACTATTCTCCCGTCGACGACGCCAAAAGTATCGGTGATGCCCAAACTGGGCTGTCGAGGGTAGGCGATCTGTCCAATGCCTGCTCAGGGTGAGCCATATATCAGTATCGCAGTCTTGCGGGACGCTACCTCCAGTATACCACCCATGTTGCAGCATGACGAGCCACCACATGGAATCTCCTGCCGTTCTGAATATTTTCTCAGGAAGGAGCGCTGGCGCTGGTCGGGTCGCAGGAGGTAATTTTCGAATCCATGGTGACTCTCGAAGACAACATCATGGCGGTGAGCGCGTCTGCGGAGCATACTTTGAAAAATACCACTGTTGTTGTCGGACAACTTTAACAAATATCCCGGTTTCAGAAGTATCGGGTCTAACCGGTTTTTCAACACGAAAGTAGTCCTTGCTGTATTTCCGGGCCCGAATAATGAGGAACGCATGGTGATAGATGTATATAGATGTATGTATACACAGCGCTGTCGTTTGTTTGCGGACGCAGTAGTGGCATAACAGTGACAAATTGACGCGCGTCGTACGGCAGGGGTCGCATTTTGTTTTGTACTCAAATGTTCGTGAAGAGCGGGGGGGGGGGGGGGGGGGGTGTAGTCGATATCATACATCGCCATTGGTGGTCGTATGACCATGGACCCTCGCATCCCTACAATGCCGGAACGGAGCACGACGCGTTTAAACCGACCAGGCAAACATTACTTGCACCGAGTGCGAAGCGAAACGTGGGGTGTTAGCGATGCATTGGGCATAAAGGTGACCCCTTGAACGTGTGTAACGATAGCATGTGGGAAAGTCCAGACAAACACCGTAACATTACGTTACGCGCAATGAGTTGCTGATCCCAACATAGTAACACTATATTTGCTACCGCCAATATTGATACAACACAACACTCTAACGGTTTGTTGGGCGATCGACGGGCGGTATCGTAACGTAGTAACGGGACGCCATCACATCATTTACAAATACGTCAACGTAGTCAAGTAATGTTACGAACGATTTCCGCTGATGCCTACCGTCAACAGCAAACGTTAAATGTCACATTGTCCGAGTTGTAAATGTTTTGAGACCAATGGGAGGATGCTCGGCTATCTGAGAAACTAGACACCCCAAACTCTGTGCAGTCAGAATATTTCCTGATTTTATACAACTATTCCGTTGCATAGTAAACGCATGAATGACGTTGTCCGTCTGGTTCAGCTTCTAAAACAAATCTCAGAGTCTGTTTGTGCGAGAGGTAAATTGTTCCTCTGAAAAAATCAAGGTCCTATCCTTGTGACCGCAGTCAGAATTTCAGGGGAATGAGAGAATGTGAGAACATTATCTTCATCGTCATCCCTACCGTACCACACGTCTGGTCCTTCTACGTACCAGGAGCCATGGCCAAGCTCCGCTCGTCACTGATACGTACGCAGGCGTTATCGTGATGCCGGAGCAGTCGCAAATTTCCGCGCACACTCATGTCTTGTTTCGGTGCTTGCGTCTTCCTCTTGGGAACCTCGGCCAAACAACCGTGGCAGCCCAAACTGTCCTACGATGCTTCGAGAGGTGGAGGTATCTGGATTGGGTCGCACAACAACGTGGCGTTCAGGGGAGGGCTTACGGCGAGAAACAACACCGCAAGGAGGGGAGGCGTCCTTTACATCGAGGAGTGAGGACGGCATCCTTCGGTTGATATTCTTCCATACCATCTATTGCTCTGACTACCCCGTGTCGTACTCAGATCCGGGGTCACATTGCCGGTGCCTCCCTCCCCCCCATCCGATTAGACCACGTTATTTTTCAAGTATCAAGATTAGTCCAAGTTCGTGGCGAGTCTCGTATGGTGTAATCCTGGGAAGACAGTGGTTGAGTTTCGGCTCGGGGGGGGGGGGGGGGAGAGACAGACACCGACACAGCAATTTTCCCTTGTGTAGCATGAAGCTTGAGCATCCTTCTCCCATCATGATATTCCATCACCCCGATACATGACTGTGGCCCCCAGACATGACGGACAGTTCGGGTACACGCCGTTGCTCGCGTTCGAGCGGTGCTGTCGGCAGGTTTGTTGCGCTTACTCGGGAGCCCGCCAATTCTCTTCTTGTCTAGCCTTGGTGTAACTTCACCGCGTCAAAGACCGGCGCTGGTGAAAGAAGTCCCGATATGCCCAACCGTCTGTCCCCTGTTGTCTCCTGCGCCGGGATTGTAAGCACCCCACAGCCGACCCCGGCAGGCATTGGAGTTTCATGTTCGCGCACGAAACGTACCATCGAGCGAGCTCTGCATCTGAGGAGCTACGGGATATGGTTGAATCCGACGCGATGTTTTCGGAGATAGGTGTTTAATACGGGTGGATGTCTATTTTAACTCGTGCGATCATTGTGGACCGGGCTTAGGCAGCCGAATTTCCTGTCAGCGTCTGTTGTTGGGCTTCCCAAGGGAGGTAAGAGCCTAAAACCAGTCAGATTCAGTGGTTTTCGTTTTGGGGGAGAGAGAAGGCCTCCGAAAGGAGGCGTGCGACGTTGGAGGGCACGATCATATACTGATGAGAAAACGTCGAGACCGACAAAGCTTTCCTCCTGAGGACCTCTACCCATTATCGTTCAAATTCCATGTTGTGTGTAACAGTGTTGTTCAGAGGCCTTGGGTGCAACTGACGCGCGTGAACCGCACACGTTTGGTTTTTACAACCGGTTGACGGGAGATGTACAGGACCCCACCTTCAAGTGATGTGCCCTCTAGGTATATGCGCTATACACCGCTATAGATGTAAAAGGCGTCTCTCATAACAAAACAAAACGTGAAATCTGTCGGGCCTTAATCTGCGCGAGTACTCAAGACTGGTAGACCGGTGCCTCCGTCCTGCACCTGTCTCAACTACCACCAAAATACAAAAATGCCGATAGTATAATACCGATACACGTTTCAGTAACTTCAGCAATACACGTACGTACATATACTCACGAAGGCAATCGCCAGTATTTAATTTATGCTTGTGGCACGTCTAAGCTGCCGACGCAACATAACGGGGGGGTGAATTCTGACTAGATCCTTGGTTGGGCAGGATGTACCGGGAGCACCAAAATACATTCTCAAACACAATATTTGATGTACCAGATATACCGTCGTACTTGACTTGTTTTTAACCTCAGTAGAACGCAATAGACGTCCTCGGGCGGTCGTGAACGCCGAGCCGGGGGTTTCCAAGAGAGTATTTCCGAGTTGAGGGCAATGTTTTGGTTCAAACAATTAAGTAACTGACGGAGGTCCTCAGTTAAGAAATTGACCAATAGGCACGAAATCCCATTTTTTTTCGTTCACTATTGCTTCGACGGGTCTTGCGACAGGAGTACCATGGCGCTTTCTGCTCGGAATATTTCTGCTTGATGAGCCTCCCCATCTGACTTACCATCCTTCCTGGTGTACTGATTCGATGATATTTTGGTCCACAACAAGTTTCGTTCGTTTGCCTTGGGATTGTGTTCATCATTTGGTTATTGTGCAGCAGCACTTCGAAAAGGCTTTGGTTCATGGGACTGAGAAATGAATCATTTTCCTCGCCCCTGTGTGTACTCTTGCCTGACCAATTTGGAGGCTGTTTTCGTTCGTGTTTGCACGTTAACCCAGTAGTCAAACCTTAACGCTACACCCTATTCCTTTTTATTTGGCCCTCGTGTGTTTGTGGTTCGCATTCTCTGCAACGTGCCGATATAACTCGCAGCGAGACAACCGTAACGATCGAAGGAAGAGTGACTATCGCAGGAAACACGGCAGGACACGCGGGTGGCGCAATCTACAACGAGGCCACCCTGTTGATGATCCCTGCGGACGCCAAAATATCGGACAACACCGCCATAATCGTGAGTGGGGGGGGTGGACTGCGTCAACGCGTCCTGCACTAGGAGTATATACCCGTAGCACGTTTTCGCCGAAGTAGGTCTGGCTGACGGAGCCCTCCTGTGCTGAGGAGCTATGCATCCGGGTCCTATTCGTGTTGCACGGTATTACGCGGGACCATAGTAAAACGGACCCACGGTACACACAAAAACCTATGTTCACTTATTTCTACTAACCGTATTTGGTCCTATTTACTATGGCCTCCCGTAATAGTACGGTTTTGTTAGTACCCTGCGGCATGGTATTGTTAAATCGGGTTCTGGGAGAAGACCTACCGGGCACATATTTTTATCAAACGTTGGTTTTACATGAGACATGGAAGCTTTTCCAATGAGGGCCAGAGAGAATACGGATCTACCCCTGTCGTTGCGCACGTGTGCAGGCAAGCGACGATACATGTGCGTGATGGATTAAATGGCCGATGCAACAACATGGGGCGGAAGCCTTCGTGCGCATATTCTATATTCGGTTTTTGAGCGCTTTTTTCTTTCGTGGTCTACCTAGAAATCGGTGACGACGTGGGTGGAAGGTGCTCTACGTTGACGTGTTGCGGCTTGGCGCGGCAATATCGTGGTGGTTCTGATGTTTGTTTCGGTTTGTCGGAGATAATTGTTTCCCGATAGGATTGTGGTGTTCTTGCTGGCATGCCTCTGTTTGGGCCACCCACGGTGACGTTCATCACGGTAGCTCGGCCTGGTAAGATATTATGTTGGTCGTTGGAGCCCTGAACGCCTACCCATGTACTCCAAACTGAATACTAGCCGCTAATCAAGAAAGCGGGCCGTCGAAACGGACAAACTACTTTGTTCCGCCGAGAGGTGCTGTACGTGAGAGAAATACCACAAAGTGGACAAACGCCATAGGAGTGTTGAGCCCCAAAATAAGACCAATTCAACCTACGAGCGAGCGTAGTCGAACGCATAGCCTCCGGCGCCGACAGCTATACCCCAACACTATCTCCACCCTCGTACGTATGGTAGTGCCCCGGAGTCAAACCACGAACGTACTCGAGCAAACGAATTCCTGACCACGACTGACATCCGCCGTCATCATATACGCCTCCATACACAGTGCCCCGGAATCGAAAACAAGGGCACCGTTGAGTTCACGGGAGGCTCGGTTTACGCTGGCGGCAGCAAGGAGCTTTGCTACTTGGGCTCGTCTAGCGAGTCCACCCCGGTCGATGTGGACGAGGCGTTCGACTGCGAGAGTTACTCGGCAACCGCTCCCTCGTCCGACAACTACCCCTATTTGGTCCTTGATACGAGAGAGGTCAAGACGTGGAAACTCGGAACTTCCGCCGCCGACGGCTTCTCATGCTCCCGGCAGCTGGTAAGTCAACAAAGGTACACGCCGCCACGCTGGCCTGCATAATATGTACCCACGCATTATATGTATCGCGCAATTGATGGCTTCACACGTAAGGCCTGTGGGCAGACGTGACGACGCTGCCAGCCCAGGATCATTTGCAGAGGGGTGTTGTGGGGGCAAGATGTTTTACGACTTCAGCACGAAACGCCGTGTTGGTTAGCTCACGCACGCATTTTCGATTGTATCTATAGCACATCGAGATCTGACTTTTCATGTGGGCCGCTGGGGTTATGTTATGTGTGCCTCCTGGACGAGCCTTGAATTCCTGGATAAACATCAAATCCGTCGAGGTTGCACGCAAAGGTTGACGTCTGTTCAGGTTGTAAGCAATTTTGAAGACCGTTGTTGAGCTTATAAGTAACTGTTTCCACACGTTTCGTGCGGTCACAAGCAAAGGTTGAAGACGTTCTTTGAGGTTACGAGCAAATGTTTAGGCGCTGCTTGTGCTTCCAGACTAGTTTAAAGGCTTTATAGTTGAGATTGAACGAAAACCTTGAGGACGGCTCTTGAGTCTATACACACAGTTTCAAGACGTTTCTGGAGGTTTCAAGCTTTTGCTTAGCCTGTTTCTTGAAGTTACAAGCAAAGTACAAAAACAATCACTGAAGATATAGTCGAAGAACTGCAGACGTTGCTTAATGTATGAACACGTTTTGAGATGCTACAATAAACCTTTGCAGACACTTTGTGATCTTGAGAGCAAAGTTTAACGCAGCGTTTCTCGGAGTTAAATATATAGTTTAAAGACAGTTGTTGAGGCTACAAGCAGAGGCTGAAGGCGATTCGTGATATTACAAGCAACGGGGACAGCCAGGCTCCCATGGTGGTAGAGGGCGTCCACTGAAGCATCGCAGGGGCAACTTCGTGGTTCTAACATATATCGTTACCGCATGTGATACCTGGCTAGCGCAGTCGATGAGTCCCCTCGGTCGTCCTCAGGATATTATGCAATACTTTCACCATGTCTCTCTCGGGGGAAGCACGTCATCGCGAAAGTAGGAGCTCTTAGAACGCAGTACGGCAGACAGACCGGACATGTAACCTGGCTACCGCAACCAATATGGTCGCTGATTAGTCCCTTGCAGAGACGCTGCGCTGCCGATTGTTTATTCAGAACGCAAAAAACTGACGTGCGCCCAGTCTGACATTTCGACTCCACGCCTCACTCAGAGGTTTCGTTCCAGTCGCACCTTCACCGCTTGTCCAAACATATCAAGCCCGTCCCTGATCAGTCCAGATTTTTCATGATGCTATAGGTTATTTACGTAACGGGCGGAAAAGAGCTGACTGTGGTCTCGACAGCAAAGTCTGCAACTCTCGAGAATGTACGGCTGGAAATCGTGGGCTACAGCAGCCTTACCATGGATGTACCCGACCTTACGATGACTGGCATCTACCAATCGGTGAGGCTTGTCCGTGTTTCCGCACTAGTGAGCCCTGCGTCGGGTTTGGTACCTCTGTGCTTGCCACCATTATCTAGGAAGAGCAATTCCAGTAGTCGCATAACGATACCAAATGGGAATCCTGTGGCAGTACTGCATGCTCATGTCCGGCTGAGTATTGCCGCCCTTCCTCAGAGGAGAAGAAAAAAAAAGCGAAAGTCTGTCACGCAGTGGGCGGCATGAGGTTTCAACATGTTGGAACTCGTTTCAGTACGGCAGAAGTGACAATATCGAGGGGATCAAGGTGACACCTCACCGAATAGTTCGAAACTTTAGTCTCGATGACCCGCCGGCTCACATCGCATTGGGCAGGGTTTACCAATGAGTCCACCATGCGAGCAGGGTACGAGCACGGCACACACGTTGTCAAAGCACAGTCTCCCTTGAAGGTTGGTAGCACGAAGGCACTCGCGTCTGTCGCGGGCAAGCACTTGGCTAGTTAACGCTGTCAACTCCTCGTAGAGTATGCGGTTGTTTCACGCTTACAAAGCACCCCTCACGTTTGCTCCAACTCTACGCGTGCGGCTGGCAACCGCCCTTCAAGCAACTGGGCGGAGCAGTTTTCGTTGACGCCGGCAGCAGCTTGGACATCCTGGACTCTGTGGCCTTTGTGGGCAACACGGTAGCATACGAAAGCATCGGAGCTTGGGTCAGTGCCGTTGTCCTGTCTACTTTTGGTTGCGTGCATAAAGTGGATCACTTTCCCCGGTCACTGCGATCCGTGAACAGGACGTTTTTTTTCTGTCTGTTCATTCTCATGTTTTGCTCGTGAGCCCACTCAAGCAAAGTACATCTCTGCTTTCGGATGTACCCCCACGCGACAAAGCGGTATCTGTTCGGTTGCGTATACCCTGGTACCCGATTTGCCTCAGAAACGAGTCCAATTTCAGTGTATTCCAACATCGGGCGGACCACCGACCCCACTTCACGATCTAGATGTTTGAGGGCTCCACCTCACGATCTAGATGGTTGAGGGCATTTATGGTCCTGATCTGTACGATCTTCTGAGCCCATGTTGCCGAGTGGTAGACTTTAAATCTTTGTGACCTGGCTCCCAATTCTTCCGTTGAATCTGTACCATCCAGGTCCTGCGCAACAACTCACAACGGCGGATCAGGATCTTAACGATCTACTCGTAGAATGCATACCGTCATTCGCCCGATGTGTTGGGACTGCGAGAAAGGTGTAGGGTCTAATTGGGAATCAGATGTGTGTAGGGTCTAAATGGGGGACTTCGAGACAAGTTTTTGTCATCCCCAATTAAACCCTACACCAATCTCAGCACTTCCAATCTCGGCTTTCTTACGTTTCGTACAGACTTCGAACCAAATTTCTCCTGACTCGCAGGTTTTTAAATGACACGCGCGTAACGACACGGGTGACACCTGACTCTGCTGGAGATCCTCAGTTGAAGAGCTGTATATACCTCACCCAAATTGTTGACGTAGGAGAAGATATGAGAGCGTATTCGGATGAAACGTCCTCTCGTCCAGGGTCTAGCGAAAAAATATAGTGGAAAACAAACGGGGGCACCGAGTAGTTCGTCCGTTGACAGGCTCCATCAGTCCGAAGACATGCCGTGAAACAGTGCTACTCCTGGCGTGTCACGGGTCGTGAGCTGTCTCGTGCTTGACACTGCTCACGGGGTCGTTGCTTTTAGGACGAACGCGGTGGACCTGCCATCTACTCGGAGGGAGACGTCAAATTTCACGGACCGGCGAGCTTCCAGGGCAACGGCCAGTTTGAAGCTAACGCTCAAGGGGAGAGTCCCTCGAACCAACCTGGCGGCGCAATCTTGACCGCCGGCACGATGGAGGTATACTATAACGTGATGTTCTACCGCTACCAAACGTGTGATATTATGAAGCAAAGCTGTTGTTGTTCCACAAAAGAGTGGTATTATACCGTATATAGAGTGGAGAAAATATTAATAGTAGCCTTGTTTGCGTTATATGCCAGGTTCGATGTAAACCATGAATAGCAGTGCGATCGCCAGGCGTGGTTTGGCCTCTCTTTCGTTCCAAGTAAATGCACTGCAATACTCCATGATTGGTGAACCACTCCATACCATGGAAATCGCTTGGGTCGTTGCGTTTCACGGAATGTACCATGGTACGTGCGCCATGGAGCCGAATATGGAACATGCTATGTCATGTTTCGTACAACGTGCCATGCATGGGTGACCATGGTATACACTACAGAACGTATGTTTTGTGGGTTTACCTGCGGACGAAATGTCCACGGTGGCATGGTCCGGCACTATGGAATAACCACCAAGCAAACCCTGGTGTGCATCACGGTTTACAACGGACTAGACCACAGGTCACGTAAATACCATGGAATGTACCATGACACACACCATTGGCCCATCGACTGTGCCATGATGCTTTCCATGCGGCTCGTTTTACCATGGGTTAAAACGTGGTTTATGCCTTGGTCGTCCATGGGCTGGCCCATGGATGGGTCCGTGAGCTGCTCAACTAGTGTAGGGCACCTGGCGTGGGATGCTCATGACATCAATACACGGGTCACATTTGCTTTGTTGATAGCGCTCTGTTCGCGGCAGCAATGTTTTGAGGCCCGCAAGGGATGCGCAATTAAAGAGTGCGATCTGCTCACCATAGACGAGTGAATGGTGGGAAATTCATGCTCACCTCTGGTGCCTGCTTGTTGCGCGAAACGTGGACTTTGCTTGTAGTTCGTATTACGGGGGTCCGTAGTTAATAGGACCTATGGTATACATAAAAACCCACATATTTACCTATTTATATTAACAATATTTGGTCCTATTTACTATGATCCCCCGTAATACCAATATCCATAGTGTTTGTAAGCGTGGACTAGCGCTAACCCTGCCCTACGTGTGCGAAACAAAACGTGTTCGAATACCCCATTTGTTCATTGTTTCAAATCCGATGCGTGTACTAAAACAGTTCATGAACAAGGCTACACTGGCGCTAACTCTACCCTACGTGTGCGAAACAAAACGTGTTCGAATACCCCGTTTCTTCAATGTTTCAATTCCGATGCGTGTACTATTATAAAACAGTTCATGAACAGGGCTACGTTCCAGGACAACTTCGATCCGAACGGAGGGACTGGAGGTGCCGTGGCCAACTATGGAACGCTGACCTTCAACCTCAGAGCCGTTTTCCATAAGTGAGACATTCGCCCAGAACATGTACCTGGTAGTACCTGAAGCGGACAAACTCAATATTCTGACACGCCGTCGTGTTTTTTTTTTTAATGTTTCTGAATATGCAGGAGTATTAGGTTTAGGGCCATTGACGCGTTCTACCGTAGGAATGTCGCGTTATGGCCGAACTGTGTCTGTCTGACGGTGGAGCTCTTGAACTGGGAAACCACGCAGGAACCCATTATTTGTGTTACACCATGTTCTTCGTCAGAGCGTCTAGACCATGATATTGTTCAGCGGGTTGAGCATGCGAAGCGTATCAAGTGTAGTTTTGGACGAGGTGCATTTAGCTCCTCAAGCGAGCAAGAAAGCTCACAAAACGCAGGCGCCACCCCTGTCAATGTAGCAAGCAACGTGCCTTTCAGGGGTGGTGACTTATTCCCTGAGCTCCTCGCATGGGGAGCTCAACATCGGGGACATGACTTCGTGAAGAGCTTTGGTATAGCGAACCGATTATTGTTTTATATTCTACGTACTGTCAGTCCCAAAACTAATATACTGGTGAAGCTGTTGCGTTAGCCGGCAGTTGCTCACTCGAAGAGCTGAGCGAATCAGAAGGCATGAAGCCCAAAACGTCTGTCCCCTACGTACCGTGGGATACGACTGGCATGAATCCTAAAAACCGAACGAGCACTGAGAAAGGGAGACCAAGATGATAGCCAGGGAAATGCTAAACTCGGAAGCCGTTATACTGGTGTCAGTGATGCATAGACTACGCACCCTTCCTTAAATATGAAATCACGAGCCAGTACCAGCGTTCTTGCTTCTTGCCGCACGAAGCTGTTTCATGCTGCAGACCAACTCCGAGAAAATGTGGGACTCTTCCACCTGAAATATTGCAGCTATGATAGCGAGGCCTTCTACCATAGGAGTAGCGCTTTTCCGCCAAACTATGTCACTGGGACTGACCGGGTTCCTTAACCCAATATCGCCGGAAAATCATAAGTACTTTACACAATGTTACGCGTGATATACCACTATTAATAGGTGTGTATAAGCTTTCACCACGTTTCCCTTTTAGATTTTCTCGAAGCCTGTTTGTGGGTCAGATATAGAACTCCCTTAAGGTCAAGTGAGGAACCTCAGAAATATTAGGTTCGACCCCTGCCATAGCACGCCTCTACCGTTTGTTCCGGATTGTACGTGTGATCGCAATTCTACCGTATGCGAACTACAGCAAAATCTGGGCGTCACACCCGTGCAGGCATTGGCGCCGTTTGTGTTATGAAATGACTCTCATGACTCCGAAGCCTATCGTTTCCCGCGCTCGTCTAATTGCCTCAATATCCGCTCTCGATTGCCAGAAACTCCGTGGCTGAGCACGTCACCGACAACGGGGAGCCGGAGCTCGGGCGTGGTGGAGCCCTGTACAACTCTGGGGCGGACAGCACCGTCGTGTTCAAGAGCCTCGCCATCTTCAACGACAACGTCGGGGCTTTGGTGAGGTCACACGGCCTAGTATAAAGCACTACCAGCACAATCACATGGTTTTCCTGTTAGGAACATCTTGCGGATATTCCCTCGGGAAATCCCATGATATTTGCGTTACTAGCCCATGGTATACCCTACAGAATATTTTGAAGTCTCTCGACATCTTCAACGTTAAAGCTGGAGCCTGGGTGAGGCCGGCATAGTCTAATGATCCACATGTAGTGGTTTTCCTGCATTGGACATCCCATGAACAATCTCGTGGAACATCCCATGGGATATTCTTACCCATAGCGGTTTCAAGCACCTGGCCATCTTCAACGACAGCTTCGGGGCTTTGGCGAGGCAAAACGGCACTTTCGTTTGCTTGTACAATGCAAACCTCTCATATTGGAATACTCGTGAGATATCATGTACCACATGGGATATCCCACGAGGCATCCCATTCGATATATGTGGACCACTTGATGTACCCCATTACATCGCAAAGCGCCTCGTCATTTTCAGCAGCAACGCTTCTGTGAGGGCAAACCGCACAACTATTTACTGGCGCCTACGTACACTGGTACATTACAAGCTTCTCCTATGGGATGACCCACGTGAAGTGTTCAGGCATAATTATATATGGGATATCCCGTGGGTCATGCGGGACATCCCACGGGATATGCGATCTCATGAGAAGCATCCCGAGAAATCCACCATAGCATTTCCAAACGCCTCGCCATCTTCAACTTTAATGTCGAGGCTTGGTAAGAACAAACACCACAATAGTACACATTGCAAGGTTTTCAAACACACACGGTGGAACGTTCCCTGGGGATTCAAGGTCTCGTGGAGCATCCATCCCATAGGAGCTACCGCGCGAGACACAGTATTTCATGGAAGATATCGTAGCATGTCCGATGACTGCACGCCGTTGTGAGTGTCACCGAACACACCTGTTCCCATCGTTTGCTTGACTCCACGGGTGCTATGTATTTAGGTACATGATACAGAAGGTGAACACAACCAGAACACCTTCACATCTCGAGCAGATGATCGGTCTCCACTTGACGATCTAGACACATCAGGGAAACACCCCTGTCCTGGTCTGTATGACCTAACTCACGTCGCTTTATGGGTGGGATCCATGTATTCTGCATTGTCTAGGGCATGTTTCCTTGATTTGGATTCATGCTGTACAGGTCCTGCACAACCTCTCGCGTCGGCAGGTGCAGAACTACTGTAGATGGTCTGTGTGACCTAGCTCACGTTGCTTGATGGGTGGGATCAACATAATCTGCATTGTATAAGACATGTTTCCTGGGTTGTATCTCCCCAATAGGGCAGATCCTGCACACCGGCAGGTGAGGAACTAGATTATCTATCTGTAGATATATCAGATAGATGACGATCTGACTAAGGTGTGTGAAACATTTCAGCTTGTCAAGATTTGTTACCCTGGGCTACAGTACATTCCTGACGAATCGCACCCGCGATTTCACCACAAAACGGAACAAAAAGAAGACTTATCGCTCTCGTTTTTCCCTGCTCGGGGGTTGTCTGCCTCAGATAGGCAACGCCTACACCCAATCGTACCATTCGTCTGCAGCATTCAGTGATGAGAAGGCGCTCACACCGTATCAGGGTTATCCTGTGCCTGGGTATATAGTCAGTTCATTGTTTTTGGTTTTTCGATCGTCATCATACATCGTGCAGTTTCTACGAGAGGACTGTATCATGCTCATACGTGGTACTGACATAAAATCGATGCCCTCCTGCTTTTTTTGTTCTAGGGCGGCTGCGCTATTGCCACGAGGGGCACGACCGAAGACGATGAAGCTGTTGAGGGCGACAATAGGATCACATTCGAAGGCAAAGCCAAGTTCTTGGACAACTACTGCGAGGTGCGGGTCAGCGGGTGGCGAAGGAAGCGCTCACGCTAGACACTTGTCGCGTTGCAGCCGCTAGGAAGTCGCGCAGCATGATTTTTCGTGCCTGCCGTAAACTCGTTTGTGTCTGTGTATCCCGACCGGGCAGTGAGTGTGTCGCTTCAGCTATGACTAAATAGGAGACCACACTCGAATTCAAGAAGTGACTTCGTATATTCACACCTATCTTGCATAATTTATCCAAGTCAGCTGTGGGGTGATCTAGACGGTAAAGTTCTTCGAACGCGACGAGCTTCATGCCGCTCACCATTCCGGACGAAACTTTAAGGGTTGTTTACTCTTGATTTTGATGTCTAAACGATCCATATACTTTCGCCCATAGTTGTAGGTGCTACCCCCGCCACACGAGCACGTTTTCTTCGCTGGTAAAATGGTGGGATGTTCAGGTTGGGAGGCTACCACAGAACACCGTCATCGGCTCTGTTCATTCGGTGTGTGTTGAGGTGTTACACGCCGTTGGGTGGCACGGAATTCCAAAATTAATCTTCACCGAACAACTTAAGTTGTGAGTGTTGCCGGTTGTTGCTGCTTGTGGTTGCTGTGGTCATGGTTGTTGTTGTCGTTGCTGTTTTGGTTAGCGTTCAATGCCGGCGTTGATTCTGCTCCCGCTTTAACCGTTACTCAAAACAGCGGATAGGGCGCATGTGGCTTACAAGACACACGCGGCTCACTTCTAACCCCTAAACCCCTAGTCGGTCATGGTGACGTTACAGAGTTCTAGCAGGCATCAATGCTGGTTGCGTCGTCCTGGTTGCCTACTCTGGAAAGTATTTTCCATCGGGTATCGCCGCCGGCGTGCCCTTCCGCACGAGATGTTATCGGTGACCCAGCACAACCGAATAAACCGCACAGCCTTGGGCTGGACAGGTGATGTTCCAGACCCTCGCTCGCTGTAGTATGAATAGACTACCTCGTAGCGCAGGGCGAAGTACGTATTAATCTACAATGCGCGTCAGATTATACGAGAAACCCCATAAAACGCTTCAGAGTACATTCTATGGAATATTCCATGGGGTGTACTTCCTATGGGCTATGTTGGTACATTCCATGGGATATCCCACAGGGATCAAAGAAGTGTTTCATAACTTTGCCTGCTAGAGTACGCACCTGAGCGTTTTCATCGGGTTCGCGTGGCAGGGAGATCATCCAACAATATACACCGACGATGATGCCGACGCGAGCGACAGCAACAAGGGGGGCGGGGCTATTCTGGCCTACGGCGCTTCTACCGTTGATTTCCAGAACACGGCCGTTTTCAAGTAAGTCGGTGGAAAGTACCGGGTAAAAGCTTAGAAAGTTTCTTCTACTGGTGTGATACGTACATACGGTGTTCGGGGAACGCTGTTGGCGAAAACAAAAATATTCAGGACCTTGTCCGATCAGCGTACTGAGCATCTCGTACGGTAGTTGGGAAGGTAGCCGTTGGCCTCACCCTGATGAGGCCACGTTGCAAACGACGCTAGACGGCAGGGAGTGATTGACGGGACATAGAATATGTCCGCCTTGTGTGCCTCATCTGTGGTTCGATGATGTCCATGACACCCCGATTTCCGCATTTTTATCCTCCCAGTGCAACACGCCCGTCGCTGTCGGCACGCAGCACGCCGTTGAAACTACACATACTCAGGCAATAAGGGTGCAACCATCCCGAGCTTTGAGGGCGTTGGTATTGATTGACCAAGCCACTGATGTTGGTACTGCAGTAGCTTCCGCGAACACTGCCGACGGAAGGGGCGTTTTCATGAATGGATGCGCCAATCCTCAGCTCTCCCTCCACGACGAGGGGTACACATGTCATCCTCAAACACAGTATAATTATTATCAATAGTCCTCATACTATTTTGTTGACGATCCAAAGTATGTGCGGCGTGCGAGCTTCAACGTCGACGGCGTTATCGGACGCAACTAATCGTCGACGAGGGAAGAGAGGGCTGGAGCCTTCTGTTGGTGGAAAAATGCAAGCACGAACCGCAGTGGGGAGGGAGGAGGAGGGTCTGCTGTGTGACCACTGATCCGAGCTACAAGTATTGGGAGGGAGGTAAAGAACGAGGGCGAAGATAGTAAACGGAAAGGAAACCGAAAGCACGTCCATCTCCAGAAAGCAGACGAAACCCAAGGGAAGCCACAAAACGGGCTACGACACGGGGAATACATCACTTTTGGGCTAAAGTATTTCGGAGTGACCGGACTCCTGAACCCTATATCCTTGGAGTACGAGTATTATTGGTGTTTCACAAGTTATTCGTGACACAACTAGGCTTTTAGGATTGCTCATCGGCATGCACTGGTAGCTTTTCTCGGAACCAGTTTTTTGGGTGACTTACCAACATGATAGAGCTAATATACCGTACTATAATCAAGTGAGGAGCCCCATCACAACTAGGTGTTACCTCTATGTGGCAAACACGAGTCCCTAAAAGCAACAGAGTGTGGAAAATGAGGTACAGCTGAGATATACTCAGCGCTAGGAAAGGAAGGCTGAGGTTTGACCGAGCAGCTAAGACTTTCGGGAGTCGAGTTTAAACCTAATGCAATGCAGAACGCGCCCACTCTGGAATGTGAAATCCCGCCTGCACCAGCTTTCCTGCTTCTCATTACTACTACGTCCGGTACTGCTGTACCCGACTCACGACGCTCTTTCAGCGTATGTGTTTCTGGTGTAAACTAACAATTTCCGTGTAATGCGTACCTGCCGAAGGAGGAACAAGGCCCCTAGCGGTGGGGCCATCCGAAACGCCGCAACGATCTCCTTCGTCTCTGACCGCGCACTCGTCATGCAACGTAACACTGCAACGGAAGAGGTGAGCCCAGCCGTAGGAGAATATTATCTTACTGTAGCGGGCTACGACGAGGGCAGCACGTTTTGGATTATCAAATTCCGACCGACGGAGCTGCTCAACCGACGAACTCGAATTATCTCATTTGCGCCTTGGGTTCCGTGAGCGCCGAGGTCATGGAGTCGTTCATCGTGTTAGACCCACGCATCTCCCCCAGACGTCAGGCGTAGGTGAGGCCTGGAACTCCCCGAGCGAGCAGGCAGGCTAGTTACATTTAGACGCCACTCCTATAGTAGTGCGCGTTACACATCGATCAAGGCAGAACCTACTTAACGTCTGAGCATCTGTCGATTTCGATGCAACAGTTCCCCAATAGTCTAGCGAGCAACGATACCGTCTGGTGATCGCTCGACCTATGTTAAATCCACGTGGGGCTTGGAACGGTCACTGTGCCTTGCGTATAGACACCTGAGCCTACCGTTGACTACCGAGGTGGAGACCTATCCTTAGGCACTGAAACGCAGGGAAGATAGTGCGGATATTGACACCCGTGTAGGAGAAATGATACGAGGCGGCAACCTGCTTTGCCTGCTACGAACGGACGGACAAACACATAACCGTTCACGGCCGAGAGCTAAATTGGCCCCAAGTGTCAACCGCTTTGTTGACGACTAAAACCACGTTATTGAAACGGGCGCTGATTTTGAGGAACCCAACGGAACTCTCTGGACTCTTGTCGCACGGTGCCACGACGGAAACCTCTGAATGTTCGTGCTCGTAGAATGGTTGAATATCAGTACGCAGCAAACATGAAGGTCGAATCTGTCTCCATGAAGTACTCAATCATCAAATTTAGACTTTTTCCTACTACGAAACCAGGTGCGAACTGACTCTAATCACAAACCTTGCCCTTGCTGATTGAAATTTGCCGCGACCCCGCCCCTTCGTTGGCGGCTTCCCGCTCACTTCGTCCATGCCGTGATGTTCAGTGCCCCGACATCCTGAACAACGATGAAGCCATTGTCCAAATTGGCTCTGAAAGCTACACTGGGCCGAACGCGGACATCTGCAATCGCTCTGTCTGAAGGCGAAACGAACGGCGAATTCAAGGTAGTTGACAAGCCATGAATATACCCGCACTAAACCAGCCATGGTGCTATGCCACGGCGTCACCGTGTGGACCAGGCTAGAGGGTGGTTTCATCACGTTGGCGGAAGTTGATTATGTACCGTCGCGCATGTATGGATAGGGTGTATATTGTGTATAGACGACCAGAAAGGCATAACAATGAGACGATGGGTACATTTTGCCGGGCAGAAACCCGAAGCAAGAATAACAGGGTCCAGGGACACATGATTCAAGGGATACCAATGTACTATTTTATGTTGGGGCTTGGCTGTCAAGTTCCTTGATTTCATTGCGGGGTGGGCACGTGTGATAAACGAAGCGTGACAAATAGGGCCATTCAGGAGGAAGCTCACAAAACCTGTGTTGCGTATGCCTCAGGCGGTGCAGGGTACTACGTAGGCACAAATAGGGCCATTCAGGAAGAAGCTCACAAGGCCTGTGTTGCGCATGCCTCAGGCGGTGCAGGGACGACACAGGCGCAACATCCGGTTTGAAACGTTTAGTGGGATAACATTCAGCCGTAGGGGCCACCCCGCTTGACAGCCGTCCTCTGAATAGCGTACAGAGCGTGATAATGAGAGAATGTGCACCGTGCCTGAGGATACAAGCCTAGGGAACGACGCACCAGAATGTCAAGGGGCACGTCCCGGCTGAACACGAGAGCTGGTATGTCACATAACCAATGCTTGCATTGCCTAGACCCCGCCCCACTCCCCCTCTTTTTCTGTGTCTGTTCCCGACTCTCGGCCAACGCCCGGGGTAAATACGTGTTGACATATGTTCGTACTTCGTATGTATGTACTTTTCGAAGTACAAAGTATGTATGTATAAATACCAGGTCGCCCCGGTGGTCTAGTGTTTAACCTCCAATAGTGCTAGTGTACGAGGGCCGGGGTGCGAATACCGGCGTGTCCCCAAAAAATGCTCGTTTTTCTCATGTGCCTTTTCTCAGCACGGGGGCGTGAGATAGAAAATTCGATGAGAATCGACGAGCAATTGGAATGCTGAATCCTCCGCGATAAAAACGAAGGTAAGTACCGCGGAGGGGGGGGGGGGGGGGTGAAGGCACCTGTGACCGCAGGTTGTTTAGAGTGCCGGAACGTAAAAGTGATGGTTAATATGAACACAGATGTATGTGCACCAAGTGGGCTATTGCTTGCGGCACACTGAGTATGTATCTTTACACAGGGGTATGTCTGGCGATATTGTCTTCGGAGGACGCAAGGGGACCGTGTGTACACCACGGCGCAAGTGTGGGTCCCGTCCGAGATCCGTGGCGCGTGTTCAGGGCGTTCAAAGTAGCGAAATCCTACAAGTATCCACGAGATTGGTTTCCGCCCAGCCAGAGCCAAGCAGGTCCATGGAAACCCCCAACAGTGATGTTTCCGTATTCACCCCTCTCTGCTGTTGTTTCTGATAAACGACAGCAGCCTCCAAAGTGTAGGAAGCTACGGCACAGCAGCGGTGCTTGATTTTCCCCTTGTGACAGCCACGAAAGGTGTTGTGCGTGTGTGTGGGTGTGCGGGTGCGTCTGAGTATTCTACAGGAGCAGTACGTGGGGGCTGATAGTTGCTATTTCAGTTTTTCTCTTTTCTTGTTTGTTATGCTGCAGTTGCAGATTCCGACAATGTGGGCGAGTAAGTTGAATATTACAACGCGACCAGTCGCGATTCCTCATGGAGTATTTCTTGCCTGCCCATCCTTTCTTACAGGCCTTGTACCTAATGAGTGCGCGTTTGTTCTTGATTGGGTTATTTTTGGTTGGTGGAATATTTGGTGGAATCTGCATGTTCAAAAGATGGTGGAATCGGTATGATCGTTGGTGGAATATTTTTTTTGTCTGTATGTGGTCGTTGGTGAAAAAATATCCAATTAGTATTTTCGCTGATGAAATATTGGTAGAATCTGCTTGTTTTCTGATGGAATAATGGTGGCAAACGTGTGCTCCTTGAAAAGATTGCTGTGGAGTCTGCTTCTTCTTTCCTGGAGTAATTGTGAGACATGTTGAATTGTACCTGTCTGCGTGCCGCTACCAGTAGTAGCATATCGTTCAATTTCTTGTGTAAGAAAAAGGAACAATACAACAACGTATGAACAGAGAAAGCCTAAGAACGACAAGAAAGAACCGGCAAACCGAAGCACATCAAAACCACCCCCGAGGAAGCCACAGCAGTTTGTGGTACGAGCAGATTCGACCTGCAAGTCTGTCTGGCACCTTCTACCCTGTATGCCGTCTCTTTCCTGCTTTGGTCAAGCGCGATTTCCCCGAGACCGTTCCCCCCCCCCTTGAACGCCACCCACTTACGGAGCAGACGAATGGTGCCCTTTTCTGAATTTCGCCTCATCTTCGTGCCAAACACGAAAGACAATGCACGAAAGATAAGAAAAAACACAATATTCATCTATATTTTACATCCTGCTGTTGTCTGTCGGTCTGTAGTTGGGTAGCGCGATGCAGAGCGCTTGGGCCCCGCCTTGCCCCAGGGGTAGGGAGGCTCAGTGCCACAACCAGCAGAACAGCGGGTCCTATACCGCGCCGAGCCGTGGCCGTGACACAATTCCGAGGCTGTTCTGACAACCATCGAGCCAGCCTAGCTGCTGACATACAATTTTGATTGACAATTCTGGCAGCTGATTTGTTTGCCAAATCCATGCCAGAAGCCGCAGGCTCTTTCAAGAAAATAGGTGCTGAATACAGTCATCAAGGTTCCGCCGCTCCCGGGGAGGATAGTGTCCCATTCCAGGATAAAAAAATCCCTCGATATATAAAAAAACATCTTATCAATCGGGGACGAAGTTCGATTCCCCGGGTCGACACTGCCGCGTACCGTGTAGAAACCCCACCCTCATCGGATGATCGCTGTATGGCTACGCCTCATGGAGTCAGCGGCACCTGGGAATGATAGGTTCCCATATCCGGATCAGAAATTCTTCCATACAAGCACAACCCCAATCATCCGACGATGAACACAGACACCCCAGGGGGCAATACCGCCCCGAAAGGTGTGGAAAAACCAAGCCCAAAAACAATTTATGTCTGGCTGGGGCTCATAGAGCCAGCGCGGGGCCAGAATTTCCGCTTGGGACAAGGTCAAAGTCCCGCCGCATCCAGGACGACAAGGTCCCATCTCCGGATCAGAAATCCATCTACACATCTACAACTCCAACAAACCGATGACGAAAACACACATCCCCCGGGTCCATATCGCTCCGCAAGGTATGGAAACCCCGCCACCGCCGGCTGATTGCAGTTCTGACTGGGGCTCGTGAAGCCAGTCCGCGGCGAGAATTGCCCCTCGGTGTAACGGTGAGGTCCCGCCGTACCTGGAGACGACAACGCGCTATCCCCAGATCAGATATCCTTCCATACTCCTACAACTCCAACAACCCGGGGACGAAAACAGACAACCCTCGGGTCGATACCGCTCCCCAAGGAGTGTAAACCCCAACCGCGCTGGCTGAATTCGAGGTTAGCTGGGGCTCTCGGAGTGAGCGCGCGGCAAGAGTTGCTCTTCGGGGCAACGGTGAGGTGGCGCCGCACACGGGGGTGATAGGGTCTCACCCCAGATCACAAATCCCTTCATACATGTACAACTCCAACAACCTGGGGACACAAACGGTAACAATCCAGGTCGATACCGCCCCGCAAGGTGTGGAAATCCCAAACCCGCTGGCTGATTTACAGTTGGCTGGGGCTCATGGTTGATGTTCCGCCGCACCCGGGCATGGCAAGGCCTAGTCTCCGAATCATAAATCATTTCATATATGTACAACTCCAGCAACCCGGGGACGAAAAAGGACATCCCCCGGGTCGATATCACCCCGCGCTGTTGTCCATACAATTCCTTTCGGGGTGGTATACCACAGCACACTACAGATACTACCAAACTTCTTCTTTGGGCAACGCAGGGCTAGCGCCACGGGAGGGGGCGTGGCCGTACCACTAGTATATATACAACTTAGAGTAATACGTAACTAAAACTAGCGGAGAATACTTAGAGTTATGGAAAGACAGAAATAAATGACAAGAAGTCAGCACAACGACAAAACAAATTATTCGAGCGGTTGTAGCTGTCCTGCCCAACTGGGGGGCGACGGAAGTACAACAAATGGATCTGAAGCAAAACCGTAAGAACTACCAATAAAACCAGCAGGGCATGTTATGGGCCGGCGCTGGTGAACCAGGTCGGGGTAGGGCCGGGCCATCAACGTTTCAGTTGGTGGGTCGAGGCTTGGCCCGACCCATCAAATTTTCAAGGCACGGGCCGGGGCTCGGCCCTGCCCATCAATGTTTCAGAAGATGGGCCGCGACCCGGCCCAGACCATAACATTTTCAAGCTTTATGGCCCATCCCGGCCTGGCTCGGTTGATGACATTGGCCTCGAGTCCGGATCGACCTGCCATTTCCGTCGGCCGGCCCGTGACAACGCCTGCTATCGATTAATATCTACCATATGGATGGACCCTACACCGCCAGATATATTTTGGCGCGGGCTTCCCATCCATGCTACAGCAGCAAGTAGTACTCATTCCCGGTTCCACAACAACACACACGAAGGTGAACGTCGCTGCGACTACGGGTCAGAAGATGTTCCCTGTCTGTGCCTGTTCCACGCAGTTGTCACCGGCGGTTCCGTCCGGGCCGAACTATAGCAATAACGTCAGTCACTTGCCTTTGTCACGAAGACAACAAGCAGTGTCCTCTATACGCTCACAACGGCACCAAGCATTAGATCCGATTTTTGAAGAAGGACGACGAAGCGGAGTGGAAGCTGGTTCTCGCCGTGAGGTGTACAGATCAGCACAGGCAAATATTTAGCGCACAGACGAGGCCGTCGAGGCATCAGGTAGTACACCACAACTGGTGAGCCGGTCCCCGGGTCGACCCGTGCAACAGGTGGGGCACCTCAAAGCCAAGGTAGTGCGGCCCATATAGAACCTACAACTCATGGGCCGCGGCCCGGGCCTGGCTCATCACACTGTGAAATGATCACGGCCCCGCCCGGTCACGCCCATCACATTTTCCTAATATTCGGCCCGGCCCGGCCTTGGCCGTCGCAACTTTCAAATCGGCTCCGCCTGGTCCTGCCCGGACAACTGGCCCATGACAAAGCACTGAAAAAATACAGAGCAAAACAGGCCCTCATTTTGTTTGCCTTGTGCTTTTTGCCGTCGGTCGGGGCTGACGATCGAGTTTTATCATTTGTGCGGGGCGGAGAACCTTCACGCCGCACAAGGGGGATGATTGTATCACGTAGTGTTTATTGCAAGGAACCCACTAGGAAAATACATATTCTGTCTCTGAAAGTTGCCATACCTGAAAAACAATCAACTCATTGAATCTGTCATCCATATGCAAGTCCGCCTCACGAGCGACTCTTAGAAGGATTCGGCTCACCCTTCATGCGACTCGCCAAATACCTTACGGCCCTTTGCCCTTGGTGCAAGCTATGTCTGTCGGCGAAACCCCGATGTGCTCCGTCCCGGCATTGTAGGGATGCGATGGTCTATGGTCATACGACTATGGCCATGCATGATGTCGAGTACACCCTCCGACCCCTGGTGAAGGGGTCCCGCCAGAGGCCAAATGTTTCGCGTCATCACTTTATGCCCCATCACAACAGGGGCTCAATACTGTTTTTATCCGCGGTAGTTGCGGTCATCAACAAAGCAAAAAAAACTTGAAATTGCTTGAGAAAATGTGCTAGAAACGCCTGGTAATGTTCTGTGACGACGGTCTTCCTTAGGTTTGTTCGCGCAGGCGTTCGCAAAATACTCTGCTATTTATTGAAAAATTCTAAATCGACGACCAACAGGGGACCAAAAAGGCGATCCCCCGGAGCGACACCGCCCCGCGCGGTGTGGAAACCCGACGCCCATCGGCTGATCACTGTTTGGATGAGGCTCATGTAGCCAACGGCACCCGGGGACAGTAGAGCCCCACCTCAGATTCATCCATTACACCTCTAACAACCCGGGGGCGAAAACGTACATCCCTCGAGACGACACCTCCCCGCAAAGTGTGGAAACCCCACCCCTGCTGGCTGATTTAATGTTGGCCGGAGATCATGGAGCCAGCGAGCGGCGAGAGTTTCCCCACGAAACAAGGGCAACGTCTTGCCACACCGGGGGTAATAAGACCACATCCCTGGGTAGTACATGCTTTCATACATCTATATCTCCAACGACCCGGAGACGAAAACGGGCGTCCTCCGGGTCAATACCGCCCCGCAAGGTGTGGAAATGCCAACCCCACTGGCTGATTTATGATTTGGCTGGGGTTCATCATGGAGCCAGCACGCGACGAAAGCTTCCCCTCGGGACAATATCGAGTTCTAGTCGCACCCAGGGATGTTAAGGTATCATCGCCTTATCAGAGGCACTTCCATACGTCTACAACTCCAACGACCCGGGGACAAAAAACGGAGTTCCCCCTGGTCAATACCGCGCCGTATGTTATTGAAACCCCACCCTCATCAGGTGATTGCTGATTTGTTTGGGGTTCATAGAGTCAGTGCGTGGCGAGAGTGGCCCCACGGGACAAGGGCGATGTTCCACGGCACCCGAGGCTAATAAGGTCATATCCCTGGATCAAAAACCCTTTCATACACCTACGTCCCCAACAACCGAGGCGTTCAACGACAGAGGTACACCCTAAACTTGCTGAGGCTCCTATGTGCCCCAAATACATAACGCAGAATCTAGCGGGAAAACAATAAGAATGCGACTGATGCTACATGCCTCTCGTACGTGTACGTACGCATTATGCCCAACAATGAACAGCACAAGTTACATACTCGTCGATCGCGGTCTGAAACATGAGGCGCCCAGTTACATACTCGTCGATCGACGCCACGGTGCCTCAAAAAGTTCTCTTTTCCCAATGTGATACCTCTATCGTAGAATGCCTCAAACCGGGGACGAAACCGGACATCCTCCGGGTCGATCCCGCCCCGCAAGGTGTGGAAAGGACAACCCCACTGTGTATTTATGAATTTTGGCTTGGTTTCACCTTGGAGCCAGCGCGCGACGGGAGCTTTCCCTCGGTACAATGTCGAGTTCTAGTCGCACCCGAAGACAACAACGTCTCATCTCTGGACCAAAAATTCTCCATACATCTGCAACCCCAATAACCTGGTGACGAACACGGACATTCAACGGGCCGATACCGTCGCGAAAAGCGTGGAAACCCCACCCCCACAGGCTGATTTCAGTAGTAGCTGGGGCTCATGGTCGACGTCCCGCCGTATTCGTGGATAATAAGGCCCCATCTTCGGATCAGAAATCTTTTAAAGCCTGTACAACTCCCACAACCCGGGGACAAAAACGAACATCCCAGGGGTCGATACCACCCCGCACTGTGGTTCTTACATTTCCGGTCAGGTAGAACATAACAGCACGCTACGAGTGCTAACATGACTATTTATCTATAAACTACTATGGGCAACCCGGGACTTGCACCACGGGAGGTGCCGTGGCCAGACCGCTATGGTCGATGTTCCACCCTATCCGGGGATGATGTCAAGGCCGCATGTCAGAATCAGACATCCTTTCGTACATGTACAACTCTAGTAACCCGGGGACAAAAACGGGTCGATACCCCCCCGCACGGTGGTCCTTACATTGCCGGTCAGAGTGGTGCATCACAGCACACACTACGAGTACGTACTATTTTTTTATCAGGTGCTTACAAACCAGTATGGGCAACGCAGGGTTAGCGCCACGGGCGGAGCGGTGGCCGTACCGCTAGTAAGTATAACATCTCCTGATCAGCTTGCTGCAGAGACTGCTGTACTGGCTCTAATAGTACACGACTGATACATTGCTACTGTCGGTAGATCGCATCATTGCCAGTACATCAGTACAGACTGTGCCGGGGCCCAGCCGAAATGCTGCATCGTATCATACCTGGTAGGTATCAGAAGTCATGGAACAACCCACGCAAACCCACTATCACTATGGAATGAACACTCCCCCTTGGTGGTTGGTTTTGAGACCGCGCTGTAGTCCACTGCAGCAAAAAGGGAGGGACATGTGGTACCGGGGAGTCTTCGAAGCAGCCGAACGGTTGGTGGTCAAGTGGCACGATGATGAGGTAAATCTGTGTAGGACAGCGCCGCGCATCCGTTGTGGGTGGTGCCCAAGGCATCGGGGGGGGGGGGGGGGGGGCAACGGCAACAGGAGGAGTAGAAGGAAACCCGACCAAGGGGGTGGGGGCAGGGGAAACAACATGAGGATTGGAGGGGAAACCGCGGTGGAAGAAAGCAGGAAGAAGACGGCAGACAGGGTAGCAAGGCATTAGGCCGACTAGTAGGTGGAACTTGACCATGCTACTCGTCCCACCAACTGCTGCAGCTGCTTCGAAGGAGATACTTCTTCTGTTTTTTTTTCTTGTTTGTCTTCTTTCTTCGCTTCGATCGTCCATGAACTTCATTTATTTTTCTACCTTGCTTCCTTCCTGTCCTTACGATGAATGGAAGTCTTATTTCGTGGGTGGATGACAAACCTGCGTTGTTTGTTTCGTATTACCTAGCGCATCCTCTCCGGGGGTGGGGCAAGGTTGACAAACGCAGGAAGGAAACGGCAGACAGGGTAGCAAGGTACCAGAACGAGTGGAAGGTAAAACCTGTCTACTCGTACCACAAACTGCTGCGACCGCCTGCAGGATGTTTGTTTGTTGTGCATTCGGCCTGCCCGTTGTTCCCCTTCGTTCTTAGTGTTACACCGTTTATATGTGCTCCGTTTGTATGTGGTGGTCTGTATTGTTTCTTCGGCATGTTCTGTACCGTCTGCCACATCTCCTTCGGGGGGGCATTCTACTTTTTTGTGTTTTTTTCGATTGGTTTTTCTTTATTTTTTTTCGTTTTTTATCTCTTTCATAGAATATGTCTGTCATGCCTGTCGTACTTACGACTGGCTGACATGGCACTACATTGTCTACTCTGCTTACTGCAAAGCAGTGTACGTACAGTAGTAGTATCTCTGAGCCCCGATGGTCCCGGTTTACAAGTGGTACCCTCGAACGCTGCCACACGTTGGTGCTGGAGTTCGAATCTCACGTGGTGGGTCGACCTTTCAAGTTTATTCTGACCTATTTCCCAAAATATTATGAACGGAATCAACTAACTGCTGAGAGCGCCTAGTAGCGGAAGTAGGCGTGTTTCGATACGAGTCGACGGAGGAAGAAAGAGCCGAGGTCTTCTCGCGATCAAAATACAAGACAAAGAACCGTGGTGGGGAGGAGGGAAAGGAGCCTGCTTTGTGAGCCCGGATCGGAGTTACAACTACAGCAAGTACTTACTGAGTAGTAGGAGGGAAAGAGAAAGAAAGGAAGGGCAGATATTACAAATAGGATGACAAAACTAGATACTTTATCTCTCTAGGATTGAGGAAGAGGCACGGACACTGGTGGTTGTTGTGTTGGATGTCGACGGGTAGAAAGAAAAGATTTAATGTGAAGAACACACGCACTCGGTCCGGCCAGTACAATGCTATTTGACAGCGCGGCAGTCTTCTCATCACAAACCGAAAAAAACGTTATCTGCAGCCCAAGATGCTTCGTCTTGCTTCGCTGAACGGCATACAGCATACAGTATGATATTACGACGTACCACCGCAGCAACGGCAGCGCCTTGCAGGCAAGATAAAACAATGTTGCCGTTCTGTTGCACGAAATTTCGATGTCACATCACCTCAGTAAATCACAGATGGAACCCAGCATCAAGAATTGGGAAGAATCAATAAATAACTTGGATATTGTCCGTTTCATCTCGAAGCGACAGCTCCCGACGTGATGCTTGAGGTATCATGTCCACTTGTTTCCGATGGATGTCAACCAGCCCCTCGGAGAACAGCCCCACAGGTCATGGTAAAACCCGACCCATCATCCGTTGGTACTTTTCCCATCCCACCACACACGCTGCGTTGCCCTAGCCAGCGTTGGAACACAAAGTCCCCTGCCCCTTTCTCCTCTGCCCTGCAAAACGCGAGAGACAAGACTATTTGTTCTGCGATGATGACGATGATGATGATATCCACGATGAAGACGTTCAGCTTTGCTGCTCTCTGCTCCACGGTCATGCTCGCCGCCCTGAGCGGTGCCCCCGGCGCCAAGGCCCAGCACAACGACAAAGACAACAGCAGCAGCCGATTTGACGACGTTCCTGGCATCGAGGCATGCTGCTACGAGCTCACCTCCTCCTTCTCCTTCCCCTCCTACACGGATGGGGGTGCTGTTGCTGGAGGGACAATGACCCTGCTGCACAGTATTTCCTTCGAGGAGCCCACGGTGAGCGCCCTGTTTCGAATTGCCACATCTGATACCTTGTTTCACATGCCAGGAACCATGCAGCATTCCACACGCAAATCACGGCCGGTCTCAGTTTTCTGTCTCGTAGCCCCGGCCCGTGCACCGATTCTCGAAATAGTTTGGTTGCAGCCGTCCCAGCGAGCTCGGACGCTCAGCGTCCCTCCTTCCCGTCGTGCTTACTGCGTATACACCCACGCAATGGCCAGTCACTCCACTCTCCAGGCTGTATCCAGATGGTGCTTGCTTTCTGCTATATAGAGGTGACTCTGCTCTGCTCGAAGGGTCAACTCCTCGGCTGCTGCTTTGCCGTTGTGCCATGGCCTCACCTAGGTTTGACCAGTCAAGGACATCGCTAGGAATAGTATACTGGTTTCAGTGCGGGTACTGTAACTACTTGACGGCTAGCCGTCAAAGGGTCGCCAGTTGACTGTCTATGGTTGACTCGCCCGGATCTATTGAGACTCAAAACTATAGGTTTCAGACTGTATGCCGGATTTCCTAGACGGGTGCGACGGCTACCCGTCAATGGCCGAGATTGCCGTCAACTAGTAGGAGACACATCATCCGAAAAGCAGAGAGCTACCACAAACGCGTGGCGGGGAGACCTAACCTCGCACCATCGAAACTGTGTCATCGTGTTAGGCTCTACCTCCAGTGCAGCGTCTCTTGATAGAACCAAGTGGAGAATCAGAGTTGCAGGTGGATACGCACCTCGAAACGGGCAGAGTGTACCTGGTATGAACTACGCAGTACCTGGTAGGCAGGAGGCACTCCATGTTTGCACAGCGCTTGTTTCCGTGGGCTACGGTAAGCTCGGCCAAACCTGGGTGCCCGTGTGTGATTGTGTGTGATGGCGATGTTGCTGTTGTGTTCACAGTTGCCCTTTGCGCGTTTCCTTATACAGTAATAAGGTACCGTTGTGCACGGCTGACTGCCCTCGGTCACTGTCCCCCCTCGCATTAGCGTCCACCCATCGGCATCGGACGGGTTACAGTCACCCCTCGCTTGGTAGGCCCTTGTGTTGCCTCTAACATGTGGCAACTTTCTCGTGCGCAGGGAAACACCTGGTATATACTTACTGCAGTACGTACAACCACTTTCGTGTTGCTGTAGTACCACTGTACTGTAGCGCAATCCCCGTTAGGTCTTCAGACATCATACGTCATATTTGGTACCACACCAGATAGATATGCACAATAACACAAATAAACTACAAAATAATGTTGTACGTATGCAGTGAAACCTGTTCCATCGCCCGCAACAAGTAGTCTGATCGCGCATTGTTTGTTGTGTTGTGATCAACTACCCTGTCCTCATGCACCCGGCTCCCTCCTGCTGCACCTTCCGTCGTGCGCCCTGCAGTTTCTCCACATTGAAGAGGAGCTGCTGCTGCTATCTGAAAGCACAATCGACACGACCAACCTTCATTTTGTCGTGCACCAGGGAGGAACCCTCACGCTCCGTGCACCGGCCGCCAAGATCAACCGGGACGAGGTAAAAACGATACTTACTGTATACACCAATGCTGTAACCGGCGCGCAAGTAACTAAAGTATAACGCCATCACTACTGTAGTATTCGACATCGGATATCGATATCAATCAGAAATCGATATCAATCAGAAATCGAGTACGATACGATGCCGATAAAACTAGCGCACTACAGGAATCAGTACGGTTTCGATATTTTACACATCCAAGCTTTCGCTCAGTACCTGCATGATAAACAAAGGAATGCCAGGGGATGGCTGGCAAAACACGTTCGATGCGATATATCGGCAATTCGATAGTCGATGCATCGATACGTTAGATACGATGCCAAGCACTGCTGCAGTAGATATACGTCATACGACAATGATAACCGTACGGGGGGGGGGGGTACCCGCATTTCCAGTACGAACCGAGTTGAGACGACTCGCGTGGGTGGCTACCGTACGAAAAACTAGACTATCTCACTTAACAAACAGACTTGAACGCATTTTGTTGGCGAAGTGCATTAGCAATCATTTATATACCAGGGTATATGGCCGGTGCACGCCGAAAAGCAACACAAATATTGACTCTTCCTATGCATAAGGTAACCACGTAACCACTCACGCGGTGAGAGGACCCGAGCCACTGCCAAAATGAAAGCTCAAACGAGGTAGGGGGCGGCTTGTAGCCCCCTCCCCCCTCTCCCTTGCTATTGCCAACCAGGTGTATTGCAAGCATATTTGGAAGGAAAAGCAGCTACCAGATAGGAAAGTTGTCCTAGCGGTAACCTGGAGTTTGATATAGGAAACGGGAAAATGCAGAAACGCGGACAACACTTCCTGTTAGGGGAGATGATATTCTAACTCGGTGACTGTGCCCCCCACGCACCCTCCATGTTGCCTCGTTTCCCCCCCACCGGCAGTCTTCCACCGCGCCTCTGTTCGATGTATCGGGCAAGGTCACGTTCGAGCCCGTCGGTTCCTCTCCGGTTGTCCTTCTAGATGGCAGTCTTGTGAGCTCCGTGTCGACGTGTTCGTCATCGTCTCGACTTGAAAACACTTTGATAATTTCCCTCCCAATAAAACAGGGTTGCTGTAGATCCCCCTCAGTCCCTTAAGGAATCCAGAGGGACAAAAATCTCGAATACATGTGGCGATACCGCATCGGTCTCACGCGAATCAAGCCTGCGCTGCTGGCGTATTTAGTAGGGTGATGGCGTTTCGAACCGGAGGCGTTCTACGGTAGAGGTCTCACATTTGGGGGGGAAACTGTCTGGGTTACCACGACGTCCTTACCGGGGGCGCCAGTTGAAGGATGAGTATGTGGCTTGTGGTCTACATTGTTGGGCACAGTGCGTACGTGCACGTGCGAGATGTGTGTAGCATCAGTCGTACCCGTATGTTTGTCCCCGTTTAATTCCGTAGTATGCCTTGGGAGGACATATTACGGGGGTCCATAGTTAATAGGACCTATGGTATACATAAAAACCTATACATTCGCCTATTTTTACTAACACTATTTGGTCCTATTTACTATAGTCCCCCGTAATAGAAGCCTCAGAAAATTTAGGGTGAACCTCTATCGTAGAACACCTCACCGATGCAACGCATAGAGGTGAACGATACGCGCACAGCATGGATGGTGATACCGAATAATACGGGTGATGAGATAACACACCTGAGACATCTCATGGGACGAATTAAGGAGCCGATTTTCTCCAAAACCATACCTTCAGGGGGGCGCACCCGACGAAAACGCTGGCTCAAGAAAAAATCTCGCCAACCAAGATGATTCCACAGACTATTTTTCGCTTGCGAGTTACACTGTCGAGAAAATCAGTTTCCAAATTTGTCCCAGAGGGGGGTGTGGGGGAGGGGGTACTCATGATCATGCATGGCCGTAGTCGTATGACCATAGACCCTCGCATCCCTACAATGCCGAGACGGAACACGTCGGGTTTTCACCGACCAGGCAGACATTGCTTGCACCAAGCGCGAAGCGCCGTGAGGTGTTGGGCGAGTCGCATGAAGGGTGAGCTGCATCCTACTAAGAACCGCTTTAGAGGCGGATATTCTTGCATATGGATGACAGCATCAATGAGTTGATTTAATTTGTGGTGCGGTCTCTTCCAGAGACAGCAATAGGTTTACTATGTAGCTGCCTCGTGGGTGCCTCACCATGTACACACTACGTGATACGATCATCCCCCTTGTGCAGAATAAAGGTTCTCCCCGCACAAAAATGATCTAACTTGACCGCCAGCCGTGGTGACCGCCAAAACAAAAAAAAAGGTACCCTGGCTGTCTAGCTCACGCAGTGAGAGGCGTGTTTTACAGCGTCGTCGCCAACCGACGCCAACCCAACCTATATATATACCAGGTATACAGTGTAGAGGGGGGGGTGTTATCTTGTCATCTTATAGCACGTGTGGTACGGGTAACCATATCGCAGGTGTGGTAGGGGTAATCTTATCACAGGTATGGTGCGGGTAATCTTATCACACGTGTGGTACGGGTAATCGCATCACACGTGTGGCACGGGTAATCTTATCACGCCTGTGGTACGGGTAATATGGACACACGTGTGGTACGGGTAATATTATCACACGTGTGGCAAGGGTAATCTCATCACACGTGTGGTACGGGTAATCTTATCACACCTGTGGTGAAGCTAATCTTATCGTACCTGTGGTGCTGTTGGCTTTTTTTGACGAGGCGATAGACATACCGTAGACACATATGTGCTCGGTATAGAAAGAAGGCTACTATAGTTAACAATGCCACATGCCAAGATAGAGAAAGATGGCCAGCTTCGGGCCCAGTTCGCCATGCCATGCCAAGTTAAAGGAGACACTTGAGTTCTACATTCATCATCAGAAAAGTAAAACCCCTTTTCTAAGCCATAGCTCGGCTCTGTAGTTCTGGCTGGCTGCATACATGAGGAACTTGTCAATGAAACACACGCTACTGTACAAATAGGTATCTCCCCTATCGTATCATATGTAGCAGGCCTCTAAGGGCCGTTAGTGTAGGAGAGCTTTATTTCCAGAATCTCCAGAGGTTCGAGGTTATATTTTCGCGCATAAAACAATATCTTCCAATTTTTTCTGGTTTTCGTTTTACTAAGAAGGTGAAATTTGAATGTTCCTGATATTTACTCCCTTCGTAAAAAGCCACAAATCGTGACAGAATGCCTCCGTGTAGTGATACAATTTTTCCAAACTCCAAATTTTGGAAATTCTGGGAGGAAACAGCTCTCCGATGATCACGGCCCCAACACGATTTTTTCCTGCGTAGCATTGTCCTAATGATTTATTATGTACTTGATTGATTGACCACGTGCAGGTGGATGAAGAGGTAGTTGTGCGGGTGACGGATGATGCCGCCATATTCATGCCCGACCGAGGGGACATTGTCCGTTACTACGCCAATGGGGTTACGGTATCCAGGATGGAAGACGGGGGAGAACTGGTGAGTGTGCGTGCATGCTGGAGATTTGAGATGTAAAGCAGCAAGCTGTGACCGACAGGACCCTATATATATATCGTCTGGCCGTCGGGCCTCATCATTCGGCCCTGCAAGGATTTTGCTGAGAACAGTAGAAGTTCAATGCTTCACTTCCGCCCTCGTTTCTCACAATAAAATGATTGCTAAGGTTTGGTTTCCATGCAACACATCATACGCCCTTTCGCTGAGCGTTCATAATATCCAGTCGGGCGATTCGACTTTTCCGTGGTTGGACAAGGAATCAAAATGCGCTGTATGGACTTCGGGATTTCCTGATAGCTCCAAGAGTTGCGTAACTACAGTAGTCTCTCGCACCTTGTGTTTTGTAACTTCTATCAAAATACAATCGATCGGGGCACTCTAACCGATGTCGATACCGCCCTTCCCCTCGGGCATTCCCTTCCGCTCACCCATACCCCCTTGCCGTACATGTCGAATGTGATCATTGCCAAATGTACAGGACGGTTCACACCACGAGGAGGTTGCGCTAAGCCCTCAGCTCAAGGCTTCACTGGATGCATTCCACGCCAAACTCAACGCCGAGTCTGACGCAGCATCCTCGACTCACCGACCCACCTCCTTCTCCTCGTCGCCTCCCCCCACGGCATCTCCTTCTTCTACCTCCGAAGTCGGAGACAACAGTGTCGAGAACAACGATTGCGTCGGGCCCCCCTACTTCCAGTCCCTGGGTGGACCCGACTCTTGCCCCGATCCGGTATTTAGACCCGCGATCGCTCACCCGACCAGCTCCCCCTCCTCCTCTTCCTCTACATCCTCTGCATCCGAACTGAAAGACAGCGATGGAGAGAGTGACGTCTGCCGTTTGACCCCGTATTTCCAGGGGATGGACCCCGGATGGACCCGGTTCTTGCCCCGCTCGGGAATCTTCCTCTGCCGACACCGCTACGAACATCCCAGCCAGGGACACTGAAACAGAAACCGATGCTGCCACCGGCGTCCCTGAATACAACGATGATACCTACACCAGCACCACGGCTGGCGACGGAGGAAGCAACAACAATGATGAGATATCAGAGCGCAAACGACACGACGGCGACCACGACAGAAGCAAGAACAGCGGGGAAGAGCGTGATGAACCAGCACCATCGACGACGACACCCCCACCCTTCGAAGCTACCGCGGCCAGCGATATTCCCGATGATTCTACTCCTACGCCAGACGACCGCAACGTTGATGGAAGCGAGAACAGCAGGACCGACACTGACCAAACCTCACCCTCAGCGACTGCCGACCAGGATGCTGTGGGTACGGCACCCCCCGGACTTACGGATACCGATGTTACCGACGGCTCAGCGACTATCAACCAGGATGCTGTTGGTAAGGCGCCCCCAACGCCGACCGCCAGCGATGCTACCGACAGCTCGAAGACTGCCGGCCAGGATGACAACGCCAAGAGCGACAAGACGAGGTCAGGTCAGCGAGACAAGAGCCACTCGGCGTCGTCAAAGGCCAAGCGCGTGCTCAAAGTGGTCGACAAGCTGGTCGGACCCTTGATATCTTCAAACGGTAAGTCGGCCGTATGGCCCAGCGAACACGGGTCCATCTTCTTCGCCAAGAAGCCTAGCAGCGATGACAAGGCTTCAGATTCATCGGGAAAGGACAGGCAGCAGCCCGAACTTGCCCGCCCGTCGGTCATGGTGGCCGCCGATGCCGGTCGGCTTAAGCAAGCCAGGGCGGAGGTGAAGAAGGAGCAGCGGGATGGGACCCTATCGACCGAAGAACGAGCGAAGGCGGGGAGGAGTGCTTGGGGGTGGGTTCCCTCGTTGCGCACTCGGCACCAGAAGCTTGTCGAGACGGCGAGGCGACACCTGGGAGAAGTTGAGATGACACTCGACGAGAGGGGATGCGTGGTGAGTTGTTTATTGGAGGTTTGGTTGGTGGTGTCGGGCTAGCGGCGACATTGGCTTGCTAGGATCATGTTTTGTTCGTTAAATACCGTCAAGTAGTAATCGTGGTGTCTCAAATGTATGAAAGATGTAGTCGTTGGATTCCCCTCTACTGCAGGATAGGTGGTTACCACGGATCGGGGTAGCACGAATGGTGTTCGGGTCTGCGCAAAACAGCTGTTCTCAACGTCACGCAGCAAACAGCCGGGTCAGATAAAGCTAGCTAAAGTTCGATACACACTTTAATGTGCTACTAATAGGTATCTATTGAGTTGAATTGAGTTTAAACTGTCGGATTGAAAGATACAACGTTTGAGGGTTGCAATGGGTCAAACGTCGAACTCCCCCCTACCCGTATCCCGGCTATACTATACTCAAGTGAAACCCATACCTCAGCACGCATCGATAATATGGCATTTACTGTACAAAGCTTTGCTGAATAGGACCAGTGGTGAGCACGATGTCCCCTGGGTCAGATAAGATAGCCCTGGGGGGTCGTCCTCTAGCATACCGGTGGGATAACGACAAAGAAACAGCGTCGACAGCCGAAAAGGGAGATTACCCACTACACCTCGACAATTATCAAGGGCGAACTTGTGACAAGTTGTTTGCGCCGGATTAGAGCTTTGTTGGCTTTTGTCGGCCTTGCGCTTGGTCTAGAATATATACAAGCAACAGGCAATTTTGCATCGTAGTAGGTGTGATAATATAAACACCTAACACGCAGCCCTCTGTCAAATAAAGCGTGCCTCCCTCATCGTACCTCCCACCTACTCTGCCGGCCTCGATTTCTGCCCTACGACACCCGATATTTACACAGGAGGTGACCGTCGACGGCACCTGTGTGCTGTCCAAATCAGGCCGTTTTAAACGGGAGTGGATGAACCGCTTCCCGTGGCGGAGGAACAAGGACAGCAACTACCAGCTGCGCGTCGAGGATGACCGAATGGAAGTCCGCTTGGGGGAAAAAACCGTCTGGGGGGGGGGTACGGCCAATGATATCATGGGATAGATACATACCTCATAGGTGTTTTCTCTACTTTGATTTTTCTTTAGGACATCAGTTTAACTTTTCACCTGTTCAACTCATAGGGATGATCTAAGCATATCACTACACTTTGTGCTACAGTGAGTATTGTTTTACTTGACTGTTACGGGTGGGCTAATGTTGTAATCAGAACCCACGAAAACCCGAACACCACGCATCGCTCTATGTTCACGCGCCATATTTGGTTGTGATTGGTATGATATGATGTGTTGCCCGGTATTACGTGTTTTAGGCTAGGCGTACCCTTCTATGCGTATTGTATGGCCTGGGCGTGCGAAGGAATGAGGGCAGCAGCAGTGAAAGGGGTGTATAGCGTATGGTTTATGGTACAGAAAATCCGACGGGGACGATTGATATATTGGTTTGCCGTAGTTACGTCGGAAATTTCCCTACTATTTCTAGCCGTGCTGGTGGGGAATCCTGCGCTTCCCCACGAGTATCATCTCTAGCGTTTATGGTGAGAGGGCACCGTTGTCCGTGGGATGCCATAGAGACTCTCGCGAAAACAGTTTCAAATGTTTTGGGACGTTCGAAGGACCGCAGTCCATAGTAGGGGTACAAAGCTAATCAACACAGGGTTCGCCAGGAGATCGATCAGCACCGCTTCTCCAACACACATCGCTGTGATGCTTTATGCTGGCATTGATTTTAGTTGTGTACAACGCATCTTTTAGTTATGATACTAAGAGGGCTAGAACTAAGAACAGCACAGGTGGACGGGAACCCCCCTCCCGACATCTTAACAAGAGGTGGGAAAAGTGACCGGGACCCCCCCCGCCGCTTGCATAGTGTGAGCGTAGCCAAACCTTGTGGAAACCTTCAACAATATATGCAGCAAGCCCCACAAGGTTTCGATAACCTCTCAATTCGGTACGCGTACTGATGTGCTACATTGTTTAACTTCTTCACAAAATGCATTTTACCCCCACATCATGCAGGGAGCGGGGCCCTGGTCACCTGTGGGACAGGCGTCCTAAGTACCTTGTGGAACATCAAATTCTCGCAAGGCTGCATGTTTTTCTACGTTCTGTGAATATCGCCTCTTTTTGTATTTAGGTGTGATATCATCCCCAGCAGCATCCTCAGCATCAGCCTTATTACCACCATCACCATTATCGTAATCGTCATCATCGTGTATGTATGCTGTCCATGGCCGTGGGCGGGAGGAGCAAGTATCTACTGCATGTCTATGTTGTACGTCTCTATTCGTCGCAACTAGCGGAAATACAGACAGGCACAACTGTAAAGACCAACCCACGCATGAAAAAGGGCAACTTCTGGTATGTGATAAATATTGTGTGTAGGACTGACTCCGTCCGCAGTCAGTGTATTGGATTGCATCAACACGATGGTCGGGCGAAACGAGTAGGCGAGGCAACTTGACCGCCAGCCATGGTGTGACTGCAAAAACACAAACGGTACCCCGGTTGTCTACGGTATATCACGCAGTGATTGGCGTGTTTTACAGTGTCGTTGCCAACCGACGTCAACCCAACCGATGTCTAATACAAGGTTTCAGCGCTGGCGCGTGTCGCAAACCAACAAAAGCGACCGCAAGGCCCGGTTTTAACGCTGACGCGCATCGCATAACAATGAAAGCGACCGCCAAGCCCGAGAGTAGCTCGACCAATCGTCCCCCTTAATGAACTAGAAATTACGTTTAGGTTGGGTTGGGATCGGTTGGCAGTGACACTGTATAACATGCCGCTCACTACGTGAACTAAACAACCAACGTGCCGTTTCGTTGGTTTTCTTGTTTGTTGTTTGGCCGTCGGTCACAGCTGGCGATCGAGTTGGATCGTGTGTGCAAGGTGGGAAGCCTTTACTTCGCACAAGGGGAATGGCCGTACCACGTGGTGTTCATGGCAAGGTACCCACGGGGCTAATACATAGTACAGCCGTGTCTCTTGAAGTGGTCACACCGGAAAATAAATGTTCAATCATTGAAGCTATCATCCATGTGCATGTCCACCTCACAAGAGGTTCTTGGTAGGATGCAGCTCACCATTCATGCGACTCGCCGAACACCTCACGGCGCTTCGCCCTTGGTGCAAGCAATGCCTGTCTTGAGGGTGGAACCCAGACGTGCTCCGTCCCGGCATTGTTTGAATGCGGGGGCCTATGGTCATACGACTACGGCCATCCCTGATGTCGAGTACGCCTTCCCCCTTCCCCCCCGGCTGAGGAGGAGGGCCCGTCAGAGACCAAACATTTCCGGTCAACGCTTCATGCCCCATCCTAATCGGGGCTCAACAATACTTCTAATCGCGGTGATTGAGGTTATCGGCACAGAACAAAAACGTAGGAAATGCTTTTCAAAATGTGCTAGAAACGGGTGGTGATGTTCTGTGACGACGGTGTTCCTTGGTTTTTGTTCGCGCAGGCATCCATGGAAAAGTTGAGTGTTGAAAAGATCTCAATCTACGACCAAGCGGGTATGAAAATTGCGAACTCCCGGATCGACACCGCCCCGCACGGTGTGGAAACCCGACGCTTATCGGCTGATCACTGATTGGTTAAGGCCCATGGAACCAACTGAACCCGGGGACAATGGAACCCCATCTCCAGGTCAAAAATACTTTCTTGCACTTACAATTCTAACAACCCGTGGACGAAAACGGACATCCTCCGGGTCGATGCTGACCGGACAAATGTGGAAGCTCCATCCCTACTGGCTGAATTATGGTTGGCTGAGGCTCATGGAGCCAGCGCGCGGCAAGAGTTTCCCCACGGGTTAACGGCGAGGTCCCGCCGCACACGGGGACGACAGGGCCCCATCACAGATAAACAATCCTCCCGTATATCTATAACCCCAACAACCCGGGGACCAAAATGGACATCTCTCGGGTCCATACCGCCCAGCATGGTGTGGAAGACCCACCCCTACAGGCTGATTTCTGCTTAGGCTGGGGATCATAGACTCAGCGACCGGCGAGAGTTCCCCACTGGACACCGTAGAAGACCAGCTGCACCTGGCGACGATAAGATCCCATTTCCAGATCAGAAATTCTTCCGTACCTCTACAACTCCAAAATGCCAGGGACGAAAACGGACATTCCCCGGGTAGATTTCGCTCCGCAAGGTGTGGAAATCCCAACCCTACTGGCTGCGTTATGGTGGGCTAGGGCTCATGGAGCAAGCGCTCGGCGAGAACTGGCCACTGGAGCAACGGCGAGGTGCCACCACACCCGGGGAAGATTATGTCTCATCTTCTGATCAGAAATCCTTGCATACATCTACAACTCCACCAACCCGGTGAAAACAAAACGGAGTCCCCCCGGGTCGATACCGCCCCGTAAGGTGAAGGAAAAACCCCTTGGACTGATTGCTGACTTGGCTGGGGCTCACAGACTCAGCGCGCGGCGAGCGTTGCCCCACGGGACAAGGGCGACGTCCCGCCGCACCCGGGGATGATAAATTCCCGTCCCCGGATTTCAAATCCTTGCATACATCTACATCTTCAACAACTCAGGGACGAAAACGGTCGTCCTCCGGGTCGATACATCCCTGCAAGGTGTGTAAATGCCAACCCCACTGGCTGATTTATGGTTTGGCTGAAGCTCATCATGGAGCCAGCGCACGGAGAGAACTTGCCCTTGGAACAATGTCGAGTTCCGGCCACAACCCGGGGACGAAAATGGACATCCCCCGGGTCGATACCGCCCTACAAAGTGTAAAATCCTGTTGATTGTACTCAGATACACGACATATAAGATCCATGGTAGATTGGGGAGTTCCACGCTGGAAAGGGATTCCGGCAGTATGGTATTGGGATATCGGGGTAATGTGTGCCCACCAATGCCACTCATCAGGTGCAACCCTACACTGCATGTGAGGCGAGTCAACTCTACAGCGAGGATGTAATGTAAGAGGAGTTTGTGTTTCATGTCTGGAGTCAGCCACGCGTTCCCGTGCCAGCTGCGCCTATACCTTTAGGGATCAATCAACACACTAGTGGGATACCGGTGATCTTCTATTGGCAAGCGTAGCCCAGGCCAACCCAAAGAAGCGGGAACCTGCTTCCAGCATGTCCATTCTTTTTAGATGATGTGCTTCGTGAGGGAGCCAGCATGTGTGTGTATTTTGAAGATGAGATCGAGGTCCTGGAGGAGAGGACGTGTGTGTGAGAAGAAGAGTCAGGAGATGCCGCACCAGGAGAGCAGCAGCGATCCCAGCGGGGCCAAGTTTGAGCCGGACCTGGTAGGATCGCTTGGCACTGGTGGCGAAGGCGCTGGAGAGTAGTAGTTGCAGGGACAGCAGCAGCTCCAGCAGCACCGTCAGCAACGTCAGCAGTCAGAGGATTGCTGCACTTGTGTTGCGACGATGAAGCGCATGCAGTAAGCACCGTTACCGCCGCCGTCGAGTCGACCGCCGCGTAACCGTCGCTGCTGCAACACCCCGGGATAGCCAGGCATCTACCTGAACCTGTGGGTTCGCTGCGCGCTGGCGACATAAATGTAGAACGTATATTATTATATGAAAGAGGGAGTTTGGCCGGCAGGAGCCGGGAGGGAAGGTGGAGACCGCGGGAGCGACGCTGAAAGCGTTCTGGCAGAATCCGCCTGGACTGCTGAAGCACCACGCCCGCAGGTGGTTGATGGGGGGGGACGTTGCCCCCGAGGAAGGAGTCGAGGGAGAGTAAAGATGGGTGCAGGGGGAGGAGTCTGCATCATCATCTGTTCGGGATGCGGTGCCCCAAGAGAGAGGAGGAAAGAGAAGGGACCGAGGCGCCACCGGCAAGGACTTACGTCCGCACCAGGCACGTTTGGCTTTGTTGATTGACTGCTGTGGTGATTTTCGTGATTGTGTATCGATTTGAGAGTAGGAGAGAATCTGCGAACATTGGAGATTCAGATTTATTTGAGAATACTGGAAATGAAATGAGATTAACAGACGTATACGTATACGTATACGTATAGCTTCCCTCACTGAAGTTTTTCTGTAGACGCACTGCTGTAGGACAATGACGTCTGTCTGTTTTATGGTTGACTGGTCGAGGGCTCTGGTTGAGCATCGACACGAGTACAGCAGGAAGAGGTGTATGTGATGAACCCTTGTGCCCAACTACAGCAACACGTCTCTTTACGGCATTTCACATATTTACATCTTTGTATGCGGGTATCTCGTTTTTGAGTTGTTGGGTTGGTGTGTAGCACGACCCGCGCCACTTGTTACGTGCTAAAGGCAAGATATTTGCGGACGGAGTAATATACTATACGAGTACAGGAGCAGCAGAAGTAGTATGGTACTGTGAGCTGAGACGAAAACGGTTTACTTGGCACTGCTGTATATGTTCATCAAGTATGTACTGCAGCATATATAGTGGTCGAGGAACAGATACATGGGTTTGATGTGGGACCAGATATTCTCGTTGACAAGTAGCTGTTTATTTGCAGTAGCATTTGAGAACTTAACTATACCAAAGAGGAGTTTGCAAGCAGTGCATATGCAGACCTAATCGCTCGAATGCACGTCCCATCCCTTCTGTATGCCGGGTCAATGCTGCGGAGGCGACGTTTGATTTCACCCAGGAGGAATAGCTGGATGACCCGAACTGCGGTGACGCCATGAGACCGAACGGAGAGGCAGCCGCGGCGGAGGCAACAGCAGTAGTGTTCGGGGCATCGGGGTGATTCTTAATGAAATGTGGTTGCCTTTGAATCTGGATGAATATTTTCATTGCTTGTATTTTGGAATTGTTTTTCTGGTCGATTTGGAGTCCGCGAGAGCTATTGTAGTTTTCGAGTAGTTTCAATATCAAATAAAATTCAAGCGGAGGAATGTATGCTATCTCGCATTACCGTCGCGATCTGTGTATCAATGGCGGGAGTAGGGGATAAGGGGAGACTCTTGTCCGGGGGAACGGGGTTCCTCGCGATCTCTGGCATTTAATTTCTTGGCTTGATTTTATTTTTGATGAGTAGGACTACTGTGAAATTTTATATGATTTGCATTAATTCCTCATGAAATAGAGAGGAGATTTTTTTGGATAAGGTTGAAGAGAGACTATGAAGCGCCTGGGGGCGTGTGCGATCCATAGGAAATGTTTTCTGATTTGGAAGGTTTGGGTAGTATTTCGGAAATTGAGAGTTTGATTCTTTTTTGGTTCTTGAAAATTTGTGCTTTTGTTCAAAGTCAGTACTGACTGAGTGGTCTAGCAGGTAGTGCTTTATAATTCCCTAGGGTGGGTCGGGAGTTGAAGTCTCGCCGAATTCGTAAGTTGATATTTTCGAGCGTGCGCGCTGGAGACAATACGAATGATTAACTTTAGTGTGCCCGTAGACACCAGTAGCGTTTGGCGAGGGGAGGGCCCCGGAGATCACTGTACTAAGTCGACGAGATTCCACTGAATATCTTTGGACCAATTCCGCGGAAAATACCGTTTTACCTGACTGAATCCGAGAAGAATGCCGTTTTACCTGGCATTGGATTTCGAGAGTTTTATTTGTTTGCAACAGAGAGGCTGGGGATTTGAGGATTTGAGTGTTGATTCAAGAATTTGATTTTCGAGTTACAGATTGGATTTTTTACTTTCAGAGTTTGATTCGAGTCGATCTTTTTATTGAGATATATCAGCCCTGCGATGTCGTACATTTTCATGTACAGAGCTGAAGGGAATATTGCTCATGCACAGGAGCAGGGGGGATATGAGTATGGTCGTGTATATTGAGTAGGGGGGATATTGATTGTACTTAGATACACGACATATAAGATCCATGGTAGATTGGGGAGTTCCACGCTGGAAAGGGATTCCGGCAGTAAGGTATTGGGATATCGGGGTAATGTGTGCCCACCAATGCCACTCATCAGGTGCAACCCTACACTGCATGTGAGGCGAGTCAACTCTACAGCGAGGATGTAATGTAAGAGGAGTTCGTGTTTCATGTCTGGAGTCAGCCACGCGTTCCCGTGCCAGCTGCGCCTATACCTTTAGGGATCAATCAACAAATCCACAACCCCATCAACTGATTTCATGTTCAACTGGGGATAATGGTCGATGTCACGCGGTATCCGGGGATAAAAAGGCCCATCCTCTGATCAGAATGTTTTTCATACACGTACAACTCCAACAACCCGGGAACAAAAACGGACATCCCACGGGTCGATACCACCCCGCACGGTGGTTCTTACATTTCCGTTCAGGGTAGTACATCACAACACACTACGATTATACTTCGGACCATGTAGTACTTACAGGTCTATGTCGGGCAATGCAAAGCTTGCACCAAGGGTGGAGCGGTGGCCGTACCGCTATGGTCGATCGCCCGCCGCGCCCGGGGATAGTATATAGTCCCATCTGCGATAGAGAAACCCTTCCGTACATGTACAACTCCAATAACCCGGGGACACAAACGAGTCGATACCTCCCCGCATGGTGGTCCTTACATTTCCGGTAATAGTGGTACATCACAGCACACACTACGAGTACTGCCCTACCAGGTACTTACAAACCAGTATGGGCAACGCAGGGCTAGCGCCACGGGCGGAGCGGTGGCCGTATCGCTAGGGAATATAACATCACGATCAGCCTGCTGCAGCTATTCTGTATTGCCCGGCCCAAACCGTATATACATTGCTACTGTGGTTGTGTCGTCTTCACATCAAATCGTCATTTCTACCCAGCTTCATCAGCACGCACCCAGTGTCCGTCCTGATTCCTGATCCTAGAGATACTAATTATGTGGTCACAAACTGTGTGCGACAGAGGAAGACCAAAAACGAAAAACAAATCGCAAATTCAGGGGTTAAGCAAGTGAAGTGCCAGCGAACCGGGTACAAGAACACAACAGCACAAGCAAGACCAGAAAATAATTACAAGAATACAATGAACCAAAAATGAATTATGAAATGAAACAGTATACAAGTGGTTCAAGGAGATCAGAAAGGCTGCTAGACGGAAAGCATACATACTCAGGAAGGACAGATAGCTGCTGCACGGACAAAGCAACACGAAGGAGAGGAATATACCGGCATACGGACGGAGGGGAGGGGAAAGGAAACAAAGGGAGAGAAAAGGCCAAAAGCAAGAACGAAGAGAGAAGAGAGAAGAAGAGAACATTGTACTCCAGGCGGTGATAATATAACATGGGTGCCCGTCTGACCTACGATAGATTGCATTACTGCTAGCACATACTGTGCCGGGGCCTAGCCGTAATGTTGTACGATATCATACCTGGTAGATAGCATAAGGCATGGAACAATTCACGCAAACCCGCTATCACTATGGAACGAACACCCCCAGATGGTGTTTGGAGTTGAGACGATTTGTATCTCCTTCGTAGCATTTGTATGCCGTGTCTGTCGTACTTAGTACGTACGATGACTGACTGACATGGCATTGCACTGTCTACTCTGCTTACTGCAAAGCAGTGTACGTGCAGTAGTAGTATCTCTGAGTCCCGGTCGCCCCGGTGGGCAAGTGGTACCCTCGAATACTGCTACAAGGTGATGATCGAGTTCGAATCCCTCGTGGTGGGTCGAGCTTTCAAGTTTATTCTGGCATATCTGCAACAAGAAGAAAAAACACGAACCAACTCAACTGCTGAAAACGCCTATTAATAGTGGCGGGGGTACATAGGCGCAATTCGATGCGAGTCAACGAGGGAAGAACGGGCCGAGGAATTCTCGCGATCAAAATGTCTGGCAAAACCCGTATGGGGCAGGAGAGAGAAAGGATAGCCTACTTCGTGACCCCGGATCTAAGTTACGACTACAGTAAAAAAAAAAGAACAAAGGGCGGAGACAACGGAATGGGATGACAAGAAAAATAAATAAAAAATAGAGCTTGGATCTCTCTACTATAGGATTGAGCAACCGGCACGGACACTGATGGTTGTTGTGTTGGATGTCGACGGGAAAAAAGAGAGCTTTAATGTAAAGAACACACACACTCCGTCCGGTTAGTACAACGCTACGCACTGATATCGCGGCAGTCTTCTCATCATAAACCGAACAAAACGCTATCTGCGGCCCATGATGCCTCGTCTTGCTTCGCTGAACGGCATGCAGCATACAGCAGTATGATAATACGACGTACCACCGCAGCAATGGCAGTGCCTTGCAGCCAAGATATAAACAATGTTGCCGTTCTGTTGCACGAAATTTCGGTGGCACATCACCACAGCAGTAAATTCAGCATCAAGAATTGGGAAGAGTCAATAAATATCTTGGATAGTGTCCGTTTCATCTCGAAGTGACAGCTCCCGACCTAATGCTTGAGGTCTCATGTCCACGATTTTCATATGTTGGATCTCATGCAGCCCCTCGGAGAACAGCCCCACAGGTCATAGTAAAACCCAGCCCATCTTCCGTTGGTCCTTTCCCCATCCCACCACACACGCTGCGTTGCCCTAGCCAGCGTGCGAACACAAAGTCCCCTGTCCCTCTCCCTTCTGCCCAGCGAAAAGCGAGATACAACGCTCTTTGTTCTGCGATGATGACGATGATGATGATAACCTCGATCAAGACGTTCGCCTTTGCTGCTCTCTGCTCCACGGTCATGCTCGCCGCCCTGAGCGGTGCCCCCGGCGCCAAGGCCCAGAACAACGAGAACGACTACAGCAGCAGCCGATTTGACGAGGTTCCTGGCATCGAGGCATGCTGCTACGAGCTCACCTCCTCCTCCTCCTTCCCCTCCTACAAGAACGCTGTTGCTGGAGGGACAATTACCCTGCTGCACAGTATTTCCTTCGAGGAGCCCACGGTGAGCGCGCTGTTTCGAATTGCCACATCTGATACCTTGTTTCACATGCCAGAACCCATGCAACATTCCACACGCAAATCACGGCCGACCTCAGTTTTCTGTCTCGTAGTCCCGGTAGTCCCGGCCCGCGCACTGATTCTCAAAATAGTTTGGTTGCAGCCGTCCCGGCGAGCTCGGACGCTCAGCGCCCCTCCTTCCCGTCGTGCCTACTGCTTACACACCCACGCTCTGGTCAGCCACTCCACTCTCCAGGCTGTATCCGGATGGTGCTTGCTCTCTGCTGTATATACGGCTAGCCGTCAATTTTCGAGATTGCCGTCAACTAGACACATCATCCGAAACGCAGAGAGCTGCCAGAAACGCTTGGCGGGGAGACCTAACCTCGCACCATCGAAACTGTGTCATCGAGTTATTAATAGGCTCTACCTCCAGTGCAGCTTCTCTTAATAGAGCCAAGTGGAAAATCAGAGTTGCAGGTGGATATGCAGGTCGAAACGGGTACAGTTTGCCTGGTATGAACTACGCAGTAGCACTCCATGTTCGCACAGCGCTTGTTTCCAGGGGCTAAGATAACCTCGGCCAAACCTGGGTGCGTGTGTGTGCTTGTGTGTGATGGCGATGTTGCTGTTGTATTGACAGTTGCTCTTGCGTGGTTCCTTGTACAGTGGAAGGGTACCATTGTGCACGGCTGACTGCCCTCGGTCACAGTCCCCCCTCGCAATGGCGTCCACCCATCGGCATCGGGCGAGTTTCAGTCACCCCTTGCTTGGTAGATCCTTGTGTTGCCTCTAGGATGTGGCAACTTTCTCGTGCGCAGGGAAACACCCGGTATATACTGTACAGCAGTGCGTACAGCCACTTTCGTGTTGCTGTTGTACCACTGTACTGTAGCGCAATCCCCGTTAGGTCTTCAGGTATCATACATTATATCAGGTATCATACATTATATCTGGTACCATACGTGGTATGCACAATAACACAAATAAACAAAATAGTGCTGTACATATGCAATGAAACCAGTGCCATCGTCCGCAACAAGTAGTCTGATCGCGCATTGTTTGTAGGGGTGTTGTCAACTACCCTGTCCTCCTGCGCCCGGCTCCCTCCTGCTGCACATCCCCTCGTGCGCCGTGCAGTTTCTCCACGTCGAAGAGGAGCTGCTGCTGCTATCGGACAACACGATCGACACGACCAACCTTCATTTTGTCGTGCACCAGGGAGGAACCCTCACGCTCCGTGCACCGGCCGCCAAGATCAACCGGGACGAGGTGAAAACGACACTTACTTACTTACTGTGTACACCAAATGCTGTAACAGATGCGCGACGCGTTCCACGATAGAGGTAGCACATTTCCGCTGAAACCTTTTCTAAATGACGAAGTCCCTTAACCCGAAATCATCGGTATGACTATCACGTTTCGAAAAATGTTTTTTTTGTAATACTTGGGCCATGGGATTATTCACCGGGATGCAATTTGATTTTGGCTGAAGTCAGTTTTCGGGTGAGGTATGGAGCTCCTTAAGGTCAAGTGAGGAGCATCAGAACTGCTTGGGTGAACCTCCATCGTAGAACGCCTCGCGCCTGAAACTACAGTATAACACCAGCAATACTGTAGTGGTGGATATCGGGTATCGATATCGCAAATCGAGTACGATACGATGCCAATGAAACAATCACATCGCAGTGATCAATACAATTCCGATGTTTGATACATCAAAGCTTTCGCTCGGTATCTGCATAATAAAAAACAGGAATGCCAGGAATGGAGGGCAAAGCACGTTCGATGCGATATATCGGAAATTCGATAAATCGATACATCGATACTTTAGATACGACGTCCAACACTATTGCAGTAGATGTACGTCATACGACCATGATAACCGTACTCGGGGGCACCTGCATTTTCAGTACGAACCGAGTTAAGACGACTCGCGTGGATGGCTACAGTACTTAAGCAAGACTACGTCACCTGAAAACGGACTAGAACTCGTTTCGTTGGCGCAGCGCACTGACAAACAATTGTATACCAGGGTATATGGCCGGTGCACACCGCAAAACAGCACAAATCTTAAACACTTCGTATACATAGGGTAACCACGGAACCAGGCCGTGAGAGGACCCGAACCACTGAAGAAGGAAAGCCCAGACGGGCAAGGGGGCGGCTTCTAGTCACCTTCCCCCTCTCCCTCCCTTGCTATGGCCTATCAGGGATAAAGCAAGTATATTTGGAAGCAGCTACCAAATAGGAAAGTTGTTCAAGCGATAACCTGGTGTTTGATATAGGAAACGGGAAGAACGAAAAACGCGGACAACACTTCCTGTTATAGGGGAGATGATATTCTAACTCTGTGACTGTGCCCCCCACGCACCCTCCATGTTGCCCCGTTTTCTCCCACCGGCAGTCTTCCACCGCGCCTCTGTTCGATGTATCGGGCAAGGTCACGTTCGAGCCCGCCGGTTCCTCTCCGGTTGTCCTTCTAGATGGCAGTCTTGTGAGTTCCGTGTCGACGTGTTCGTGATCGTCTCGGCTTGAAAACATTTTTACATTTCCCTCTCCCAATCAAACATGGTTGCTGCATTAGACCCCCACCCCCCTCCGACCCTTAAGGAATCCAGAGGGACTAAAAAGTCGAAAGCATGTGACGAACTATATACGGGGCCGATTTTCTCCAAAAACATGCCTTCAGAGGGGCGCACCCGACGAAAAGGATGGATCAAGAAACAATATCTCCAACATGTTTGCATAGATTCGTCTTTGCTTGTGAGTTACACTCTCGAGAAAACAAGTTTTCAAATTGTCCCAGGGGGGAGGGGGGGGGGTGCTATCCTGTCATCTTATCGCACGTGTGGTACGGGTAACACATGTGTGGTACGGGTAAGCTTATCACGCCTGTGGTAAGAGTAATATTATCACACGTGTGGTACGGTTAAACCCCCTCATGCGTGATACGGGTAATCTTATCACACGTGTGGTTCGGGTAATCTTATCGCACGTGTCGTACGGGTAATCCCATCCCACGTGTGGTACGGGTATTTACGCCCTACTCTATATGATATTCTTGCTGCACGTCATTTCCTGCTGCGGACGCACAACAGTACTGTAAGCTGTTGGCGTTTTTGATCGAGACGATGGACATACAGTAGATAGACATGTGCTCGGTATAGAAAGAAGGCTATTGTAGTTAGCGATGCCACACGCTAAGATAGAGAAAGAAGGCCAGCTACGTGCCAAGTTCGCCATGCCATGCTTAAGTAAAAGGAAGTACTTGAGTTCTATACTCATTATTAGAATAGTAAAACCCCTCTCCTAAGCCATGGCCCGGTTCTCTCGTTTAGGCTGGCTACATACATGAGGAAATTATCGATGAAACACATGCTTCTGTACAAGAGGATGTCTCCCCTATCTTATTATATGTAACAGACCTCTAAGGACCGTTAGTGTGAGAGAGCTTTAATTCCAGAGTCTCCAGAAGTTCGAGGTTGTATTTTCGCGCATTAACAATATGTTCCATTTTCTTCTGATTTTCGTTCTCCTATAATAAGAAGGTGAAATTTGAATGTTCCTGATATTTACTCCCTTCGTAAAAATCCACAAATCGTGACAGAAGCCTCCGTATCGTGATACGAAGTAGAATTTTGTCGAACTTTTCCAAAAACAAAATGAAATCCTGGGGGGGGGGGAAGCTCTCCGATCATAACGGCCGCAACACGCGTTTTTCCTGCGTAGCATTGTTCTAATGATTTATGATGTACTTGATTGATTGACCGCGTGCAGGTGGATGAAGAGGTAGTTGTGCGGGTGACGGATGATGCCGCCATATTCATGCCCGATCGAGAGGACATTGTCCGTTACTACGCCAATGGGGTAACGGTATCCAGGATGGAAGACGGGGGAGAACTGGTGAGTGTGTTGGAAGTTTGAGCAGTAAAGCAGCAAACGGTGAACAAGAGGAGCCTATATATAGCGTCCGGCCGTCCGGCCCCAGCGTTCGGCCCTGCAAAGATTTAGCTGAGAAAGATTTTCGTTATACCTTCAATGCTTCACGTCTACCCTCGTTCTCAGAGTAGTAGAATTACTAAGGTTTGGTGTCCATGCAACACATCATACGCCGTTGTGCCGAGCTTTCATAATGACTCGCCGGGCGATTCGACTTTTCTGTGGTTGGACTAGGAATCGAAATGCGCTGTATGGACTTCGGGATTTCCTGACAGCTCGGAGAGTTGCGTAACTAAAGTAGACTCCCGCACCTTTCGATTTATGTCGTCTATCAAAACGTAAAATTAGAAAGAATCGAGCTCTCTACTAAGATTCACTCCTTGCAGAAAATAAACGAACAACACACGGATACACTCGATCGGGGCACTCTAACCGATGTCGATGCCGCCTTTCCCGTCAGGCTTCCATCTCTGCTCACCCATACCCTCGTGCCGGACATGTCGAATGCGATCATTGCCCAAACGTGCAGGACGGTTCACACCACGAGGAGATTGCGTTAAGCCCTCAGCTCAAGGCTTCACTGGATGCATTCCACGCCAAAATCAACGCCGAGTCTGACGCAGCGTCCTCGACTCACCGACCCACCTCCTTCTTTTCGTCGCCTCCCCCCACGGCATCCCCTTCTTCTACCTCCGAAGTCGGAGACAACAGTGTCGAGAACAACGATTGCGTCGGGCCTCCCTACTTCCAGTCCCTGGGTGGACCCGATTCTTGCCCCGATCCGGTATTTAGACCTGCGATCGCTCACCCGACCAGCTCCCCCCCTCCTCTTCCTCTACATCCTCTGCATCCGAACTGAAAGACAGCGATGGAGAGAGTGACGTCTGCCGTTTGACCCCGTATTTCCAGGCCCGGATGGACCCGGTTCTTGCCCCGCTCGGGAATCTTCCTCTGCCGACACCGCTACGAACATCTCAGCCAGGGACACTCACACAGAAACCGATGCTGCCGCCGGCGTCCCTGAAAACAACGATGACACCAACACCAGCACCACGGCTCGTGACGGAGGCAGCAACAGCGGTAATGAGATAGCAGAGCGCAAACAACACGACCACGACCACGACAGAAGCAAGAACAGCGAGGACAAGCGTGATGAACCAGCACCATCGACGACGACGCCCCTATTCCTCGAAGCTACCGTGGCCAGCGATATTCCCGATGATTCTACTCCTACGCCAGACGACCGCAACGTTGATGGAAGCGAGAACAGCAGGACCGACGCTGACCAAACCTCACCCTCAGCGGCTGCCGACCAGGATGCTGTGGGTACGGCACCCCAAGGACCTACGGATACCGGTGTTACCGACGGCTCAGCGACTATCAACCAGGATGCTGTTGGTAAGGCGCCCCCAACGCCGACCGCCAGCGATGCTACCGACAGCTCGAAGGCTGCCGGCCAGGATGACAACGCCAAGAGCGACAAGACGAGGTCAAGTCAACGAGACAAGAGCCACTCGGCGTCGTCAAAGGCCAAGCGCGTGCTCAAAGTGGGCGACAAGCTGGTCGGACCCTTGATATCCTCAAACGGTAAGTCGGCCGTGTGGCCCAGCGAACACGGGTCCATCTTCTTCGCCAAGAAGCCTAGCAGCGATGACAAGGCTTCAAATTCATCGGGAAAGGACAGGCAGCAGCCCGAACTTGCCCGCCCGACGGTCATGGTGGCCGCCGATGCCGGTCGGCTTAAGCGCGTACTCGAAGCCAGGGCGGAGGTGAAGAAGGAGCAGCGAGATGGGACCCTACCGACCCAAGAACGAGCAAAGGCGGGGAGGAGTGCTTGGGGGTGGGTTCCCTTGTTGCGCACTCGGCACCAGAAGCTTGTCGAGACGGCGAGGCGACACCTGGGAGAAGTTGAGATGACACTCGACGAGAGGGGATGCGTGGTGAGTTGTTTGTTGGAGGTTTGGTTGGTTGTGTCGGGCTAGCGGCGACATTGACTTGCTAGGATCATGTTTTGTTCGTTAAATCCCGTCAAGTAGTAATCATGGTGTCTCAAATATATGAAGATGTAGTCGTTGGATTACCCTCTACCGCAGGACAGGCGGTTACCACGGATCGGGGTAGCACGAATGGTGTTCGGGTCTCCTCGCGTAAACAGCTGTTCTCAACGTCACGCAACAAACAGCCGGGTCTGGTGAAGCCTGTAAGCTAAAGTTCGATACACACTTTCATGTGCTATGAATAGATATATGTGGAGTTGAATTGCGCTTAAACAGTCGGATCTAAAGATACACCGTTTTAGGGTTGCAATGGGTCAAAAGTGGAACTCCTCCCTGCCGTAGCCCGTCTATACTATATTCAAGTAAACCCATACAACAACACGCCTCGATAGTAATACATTTACTGTGAACCTTTGTTGAGTAGAACCAGCGGTGATTACGATGTCCCCTGGGTCAGGTAGGATAGTCCTGGGGTCGTCCTCTAGCATACCGGTAGGATAATGACAAAGAAACAGCCTCGACAGCCAAAAGAGAGGATTACCCACAAGAGCTCAAACATTATCAAGGGCGAACTTGTGACTAGTGTTCGTGCCGGTTTAGAGCTTTTTCGCGTTTTTGTCGGCCTTGCGCTTGTAGTAGGTGTGATAAAATGAAGATCTAACACGCAGCCCTCCGTCACCTAAAGCGTGCCTCCCTCATCGTACGTCCCACCCACCCTGCCGGCCTCAATTTCTTGGTCCTACGACACCCGGCATCTACACAGGAGGTGACCGTTGACGGCACCTGTGTGCTGTCTAAATCAGGCCGTTTTAAACGGGAGTGGATGAACCGCTTCCCGTGGCGGAGGAGCAAGGACAACAACTACCAGCTGCGCGTCGAGGATGATCGAATGGAAGTCCGCTTGGGGGAAAAAACCGTCTGGGGGGTTACGGCAAATGACATCATGGGATAGATACATACTCCATAGGTGTTTTCTCTACTTTGATTTTTCTTTAGAGCATCAGTTTAACTTTTCACTTGTTCAACTCGTAGGGATGATCTAAGCTCATTCCTATACTTCGTGCTACTGTTGAGTATTGTTTTACTGGACGGATACAGGCGGGCTAATGTTGTAATCAGAACCCACGATATACCTAAACACCACGCATCCCCCTAAGTTCACACGCAATGTTGGTTATGATTACTATTGTATGTGTTGCCCCGAAATACGTGTTTTAGGCTAGGCATACCCTTCTATGTGTATTGTACGGCCTGGGCGTGCGAAGGCAGGAGAGCAACGGCAGGAAGGGGGTGTATAGTGTACGGTACAGAAAACCCGCCGGGGACGATAGACCTTTAATCAACCGTAACTACGTGTGACATTTCTCTACTACTCTAACTCTGCTGGTGAGGAGTCCTGCGCTTCCCCACGGGCATCACCGCTGGCGTTTTTGGTGGGAGGGCACCGTTGCCTTTGGGATGCCAGGTAGACTGTCGTGGTAACGGTTTCGACAGAGTTGAAACGTTCGAAGGACCGCAGTCCACAGCAGGGGTACAAAAAGCGAATCGACACAGGGTTGACTAGGAGGTCGATCAACACCGCTTCTCCAAAACACATCGCTGTGATAACAACTCGAACTCCGAGCCGTCGTGCTTGCCACATGCAGCGCGGATGGTTGTTTCTGCTGGCGTTTTTTTTTCCGTGTGCAGTACTGTACAAGACACCTACAGTGCCAAAGAAAACGAGAATCACGAACCACCGCGCCAGGTTTACTGTTGTAGCATTCCGCCCTCATAGTTTGGTATCAATGAGGCCTCTCTGTTGCGGTATGAGGCCAACGCCCATACATGTTGTTCCTTTTGCCCTTCTCATCATGGCGGAATTTGGCACGACTCATGTTCTGCCTCCAGCGAGTTTGTTCGAGCCCATACTGCAACACACACAGCCTTGCGTTTTGGTCTCTACTGCTGCAGTAGATCCCCCTTTTTAAAGTGCCCGGTCGAAGGTGGGCAAAAGACCGGCGTTCTGCAGTAAGAAAATTTTGGAACGTCAAAGTAATGCATCGTTCCACCCATCGGACAGGTCAGATCAGATCCCCACGTCATGATCTAGATCGACAAGGGCAGATGGATTCATGATCTGTATGCTAGCTGTATTGCCAGGTGGGAGCCGTACAATGGCCATGATCTAGAGCGGGGTTTCCGGGTTGAACGTGTACTATTCAGATCCTGCACAACCTATCAGAGCGGCAGGTTAGGACCTATCACTCAGTGCCTACGGGAACTTTTTCGCACTTATAGTCAAACGAAACAATATTTAGGGACATAGTGCTAGGTGGTCTAGAGGATCTGTCCGAGGTGCACGATTGTGGTGAGCCAACCCGAACGACACGCCCTCTAAGCATCATTCGGGACATGAGAAAGGCCTCAAAGCCCGCAGACCTATTTGTAAGAAATACGCACATTGCGTGACGTTTGACAGCAAAAAAAAAGTGTTTGCGTGCTCGTAGCAATGTTACGGCTGTCTCTTGGCAGCCTTGTATTAGGATCTGGAAACAGAACTTTTGGTTCCAGGGACTCAAGTAGACTGTGATATAAGGTCGCCGCGGGAAAAGGAGTCAAGAGGCCCCTTCAGTCAAAACAAAAACAGAGTAGTACCTCTAGGGTGCACGCGAAAACAAAAAAAAAAACGAAACTCCACTTTGCCTTATTGAGTCCCAGACAGGGGGGAGGTGCACCGATATCAAGTAAAACGAACAATCCTGAAAAAAAAAACTGTATGACATATCATTCCTGACACAAATCCCAACCTGCTTCGTAGTTTAAAACATGTTTTTTTTCCACGTTCCTGGCTAAAATCCCAACCCGCTTTTTCGAAGTTTGTTTTCAATTCTGACATGGTGGCGAGTGGTGCTCCGTTTTCTCTTGTATTTCTCGTGTACCCCTGAGTACTTGCGTCTTTTGAACATACTGTAAGGTGATTCGTGTTTTTTTATAGCAGCACTACAATTTATGGTAAAAAAAAACGGCACATATCTCGAGTCCTTGCGGAACACGGCATAGCTCCATTACTAGTACTACTGCTGCTATAGGCCTCGGACCATCTCCCGACCAGCATTTAGAGCGTTCGCAATGGTCTCTAGGAGGTGTTGGGCCCTCGGATCTGCAAGGGAGGACACCCGTTGCTGTGTTTGCATCACGAAACGAGATTGCTCAGCAGCAAAAACTTCGTTCATTCCGGAGCTCCGGTTTGGTATCCACACTCTGCTGTGGCCGCATAGGACGCTACGGACGGTCGAACTAGAGGCCGAGGCAGGTTCGTCTGCTATTAATAGTGCTCGGCGTTGTCGACGAGACTCTGAGTTGAAACAGTGTCAAACACCCCGAGAAGGCTCCATTTTTCAAATTCGATCCGGCGCCTGATGCACAAAAATTCAGGGTGGTGCTCGGTAATTTTCCCGTCGTTGTTTTACCGCCCTGGTGGACGGTCCCGGAATTCCGCCGGTTTTCCGGCACATTTCGTGTTACCGTCTACCGCCAAGGGCAGTACCGCCCGAAAAACGAAATACCGTCTACCGTCAAAAAAATTACCGTCGTATTGAATCACCGTCAAAAAAATGTCCGTCAAGGTTCACTATCTACCGTCAACCGGCAATTAATTACCGTCAGATTCACATATCACCGTCTACCTGCAAATAAATATCGTCAACTCTAGACACCGCCAGAAAAAGTTCGGGCAGCACTGGATACCGCCCAAAAGACACCGTCAGTACTGGATACCGCCCAAAAGACACCGTCAGTACTGGATACCGCCCAAAAGGCACCGTGAGTACTGGATACCGCCCAGAAGACACCGTCAGTACTGGATACCGCGCAAGGTGACGTATGACGGATGTCTTTTTTCTTTTCTGGTCAGAAGGTTGTAGAGCCGGCGTCCCCGGTAGCTTGGTAGGTGGTCCGCGAGCCTGTCAAGATCAATTTCGTGAGTTCGAGTCTCACCGAGTGCATGCTCATAGGGACTTTTTCTTCCATAAAAAATTGATAAGCGGAAAGCGCGAAAGCGTGAGTTGGCTACATTCGATGAAAATCGACGAGCAGTGGGAATGCTGAACCCTATGCGCGATAAAAACTAAAGGCACGTACCGGGGGGGAGAAGGGACGACACCTGTGACCACGGCTTGTCCAGAAGATCGTCGAGGGTAAAACCTCGTACGAGGGGCTGGAAAGTAAAAGTGATGATTAAAAAAAAAAAAAAAAAAAAAAAAGAGAGGGCCTGCCACACGCCCACACACACCGCCTACCAGGCCCACATCATGCTCAGCGTGGTCGAGCAGAAGTATGAGCAGTGAAGACGGTGCTAGTAGTGTTGCGGGTGAGTCTGCTGCTTCTTCACATGCAGAGGAGGCTGAGTCTGCTGCTTCGCCAGCCCCTAGTTCGGGGTCGGTGGTGGTGGATGGGGAGGAGGGCGATGTGGCGTTGCAACCACAACAAACAGTAGAAACCACGATCACCGCGAACAAAAAACTTTTTCGGTCACACTCGAGGCGCCTGTTTCCGGCAATATAGGAAGCTAACCTCGTGGGTTTGGAAGTATGTGAGTAGATTCCGCCCGAGCATCAACGACAAGAATGTTGTGTGCATGGTGAAGAGAAAGGACGGGACTACCTGCAACCACCTTATGAAGTGGTCTGCAGGAGAGGGCAGGACGAAGAAAGGGACGGGAACAACTGGCTTAAACTCCCACATCCAGAACAAGCACCCCGACTGGCTCGGTTGTATCATGGAGTCGAAGCCACCAGCTGTCAGGCCGAGCGCAATTTTTCAGCGCTCGCCCACCTCATTGGTCAGCTGCGCAGCAACATGCTTGCAAGTTAAGGTCGAACGCATGATGTTCGCGCGGCTGAACAGACACATGGTTGACGAGGTCCGCGAGTTGGACGCCGCGAAAGAGCAGGCACGAGCTAGAGTAGCCAAGAGTGCCCAGCAATCGGCATCGGCGCAGCTGCAGAGGGCAAACATGGTGGTTGAGATTTCCTAGATGCCACGACTTGCTACCATCGAGCGAAATCACGAGTAGCTAAAGTCCTCAGACGTACATTCATCAGTTAGTTGTTGGCATCGTGTAGGCGAGTAGCTCTTCTTGTGGGTGAGTGAGGCGGGGAGAAATCATGATAGTTTGGGTAGAAATGAAAAATGGCAGATGAGAGGGGGGGGGGGGTTAGACGAGGCTCGGTCGAGCCTATCCCCTGAACTTCTATTTTTATATATTCTCCGGTGTTTGTTGTTTGCATGATGAGACTGCTCAATTTCGATGAATGTGAGGAAAAGAGAAAAGAGAGCCTGCCCGCTTGTGAGGCACGTATGTACATATCCAACAAATGCTAAATGCCGGCGAATTGATGTTTGTTTCCATTTTCCGCCGAGGGCTTTACCGCCGAAAAACGAAGTACCGTCTACCGTCAACGAAACTACCGTCGTGTCCTGTTACCGCCGAGATATTACCGGCATATTTTGGCTTTTCCGTTTCCGTCAAATTGGTTACCGTCAAAATACGAAATTCCGTCTACCGTCAACGAAATTATCGTCGTGTTCTATTACCGCCGAGATATTTACCGGCATATTTTGGATTTTCCGTTTCCGTCAAATTGGTTACCGTCAAAATACGAAATTCCGTCTACCGTCAACGAAATTACCGTCGTGTCCTATTACCGCCGAGATATTTACCGGCATATTTTGGATTTTCCGTTTCCGTCAAATTAGTTGCCGTCAAAATACGAAATTCCGTCTACCGTCAACGAAATTACCGTCGTGTTCTATTACCGCCTAGATATTTGCCGGCAAATTGTGGGATTTTCCGTTTCCGTCAAATTGGTTACCGTCAGAATACGAAATACCGTCTACCGTCAAAAAAATCACCGCCAAATGCATTACCGTTCCGTCTGAGTTTCGTCTGAAATATCGTTACCGAGCACCACCCTGCAAAAATTGCCTGTGACCCACGCTCTCTCAAACTAACTGCCATGACGGACATGGTTCGAGTCTTACCACTGGATAAATGTACTTTTCGGTAGGGAGGCATGAAAGGTCGAAACTATACTATAAACGGTAGCGTATCTGAAAAAAAAAACATTTGATTTTTCGAGAGATTAGAGTGGTCTCGTATTTTTCGCCCGAAGGGTAAGGGATCAACTACGATGATATGGCAGCATGGATCTATAGTAGGGTCCGACTACTCTGTCCTCGTGGTTACGGCAGCACTTGATCCTTTCACACTTGGTCGGAATTGGCATGCTCGCCTTGCCCCGATGCCTTCTGGGCACGAGGGGCAAGGGGATTATAAGACACTATAGTGTATAAATAAAATGCAGGTACAAAATGATGCATCCTCATATATATATATATACCAGAAAGGATACCATACCATTAGCCCACCCTGAAAAAAGGCTGTCTGATGCAGAAAGATATCTGTGGGAAATCCTTAACACTACACTAGCCCACGGGTTGCCGATGCAAAAATACATACATAAAATATCACGAAGGACCAAATCAACACCAATCATTTTTCCAGAGTGGATACAACAACGCTACAGTATGGGAAAAGTAGTGGAGATCACAGGCCAGGTGTGGCATCACCTTACGGAGCACAATCCAACATCGGACGCATGTCATAGAGAGGAAAAGCTCTGTGCTCGCCTCTGCGACACTGCGTACAATAGGATAGTCACACACACGACCGAAAATTTCGCAACCACAGTTTTCATACCACACCACACAGCATGAACAAAGTGATTACAAACCGGATCATTCGCCAACGGCACACATCAAAATGGTTATTCTCGATATGGCCAACAAGTACTGTACAAAATATAGAGTAAGCCAGATCACCAAGATAATATCAATCGATATCCGCATAAGAAACCCGGCGATGCTGATATATATCCCAAATATCCCCTGATCATCACAAAAAAAAAACGCAACTCCTTCAACCCTCGCCCAGCAGGCTACGATGGCAAACATTTGACGCATTGTGCTTAGGGCACCAGATCCCAACGATCAATTCCCCCAAGTACCGCCTACAACTGCTGAAGTCGATGCGATTGAAAACCACCATCGATCCGACGTAGGTCTGGACGGATGCCGTTGACAAAGAGTCGTCGTGTCGGCAACTTATCTGAGCACGACGTCCGATTGATATCGCGCGACAGATACATAGGAGCGGGGCGTACGCTAGGGTACAGCCGCCGCCGCTGTCGCCACCTCGATATCATGGAGACGATTTTGGTCTGAAGAACATATGTATGTGTAGAAACTTGTACAACAATAACAAACGCACCAAAACGATAAACTCCCACGACACCCCCCAACAACGTGTCAAAAACACTCTTTCGATGGGTGCAAAGCTCCCCGTCGGATATGGCGGGTGGTAAGCTTCAATCGCAGCTCTTCGCTTGCTATCCACGCGCAACGACATCGCAAATGCCCTTGCTTCCGGCCTATATATCAGCGTGTATTCATTGTCTCGGTGAAATCATCCGCGAGCATAAGACAAGGTGAATCGCAAGAATGGTGATTCCAAACACGACGGAACCGTAACCCGCTGATTTCCACAACTAGAACGGCATGATGAAACGTCCACAACTCATTGATGCAGACAGAGGCACTCGGCATATGCCGCAAATCTTGCAGCAGCACTCTTGCAGTAGAATGCCCACTGCAGCTGTAGACCTATTGCTGTAGAATACCCACTACAATTGAACTCTTGCTGTAGAATGCACACGACAGTAGAACTACAGCAGTTGATTGCCCACGACAGTAGAACTCTTGCAGTAGAATGCCCACTACAGTAGAAATCTTGCAGTAGAATGCCCACTATATACAGTAGAACTTCTGCCGTAGAATTCCCACTACACTAGAACTCTTGCAGTATAACGCCCACGACAGTAGAACTATAGCAGTAGATTGCCCACTACTAGTAGAAAACTCTTGCAGTAGAATGCCCACTACGCTAGAACGCTTGCAGTAGAATGCCCACTACAGTAGAACTCTGCAGTAGAATGCCCACTACAGCAATAGAACTCTTGCAGTAGAATGCCCACCACACTAGAACTCTTGCGGTAGAATGCCCACTACACCAGTAGAACTCTTGCAGTAGAATGCCCACTACAGCAGAGTATAATTCTTGCAGTAGAATATCTACTACAGACAGTAGAACTCTAGCAGTACAGTAGAGCTATTACAGTAGAATGCCAACTACAGTAGAACCCTTGCAGGAGAACGCGTCGACAAACAGTCGCACACCAAGATGAACCACAGTACATATTAAAACGAGTTCACGGTGCAAAATGAACAAGCAAATAAACGAAGCATACCTCGTTACCATACGTATCACACGGGTGATAAGATAGCACACACCCTGGCATGGTGTTACGAGCTGATTACCTCCAAATCAAGGCCGGGCACACGCAACCAAAATTTGGTGTTTGGGTACAATGTCGTCGAGATGTTTCCCATAAATAGACGCGTCGCTCGTCTTTTGCACTCTCCCCGTGCTCGAGGGAATCAGCTGGGAAAGTTCGCCCGAGGGGGTGTGATACCTTATCACCCTAGTGTGGTACGGTATGCGTGATAAGATAACACACCCCCATTCCGGAGCACCCCCCGTGGACGACAAGAGGTCGGCGCACACGTACGTACACACACGAAAAAAAAATCGCCAATGGTGAAATCTCGCTCGATCGGGCAACACGAAATATTACGCCAACGATTCTCCCGCGCGATCGAGCACACGCAAAATCACTCGAGGGCCCCGATCAAGCAGGCCAAAAAACAGCTCGTGTCGCACTTGAACTCGGGAGCATTGGAGAGGACAAGGGGAAAGCGCGCACGTACACACACATGCAGAAAATTGTGCCAATGGTTACACCCCTCGGACAGATCATCTACAGATCATGTACAGATCATTCCCACATGATCTAGATATTCAGGACAGATAGATAGATCTCGGGTCTGATCTAGCCCACGTTACAGGGTGGGAGCCGCAGAATTGGCGTGATCTTACACATGTTTCCTGGGTTGGACCTGCCCTATAAGGCAGATCCTGCACAACCTCTCACAACGGCAGGTGAGGAACTAGATCATCTATCTGTAGACAGATCAAATAGATCATGATCTGTCCGAGATGTGAAAGGTTATCTCGTGGATCGAGGGCAAGATTTTAGTCAGTGTGCACGTACACACACACGAAAATACGCCAACGCATATCTCCCTCGATCGAAAGAGTTAGGATATCAACAAGGAGACGCAAGCCAAAGACTGAGGACGACCAGCAAGCCATAGCCAGCAGCACCGCGCTCCAACCACGAGCAATGTGTCAACGGTTAGAGGACAATGCTCGCGAGTCCATAGGACACGCAGCTTAGATGTGTACAATCGTACACTACTGTAATGTCAAAAAAAGGCTCTGTCTCTCTGTCTCGATCGAGGTTTCAGCCAACCACAAAGCGAGGCAGAGTCGAGGACCACGCAAGCCAAAAAACAGTACCTCTAGTGCGCTCTATCTCTACCCAAGAGCATTATCTAAGCAGAGCTCGCGCCTCAAGGGCGGAGATGAAATCGTCCACAGTATCGTGTTCGCTCGCCATCTGCTCCACGGTGGCGGGAGTGAACCGATCGCAGAACCCCTTGCCAGAATCGCGACAGCTACCACCGCGCGCAAGCCCGACCCCTCGCACAGACCCCCTCTCCGGTGGTGCCGAGGGTTCCTTGAAAACCTTGCGGAGGCGTTTGTCCTGCGCCGGCTCCAACTTGTCAACCTGGAAGTAGTGAAGAGTCATCTCCAGCGCAGCCGGGTACCTGTTGGTCGGGCAGTGGGTTATAAAATTACCAAAAAGGTGTCAGCTGAGAGTTGGACAGATTGCATAGTGAATATTCGACATCTATGGGCACATTTTTGAACGTGTTAGGGATGGGGTTCATCAACTGAGCGACCAGGAAAGTTGCGTTTGCCCTCGTTCTCGGCAACTTATCTACGAGTAAGAGGTATCTGTGATCAAACACGTTTTTGGCTTCGCGAGCGAAAGCGAGTTTCTAATTTACATGGCGTCAAATAATGGTTGAAGAGACCGACCGACCGACCGACCGATCGACCTACGGACCGACCAACCGACTGATCTACCAATCTACCTACCGACCAACCGACGGGGGGTCCAACAAACAACGCACATGAAAGACTTCAGGAGACAGCTCTTTCACCCCATGGCGGACACTGTCAACACGAAAACGGCTGCGTTGACAGGCAGCTTTCGCGGCCAAAAAACGAGGACTCGAAGTAAGATCCAATTTTTTAGGAAAATGCCTGACGATACTGTTGAAAATACTGGGTTTCCCCGCAGTTTTTTTTTGGTCTCGAATTGTTTGCCACACTTCCGCATTCTATCCGCGGAAGTGGCAATTGCACTGCTGTACATAGTCTCGCTCACAACGCGACAAAACATACTTCAACATGGCTCGAGACGCCGACCGGTCAACCGATCGACCGACCGACCGACCGGGATCCATCAACGCACATAAGTTGACGGCAGTTACAACTGCCCGGCGAGACGCCGACCGGTCAACCGATCGACCGACCGACCGACCGGGATCCATCAACGCACATAAGTTGACGGCAGTTACAACTGCCCGGCTGCGTAAGTGTCTAGATATAGCGACAGCTACACTTTCGTACAACCTAAATTTCATTGAGTTGTGAGTTTGATTTTGAAAAAAAAGGGGGGGGGTCTTCCCCAGGAGTCAGCGGTTCCTAGCGAAGCAGTAAGTTGTCACCTGCTGACACACCACAGTGGGCCATGCGAGCTTACTCTTTACTCTCATTGGTCTAAGCAAAGCGCATGAAAAATCCCTCGCCTCCAAACACAACAATAGTCCAGCCCGAAGAAGACGTGAAAGCGGTACGCTGAATCCCTGGCTTTCTCCGCCGCGATCCATGCAAAGCTTGCCTCTCTACGGCCGGCAGAAGGTTTACAGGAGGTAGGGCTGTGAAATGCCTGACCAGAAGTCGGTGACTACTTGATAGTTGGCTAGGTGCTCCAGTTAGTGGCAGGCGGTATTTTTGCGGATTTTTCGCGGTTTTCCATCCGGCTGGCGCGTTTGTGGCTCAACTTCATGTCTTCTATTGGCAATTGCTACAGAAGTAAAGTCAGATAGTTGGCATACACTTACTTCCCCACTCAGCCGCAAGTACTACTGGCAGCCGCCGATTGCAGCAAAACTCACAGTCTTTGCAGCTAAGGGTCTGCTGTAGTGTTGTAGCTGTAGGGCCAACTGCGGGGTACAAACCCCGGACAAAGCGCCCGGACGCAGACCAGATTTTGCGCAAAACCGCCATGGTCGCAAGCTACCGTCTCGTGGACGCGAAAAGGGGTACGTACCTGTACCCCGTCAACTGAGATGAACTACGAGTACGCACCTCCACTATCGTTGGAATGCTATTCGTGCCTTTTGTAGACCATGGGGTTATTATTCGAGTTGCGCTCTGGGTGTTCTCGAGAGTCACCTTTTTTTTCATGAGACACCCCCACACCAGCTGAGCTCCTCACTCAGAAAGTGACTTTACCCTTTAAAGACTGCAGTCTCTTCAGGTCAGTTTTGGGGACAAGCCGCTCAAATTCTAATGTGTTTGTCCTCCAAGGCGGGACTGCGGTCCTCAAAGAGCTAAGCGTACCGCAAGCATGTATCAACCATTGGTGGAAGCGGTCTACAAACGGTTTCACGTGTGTATACATTCAGAGACGTGAGACAGGAACAAGAACAGAACGCACCGCACCCGCACGGGGCCACTCCAACACCACAACAAACTACACAGCGGCAACAGAAGCACATACAGAAAAAGGCAACCAGAGGCAGGGACAGACGCAATCGCGCAGAGACAGGGAGCAGAAGCAGAAATACAACAGAGACAAAAAACACGTGTGCAAGCATCGGTCCACGGAAGGAAGCAGTGTCTTACAATAACGCCTTCCCCACCTCATGTAGCCCAGGTAGATCTTCTTGTCGATGCGCCCAGGCCGGATAAGAGCAGCATCCAAAGCCTCCGGGTGGTTCGTCGTCATGATGACAATGCGCCCAGGGGTGTCCACTATTCCGTCTAGAACGTTCAGGAGGCCCTGAGAGGCGCAAACCACAGCGGTTCGCATCGCAAGTGAAAAAAAAAAAGGTGAAATATTGAAACGCAGGAACAAAAACAAATCGTGTGCAAGCAGCAACGCACACAGCATTAGAGCTGCATATCTGCGGTTACGGTGGCTCCAGGCCCAGTTTGGATGTTTTGGGATCGGGGAAATACGTCAGGACTTTGCGTGGAGAGTTCAACAACACTGGATTCTCAAGAACGATTCTCCAGTCGCTGGGCTTCAACTACTTCAATCCATCAAGCAATCAAGCAACCAGTCAATCAATCAATCAATCAAATGTCTCAATCAATTCAAATCAATCAATCGATCATCAATCAATCAATCAAGAATCGAATTAAAAAAAATCATGACTTGTTCTGCCGAGTATGGCGCCTATCCAAGTGCTCGACGCTGCTGATCCGCACGTGAAACGAGGCATGCACCCGGTCTGGAGTTTGCTCACCGTGCTCTGGCATTAGCACACACCCTTCGCTCGTCAGCTTGCTTTGGACTGCTCCTACATATTCTTTTCGTGAGAAGCGTAAAGCATGCCGTAGTCGACCAATACTAGCCACGAGATGAGCACCATCTCGTGTAGTGTTCGATACAGCAGCAGTAGGGGTCCCCCGGTAGGGCGGTGGTGCGCAAAAGCAATATGACCGCCTTGTTGGCGGAAGCCGCCTCATTCATTCCAAGGTTATATGGGTGCAATTCTCCAGTCGCGCCAAAGCGATTTTGACCGCCTTTATATCGGGATACCGCCTTACTCAGACCGCCTTATGGTGGGAGGACCTCTACTGCTGTGTTGGGCATCGAACGATGATCGGGTTCGACACGATAACGATTCTGAACAAAAAAACTAAAAAAATAACGATACGAATTCGACATTTGATACATCAGAAGCTTCCGATCATTATCTGAGCAAACGAAAAACACGGGGATGGATGCCAGGGGGGTGGAAGGCCAAACACGCCCGACACAAGACATCAAAACTTAATACCACTATGTATGTAAATATATGGACATATGGTATACTAATATGCAATCAATACTTTCCTTATATAGGTACAGAGTGGGTATGCCGAAACTTTCGATGCTATATTCAACACCAATCTCGTGCGGGTAGGGGGGGGGGTGTACTCGATAGGAGAGATGTACTCGATCTCATGCATGGCCGTAGTCGTATGACCGTAGACCCTCGCATCCCTACAATGCCGGGACGGAGCATGTCGGGTATTCACCGACCAGGCAGACATTGCTTGCACCAAGCGCGAAGCGCCGTGAGGTGTCCGGCGAGTCGCATGAAGGGTGAGCTGCATCCTACTAAGAACCGCTTGTGAGGCGGATTTGCATATGGATGGCAGCTTCAATGAGTTAAATTAAATTTCCGGTGTGGCCACTTCCAGAGACAGCAATGGGAGTACTATGTAACTGCCTCTTGGGTGCCTTACCTTGAACACTACGTGATACGATCAATTCCCTTGTGCAGAGTAAAGGTTATTTACTTCGCACAAATGATCTAACTAGACGACCAGCTGTGGGCGACCGCCAAAAAAAAAAAAAAAAAAAACGGTACCCTGGATGTCTAGCTCACGTAGTGAGCGGCATGTTTTACAGTATCGTTGCCAACCGACGCCAACCCAACCCATATATAATACTCGTACAGGATTCGACCCCTGTCGCCCCACCCCAACCCCGGAATCGCACACCCATTCAAGAACTCGTGTGCTTTTCTTTTCACCAACCGTGTCGTAGCCCACAATCGAGTCAGACTCGCACAGGAGGCGCAAGACGCCGAGGTCAAATTTCCTCCAAATTACCTCAGCAATTTTTTCCCACGCCACCGATATGCCCGGCGCTGAGGCACCTAGAAATGTTTACTGGCCCCGCCACTGCAACGAGCCTTTGGGTGCCGAAGTGCCGGGTTGCAACGTCCGCTGCTGTACCACTGAGGGTTGGATAGACCTTGGCATGGTTGAACGCTTCCACAAAATGGTTGAAATGCACTTGACATAAAAATACTAACCCTAACCCGGAAACCTGGGAACATCTCGGAATGAAGGTGCAACGACGTGTGAGTGTGGTGGACTGTCCACCTTTTGGTCGAAGCCGACCTAACGCGTACCAAATTTCTCGGAAAAAGAAAATGCATAAGAGGGTTTACAGTGGTGTGGAACGCCAACTATCTTATCGGAGCACTGGTCCAAAAAATAGAAAGAATTTTCTCGGAATGAAACGTAACGATGAGGAGGTAGCGCGGAAGATCAACCGTTTTATCGAAGCCGGGCCAAAACTCGCCAAGAAAATTCTCGGAATATGTATTGAGGAAGATATTGCGGACGACCAAAAAGATTTTGTCGAAGCTCGGCCAGACATAGTTGAGAGGCTTCTCGGAATGAAAATGGAATGAGAAATAATACGGAGTGCGGACGTTCAAAACCATTTTGTCGAAGCTGAGGGCCAACTCGTGAGGAAGCTCTCGCAAACAATTGTGTTGAGGACATAGTGCCCGGGCGGTCAACCATTTTGTCGAAGCTGTGGGCCAAGCCTCAAGAAATTCTCGCAAAAAAAAAAGCGTGATGAGGAGTTAGTGCGGATGGATCAACCATTCTGTCCAACCTACGTACAGGCCAAGTGCCGTCACAACACCAACCTCCACTCACCGCGAGGTCTAGCTTGTCCGTCTCGTTAGCGAGCTTACTCTTACGCGAGCCTTTCTTCGTGCTCCTTGAACCATTATCCGCACCCCCGAGGGTCTTCGCGAGAGCCATCATGAGGTTATCGTCGCTTCCATCCGCATACTCCGCCAACGGACCCTGAAATTCCCCCGCGTCCGAATCCGAGGAACTTTCGCAAGAAGAAGCGGTTGACGCGGCGCCGTCGCCGTTGCTGCCCTCGTTGCCAGCTTGGCCTTCGTCGCCGCACAGCCGTTCGGGAGAATCGACAGGGTTCGCTCGGGAGCCGCCTTTGCTGTTAGCTTTGTTACGGCTGCTCCTGCTCCTGCGGGGGTGAAAGCTGCGCACGACGGCAGCGGGGTAACAAAAAGGCAAGTCAGTCAGGCGTACTTTTGAGGATAAATAGGACGAACATCCGACGAGAAACGCCAAACAAGTCCGACGACAAGAGCACAGCAAGCCCGACGACAAAAGCAGAACAAGTCCGGCGACAAAAGCCGAAAACAAACACACACCTACCGTAATTACGTGTGGGGGGAGGGGGTCGCTTCTCTTTTATGTACGGTATTGGAAAACAAAACATAAATATACTTGAATTGAACTATACGAGCCAGTACTTCGTAGTACAGCTTTGCGGACTCGCGGTTCCACTGCTCCTACAACCGAGCGCAAAGGACCTGCTAATCAACGAAGGAAGGTTGGAAGCACAGCGCGTCTACGAGCACGCCGTTCGTCCACGCCAACGCGGACAACGCCTTCTGCGACAACAAGGGTACTTCCATCCAGGCATCGGTAGGTCTGCGGGGCTCCCCTTGCCCCCTTCTCCGTCCCGATCGGGATGCATGCGTGCTTAATGGTCAAATAAATAACGAGTAACGAAGGCAGCAAACGAGAACGCTCCTCCCCCGCCACTACCCCCCCCTCCACCCCACACATTTAAAATTGGAACCAAAAAAAAACAATTATTTCGTTAAGGTCACCTCTCCTCGTCGTCGTCGCCGTTGGTACTGCTGCTGCTGCTGCTGCTGCTGTCGGAGCTCTCCACCGTAGTCCGGCGTGTAAGCAGGGTCACTTTACGGTGGGCCGCCCCGGACTTCCAACGCCGCCCCTCCACCGGATGCGAGGTCGATCTCATCAGCGGGACAGGCCGCCCGAGCAGACCATTTCTTGGCCCGTGGAGTGGAGTGGAGCCGGACCCAGGGCTTCCCGCGCCAACTTTCGTATTTTGTGCCGCCGCCGCCTCAAGCGGACTCAACTCCTGTGTCACCTGCAGGCCGGCGGGGGGGGGGGGGGGGGGGGGGGGGGGGGGTGGGAACACACGCCGAAGTTTATACCGTATTTTTCCACACGACGGCGAAATCATCGATTTCCCCACTCCATTGCGATCAAGATAATTCACGGCAGACAGGTAAGACTCCTTCTCTGTAGGATCTAGCTCGTCATTATTTCAGGGTGGGAGCGGTACAAGAAATCTGATTGGCCTGGGACCCCCCCACGTTTCCTGGCTTGGCTATCCACCGTGCAGATCCTGCACCACGTCTAACGTCTCAAAACGGGAGGTTAGGTTTCTAGTTGGTCTATCTGATCTAGATGATATGTCTGATGTATCTGTAGATGATCTCTCTGTCCGACGTGTGGTGTTTTCGAGCCCCCAAAACACACAACACGCCCTACCACAGAACAGGGTCAAACCATTTTACGCCGCTATGTCGGAGCCCCGAAGGGGGTGATCACGACCGGTGGTGTTCACTTCACTACCTTAAGGGTGGTCTTGGTCCCTCGCTTCCGCCTGGCGCGGTCCCTCGATTGCACGATCGGAGAAGCGGCGTCGACATCCTCCATCACAAATATGACGTTCTCGAAGCCCAGGGACACGGGGAGCTCCTCCCCGATCACCGGAAACTTTTGATCGAACACGATGTCCATCAGCTCCTGCAAAGAACCAACCGGGAAAAAAAACAAAGCATGACGCAACCAGCGGAGAACAAGCAGCAAGGTTGATATATACGCCATTAACCCTTTCGAGGCAGACTACAGTCCCGTTTTGGGGACAAATTACTTGGAATTAGACTGGTTTGCCCTCAAAACCGGACTTCAGTCCTAAAAGAGTGAAAGGAGGCGCGGAAAAGGAAAATGGGAAGCACTACCACATAGGGGCTGTGAGCTGGCTGACTATTACAACTCGGCGACAAATCAGCGGTTGGTTCGTAGGCAGTACGGTCAGTTGCGTGCGAACACTCGCGGAGATCAGCCGCCTTTGCACCTACGCCAGGTGAGCTCGTAGCTACAGTCAGTCAGTGAAGTTGGTTTACTTCTCCGGCCAACTAATCGCTAGCAACTAGCCGTGAAGTCCAGCCCAGGCATGCCCTAACGCCTTGTTCACAGCCCTGAAAACTAAAAACGAAGGAACAGGCGGATAACGAATAAAACAATGGGTACCTACTACGGGGGTACATAGTTAATAGGACCTACGGTATACATAAAAACCTATATATTTACCTATTTTTACGAACAAAATTTGGTCCCGTTAACCATGGACCCCCGTAATAGTAACAGTAACAGCGGTCGGGACGCGTGCTACGAAATAGGGGTAAGCGTTAACTGGTAGGGGTAAGTAGCACTTTTTGCCCCCAATTGTTATCTGACGGGCGGGCTCCTCGGCTGAGAGATTATCCGATAGGGCATGCTGTATCGTTGGAATTGCGTTTGTGTTTTGAGCTCGCTGAGCAACATACCAAACAAGGCATGTCTCATCGTTGGAACTGCATGTATGTTTTTTCATCTCGCTGAGGAACTATATACCCAATGTCGTCGGATCCGCGTTGGTGCTTTGAGCTCGCTCAGGAATTATCCAGATTTCTTTTGCGGAGATTGACCAGCCTTTCGAGGATTTTTCATGGCGGAGCCTGCAGAGAGCAGAGAAGGGTATCTGCAGCACCTAGCCTTGTAGCCACAGACGAAGCAGCAGCTGCAGGGCCTGCTATATTGCCACGCACGTACACCACTGTACGGGGAACCAACAACGCTGCGAATGAGTAACCCGACCAGCCTACACAAATATCGTTCGGACTGCATGTGTATTTTGAGCCTGCTGGGGAACGATCAAATATGGCGTGCCTTACTATTGGAACTGCATGTTTTTTTTTTCACAGCAAGGTTATTCGTTACGCACCTAGGACCGTGGGGGATGTTTATTCGCATACCGGGTTAAGCTTACACATTGTTCAAAAAAAAAAAAAAACGCGTTTGGGTTTAGACACAAAAGGAAAGCTCCTGAAGCGAGGGGGGCCCCTCAAAAAGAACGCTTCCGCCCCTACTACATTACCAGACACCTACTGAAATAAGAAACAGAAAAAGCGGGTCCAGTCTGGATTTCTTGTATGATAATGGGTGCGTTGTACACTAAATTAAGTACAAGTTCAGCAGGCAACGAGTCCCGAACTTCGTATGTTCCTGTAAATAATGTCAGCCTGCCTTCTTTTTATTGCTCGTTTTCTTATTCGGCGTGTTATCGTATCATACTGTACGTATATAACACATGTTATGATGTAACATACACCCTGGCACGACTTGGGAGGCTGATTTTTCTCTTTCGACAACGGGGAGAGAGGAATGGAAACCCGGAGCGATCGATGCATGCGTCTGCGGAAATGGTGTCGGCGGGTTACTTCCAACAAATCGCCATTATTCCTGTGTTTGGGAGAAAACTCCCTACTCGGAAAAAAAAAACTTCTCGGCGGGTGTACTATCTTGGCCTCTTATACGGTGCAGCAGTACCGCAGTATGCCGTATGGATAAAAAAAAAAAACGGCGAGCATTATGCTAGGAGGGAGCCTCGCTGATGCACAGTGACACTCTGCTCCGCAAAATGCACCGTTTATACGACGCACGCTTAAGGCCGGTCGTATGAGGCGGGTCGGTTAGTGAACCTAATCCCGACCCACCCCGAACCCCGCCACCAACGCCAATCGCCCCCGACCCTAACAAAATCAGAATCCGAAACCCCAACCCCAACTTCGTGTTACCTGGTACATGTTCAAAAATATACCGTGGGATAGGCGCCTCCATCAGTGTTTCGTGCCCACTGTTGGCGCATCGACGCACATACATACTCAGGAGCTAGGCTGTCTCGGTGTGAAGCCACAGAAAGGGGAGGTACACCAACCAGAGAGATACCCTTCTGAGGCAAAACACTCGGCATCGCCTTAGCCAGTCACCATGCGCTGATTCGAAACAGCGTCTATTACCGTCACCTTTCGCGCTGACAACACCCCATGACCCATCACCTATTGGACGTGCGTCTGCTTCCTCCAGACCATGACACCGGCCCTATATAGCAGCAACCGGCACTATTCCCTCCGCACACCACCATGCCCAATCCCATACGTGCCAAATGATTCCACAGGCAGGCACTATAGCGGGCAACCGGCACTACCAGAGGGACCACTATTACGGGGGACCACAGTAAATGGGACCAAATTTTGTTAGTAAAAAAAGGCAAGATATATAGGTTTTTGTGTGTACCATAGGTCCTATTTACTATGGTCCCCCCGTAATAAGTACCAACCGAAGTTCAGCCTGCGTCACCTGATTGGTCTGGATGCGCGACAGCGGCACGTTGACCACGTTGCGCCCGGTGTGACAAGCGAGGGCCTTGATCAGAGAGGTTTTGCCCGTCCCGGGAGGGCCGTGCAGCAGAAGACCGAGCTTGTGAGGATACCCCTTGATGGAGTACTTGCCTATGTATTGCCGGGCGCAGTTTTGCCAACGCAGCAACGAGAGTGCGAGAGGAGGGAGGGGGGGGGGGGAGGGAGGGACGACGTAAAAAAAGGGGGGGGGGGGGGGGGGGGGGAGATTTTTAGCCGTTTTTTAGCTTTTCTCAAACACTCGATGTTTCTGTGAGCTATAGAGTTCCTACACAAAAATCAAGATAATCAAGCCACCGCCTCGACCGTATCACGCACAAAAGTTCGGTTACTTTCAAGACGCTGTGGCATGCGTCAGGCACTTGGTACTGCGGGGGACCACAGTAATCGGGGCCCGTGATACACACAAAAACCTACATATTCCAGTATTTTTACAAAGCATTATGTGGTCCTGATATACTGTGTCCCCCCGTAATAGTTAAGAATTTCAGGCTGAAAAAAATTGGCTAATGCGAGCAAACGCGAGTTTTTTTTTCGTTCTCCCGCCGGCTAAAAATGGGCTGCCTCATCGAGATGGACGAAGTCGTTCTTTACTTGTTCATACCATTCCTGTATTTCGCGGCGCACCCTCCCAAACTCAATTTCCCACAAAAAAAAAAAAATCTGGGTCATGCTGCGGAACATTCTTGGGGCGGAAAAATTCTTGTGGCGTTCAACGTGCTGCGATCACAGCAGTCAGCACTGAGCGACAACGGCACGGGCTTACGGCGGGGGGGTCACCCACAAAGCAGTACAGGCAGCAGCACAGCCGCCGCTCATGCCGAGCGCACCCGATGTCGTAGATACAAACGGTGCCGCGGTCCCTACTGTGTACTCAAGGTCCAGACAGCAATTTTAAGCTACGAGCTCTACGCAGCGGCAACAGCAGCAGCTTGCCGCAGCTAGCTGCGGTGCAGCAGGCTACATATATGCCGGATTGTTTCTTCCTTTCTTTCTCTCAGCTACCACACCGAGCTGGCCACACCCGGCAGGAATGCGAAAGGCCAAGGAGACTGACTCTGACTCTGACTTAGAGGCTCGTGGCTCGGCGCCACGAGGGCGCGGCCTTAAGACACGCGTGAACGCGCCGTTCGTCGCCCGACGCTGCCCGATGCCCGCGCCGCACCTGACCCATAGTCTCCGGTTGATTTTCGTTTCATTGGTTTCTGCGATTTCATTTTTCCTGTTCCCGCCGTTCCTGTTTTTTGTCGCACTCGAGTTCGACTCCAGACTCCATAATTATACGAGTACGCTTGTCATGCGAGTACTACTGACTCCAGAATTAGAATAACATCATGCACCAAAAATGCTGCGTGGCACTACGTCGTACTATTAATACTCGCAGACGACACACCAGTACCACCTATCTGAGTCTGATCCTTGATCCGGATGTCTTCTGTCTTGTGTGCGGTGCTACAGCAATACAGTAGTAGTAGTAGTAGTAGTAGTAGTAGTAGTAGTAGTAGTAGTAGTAGTAGTAGTAGTAGTAGTAGTAGTAGTAGTAGTAGTAGTAGTAGTAGTAGTAGTAGTAGTAGTAGTAGTAGTAGTAGTAGTAGTAGTAGTAGTAGTAGTAGTAGTAGTAGTAGTAGTAGTAGTAGTAGTAGTAGTAGTAGTAGTAGTAGTAGTAGTAGTAGTAGTAGTAGTAGTAGTAGTAGTAGTAGTAGTAGTAGTAGTAGTAGTAGTAGTAGTAGTAGTAGTAGTAGTAGGAGCAGCAGCAGCAGCAGCAGCAGCAGCAGCAGTAGTAGTAGTGGTAGTAGTAGTAGTAGTAGTAGTAGTAGTAGTAGTAGTAGTAGTAGTAGTAGTAGTAGTAGTAGTAGTAGTAATAGCAGTAGTAGTAGTAGTAGTAGTAGTAGTAGTAGTAGTAGTAGCAGTAGTAGTAGTAGTAGTAGTAGCAGTAGTAGCAGTAGTAGTAGTAGTAGTAGTAGTAGCTTATCGGAGCCTGATCCGATGTCTTCTGTCTTGTGACCGAAGAACAAGAGCAGCAAAGCAGAGTGCGCTGTCGACGAGACTGCAACGACGACTAAACTACAGGTGCATACCACCGTCTGCCATCCACCAACAACGCACACAAGCTGACGACAGTCACACATATCCTGCTGCTTAGAAGCCCCCAGCGACAGCTATACCGTGGGGTCAGAAGGCCTTCAACAAACCACGGGCGGGTCGGATAGGGCCGGGGAGGGTCGGGTAGGGTCGGGTGAGGAGGTTTTCATAATCTCACGGGTCCCTGACCCGACCCGACCCGACCAGACCAGACCCAACCCGCGAGATTTGACCTGACCCGTGAACAGCCCTGGAAAATACCAAAATACTGAGTACATCTGCCGTGCTATTACGCTATGTAAATCCTGGTTACTGAGCGTCAAAGACTCTCACCGCTCTTGTTGGCGAAATGCTCCAGCAGCTTCAGCATGGCTTCCTTCTCGGGGAAGAAAAGGCTGGAAAAGTCCTTTCCGTCACTCAGTTTGTAACGCTTGTACCTGATGTGCATGGCAAGCCGAAAATAATTTTTTTTTTAAACGTCCAGTTTTGTCTTTTTTCCTAGGGAGACGAGCGCCCCAAGCCAAAAGACCAATCGCGCGAATTTCAACCATGTCATATAATAATGCGATCTTGGGGTCTCTCATCCTTCGTAGAGACATTTACTGAATTACGGGGGACCATAGTAAATAGGACCTACGGTACACAAAGACCTATATATTTCCCTATTTTTACTAAGAGTATTTGGTCCTATTTACTACGGTCCCCCGAAATAGTTTCTATTTCGGAGGTCCATAGTAAATAGGACCTACGGTACACACAAAAACCTATATATTTTGCCATTTTTACTAACAATATTTGGTCCCATTTACTATGGTCCCCCGCAATAGTTACTGGTGTATGCTAGCGTAAGCGGTCTCCACTTTGAGCGGAAATATAAGGAACGCTCCGGCATCAACGTGAATATTCAACGGTCCTTGCACTTTCGTCCAGAGTCGTATGGTAGTGGGTGGTCTGGCTGCTCGCGAGTCGAGGTTGTCCGCCACATGTGCCCCCATTGACAAGTATTCACAACGTCAGACGAATCCGATACATGATCTACAGATAGATAGATCATCCACAGATAGATAGATCATCCACAGATAGATAGATCATTCGCAGATCGATCATCTAGATCCTATCCTGCCGTTCTGAGGTGCTGTGCAGGATCTGTGCAGGATCTGTGTAGTGCATACGCAGCCCAGGAAACACGTCCTAGATACTGCAGATTCCGTGGGCTCCCACCGGGCAACATGAGCAATAGAAAATTCGGATCATACGTATCTTCTCTGGAGTTTCTCACTTGCGGACGGGGCCTTCACCATCGCTTCCGTCGCCTCCCCCCGACGACTTGGGCAGTCCGCTCGTCGAAATGAGGGTGTAGAGGTACCGAGAGTTGTCCTCGGTGCATTCCATCGCCTTGCAATACCAGTCGAAAGCCTTCTGGATGAACGCCCCGATGCGCAAGTCTCCGTCCTGCTCGGCGCACTTGAACAAGTAGCTCGTCTGTTTTGTTTCCGGAGCGAGGAGAGGAACCCAACACCGAGCAAAGCCACGTCAGGGATGGTGGCTTACTATTTCCGGGTTCTCTTACATGAACGGGCTCAATAAAGTCCAAACGAAACACAAAGAGAGCCTTTATTCGTACACCCCGAGAACAAAATAGCTCGTCTGCGTTGATTCAGAATGGGATTACAACGCAAAGCATCACCACCCGCACGCGCACAGAAGAGCGCACGGAAAGCGGGGGCGGTTTGACGAGCAACCGACATTTGATGGTTACAGACGTACCAGGTAGCAGTTTATGACGGTTTCAGAAGTAACGGCTATGACGGGTACAGAAGCGACGGACACAATGGCTACAGAAGCAGCGGATGTGATGAGGTACACAAGAAAAAGATGCGGTCAGTGGCCAGGAGGACCGGGAATAAGCCATGCCTTATCTGCACCTGACGGCTACCACTACTGATAAATAGTTATTGCGGGGGTCCATAGTTAACGGGACCAAATTTTGTTAGTAAAAATAGGCAAATATATAGGTTTTTATGTACACCATAGGTCCTGTTAACTATGGACCCCCGTAATAGCAGGCGGGTGGCAAAGCAAGCCAACTACAGTACCTCAAAAGGCGCCGAGTTCGCACAGAGGTGGGTGCGGTCGTTTTTCAGCGCTCGGATTTTTCCAGAAGGCAAAGGTTTTCCACAACCGAACAAGGCATTTTTGGAAAGATCAGGTCGAGAGACTTCCGAAAATATAATGTTCGACGTAATCTCCCTTAAGGTTATGGGGCAAACGAGCGCTGAACAACGATTGGATCCCTGTGCCAACTCAATGCTATTTTCCACTGCACAAAACACGCTTTTTTATCACCTAGTTTTAGTGCGGAAGTTTCTACATCGAAACCACTGCAAGTTTTCTGCATACCTCTCCTACAGACCTCCAAAGCCTGAGCTACATCGAATCCATTGCACCTTTCTCTGTACTCCCTGTAGACCCTCGAAGGTTCGAACTACGTCGAATCCACCGCAAGTTTCTCCCTACTTCCTATGGCCCTCTAAGTCTTTAAAAAACTTCAATCGAATCCACTGTACTTTTCTCGTTACTTCCTGCAGACCCTCAAAGGCTTGAGCTTCATCGAAGTCAAAGTAGCTTTCTCCATACTTCCTGCAGACCCTCAAAGGTTTGAGCTACATCGAACTCACTTCACCTCTCTCCATGTTTCTTATGCTGACCCTCTAAGCCTTGAGCTACATCGAATCCACTGCACATTTATCCACGCTTCCGATATAAACCCTGCAAGGCTTGAGCTACATCGAATCCATCGCACCTTTCTCCATACTTCCAACAGACTCTCAACAGATACGTCGAATCCACTTCACCTTTCTTCATACTTCCTACAGTGACCCTCAAACGCTTGAGCTACATCGAATCCACTGCAACTCTCCCCATACTTCCTGTAGGCCCGCAACGTTTTGAGCTACATCGAACCCACCATACCTTTCTCTTCACATCTTTGGCGCTTTCCTTTCCTCCCTCCTGGCCCCCCTCCTCTTCCACGCCTGAGACCTGAACGTGGTATCGTAGCGACGAAACATCACTCTGATTGTAAAATCACGGACCGATTTGAACCCGACGGGGCACCAATCAACCCAGGCCTGGCAGTTGCCTCTGCGGACAATTGGCCCGGCTAGATAAGCGCTATGAAAGACGATCGCGTTCTAGGCTGGACGGGGGTGAGCGGCGGGGAGGTGGAGGGGGGTGGCGGCCTGAGCTTGCGCACAGATGTGCGTGGGTTTGTGTTGTATTTTCCCATCCCTTTCGTTATGTTCATCGTTCGTTCTCCTGCTCCCTCCTATTGTAATCGTAACACAGATCAATACATTGGGTCACATAGCAGGCTCTTCTCCTCAATTCCCGCTACTGTACGTGGCTTGTATATCTTATCGCTAAAAGGGTTCAGACTTTTCTTGTCTCGTCGACTACCGTGACAGCTTAGTTTAGTTTAGCGACGACGGCTAGGGCCCGCAGATACGTCATCCAACTTGCTCCTGATCATCATCATCATCATCATCCTCGTCGTCGCCATGCCAAATCGCGCGTAAACGCTCTCGCCGCCGCCCCCCCATGCCAGCCGTACGCCCCGGCAGTTTGCGCTGTCGCTGCCGGCAGCAACGCTGTTCCATTCCCTACAACCAAGGTAACTTTGACGCAACGACGACACAGATGTGCCGCGTATTTTAGCCTCAATACTTACGTGTGTTTCCCCATCTGCCGGAGGATATGCTCCAACACAAAACACACCTTCGAATAGATAATCGGGTTCCCATTCCATGATCTAGCTAAAATTCAGGGCAGACAGATAGATCCCTCATCTGTATGATCTGGATCACGCTCGCGGACTGGGAGCCGTGTCATCGCAACGATCTACAGTAAGACATGTTTCCTGGGCCGGGTATGTACTCGTGCACAGATCTGCACAACAACTCACATCGTTGAGATGATCTAGATGATCTATCTGTAGATGGTCTATCTCATATATCTGTAGATGGTATATCGGTAGATGATCTATGTGGAAATGATATATCTGTAGATGATCTATCCGTATATGGCCTATCTGTAGATGACCTAATCTCTCCAACGTGTGAACGAAACGTGAACAGAGCGGGACGGGACGGACCTGCCGGAAGAAAACGGTGTCCTCCACCTCGACCCAGTTGTTTTGCGGCGGATTGACGGTCACGTTGTAGGCCTTCAGCTGCTCGGCGGTCCCCCCGTACACCTTCGCATGCCCCCCCCCACGTTCGACAGGAAATTCGAAGGCAAAAGACGGCGCATACAATTATAAACCCCATTTCGGGTCGGTTGTTGTGTGATGGATTGGCATGAACATGGTGGGGTGTCTATTGAGGCGAATACATCTTGATGGGAGAAAACAAAACAAACACGAAGTAGCGCGCACGGCAGCAGTATCATACCAGTCCGCAAGGGAAACGGTATTAATAATCGAGCTGTGGTATTTGCCATCCCGTGTCACTTGCGACCAAATAACACCGGGAACACATCCATGGTCTCACAGGGACACCCAAAAAAAAAAGTAAAAAACACACACACATACACGAAAAGGGTTGAAAAAACAAAACAGAAATAAGGAAAGAAAAAAAACAAACAAACAAACAAACAAAGGAAAAATACAAGATATAAAACGAAACAAAACATGCGCTCAGCAGGGCGCAGGCCGAGTCCCGAGGGCGAGGTTGCCTACGGGTGGCACGATCAGCCTATGAACATGCCCAACTGAGGGACCAACAATCGGACGTCACAAGAAGACCAGACAGAGGGCAAGAAGGCAACAAGAGGGTATAGACAAAGAGCTAGCATCGAACAAACAACGAGCAGTCCAATGTCCAGTTAGTGGGTCAAGGACGATACAACCGACACAAAGAAAGAGGACAGAGACAGACGGACCAAGGGGGGCAAAAAAACCCGTCAAGACAATCGGGGGGGGGGAGGGGAGGGGGGGGGAATTAAAAAAATAGTAAAGCGTCACATAAACATAACAGAAAATAAGGATACAGCCGACGCAGAATGGTAGGGTACGGGGGGGGGGGGGGGTACCAGCGCCTCCTTCCTACCGTGGTATAACTGTCCTCGTCGTGGCTGCCCTTTTCCTTCTTCACCGCGCTCAGAACCACCAATGCGTCGTCGTACTTGAGGTCCAGCTGCAGCGACCAGGCGTTTTTTTTCAAGGGGGAGAGAGGGGGCGGTGGTGGGGGGAGTATGGGGATGGCGGCACGTAGCGTGAAAAACTGATCTTCTCATCCTACCAATACTTGAGCAGGGATCGGACTGTTCAACGCATCGGACAGATGACCCATTCCCATTTCACGATCTAGATCCCTCAGGGTACGTACATTCCTGGCATGAAGAATCTGCAACCCAAGTTGCCGGGTGGTGGAAGCCGTGTAATCTGCATGATGTACGTACATACAGTAGCACATGTTCCCTAGATTGGAAATGTACTAATACGGCGGACCGTAGTAAACAGGACCAAATATTTTTAGTAAAAATACCTAAATATATAGGTTTTTATGTATGACATAGGTCCTGTTAACTATAGACCCCCGCAATATACAGATCCTGCGTAAAGATATCATGACGGCAGGTTGGGATCTAGATGATCTGCAGATGGTCTACTGGAGACAGATAGATCGTGATCTGCCCATGCGTGGACCCTTCGACTGCAGCGGCAGGTAAGATCAGCTGTAGGCGAACGAAAACACCCCCCCCATTCCCAACGACGTTTTCGCACCTATCCGTGTGTACGGGCTCAAGTCAAGGGACCTCTACGACCTTGCGAAGGAGGGGTGGGGTTCGAGGCCGACCGCTCCAACCACCGCATTTACAACCATTGCCCCTGCAACACGCGACATTTTCTGTACGTATACCGAATACTCGGAGACTCTTAACAACGCCCGTTTTATACCTTTAGAACAGCAGCAGAGCAGCAGTTCATAGTGCAAAAAAAACACGAAAGGTTTGAAGGGATACAACAGCAACAACAACAAAACAACAACAACAACAACAACAAACATCAACAACAACAACAACAACAACAACAAACAACAACGACAACGACACCTGATACAGTGTGGAAAAGAAAATATGATACTGCTGCGCATGTACGTATATAGCCGTCTCCATGTTCCCCATACCCGTATGAGTCGAAGCTCACCTCCACGAACTTCCTGTCTACGTCTACGCACGCAGGTGCTGATGTGCTCTACCCTCGACAGATCAACGAAACAAATCGACACGCGCGATTATTTAAAACGTTTCAAGGCAGGCACCCTCTCCCGAGGTTGTTTTGAGTCGACACTTGAGGCCTCCACTGCCCCTCCCTTCCCCCCTCCCTTCCTCCCTCCCTCCCTCCCTCCCTCCCTCCCTCCCTCCCTCCCTCCCTCTCTCCCTCCCTCCCTCCCTGTGCTCGTCAACGCCCGGGCGACGGAAGAGCCCGTGTGAGTGTTCTACCTGCCCGCTTTTAAATATTACGTATGGTGCTGCCCCAGGGGGCTAAACCCAAGCTACATCGAAATACAAACAAACTGCAGCAGTTCACTGGCCTATCACACTGGTGATGAGATAACACACGCCCTGGGACTAATTCCAAGCCGAGCTTTCTCCGAAAGCAAAGAGGGGGGGGCACACACAACCGAACTGCTGGCTTTGGAAAGATCTTGACGAGACTTTTTCCATGGCGCAAGCATCGCTCGACGTTTGCACCTTCCCCCTTGGCGAGAAAGAAAACCAGCTACGGTCTCGGTGACAGCTACGGTCTCAGTGACATTCGTCCGAGCGGGTGTGTTGCTATCTTACCAAACGTGTTGTGCAACATGCCGACCGGTTATATTTGGATGGTACTGACTGCTATTCTCCAAAAAGTCGGATGCAACCAAGAGGGGGGGGGGGGGGGGTCAATTAAAGCATCTGCCTCAGGGGGTGGGGGTCAATGGACGCACCTGCCCCACGTACAGTGATATCGCCTTCTGGAGGATGTTGTTTCGTTGCCCTTCCAAGCTGCTCTCCACAGAACTACCCCACCTGTTCGATACCTATACATGATACAGCAGAGTAGTTGCGAGGGCCACGGGGTAACATTGCGCGCGCAGACACACACCACTCCAAGTTATTTTCGGAGGTGTGCGATTTTGCACGCGGGTTGTGTATAGTATCGACCTACTTGTTTCGAAGTGTATACTTGTGTTACACGGAGTATTGTCGCAGAAGTATTGTTCCTAGAGCTTTCGAAAAACATGTGTGCGTGTGACGATCACCATCACTCTACCACTAATACTACTACTACTTCTATTACTACTACTACTATTAATACTACTACTGCTACTACTACTACTACTACTACTACTACTACTACTACTACTACTACTACTACTGTAGCGTACCCTGGTGAAAAATGTCCAGTAGGCTTGACGGTTAGAATGCCGCGGTGGGTATGGCCAGTATAGCCTTGAGGCGACGTCCTCCTACTGAATAGCTTACCCAGTAGGTGCTACGGTTAGCATACCAAGGCAGGCAGGCAGGCAGGTAGGTAGGCATGCTCGTGCGAGCCAGCCTACTCAGCAGCAGGTAGGCTCTCAAAGCGTCAACAGTCGCAGTACCTACTTGTTCGAAACCATATAACTTGGTCGGGATTCGGCGTGCATATCCAAAGGAACTCCATATTTCCGAACAGACTGGTATACCGGTCGCGATGGTCTGTTGATAGACTACAGCTAGTAGAGCTAACCTTCTCTTTCTCGATGCTCTTACATACCATACCCCCCAGAGTATACCACCGCCGGTGATATTTTTTTCCGAACAAATCCAAAACGATCACCCAATGTATCGTTCGGGCTACGTTGTACCAAGTATGTCACACACCCTATCCTATCCTGCTGTCACCTCTTGCATAATCGTATTGGTGCGCAAAGTATTTTCAGAATTCGCTCACGCCGGGTGATGTATCTCGCATACACCCTGGTGATAATAGAAATTTTAGAGGTCCAGTTGGTATCAGCGGTGGGGGGGTGATTGTTACACACACCGTGGTATGCGGTAATAGAGCTAACCTTCTCGTACTCGATGCTGCGCATAAAGCGCTCTTCTTTTCGCCGGAGGTTGACAGAAACCCCTCGACACGAGGCTTGAGCCAATCCCAGAGCTTGCACAGGCCCTGCAGGGCAAGCGGTATGCTCATCGCGATGGCCATGTCGAACACGACGTTGCCGGTCCTCATGGCGTTGATCATTCCCACCTGGTGGCCGCTCAATGAGGGCGGGGCAAAAGCGCATAAGAACATAAGCAGCATGTGATGCATGTGATGCATGTCGCATCACCCCATTCATTACATCCACCCTTCTTTCTTCCTCTCTCCTACATAATATTACGGAGGACCATAGTTAATAGGACCTACGGTACACACAAAAACCTATATATTTACCTATTTTTACTAACAAAATTTGGTCCCATTTACTATGGCCCCCCGTAATAGTAATTCGGGGGGGGGGGGGAGAAATGCTTGCTATTACGGGGATCCATAGGTAATGGGACCAAATTTTGTTAGTAAAAATAGTTAAATACCTGGTACATAGGTTTTTATGTATACCATAGGTCCTATTAACTATGGACCCCCGTAATAGTTTGGGAATGGCGATTGCTCGGGACGAATAGTCTATATTTTGGGTAAAAACCTTGATGTGGCAGAGAGGGTGAATGGGAAAAGGGAGGTATGGATTGGACCGAGGGTACAAAGACAAGAGATGATCGGAATCGAGTTTAGAAGGCTAAATTCGGGGGTAGCATTTGTTGTGCAACATTTCTCCATGCATGCGCCAGTAACGAATGCAGAAACAATTTCAGACTACGTACGGGTTGTCATTTCATTGTGCACTTTGTTTGAGAAGTCCCCATGGATTTAGAGGAACAGGTGTGGTGCGATTGGTTCTATCAAGCGTTTATTACGGGGGTCCATAGTTAACGGGACCAAATTTTGTTAGAAAAAATAGGTAAATATATAGGTTTTTATGTATACCATAGGTCCTATTAACTATCGACCCCCGCAATAGTATGGACGGATTAGTTTCATTGAGAGTTATTACGGGGGACCATAGTAAATAGGACCTACGGTATACACAAAAACCTATATATTTTCCTATTTTTACTAACAATATTTGGTCCTATTTACTATGGTCCCCCGTAATAGTATGAGAACGAGAGTTTCAGCAGGAGTCACAATATGATAGGATGTTTGAACAGGATAATGGGATCACATCCCATGGCTGAATCAGAGCAGTAACGGAGATAGCCATTAGTACGTCGGAAGAGCTTCTATTCATAGGTTTGCCTCAAGAAAATGTGACATTCGGGTGATAGAGAATAAGCGCAGCAGCAGTGGTTTTCTAATCAACAGCAGTGTTCTAGGAGAGATGAGCGTGAACAGAGCCGAGATGTCGAAGTAGGATAAACGCAGACTATTGCGGTGGTCCATAGTTAACGGGACCAAATTTTGTTAGTAAAATAGGTAAATATATAGGTTTTTATGTATATCATAGGTCCTATTAACTATGGACCCCTGTAATAACAGTCTCATGAGACAGGAGGCACCACAGCAAGGCTTAGCCGGATTGAGTGAGTTCTCGAACTGTTCGTGCAGCTCAGAGAATCGTTGGTCTACAGCTAGCATAGCGGTAGATCTGCGCTTCCAGCGACCACGGATATACCAGGAGGGGTATAATCGGAGCAGTTCGGATAGCGAGACGAGCGAGTCGGAAGTGTCACCCCCCCCCCCCCCCCCCCCCCCCCCCATCGTCTAGTCTGTATTCATCCTTCAGCTCCGACATCAATCAGAGACACGATGCAATCTTTTTTACGTCGTCGATTCAAGCCACCGCATCAACACAACGAACCACTTCCCTCAGCTCAACCAGCTACATCTCAAGAGGGGCACACCAAACTTTTTCTCTCACACCGTTTCCTTTTTTGGGCCAGGTGCACCCCTACCAATAAATTGCCGCTTAGCTTTATTATACATACGAGCACTATGTACGAGTACCACGTTCTGGTCGGTGTTTTTAAGGCGGTTGATCCAAGGGCACCCAGGAAAAAAAAATATCCTGACCAACACTGCCCCCCCCCCCCCCCCCCCCCCGGAAAAAAAAACGCTTCGTATTTTTTCTGATGAAAGCCGTTTTTATTTTTTACACGCTTTTGACAATCTTTGAACGTTACCGGCTGCTGCTGCTGCTGCAGAACTCGTGCTGTAGGTGGGTTGTGTGTACCGGTGTGCGCGTCAAAGGGTGGGGGGAAGAGTCTCGCCGCATTTTGGTGGCTTCAAAGAGGGGATGGTGCCCCCTATTTTCCCCGCCTGCTTTATTTAATATAGGAATAGTGTGGAAACAGTTCCACCCCTGCCTGGTGTGTTATTGTCGAATAGCGTGGAAACAGTTCTATATAGGAGTTAAATAGGGCAGTTCGGGGAGGGGACTCCGCCACATTCCCTGCTTTTTACTTAAGAATTAGTGTGGAAACAATTTAAATAGGAGTTAGTATGGCATATCGGTGAGCGGACCCCGCCACGTTCCCTGCTTTTCATCCATCTCGGAATTACTCTGTGTATTAAACACCTGTGGTACCATTTTGGGAGAAGGGATGGTTGCCCGATACCCCCTCCCCCCCCCCCACACACCCAGAAGGACCAAAGGTTGTGATAATAATGGTCGGTTTTCAAACATTCTATTTCGCCCAGGGAAGCCTCTGGTTTTTCATCTAGGAATTAGTGTGGGGAAAGGTTTAAATAGGATTCAGAAGTCGTATGGTCTTGTTATTATTAGGTGGAAAAACGTCGATTTTTGGTCGTGGATTTGTTTGCGGGCTGCCCTTGGGTGATCCGGAAAAAAAAAATTACTTGGTTGCTTGTTTGTTTGTGACTGTTTACGTTCAGGGCTGATGATGTTTGTTCGTCAAAACAAGGCACCCCACGCTCGTATCCGAGCCGCTAGGCTCGCACGCTTTTTGCGCGCTTCGCGCGCCTCATTAAAATGAAGGCAGCAATTTAATGAAAGAAAACGACGGGCGGACTACTGCTGTGTGACCACAGAAGTTATTACTTATATTCGTAACGGATCTCTCGGGAATTCAGGAATCGGCACAGACACTGACTGGTTGTGCTGGATGACGACGGGTGGAAAGAACAAGACGACAAATTGCACGTACTCGCATCAATAATTTATTATTTATTTTCCGGATTCGGGGAGAACAAATCGCATCAATTTATTATTTATTTTCCGGATTCGGGGAGAACAAATGAAACCAATTTAACTAATTCGTACTGGAAACAGAGGTAATTCATCAAGTTATTATTTATTTTCCGGATTCGGGGAGAACAAATGAAACCAATTTAACTAATTCGTACTGGAAACAGAGGTAATTATTTTACCAGCTATTTTCCGTCTTCGGGCACACGAAATGGTCGTACATGTACGTTCATGTGTGTGTGTGTGTGAGAACAGCCGATTGAGGACTATTGAGTGGGACGCAAATATTGGGCCATTTCCAGCGATGCACGTATATCGCCGAGCGGTTTCCATTCCCGTTTGCGGTGGTTACAGCAGCACACCGGCACACATCCGTGACTGTACGAGCACTGGTATCTGTTCGTACAGTAGGCTGTACCCGACCGCGGCTATTTCTTGCCTCCTTTGATTCTTGAGGCGTCGAGGAAAATAGACCGTGATACGAAACCACCACCACTGCCGTGTCAAAAATGACAGCCGCAGGACCACAGATCAGAAAAAAAGCACACGGATCACCGCCTATACAGCAGTACCGCCGAAACAAACACTGCCGCCATACTCGTAGATGCCGTCGCTCTGGTGTCACACTCGAGCTATCGCACGTACCGCAATACCTGGTATGCGAGTACGTGGTACGAGTTGATGCAGCCACTATACTGGATAGCTGTGGTGCACCGCATAAGGCAGTACGTACTTGGTACAACTCTGCAGCTGCGGCGCCAGGATCATACTGCTGTGCAAGTCTTACGCAAAAAATACCAGTCTCGACTCGGGCGCCACGACCAACACCCGGCTCAACGCCCAGACACCAATATCCAGCTCCAGGTACCCTCCGGCTTAATCAAGCGCACGGCTAACTACGCCCGGCAACGTACGAGCAGCAAGCACCCCCAGCCTACGGCGAGAGTAAAGTTGCTGAGTGTGTGAGTATCATACCTGCGACGCCACATGCTCCATGCCGACGGCCTACTCGAGTGAGTGATTCCAGCTCGAGTGATCGATGGTTGCTCTCAATTCAATGTTCTCGTTAGATGGCTGCACGCGTATGTCTTCTCCTGATGCTGCTTGCTGTCGCGGTCGTTCAGCACTGGGCGCACTCGCCTCCTGCTGAGTGTAGCCCGGCGTAGCCCGTCCGCGGGGGTTGTGGCGAGTGGTGTGGTGCGTAGGGTGCTGCTGCTGGTGTGTTTGGTGCCGTGTATTGCAGTATCAGGTATATCGTGCGAATTCGTCGAACAGCGAATGAAGGTGCGGGCTGGGTGAGCGAATTTAAACGGGGAGGAACCATCTGCGGAATGATCCACCCCCTTCCCGAACCGTCCACAAGGTTTATCCGCATCTTTGTGCGAAATGCTGAAAATGTCACCTGATGTAAAAACGTTGTGAAACTCGCGTCCTGGTGTCCTGTTGGGGCCCTTGGGCACTACGAGCGCCACATCATTCCACCCGCAGGGCGCAACATCAGACAGATCACGCGATCTGCTGGAGAGCGTCTACCGCAGATCTTGTATTTATTTGTCGGAATTGTACTTGTATGAATGAACACGATGATGTATGCAAGAAGAGGGCACGATCGTACAGAATTAGATCTATGAGGACAACCCAAGGCCACCATCGCTGAAGCACCCGCGAGTGGGATGGTCACCTTACGTCAACACGAGTGAAAGACAGACAGATATGAAATACCAACCCACCGTGAACAACATCGCACCGGTCTAGAACAAGGACTGACTGCCATGAGCGATGTTCCCAGCAGCGAAAGCAGCAGCAGCAGCATCCGTTGCGTTGTTATTTACCCCAAGATATGTATCCATGTACGTAAGAAACCCGGGGATATACCCCGGATGTCCCCTGACGACCAAAGATCCCACCCAGAAAAAATGCACCGCCAAGCCCTGGTGTGTATGTGCGCGAAAGAGCGCTGTCACTTGTCATACAGATCCCACCCGCGACAAAGAAAGACGAGACGATCAGTACGTACATACGATGTCATCATGTAGATTGTGTAGACCAGAAGTCAATTTACGTGGGTATTTTATTTTATTTATTTTTTTATTTTTTTATCATCACTTCTACTTCCCAGCCTAACTCGTAGGAGGTTTCACCCTCAGCGAACTTTTGGACAAGCCGTGGTCACAGGTGTCGTCCCTTCTCCCCCCCGGTACGTGCCCTTAGTTTTTGTCGCGCATAGGGTTCAGCATTCCCCTGCTCGTCGATTTTCGTCGAATGTAGCTAACTCACGCTCTCGCGCTTTCTGCCAATCAATTTTTTATGCAAGAAAAAGTCCCTACGAGCATGCACTCGGTGAGACTTGAACCCACGAAATTGATCTTGATAGGCACGCGGACCACCTACAAAGCCACCGGGGACGCCGGCATTAGATCCGTATGATACGTAATATAAAGTGAGGCATAGATAGTTACCGGTGGTATGTGCTTATCCCCATTTAAGAAATGGATAGTTTCGGCACACAGGTTGATTGGACATTCTCCTTGTATTTGCCTGTTGACCCTGGATGACAGCCCGAGGAGTTGCTTGCTATGTCAGGATTGGTGGTGATGACTGTTGTGGTTATGGCGGGCGATCCGGAAATAAGCAGGGCTTTTCGCCGGTCAGGTCAAACCTCACGGGTCGGATCGGATCGGGTCGGGTCGGGTCAGCTGACCAGACCCGACCCGCGAAAAAATTGAGGTGTGTTAACTTGACCCGACCCGACCCGCGAGATTTTGAAAGTCTCTTGGTCCGACCCGACCCGACCCGCGATTTTAAAAGTTGTTGACCCGACCCGACCCGACCCGACCCGCCACCTTCGGATTGACCCGTGAGACACGGGTTTCATGCCGGTCGGACCACCTTGACCCTCGAGACCACTTATCTTGATCCGCAGGTTCGACCTGCGGATCCGGCCCATGGGTCGGCACTTCAAAAACAATTTAATATTCATTTTTGTGCCCAGCAGCGATATGTGGCCTGGCTGTAGTGGGTGTGGACAGATGCGGGCATGCGTGTATGGATTTGGCAATGTTTTAATTTTTGAAGAAGATACCAGAGGAGTATTATTGAGTATTTGTACGAGAGAAACCTTTGGGCAAGAGAGCGGGAAATGTTTTAAGTGTCGGATCCGCGAGCCGGATGCGCGGGTCCGACCCGCGGGTCAGCAGAAAAGAACGTGCGGGTCACGCTGGCCTGACCCGCGAGTGACCAGTTTCTCGCGGGTCATGACCTGACCCGACCCGTGAGCTTTCCGTCACCTCTTGACCCGACCCGACCCGACCCGACCCGTGAGATTTGAAAAACTCTTGACCCGACCGGACCCGACCCGTGAGATTTGAAAAACTCTCTTGACCCGACCTGATCCGACCCGCGAGATTTGAAAACGTCTTGACCCGACCCGACCCGACCCGTGACATTTTGAACACTTTCTGACCCGACCCGGCCCGACCCGACCCGACCCGTGACATTTTGAACACCCCGTGACCCGCGAAAAGCCCTGGAAATAAGCTCTCGGTTCGTTGACTATATGTCGACGGCTGTTAAGCTTTTTTATTATTAAACCGGGGATAGACACATCTACCCCGAAGGATATTTAGACTACTCGTACAGTAACACGGAGATCTACCTGTGTTCGTCGGACTGTGAAACGAGGATCTATGCTCATTTTCCCTCTTGAAAAAAAGATGGTGGTGTGAATGGAACAAGCTTTTACATCAATCATACACTCAAGTCTGTTGGGCAACTTGCGAGCAGGAATTCGCCTCTCTGTCAGTCAATTTTACACAGTCGCTCGCAGGGCTACACGGACGATATTTGCAGTTCCTCTCCGGCTACGGGTAGCATTCATCTCATTTTGCGACAGCAGTCCTCAGCTCACACTTTTACCAGGTCTCCAGTCGGGAAATCATTTTTCTCAAGGTCAATCCAGCTCGGTGTGCATGTTAATAAATAATAGCTTCCTCTTTGGCAACGCGTGTTTATTGACTGGTCGAGAATTGCAGACAAAGGGTCGAAAACGAACTCTCTCACTGACTTCCCCCGCCCCCCGCCCTCCCTCCCCTCCCTCCCCCCCCCCCCCGCCCACCCCCCCCTCCCCCAAACACATTTGCGATGTGGTTGCCACGACCATCGAGAAAAGGAAAACTTAACCCTGCCAGCCTCGATTAAATAGCACAATGACTACACAACACTCACCAAAATCCCACACACCATGATTCCCCTCGAAGATGACTTGACGCGCCGCGGTGGCGACGACGACGCAAGCCTACCGAGAAAAACACCGCCCCCCGGCTTCACGACAGAAAACAGACGGCAGCGGCCACTTCGCACGCACGAACCATGTCTTCCATCCAGAAAAAAAAGAAGAAAAAAACAGAAATCTTCAAAGACGACGCCGACAATCGATGACACCTTCTAACCATCCAGTCAGAAAACCTTCACAGACGACGTCCACAATCAGTTACACTTTCTATCATCACCGGTTCACACACCCATCACGTAGATCGAACTCCCAACAACCGCGTCAACAACAAACACGGGGGGGGGGGGGTTGGACATTAACAAGAAGGCTCGTCCAGTCCTCGGTTGGAGACCGCCGGGCACCACTCAAGCGGGGGCGCTCTGCCACCACGCGAAAATCGCGTTGGTTGTCTGTCAACGGCCCAGCAACCCAGAAGTCTTACAAAATCGCGACCCTACCACCCACCATTCCCCACCTCACCCCAATCCCACGGGAGATCCCACCATGCGATAAAGGTAGTATTCCCATGGGTAATCCCATTGGAATGTTCCGCGGGATATTCCCACAGAAAATCCTATTAATAGCAGTGCTAATAATTCACAGGTGGCCGGGACCCCCCCCCCCCCCCCTCGCACAATGCGATCGTAAACAAATCCTTGTGGAGACGTTGAACATTGATTATAGCAAATAAACCAACAACGTCTCGACAACCTCTCAACTCGGTACACCAAATGGTTGGCTACATTGTTCAATGTCCCCACAATGTTTTTTTTACCGCCACATTGTGCGGGGGGGGGGGGGGGGGGGGGGGGGGGGGGGGGGTCCCGTGCCCCGGGTCCCGGCCACCTGAGTTGTAACTCCTCCCCCCCCTTCCTCCCTCTACCCCCCCCCCCCCCCCCCCCCCCCCCTCCCTCCCTCCCTCCCCTCCCTCCCTCTCTCCTTCCCTCTCTCCTTCCCAAAGCTAGCTCGTTGACTCGCCGCCGACCATCATCCTCCGGTTGGAGCCTCCATTGCGCGGAACGAAGGAGGAAAGTTTTGTTCTGGTCTTCTCGAAAACGGCGTAGCTGATGGCGATGGCCGGCAACGCTTTCAAGAAGTTCGGTCCCAAGCCTCGGTAGAGACCTTTCACTCCCTGCGATGGATACATTGGAAAATAAAATGTTATTTGGGGTGATTTTTTCTAGCTAGATCGTCCGATTGGACAGTCCAATCGGGCACCAACATTCCGTCAGACAAATCCAACGAAGCACTAGCCAACGAAATGTCGACCTACGCTTCATTCTACAGTTCATAGAGTCAAGTATAGGCCATCAACAATCGGAGTGCTCCACACCGTGAAAAAAGTAGAAGAGCTGCTGCTGTAACGCTGTAAGCAGTCAAATCGAGCAATGACTAAGTCCAACCGCATATACCGTGTACCGACTGTACCAACTACCTGGCACCATACGAGTACAACGTACAGGTACCTGGTGTACCGTATAGACCCGGTATACCGTAAACCGTACACGGTATACCGTAGAAATATACATGGTATACCCTATACTGCATACTGTACCAACTACCGTGTACTGTACCCTACACGGTACCTGGTATATGGCATACCGCAATACCGTATAGCTGGTATATATACCTGTACCGTACAAATGTCCCGAATATACCATATACCGAAATAAAACCGAAGCGTACCTCATGCTTCAAAGTTCTTCGGAAGCAGTCCGCGGTGCCCGTGTAAGCATGCGGTATCCCCGGCATCCCCTGTACCGCGCGCGAGCGTTGCAGGTTTCAGCGAGGAGTAGTAGCAGTAGCGGCAGCAGCAGCAGCAGCAGCAACGACACAAAAAAACACAGCGCGGGCTACCACATGCACATCGCGCGCTACCACAAGTTTCCTGGCTTAGATATGTGCTATACGGATCCTTCACGACACCTCACACCGGCAGATACAGGGTTCACACGAAGAAAGAATTACCTGTAGATCACCTAAATCATGATCTGTCCACAACTGCGCCTGGAGCTTGGTCTTCACGCTCTGCCAAGGGAAGATGAAGGCCGCCAGCATGATCTACACTGTAGCACAAGTTTTCGGGGTTGATTTTGTACTTACACACAGGTCCTGCCACAGATCCTGCACAGAACTTCATACCGGCAGATATGGGATTATCTGTAGATGATCTTCTAGATCATGAACTGTCCGCACCTGCGCCTGGAGCTTGGTCCTGACGAGCTGCAAGGGATAGGCCACCAGTTGCCCGCACGTCGATGACAGTGCACCGAAGCCAAGCAGTGTCATCACGTCCGGACCCTCCTGCGGACACAGTACGCACACGCCCCCCCCCCCCCGGACACGGATAAACGGGCCAACCAAAACAAACACGCAGGCACGCAACGAAAGCACGGACAGACAAAAAAAAAAAACAGGAAATAATTTTAGCGGTCATTTTGAGTACGTCAGGGCCTCGTTTGGCTTTAATATACTACAATAGTTTTAGGGTGGGGGCGCGACCTCTTTAGGCTTTAATATGCTAGTTGTAGTGTAGGGGCGGTCTGTCAAGGGACCAAACTAAACCGCTTATGTTTGGTATTGCAAGGGGCCATAGTAAGCAGGACCTATCATAACACAAAAACCTACATATTCCAGTATTTTCACTATTACGGGGGGTACATAGTTAACAGGACCTATGGTATACATAAAAACCTATATATTTACCTATTTTTACTAACAAATTTTGGTCCCGTTAACTATGGACCCCCGTAATAGGCGTATTTGGTCCTGATCACCACGGTACGTGCCCCCGTCGCAAGAGTAGAGCATCCATGTAGCGCTCTGTACTCGATATTCGAGGACACATAGCGAGTCGTCCAGGTATATGCTACCTGCTACCAGGTATAGTACGTAGGCGAGACACAAGAGAGGAGGGCTTGCCAAGAATCTGCGAACAAGAAAAAAAAAAAACAGTTATGTTATTGCGGGGGGGGGGCTTGGAGAGAGGTCGTGACGACAATCTAATATAGACCAACCACACCTCTCACCACGTAGCTGCCAAATTTTGGTCCCTGGATAGCAACCGCACTCATCCTCCGGGTTCAAAAATTGTGCTACAGCAGTGTCTTTTTCGCGCGTTGGTGGCGACCTCGTCATTTTGCCCAACCAAAACGCCCAACTCAAGAATACAAACACCCGAGTAAAATTGTCTCCTCTCTCCCCTCCCAGTAAATTTGGTAGCTCGTACGTACATGCTCTACTTTTCCGTCTGGCCAGAGGGTGGCAACCTCATCACTCGGTGCTACATGCGATTCTTCTCGTCCGCTGATGTCGACCCCATTCATCATGACGTCTATTTTTAGAGAAGCCTAACGACGGCCGTCGACGTCAAGTGAACTAGCTGGACATTTTCGAACCGATCGTCCCCGATGCAATCACCGCCAGATCCACCTCCAGGGGTCACACCGAAGACCCAACAAATATTCCACACCTCGGCAACATTTTTTTTATCACAGTACTGTAACTGAAATGGTAAGCCACATCTAGGCTTTCTTCCCTTTCTCGTTCGTTAATGGAACGCGTGCACAAACCATGCTAGGCGTCAAACCCCAGAGTAGACGAACACCACGAAGTACCGCGCCTTGCACGGGAGAATAATCGTGGCGGCCACTCATCCTGCACCGGCATGCGGCGGAAATCGACGAGCAAGATACACCGGACGAGTCCAAGGGGGCTACATACTTCGGCCACTAGAAATTGTTTGGCTTCCATCGGCCAAACAGCAGTTTACATGCTGCACCGCTACAATGGGTGGACACACACGGGCAGCGGAAAAAAAAACGCATAAATCATGGATGCAAGCACAACCCATGGACACAAACACAACACCATAAACACAAACACAACCCATCAACGCAAACACAAACCATGAACAAGCAGGGACACAAAACGCAAATCATTGACGCACACGCAAAATCATACCAGGCAGACACTAAACACGAACCATGGACACGCAGGCAAATGATGGGCATAGGCACAAATCATTGACACACATGAAGTATACAAATCGTGGAAGCAAACACACACACACAAAAAAAAAAAAAAAAAAAAGAGAGAAAAGCACAGCACCTTGGCGTCAGGATTTGCCGCCATCCACTTTGCCCTGAGCGTGTAGAAAATTGCTAGGTCTGTCCCAGAGTACGGAACGATCCCCATGAGGCTGGCTGGCAAGCCTCGTAAAAGTCCCCTTATGCCGTTTTCACTGGCAAAAACAAAAACGAAAACGAGAGGGGGGGAAAAAAGGAACGAAAACACGAAGCGGCATAAAACGAAGCGAAACGTAACCACAGATTGAGACGAAACCAAACGAAACCAAACGAAACGGAACCAATTGAAACGGAATGAAACAATCAGCAAGTAACGGCGGTACGGAACCAAAGAAACACGCCATACATACGTACGTACGCACAAAGGTACAGCGAAGGCATAACGAACAGCGAACAAGAGACAAGGGAACGAAAATCAAACCGAGGTATCGAAATCGATGATGCGAGAAACCGAAATGCAAGCTAGTCTGCAGATCTCGACATAACATACAGACTAATCAAACTTGAATTAAAACAAATGGGGAAAAAAAAAACGAAAAAAAGCGAAAACGAAGTACCTTTTACCTTTGATAAAAACGAAAAACAAAAGTGGGAAACAAAAACGAAACTAAAGCATGAAAATCAAGAAAAAAACGCAGCAGTAAGCCCGCAACGCGCTACATACCTGACGATTCGATGAATACAGTCGCCGATCCCCTTGAACTCATTTTTTCGGCCGACCGCTAATCGCGTTTTGGCGATCTCCAAAGGGTAGATCACCAGCTGCGCCATGGCCCCCGCCATGGCTCCCGCCACAAACCTATTTTTTGTCAGGGGTTTCCGACAGCAGTATAGGCGTGCACCAATCAGCATACATAGGGGGCCGAAGGCGGGGATGGGGGACGGAGGATGGGGAAAGAGATAGGGACAGGCAGCTAAGCAGACAGGTAAACACGCGGTTTTGTGACAAACTGCACTAAAGGCTGACATCAATTACCCACTACCGATACTAGACTGACACCAACGAAACACGACCATTGGCAGACCGACACCTGCGCCGACAAAAGGCGTCGCGGCTCTCACTTTTCCGAACAACATGACACAGATGTCGAACTGTGGTGAGCTTAGCCTTTGTTCTTACCCCTCCGCCGGGGGGAGAAAAAAATACCACCACCGCCAACCACCACCCTACCACCAACGCCACCACCACCCTACCACCAACGCCACCACCACCAACAACAACAGAACCAACACCAACACACGACACCATCACCAACACCCACACCAACACCAACAACAACAACAACACAACACAACGAACACCACCAACATCACCGCCAACACCAACAACACCACACATCACCACCAACACCAACACACCAACACCAACAACATCAACAACAAACACAACCAACACCACCAACATCACCGCCAACACCAACACCAACAACATCGCCACCAACACCAACACCAACACCAACACCAATACCACCAACAACATTTTAAAAATACAACCAACACAACAAACAACACCAACACCATCAATATCCCCAACATCGTCAATACCAACATCATCATCACCTATACCACCGCCAACACTACAACCACCAACACCAACACCAACACCACCACCATCATCAACATCATCAACACCAACACCCGTCAACCCCAACACCACCAACACCACCAGCACCATCAACAACACCACCACCAACAACACCAACAACGATAGGCAGTGTGAGCCAACACAAAAAAAACATGACTTGCAAATACTAGACAGGCAACAACAAAACACGACCAGCACTACACTGGCAACAGCAAAAAACGCCTACATATTACAAGACTGACAACAGCAGAACGCGCCCACTAGTCCTATAGTCTACACAAAAAAAACATGGCTATCAATAGAGTATGACACCAACTATTGCGGGGGGCCATAGTAAATAGGACCAAATATTGTTGGTAAAAGTAGGGAAACATATACGTTTTTGTGTGCACCGTAGGTCCTATTTACTATGGTCCCTCGTAATAAATGCGGCGAGTCCGGCACCAGCACAACGCGCAGCCGCACGGAGAGCCACAGGGGTAACGCGTTGCCGAGCATTACACCACTACACACGCATCAACGGGTCAGTGAGTCTCGACTCACCGTTCTCCAATCGCAACATCATCAGGGTCCTGGTAAGAGTTACCGGGGGGGGGGGGGGGAGGGGGGGGGGGAGGGGGGGGAGGGGGTAGCGGTCGGGTGACAAACAAACCAAACGTAAGCACGCATTCAGCAAAAAATACAGCAGACAATTCATACGTATCACGGGAAGCAACGGAAAGGGCAAGGGGGAGGAGAGGGGGAAGGGGAAGAGGAAGGGGAAGGGGAAGGGGAAGGGGAAGGGGGAGGGGGGAAGGGGAAGGGGGAGGGGAAAGGGGAAGGGAAAGGGAAAGGGAAAGGGAAAGGAAATAGGGGAGGGAAAAGGAAAGGAAGAGTGAAAGGGGAAGGGGAAGCGGAAGGGGAAGGGGAAGGGGAAGGGAGAGGGGAAGGGGAAGGGGAAGGGGAGGGGGAAGGGGAGGGGGGGAAGGGGGAAAGGGGGAAGGGAAAGGAAAATGAAAAGGGAATGGGGACAATCAAATCGTCGCTGCCTTTGCAACAACGCCTGGACCAAGCACGTTTATTGGTAAGGAATCCAAGCGCTAACATCAGAGCTAAATTAATGCGAGAGTACAGTGGTACAGTATACCCAGTTACCAGGTACCACACAGTACAAGACAGTAAACCTACCACATCGATACTATACCAGCGAAACGAACACTAAGAGGGACCGAGATTTACGAACTAAAGCAGTCCGGGAGCCGTTATGCTGAAGCTTTCAAGCCTCCAACAGATCATTGATTTCCACTTCATGGCCTACACCTCTCAGGGCAGATAGATCCCTCATCTGTATGATCTATATGATCCTGTATGATCTGTGTGATCTGTATGATCTGTACGATCTGTACGATCTGTATGATTGAGCTAATGTGGCCGGGTGGGAGATGTATAACACGCATGATCTACCGCAAAACACAGTTCCTGGCTTGGATCTGCACTATACATACATCTCCTGTACAACAGATCATAACGGCAGGTTAGGATCTAGATTATCTATCTGATCTATCGGTACATGATCTATATGTAGATGATATGTCCGAGGTGTGGGAGCTCTCTCCAGAACGCACTGTTACCCCGAATAAAAAACCCAGCCCGGGCCAACATTCCTGCTTTTTTACTGCGTACATGCGTCCTGTCCTGTACTATGAACAGATCCACCCATACACGTACCTTTGACTATTTGGTTTTGCATCGTATTGTACTGTATTGTATTGTATTGTGTTAAAATGTTGTTGTATGCGTTGTGTGAGCCATAATCTTGCCTGACAGATGGTGTTCTTGAAGACCTCGTACCCCAGAAATCGCATGGCGCTCTCGGGCATGATCTTCAACGTGTTGGCTCCGTTACCATTCCAGAAGGCCAGCAGCCCTTCCTGGTGGTAGATCGTGATCATGCTCTTCACACGATCGTGCCCTTCGTCTTCCCCGACTGATCGTAACAGAAAAAAAAAAAAACAAACAAACAAACAAACAAACAGAAATGCAACAGAACAGAACAAAACAACACAAAAATAGAACGGAACGGAGAGGAACAGAACAGAACGGAACAGAACAGAATGCAAGCATGCACGAGGGGGGGGGGGGGGGGTGCACTCAACTCATGCATGGCCGTATTGGCATGACCATGGACCCTCGCATCCTTGCAATGCCGGGACGGAGCACGTCGGGTTTGCACCGACCAGGCAGGCATTGCTTGAACCAAGCGTCACGCGCCGTGGGGTGTTCGGCGAGGTCGCATGAAGGGTGAGCTGTATCCTACTAAGGGCTAAGAACGGCCCGTGAGGTGAGGCGGACTTTCTTGCATATGCAGGACAGCGTCGGATACACGCAATGGGGTGGGGGTGTACTCATTTCATGCATGGCCGTAGTCGTGTGACCATAGACCCTCGCAGGAGGGGGGGTGGGGGAGTAAAGAGGTGGTAGATGGTCCGCGTATTCTTCGCCGTCGTGTCATTTGTCTCCGCGTACAAGGTATGAGAATCCTATGTTCAGACAGAACAAAACAGAGCAGAACAAAAACAGAACATAATATAACAGCACGGAACAAAACAAAAGCATTGCGGCAGAATAAATACAGGATTCCAACCAGGGTGATTTGGGGTCTCTTCGTGGGGTGGTATCATGGCCTCCAGCCTCTCGTCGCAGTGGATTGCCATTCGGACGATCTTCTTGGCTGCATTTCTCCAAAAACTTCACGATCGAGAGTAGGCGAAGTTTTACCAGCCGCGCTATGGCCCAAAATCTTATAAACTTTGCCTCGATTCATTGTCATCGAAAACTCTTCAAACAGCAGTTGTTTCAGCATACGATTTGCTGAGTTTATCGAACGACGGTACTCTTCTGATCAAGTGTGAACATAAGGGGACATATGTTTTTTTGGGGTCCCTCGTGTGTCATCAACACTGCAGCCCCCCGCAGTACGCAATGCATATGCACACAGAACAGAACAGGACAGAACAAAACAAAACAACACACTGAGAGGGGCACATGCACAGAGTAGAGCGGATGGTGTTGTAAGAAGTCTGATAGTAGGTTTGAAATTGAGAGTGAGACGTGACAAAGCGTCGGCGCGACGAAAGAAGTGCGACAATTTGACGAGAGAGCGAGATGTCAAAGAGTGACTATTACGGGGGTCCATAGTTAACAGGACCTATGGTGTACATAAAAACCTATATATTTACCTATTTTTACTAAAAAAAAAAATTGGTCCCGTTAACTATGGACCTCCGTAATAGTCATTGAATCAAAACGACATGCTAGGTTCGGCCGAAGGAAAATGCCGAGAAACTTATCAGGTCTTGGTCCGTAGATTCGAAGATAAAAGATAAAATAGGAGATGGATCTTCGATCTTGTTGGATAGGAATGCTGGATATTGTTGGATAAAAATCTGGAGCACAGGAGAGTGGTAAGAAATATCTAGGAAGATACTTTCAGAGAGTGAGGATGCGGGACGATTACCCTTGAACAAAGTTTGATTACATCTTACTTGAGGATAGAGTATCAACACCTGTACGGCATTCGCGACTATATCGGATGAGCATTGAAGTGTTGGGTCGTAGACTTGACGAGTATATAGGGTTTTGGGTATGGGAGTCCAGTCTACGGCTGCATCACCAGTATCTGATCACCAGTAAGGCCTATACAAGACGATATGATTGGTTGGAGAAAACAAGTAAATATCTAAGAAGGTTTGACATCGTATGCGAGAGGGCAGGACCGACTTGCCACGCGTTTTGAAACGCGTGTCTTCAGAAAGGTCAGGTCTAGCAGCAGGAGCATCGTCGAGCAGCAGCGAGGGTAGGCATCAGCAAAGAACTCGGCGCAAGCGGCTGAGGTTTGGAGCAGGCTAGGCTGCGCAGCAGAACAGTGAGGAGTGCTGGTTGCCAAAAAAAGGAAAGAGTTTGCGCAATGCCTTGATTTGGTTCGGTCGAAGAGTTGTTGTTGGGCAAGGCAAAAATACATCATGAGATCAGTACGAAACCTTCCTGAATAGCCAGTTTCCCCAAAATTGAAAATACACCATCCATCGAGCAACTAACCGTGAACCTGCAGGATCACTATTGTGAAAAGAGGTAGAGTGTGCCGCTGTTGGCCAACTGTGCCCCAGCTAGCGAGGCTGATCTAACCACGAGGGTATCGAGCACTTTGTTCAAGTACAGCAGAGTGCAGCCAACTGTAGACCAAAAGTGTCTTGATGGGGAAAAAAAAAATCAAGACTGTGTGTCTCTACAACTCCTTCGATAACAGAGGAGTACCGCTGTTGATAGGTAGGAGTACTTAACCTAATACCTGAAGTGCGCCTATTATCGCAGCCATGTGAACAAGCCCGTGACAAAACACAGACAGTCTCGTCTGCTGTACATCTCATTACAATGAACACAATAACGTCACGAAACAAAGTTTTTTAAAAAAACGCATTTTTAGTACTTTTTATTTCTACCTGAAGAACCACTGCTGTACATCTCATTACAGTGGACACAATTTTGACTCATCAAAAAAAAGTTAAAAAGAAACCGCGTTGTTATTATTTTCATTTCCACCTGAAGAAGCGTCTTCAACCTGTCGAACGGCGCCGTCGCCGTCCTGCTCACCACCCCCGCGATCGCACCAGCCACGAAGGTCACTACCGCCTGCCAAAACAAAACGAGCGCACCCACCACGCACGCGGCAAGGTCATTCCGTACCGTCAACCGTCAAGTAAGGCACCCCTGGACTGTAGGGCAGTGAGAAAGGCGTGGCATACCTTATTCACCCTTTTGAGGCAAAAGCTGCAGTCCCTTTTTGGGGGACAATCCACTCAAATTTCAAGTAATTTGTCCCCGAATCGGGACTGCACTCCTAAAAGAAATAAAAGGGCTCTTCACGGGTCGGGTCAAAAACCTCGGGGGTGGGTTCGGGTCGGTTCGGGTCGGGTCGGGCCACCTATAACCCGACCCCGACCCGACGTGTGAGATTTCGAAGCCTCCTGTCCCGAACCGACCCGTGAGATGTTTCAGACCTCCTGGTAATTAATTAATCGGGTGGCGAAGCGCCAACGGGCTGATTTTACTCGTCGGATCTCGCTTCATGGTCTGCATATGGTAAATTGTTTTCGAGGGACACTACCGTAAATTTAAAGGCGACAGAAAAACAAAAACGTCAATAAGAAAAAACAGGACACAGCGGGAAAAACACCCACAAAACACACCACCAAACACACCAAACACCCAAAAACAACGCACGAAAACGAAAAAAAAAAACAAACACAAACACACGCAATACGATAAGGTACATAACAAAAAAAAAAAACACGAAAGCCACAAAAAAGGCAAACCAAAAAAACACAACACGGAAAGACAAGAGGCGCAAAAACACGACAACACAACAACAGAAGAAACAACAGCAGCCTCTACATGTGTAGCGGGTGTAGTATTTAGACAACAGCCAGAGACGCCAAAGCCACGTTTCTCGCCTGCGCTTTCGTCTCAAAGTTATCCGGCGCGATCATGTCTTCTCCAATGTCGATAGCCGATGCGTGCGCCCAGTAATCGAAGACCTCCGCCACGCTACATTTCAACGTTTGATACAAGCGGGAAGGGAGGGGGGCGGGGGGGGAGTGTGCTCATCACGCATGGCCGTAGTCGTATGACGATAGACTCTCGCATCCGGGACGGAGCACGTCGGGTTTTCACCGACCAGGCAGACACTGCTTGCACCAAGCGCGAAGCGAAACGTGAGGTGTTGGGCGAGCCGCACAAAGGGTGAGCCGCATCCTACAAAGAATCGTTTTAGAGGCGGATTTCTTGCATGCGGATGACAGCGTCAATGAATCGATTTATTTTCTGGTGTGGCCACTTACAGAAGGGGGCGGGGACGGGGGCGGGGGCGGGGACGTCGGGGGGGGGGGGGGGTTGGTGGCCAGAAAGGTGAGGGTGGTATTGTACCAATCTGACAGGGAAAATAAATTACGTTTGATGTTCACATCAGAGTCTAAACGGGTACATGCTACTATGCAGCGGCCCGGGAGTTCGTAGAGAAATATGCATATCTCCATACAGGGGATGTTTTGGAACATGTTATTACCTGCTGGCTTGCGCAGTCACATTTGACACAAATATGGGGGGCGGAGGGCGGTTGCAACATTGTACGTAGGAGGTGTACGCGAGGCGACTATGTAACGGCCCGGGAGTTCTAAGAGACAATATGCGTGCCTGCGTGAATTCAGGGGGTTATTCGGAACATGTTCCCGGTGGCTTCCACGCTCTCATCTAAACACAGTAAAAAAGTGTGCGAGTGGGGGGGAGGAGGAGTTGGTCGCGAGGAAAGTGTCGGTTGTACTATTAGACGAACAAGATATGATAAACAAGATATGATGAACAAGATATGATAAACAAGATATGATAAACAAGATATGATAAACAAGATATGATAAACAAGATATGATAAACAAGATATGATAAACAAGATATGATAAACAAGATACGATGAACAAGATATGACAAACAAGGCATGATAAACAAGACATCAATAACAAGAAATGATGAACAAGATACCACTCTTTCATTGAAAATAAGGACATTTTGGATCAAATATTCATTTCAAAGACGGGCCTTACATGTAAGGGGCTGGCGGATACTCCAAAACCGAAAACCAAATTGAAAAAAAAGGAGGAAATCGAAAGGCAAAACAATCGAACTCACCTTGCCGGAGTGCAGAGCAGCAAGAACTGCTGAAACTCTTTTCGGCTTATCTTCCCGTCGTGGTCCAGATCTGCCCTCGACATAAGTTTCCTGAAAAATTCCAAAAATGAAAAAACGAAAAAAAAATGAAAAAAAATCTCACGTTAAAAACGTGGGCATGTCCCACCCCGCGCGACACAAAACAGGTGAAAACCATTTTGAAACTGAACCCATGTTTTCGGGGGGGGGAATACTTGGAACTGTGACAAATCGGACAGGTCATCTGACAGATCATCGATTGCCACTTCCATGATCTAGGTCTTTCAAGGCAGACATATTCCCGGTCTACTGTACGAAGTATTATTTGGCTCATGTCCGGGTGGGAGCTGTGTAAACTGCATAATCTACTGTAGCACACTTCTCCTGGGTGTGATCTATCTGCCCTATAAGGCAGATCCTGCGCATACATCCTCTCACTACGGCAGGCGAGGAACTAGATGATCTGTATGATCTGCATGATCTATCTGTAGATCGTGATCTGTCCGCGGTGTGCACGTTTGGGGAAAAGTTTGCAGCTGGGGAAAACGGCCAAGGGCACGATCGTCCACACGGGCTTTGAGGCGGGCTACACCTGTCATGCCACTGCCCGTGTGGTACGACAAAGAACAGGAACTGGGAGCAAAAACACAATACAGTACAGCTACATCTACGTACCGTTTTGAATGATATGGGCGCGATGTTGATCCGGAAGCACGAGCAGCTGTTGCTTTTGAACCGCTCAGACGCTAGGCGTATCGCACCCTCCCCTCCCCTCCCCTCCCCTCCCCCCCCCAGCCCTACCCTACCCTAGCCTAACCTACCCACCCTACCCTCCCCCCCCCCCCCCCCCCCCCCCTCCTCCCTTCCCCCCCCCCCCCCCCCCTCCACTCTCTCCCCCCCCCTCCCCCCCCCCCCCCCCCCCCTCCACTCTCCCCCCTTCCCTTCCCCTCCCCTCCCCTCCCCCCCCTCCCCTCCCCCTCCCCTCTCTTCCCCAGCTGCTGCTGCTGCCACACCGCGCAGAGGGCTATCTCACGTGATCTGAGCATCGGACGCGACAATATCTAGCTTGCTGAGGGCTCTCCGTATGTCCTCTTCGCGAATGAAACCATCGGCTGTGTGATCCAAGTTCTCGAACACATCGGCTAGTTGGGCCCTGCTCACAGTAAACGTAGGGTAGGGTAATGTAGGGTGGGGTAGGGTAGGGTTGGGTTGGGTAGGGTAGCGTAGGGTAGGGTAGGGTAGGGTAGAGTAGGGGAGGGGAGAGTACGGCTGAGTAGAATAGGGTAACATGCGGTAGGGCAGGGTAGGAGAGGGGATGGTAGACTAGCGAAGGGTTGAGAAGGGTTGTGTAGAGTAAGGTAGGGTAAAGTAGGGGAGGGGAGGGCAGGGGGCGGTAGGGTATGGTATGGTTGGGTTGGGTGAGGTGGGGTAGGGAAGGGAGGGGAGGTTAGGGAAGGGTAAGGTAGGGTAGGGTAGGGTAGGGTCGGGTAGGGTTAGAGATAGGTACGGCAGGGCAGGGTAGGGTAAGGTAGGGCAAGTAAGGGTAGAGTAGGGTAGGGTAGGATAAGGTAGAAGGGCAGAGTAAGGTAGAGTCGGGTAGGGTAGGGTAGGGTAGGGTAAAGCAGAGTAGGGTAGGGTAGGGTAGGGTTGGGTAGGGTACGGCACGAAAAAACAACAACAACAACAACAACAACAACATCAACCATGAGCTAGCCTTGCCCCTCTTCTTGAGTACACACGCACCTTCGGTGAAGAGCTAGCTTCTCGAACTCTGAGAAATGAATAACGCCGTCCTCGTTCGTGTCAAAAACCGAAAACAGCCCCTCTACATGGTCCGCCTTCGACGGCAGCTCCAGCGTTTGCAAACCACTTCTGACCTATTTTATATTATTAGTGGCGACAGACGAGGGGAGGCGGTAATGGCGACAAGCCAGCGGCGTTTTTTTAGGGGCGGAGGGGGGATGGGAGGGGAGGGGGAAGGAGAGGGGGTACGGGGGGAGGGGGAGGGAGAGGTGGGACGGGAGGAGAGGGGGGGGGAAATGGGGAGGTGGGGGGGGGGATGGGGGGGGGGGGGGGGGGGGGGGGGGGGGGGGTGGAAGGAGGGAGAGAGTGAGGAGGGGTATTCTTTACGAACGAGGGACTTACCGCAGCGGAAGTCCACGTTGCTGAAATACGCTTGGCCTTTGCGTCATGTTCTTCTCGTACTATTGAAGAAGACAATGACAACACAGATGAACCCTAAGCTTAAGGTTGCCGTATGGGCAACATTAATCGTGGGAGATCAGAGCCACCATTAACAACACTAGCAAATACCACAATTAGTACTAGCATTAATACTACCCTTACTGCCACACTATTACACTATTATACTATCATACTATCATACTTCTCTTGCCACTTCTGTTCCTCCCCATACTGATAACCCTACTACTACCACCGCTACTACTACTACTGCTACTGCTACTACCACTACTACTACTACTACTACTACTACTACTACTACTACTACTACTACTACTACTACTGCTACTATTGCTGCTGTTGCTGCTACTACTACTACTACTACTGCACTACTACTACTATTAATACTACCACTACTACTACTACCACTACTACTACTACCACTACTACTACTACTACTACTACTACCACTACTACCACTACTACTGCTACTACCACTACTACTACTACTACTACTACTACTACCACTACTACTACTACCACTACTACTACTACTACTACTACTGCTGCTGCTGCTGCTGCTGCTGCTACCACTACTACTACTACTACCACTACCACTACCACTACTACTACTTCTACCACCGCTTGTACTTGATTGACTAAACAGTAAGTTGAATTTCACGCGGCGCAACTTCATATTTACCAACAAAAAAATGTTTTTTTGGGGGTGTGTGCCAAGCTGCTGCTGCTGCTGCTGTGGGGAGTTGTGACCGTCACATCACTACCGCACGTCGCCGCGCTTCCGATTCGACCGAGCCCAAGCGACGAGCTGTTTCTGTCTCCGCGAGGCCCCTCGCTTAACGTCTGCAGGGGACGCCGCGGCGAGCCCACGAGTAGCGACGCTTCGACGATGCTACGGCGAAATAAGATGCAAGACAAATCCCTCCTCCTCCTGCTGTCCTCTCGCTTGCTTCGGTCGCATGTCCAACCCCACAAACGCACGCCGTTGCACCCGCGTCGCCCACGGCCGCTTGGCAGGCTTTCGCCTCTCATCTGCAGCGCCTGCTCTGTGTCCCATAACTAAAGCAGCAGGAGAGTGACGAAGCGCTCCCTGCTCTCTGCTGCTGTGGCCTGTGTTGGCGCTGTGCTATCATATGGCACGCTTGCTGTAGTACTTACGAGCAACTGCTCGTCGTGCAGGCAGAAAAAAAGCAGATGTGGTTCCAGGGTGTCGCGTTTGAAAAAGTTGTTTTTCGACGCCAGCAATGTCCGCTGTGTGGTACCACTCGTACACGACGGTGGTGAGGTATTGGAAGCCTGGTCGGGATATCTTCTGCCTTGAGACCGCGCGACAACAGCGCGGCAGATTACAACGGCGATGAGGACAGCACCAAACCACTCCCACCGTCTAACATCCGCGAACGCACACAGATGACGATAATAGTTTGCAATTGTCCCGCCTCGCGAATTCCTCTGCCGACAGCTACACCAACGGACATACCTAGAATACCCTACGTTTTTGCCGGTATGGTATACTGCTGCAAGATGCAATAGCCGCGGCACACGAACACCATCTAGATCTTTCAGATCATATAGGCAGACCAGCGATATATATATATATATATATATAAATACGTGTGTAGATATATGTGTATATACAAGGTTCCCCTTTGGGACTAAGGTTGAGTTGAAGTCCCGGGGGTGCCGCAAGCTAAAAGGGAGAACATAGCACGGAAAACGTTCGTTCCTCGTACGTGCTGTACCAGCTACTCGTACGTAGCCACCGGGCAAGAACCAAAAAAAAAAAAACACCGAAAGCCCTTGAAAGCTAAAGAACAAGGAAGTACCGACAGCCACCGGGCAAGCAAGAGTAACCGGGCAAGTAACCCCGACCGACCAGCCCAAACAAGTTGATAGTTGCTTACTTCTTGGGCTAGTTGTTTTCCGCACGTTGCCTCCTATCGGCTTCTGGCGCCAAAAGCTAGCCTAGTCGCACCTGAAAGCTACACACACTTAATCGTACCGACCGCATGGTACGAAAGCTTAGTTGTATTTATATATATATATATATATATATATATATATCCCGAAGGGTTTAGATAATGAACTGGGGATATGATCTATATATCTGTCCCATGTACTAATCCTTCTCACCTGCTCCCGGTTGACGTAACCGACCTCGTGTCGATCAAGATGCGAGAACACGTTTCGCACGACATCCTGCCAGTCCCGACGGGATGTCAAGACACCGCAGAAACGACCAAACAAATGGAAACACGCGAAAGGGTTGGGGTTGGGGTTGGCTACTATTACGAAAATACAGATAGCGAACGCCATGTCTGGTACATACTAGAGCTACTGTATGAGTCCGCAGGATTTCACGACCGATTAGTAATCGGTAGGTAAATGCTGTCAGCCAACTCGCTGACTTATTATCCGGCAAGACAGCGGGCAAAGCGAGCTTATTGCCATCCGACTTGCCGATTTAAGTCAGGCCAGAGCGATTTTAGCCAAAATCAGGGCCGGCCGCCAAAAAACAAAAAAAAATGTATCCCGCATGCAAAAATCCTTCCCAAGAGTATGGAAATCCAATGAGCCGAATAGTCGATACCTCCGACAAACGACTACTAGTCCGAAAAATAACGCCAGTAGTTCGCCACTTAAGTCTTGCCGACCAAGAGAGCTATTAATACAATTATTAATAGGCTATAGTGCGAAGTCTACTGTGTTGTACCGTACGTATTTGTAGGTCCAAATCACCTTGAACTTTTCAAGCTCCTCCTCCTCGTCGTCCACCTCCGGCTCCTTGGCTATGCTCAGGGTCCGCTTGAGGACCATGCTTCTTCTTCGCACGGCCCGGGCAATCCGAACGTAAACTTCGGGAACAGTCTCCCGAAGGAGGGGACGGACGCCTGAGAAAAAAAAAAAAAAAAAAAAAACGAAAACGAAAAACGAGAACGACACGAAACGAAACGAAAACGAAAACGAACCAAAATGAAACTAAACCAAACCAAAACGAATCGAAACGAAACGAAAACAAAACGAACCAGACCAAAACGAAACGAAACGAAACGAAACGAAACGAAACGAAAACGAAAACTAAATGAAACAAAAAGAAACGAAACGAAAACGAAACAGCATGAAACGAAACGAAACGAAAAAAATTCACAAACCGGACAGATCATCGATTTTCAAGTCTTCCCAAGGAGAAGACGTCCGGCCGGAAACAATGAAGAAAAACAATTACCGAAACAAAAACGAAAATTGACGAAAAAAAAAAAACGAACACATCGGACAGATTACCCATTCCCTAATTATGATCAGATAGATAGATTATTCCAGATCTTCAAGATCAAAGCTCTCTCATCGTATTCACGGGTCGAAGCCGCAACATCTGCGTGATCTACAGTAGGAGGGACCCGTTGCAGACAAAATAGATCGTCGCTCTTTCCCTTTGCAGTCCCACAATACCGCCAAAAAAAGAGAAGACGAGCGAGTGTGGTCAGGTCAACCGTCTTATCAACCGTCCTCTTGAGACATGGTGTGAGCGTGCCGTACAACGAGAAGAAGCATGCAACCCGCGCGTCGTGCAACTCCTTGCGTTGAAGACGTGTGGCGGGTACGGGACTCCATCTTTACACCTTTGCAATACCGCAACCCAGCAGCTCGGGCGGGTTGCTTCGTGCACCCGTCGTCACTTTTTTGGCGACATTTAATCCCCAACTGATCGAGTCCGAAGTGAAGGGAGGGGAGTCCACCTATGATCGAGGAATCGCTGCTGTGTACGATGTACGATACAACGAGAGTTGCTTGCCACGTACCAGGTACTCGAGAAAATGTTTGATGTGCACTGTGTACAATACGAATCAACTAATCCTAACGCTAACCGTGACCCTAAGGCATATCAGAGCAGCCCTAACCCTGATCCTAAGCCAATCAGACCAAATGTCGAATAAGTGGTGAGCTCTACCGGGTGCCACTGTTCGAACACAGAATAACCCCAACCCTGAGGCAATCAGACCCAACCAACAATTGGTTATCACCGGTTCCTTCGTCTCTTACACGGCCTGCTTTAACCCTTGTGTCGATTGATTTTCTGCCCCAAACGAAGACCTGACAAGATCAACTCGGTGTCGAACTCTGTGCTCAAAGCGTCAAGCGCGAGTTGCAGTAGCCGTTGGGGTAATAAAAGGTGCGAAAGATTCACGTCATGAGGGGATTCCGCCATATAACCCGAACACCTTTCGGGGCCCCTTATATAGCGCCCGACGCACCGCAAGGCCGCAAGGGGATGGATGGTCCATTCCGAGTGTCCTCTGGGTTAAGCGGCGTAATTTCCGTATCTTGAGCCGTTTTTTATGCGGGACAATTTTGTTGAGGCTAAAAACAGAGTTTTTTTTTTGTTCAAGTTAGTTGTTGGCCAGTATTAAAGCGAGGAAAATGAGCCGTCTCTTCTCGGAACGAGTCTGACTACTCTCGAATCGGTTACCCAGAGGAGTCTTCCGCTCCTGGAGGGTCGCAGTTGGGAAAATATCGTACTATGAACAGCTCATTTTTTACGGGACTAGCCAGAAAGGTGGAGGCGGAACAAAATGGGCCCTCTGTTTGACGGCCATTTTTATTTCTACGATCATAAAGAAAATTCAACTATAAATAGTAGCTACTGCTGAGTCCGGAAATCTCGGAGCTGCGACTCTCGAAAAGCGAGAAGCTGATCTGGGTACGTCTCCGAGGGTAGTCAGACTCATTCCGAGAAGAGCCGGCTCGATTTCCTCGCTTTAATACGGGCCAAAAACCAACTTGAAAACCCACCGACAAAAAAAAATCAGTCTGCAACCTCAACAGGAATGTCCGGCACAACAAAACGGCCTTATTATGTACTTGTCGGCAGGGTGCTGGGCAGCGATGTCAGGAAACAGCATTTTGACCCCTCGACAGACTACAGCTTTGCCTTGATATGCCGTGGCCGACACCAAACTGCAAGGCTTTTAGTGTTGAACACTCGGCCCTACATCGCTTGACAGCATTTTGCGTTGTTTGACACGTATCTCCTGACATCATTGGCCCTGGATGGTGGAAAAGTCTCTCTACGACAAATGTTCTGCTGTGCCGCCCTCGCGCACTGGAATGCGTCAACGATAATATCATATATCTCTACCGCACGTGAACGTCTCACTCATACCTGGTATGATTTCTAGATACCACTGATGTGTTCGGAAATGTAAGGATCGTTTCGATCTTCGTATACATACCTTCACAGTCCAGCATGACCGTACATTAACAAGTGTTCTCATATATATCGACATTCATAGATGCAACGCCTACATTGTCTGCCAAGAAAGAGCCCAACAAATACACACTCAGAGACCGTCTAGTAATGCAGTGTTCTTGCATCAATATTTGATATTACGGGGGGACCATAGTTAATAGGACCTACGGTACACACGAAACACCCATATATTTCCATATCTTTACTAACAATATTTGGTCCTATTTACTATGGCCCCCCGTAATAGTTGCAACGCCTACATTTTCTACCCTCTCATAAAAAAAGAACTCAACAAGAAAACTCAACCTGATTTTAAGGGGAAATAAGGTACTCGAGAGCGGTTGTACTGGAGATAGTGCGGAACACACCCTCTCGTTAAATAAGAAATCAATCCTGGGCCAGTATCCCGGTTTCTTAGTTTATTAGAGGGTCCGTACACTCAACCAATTTGGACAGAAATGTAAGGAGCGTCGGGTATTGCTAAGGGCTGGGCACTGGTTGACTCAGTCAGTAGCGATTGTACTGTCGTCAAAATCAATCCGTACACTGGATTCCAGCAGTATTATAACTGTCTCTCCTCTCTCCTCTCTCTTGCCGAAACGCATTTAGTGGGTTTCCGTACTATAACACGGCGTGTTTCTTGGACGTACGTACGATAAAAACTGGTACTGACGAAAATACTGCCCAAGTCAATCAGTAGATTACTTCTGCCAGTACTGCGTAAGTGCCCAGCCCTAATATTGATTCATGCCTATATAGTATTGATTCATGTCTATACACCAACGGTGCTTGCATTTCCGGCCAGAGTTCACATGCACTGGATATCATACATACACAGCTCGCAGCAAGCACGCGGCATGTTTTTGTTTTGGTAACATGGGTGTAAAGTAAGAAACAGGAAAGCTGGCCTAGACTGGACTTCATACCGGCGAGTAGGCGTGTATATACTATGACACTGCTGCATTCAGTATAGACGACTACAGAGGGGGTTACGTTTTAAGAGAGGGGTTTGACATACAAAAAAAAACTCTTGAACAAGACCCTCTCTTAAATCGATTCAAGATAGGTTTTCCCTCAAACGGAGATCTCGGCTTTAGACTTTCTAGGACTCCAATCCCGTTTTGGGGACTACCTACTTCTACTTCTAATTTCAGTGGTTTGTCCTCAAAATGAGAATGCAGTACTAAAAGTAAACCGAATACATGGGTTTCAGACAGCCTGTGGGTGGAATGAGGAGCGCTGGAAGGGACGCTTGTGCCGTGTTGCCTAATCGAAGCGTTTATAGAGCTTTCTACAAATATTTTCACAATATTATCGCGCGTTGCACGACCAACAACATCCAGCACGGTACCTCCTCGTTGTGCTTCAAGACATTTTATTATTCCGTCGTCTAATACTGACTGTACTGCTGTACATACCGTATCATCTGAACATAACATAGAGGCCAACAGTACATAGGAGGACACGTGCTCGTCACACACGTCACGTTCCGGCAGCAAAAAAAAAAACAAGCAAAAAAGACAGCAAACCGCATACTGCTGTACTGCTTTCGTACCGTATATACCTTGCTGTACAACTGCTACTCTCTCAAGCACCTACATCCGTCCTATACACCCAGCGACAGACATACGACACGCTAGTAACAGGCCCTTCGAAGACGCAGCCCCAGCAGCAGCAGGGTTTTGAGGTAGAGTCCTTGCGGTTGTTGGAGTCGTGACGCATTCGTGACAAACACGCTGCAGAGGGTCCGGCAAGAGGGTCCGGCAAACCGCACAGTCCATGAAAAGGATACTGCGTGTAGCCTCCGCAGATACGACATTATTTATGGTTCGTATACAGCGGAGGGCCGGCGTATGGGTCGGCGCGGCCTTGCAAAGCGAACCCGCCGCGCAAGGCATCGTGCTGCGGCGTAGCTGTGAGCTGCTACTACTGCTGTACTACCGCTGCACGAACCGACAGGTTAATATTTTCGGCTGAAAGAGTGGCAGGGGGGGGGGGATTAGCGGTGGATTCGGTTCAAGAGAATCATCGTCCTTGTAGGATTCCAATCCCGTTTTGGGGATAAACGACTTAATATGTAAGTAAGTTGTCCCCAAAACGGGACTGAAGTTCTAAAATGGGTACACTAGGAGAGTGGTGTGCCAGTCCATTTTGACCTCTCTTAAAACCGGCAATTCTCTTAAACTGAGCTCTCTTAAAAACCGTAGCCCCCGCTGCACCGAATTTCTTGTTTTCCAGGAAATATACCGCCTGTTTTGGTTGGAGCTGGTACTGCTGTATATCTAAGGTGTCCTGTACGACCGGCACAAGTGCCGAACATGTACTGTAATAAGAAACAGGAAAGCTGTTCCAGGCTAGATTTCTTATTTTGTGAGTCGGTGCATTCTGCACTAACTACAGCAGTACGTATGAAGAGTACGTATGAAGACTCCCGAACTGCTCGTTTCCCCGTAATTTTCAGCCTACGTTTCTTACTGCTCGTTTTCTCAGTACGTAGGTGTCCTGCACGATCTACTACTGCACTGCTGCTTTACAGCAGTAGAGCATTCATGCACCTGGTACTCTTCCACCTTGACCTCCGGAGCGTTGCTTGAAGTCCAAGGGGGAGACGTCAAACGCTCGAGGAGGGACAGCAAGAGAGAACAACCGCAAAACGCGGGAGAATAGGCTGCAGCCGCGATGGTATACTGACTATTGTAACCTGGTAACATAGGGCAACACCTCAAAAGAGAGCCGACATACAGCAGTAGTACTGCTGGAGCGTGCCGCGCAGTGCAGCAGCGTCGGTTGTTCCTTGGTTCGCGAGCACGATCGGCGGCTGAGGTGTGCTTGGTATACCAGCATATTGGGTGCGTCGTACAACTGTAGTGTTTTGCCTGCTGGATGCGTTCGTCAGTGACCCAATCGAATCTCAGCTGTTGTGTCCTGTTGTGCTGAGACGTACTGGTAGCTGTGGAAAGGGTCCCACTACTGCTGCTACTGCTGCAGTCTAGGGCTTTGCCACCAAGGTAACCACAACTCGTGGCCGCGTTGGCGGAGACGATCAGTTCAAGCGGATCTCTGCTACAACAGTGGCCCAGACACACGGCGCCCTGGTCATCTCAAGCTTGTAGAGTACAGCCGCAGTGCCGCTTGCCTTTCAAAAAGCGGCCAGACTGTTACAGGCCTCTGATCAGAGGGAACCGATCATCCAGCCGCAACCAAGAGTGACTGTCAACACCTTACCTTTTGCGCGTGAAGGCCAGTTTCAACGGCGATTTCGTCGCAGCGTTTCCAACGCACTTTGAGTCCGGCTGCGGTACGTACTCTCCCTGGGCCCTCGCTGAGTTCTAGGCGCTCTCTGGCCCAACAACAGCAACTGCAGCAACTTGGAAAAAGGACGTAAAAGTTGAAAATAGGGGAGTTCCATCAATTTCAACTGGCGTTCTATTTTAACGGTTTCGTTTCGTGCTTCCGTCGTGGATCTCTCTTGCTCTCTTGGAACAGGATGGAATCCGATCTCCATTCCTTTCCAGCATCCTTCGACTCAAGGGCACGGTCGACCTTATCCTATCTGTTTGAAGTATGGATCCAAGCGTAACCACGGCAACATAAAAGAATGCCGAGCAACTGACAAAGGAAGCAGAAAGAAAGAAGCCTGCGGGTACGATGAGCTCGCTGTTTTTCGACTACCCGTGCAAGGCGGGTGACAAGGATGAGAGAGCCGTGGCGACGGATCTTGCGTGGTGCAAATGCGAGAATATTCTCGCCTGCGTGCTGGATAGCGGTCGAGTGGCCATCTTTCAGGACGAGGTGCGCGTGCTCAAGCTGGTGAAGAGAGTAAACTGTTTGTGCTTGTTATTCCGTTGAGGTATTTGTCCTGACGGCGTTGTTGCATTTCTACACAGCTCGGCGCTATTTCGTGCTGTATCACCGTGGCAATCGGACGGTCAAAGGTCTTCTTGGATCTCGAGGCGATGCCACGTATATACTGCTTGTGTACGTACCGGTATGAGCACTCGTATCACTCCGTCCGTAATGTAAGGCCCCTATTGTATTGGTATAAGTACCCGATTATTCCCTAAATTTCCGGACAGATTGGTGCCTCGCCAGATTATTCGGCCACTTGAAGGAGAGCTTGTTTATGGTATAATATGTGTGAACGCCGTATTATATCATGCAGAAAACAATGATGCAGCAGTACACGTACACGTCCGGTACGTAGCAGACTTTTAGTTAATGGGACGCTTTGTATGCACAGCGAGCACGCCAGTCCCGAGTACCATCTGACATATACATCGTACAGTATTGATGGTACGTGCCGGTATGTGCTTTGCGCCTACCGTGATGTACGTACCAGTATGGATTTCGTCCACCGTACATATCACATGATTGCCTTCATTCAAATCTCTCATTCAAGGAGCATGCTGGAACTACAGTAAACAGACGAGCAATTCATCCACGCACCAGCCAGACCACGATGTGCTGTACGGAAGTCATCATCTAGACTGAGTTTGCCGTGATGAGATCCTGTGCAAGAATACCAGCATCATGCAGGTATAACCCGGGTGGCAAGCATGTGCGCAAGAAGAGTCGTGTCATACAGACCCTACGCGAAGAACAAACATGATCTGTATCATCGTGCAGATGATGTGACGTAAATCAGGAAAGCGTATCTTCCCTGAAAGGTCTTTAAAGTAGGTCGCGAAACGGGGGCCTGATTGATAGGCCTGCCCGATGTGCGAACCAATGCTTCCGATGCAACGCAATGCAAGCGGAACGCACTCTGTGCAAGCACGCAAAACGTGGCCGAGTGATCCGGCCTCTCCAGAACGAGCTTATTCCCTGTAGGAGCTCGAAATGTCGATCCATTCTTGGCCGCACCTTTTCACCGTGATATAAAACGTGTACAAACTGCGATTGCACAGAAATTGGGTGCGTAGTTCCTACTGTAGAGCTGTGCGTCGGCAGAATTTCACGCCTAATTACAAATGGGCAGGTTCCATGAATTAGCCAACTAACTGACTTCGGTCGGTCAGTCGGCAGACGAAGCCAGCTGATGGCCAGCCGACATGCCAACTTAAGTCAGGCGAGCGAAGCAAGCCAAATAAGTCCTTTCCGGCCGAGGGGGTCCCGCCCAAAAACGAAAACAAATGTATCTCACATTCTACAAGCCTTCCTACGAGAATGAAAACCCAATACCCTGGTAAGTCGGATATTTGGCACGACCAGGAAACGACCATTAACAGCTGTTTCTAGTTGGTGACTTCGTCCTGCTTCCCATTTTCGGCGGGCGCCCAGGGAGCTGAGATACCGGCGGCTTCCATCATGAGGGACAAACGGCAGAGGGCTAGCGCCATGGACTGGTCGCCAAGAGGGAGGGTGAGCGCTTATCTTCGACCTTCGACCTCGAACAAACGTTTCCATTGCTACGGCCAGAGCTGCCGTGTCCCGTACGAAGAGTTGCAGTGAGCCCTTCCACCTCCTCCGAATTTGACTCCAAGCTCGACAAACAAAAAAATATGTTTCAAATATTACAGTTGACGGTTTGTTGACGGTTTCGTTTTGTCCTGCGAAGAATTGCTGTGAGAGCTTCGTCCGTCGGTCTCGAAAACATATTTGTTCAGACATCACAGTCAGCGGTTTTGTTGTGTCCTCCGAAAAATAAAACGTGTGAGCGTTTGGCCCGTCGGCCTCGAGCATATATTTCAAATCATCGACAATATCAGCGGTTTCGTGGTGTCCTCCGAGAAAAATTCAGTGAGCGTTTCGTCCGTCGTTCGGCCTCGAACGAATATTTTAAGCATCAACATTAGTCAGCGAGGTTTTGGCTTTGCGCCCTCCGAAAATTGTAGTGAACAACGCTTCGCGCGCCATCCTCAAACAATTTTTTCAAGCATGTACGAGCCGCTACGGTGGGGGGGCACTTTTCAGCCCAAACATTTCTCAGTGACACGGAAATCCTCAACCATTGCAACTCTCAAAATATCTATTTCATACCGTTGGATTCGACGTGTGTAAAATTGTATCATTGGGTCCGAAGTGTGCAAGATTGTACCGTTGGATCCGAAGTGCGGAATATTGTACTTCTGCAAGACCGGTGCTTGGCACCATATCTTGAGGCGGTCTTCTATCTCAGCGTTATAGCCCTGACCCCTGGTACTCTTTCTGTATGCGCGAATGCGCGTATTACCCCGACGGAAAGGGGGGGGGGGGGGGCATTGATGGGTGCCATTGCTTGAGGCGGGCTGTAAAAACATCAGCGTTATTTACGCTGACCCCTGGTACAAGTTCATAGGCCCATGCACAGAAAAAAAAAACTGACCAAAAAAATCCTCTCCCGGCGGAAGTATAAGGATAGTTTAGACATTAGTGTGAAGACTAGTCGGTCTACACATGTCCGCTGACAATGGTAAGGCTCACTTTGGGGGGGGGGGGGGGGGGCGCTAAGAAACTTGTTTGAAGAAAATGTGGTCAGGGACGAATGCTACACTGAATTCTATAAAAAACAGGGTATTTATGGCCAGGGTTGAGCGAAGATGGTGCCGCAGAAATATTCTGAGGCTTGCTCAGGTTAGCTTGTTTCTTCTTGGCAGGCCCATGCTATAATCGAATAGTAATCTGTGCGTGACTCATCACTCGTTTGTGTTTCCCTGCCTAATTATTTCCCCTCGCAGCTGCTAGCGATAGGGTGGATGGACGGGCAGGTCTCGGCGTGGAACGTGATGGAGGCTCTGCACGAAAACGCCTCGTCCTGCGCGTGCTCGAACCAGGGGGTACACAAGCAGCCAATCACCGTCATTCTCTGGAATCCGTCGGGTACCAGGCTCGTCACGGGAGACAAGGCAAGAAACAAAAACTCGCTCCTCGACGAATAGGCGTAAGGGAGTATCAGCGGCGGGGAACGAACTTGCTTTCGCGGCGGTGTTCCCAGGTTTTGTCTACGAGCGGATTTCGAGAGGTTCTACGACGAAACAAAACTAATAGGGACCCCTCTTTGGAGTTACCTGTGTAAGATGCATCCTATGGTAGGGTGGTGCAACTAAAATTTCCGAAGCTTTCCTGACTTAAGGAGGTCTGTATCTCACCCAAAAAAAAAAAATGGAGAAAATATGGGCGCTTATTCCGAAGAACAGCCCCCATGGCCTACGTATTGATGAATAATATTTTGCAAAATACTGCCCGGTATACAGATTTGGTAGCTCTTCACAGAAGAAGCGAGGACTGCAGTCTTGTTTCGGGGACGAAGTACTAAGAATTTGCGTGGTTTGTCGTCCAAACGGGAGTACTTTCATAAAACCTACGTCAGTCAGAAGCAATTTGGCCGAAACTTGACGCCTCTATCATCGTAGCACGCGTCTGAAGCGTCCTCCGTCCGCCCGTCACGGTCTCGAAACAACGATCCGAGGACCGGCGATTATTTTGTGTTCGACCAATCTAGACTAGCCACCACCACCATCGCACACAAGTTAACGATAGCTTCACAAATATCCTCTTTTTTTCCGCGAATTCCTAGCGACAGCTACTGCCACCGCTGTATTTCTGCTCCGTGTGGTCTGGTGGTATCGAGGCATGGCGGTTTTAGGGGTCTGGTATGATACGGCCCTAGCACGATATCTCGTACCGGACAATGTAGCATCAAGATGATCTACTGTAGGGCGTTTTCTGTCCCATGTTTAAGTTCGTTCACACGTCGGACAGATCAGATAGATCACCTACAGATAAATCACCTACAGATAAATCATCTATATCCTAACCTGCCGTAGTGAGACATTGTACAGGATCTGTATAGTGCAGATCCAAGCCAGGAACATGTTCCAGGCCACGCAGGTTTCTGTTTTCCGCTTCCCCCCCGGCAACATGAGCCAGAGCTTACAGATCAGCAATTCGTTTGCCCTGAGAGATCTAGATCTAGATCATGAACTGTGGGAATGATCTGTATAATACATGATCTGTAGATGATCTGTTTGATGATGTCGAGAATTTTCGTGTGTTGGTTGTACCTGTGCGTCCATCTGTGTGTGCCCGCGTCTACATTGACACCGCCATGTCTGTGAGACGACACGCACAGCCGACTCTCACCCAGGATTCCGTGTCCGCTCCCAGGCAACGTCATCTCGGGTGCGCGGCCACATGCGGAGGGATCACGGCAACCTTAGTTCGTCTACTACGGAGGACCATTGTAAACAGGACCTACGTTAAACACAAAAACCTATATATTTACCTATCTTTGCTTACAATATTTGGTCCTATTTACTCTGGTCCCCCGCAATAGAAACACCGTAAAGACCGTTGGTTTCGCACAGTGGTGGATGCGATCGGTTTTTATAGCGCTCTTGATAGTTTTCTCGGCAAGGGTAAGGATGCTTGCTGAAGTCGTACCGGGTACGGGAATATATTCGGAGGGCTCTCTCTCTCGACCAGATATTCCCGATAACACCTTGTTCGGTATTGGCACAAACCTTAACCTTCCCGTTTCCGGGAAAATCGAGCGTTGAAAATCGATCAAACCCTTGTGCGAACTCAACCCTCTTTTTCGGTACTACTGTAGCTAAGTCTTATTTGCCCTACCTGGAAACATTTTCCTTTTCTGCGCGAGCGTATAGTATTTCCACCCGCTGCTGCTGCTATGAAAAAAAGTCAAGGTATTCCTTACAAATGGACCGCCAATCCCAGCCGTGAAGACTCGTCAGCCAGCGTATGGTCTGTGAGACCCGCCGTCAAGGATGATCTTCGTAATGGTTGGCGTTCCTGCCGGATGTTGGCGTCGTGTCGGCAGGTTAGAATCTGTGGTCGCCATGACCTACTGCAGATAATGATCTACTTCTCCGAGATGTGAAACCTTCCAAACAATAGTGGAGATGATACGCAGTGACCCGTTGACTTACGTTGACCTCCTCTTGCTGCTGTTCGCGTCATGTGTTGGCAGGGAGGGGTGGTGTGCGTGTGGAAGGCGGACTCGAGGGGAAACATGGCGCCGTCGGTACAGTACCGACGGAAGAACACCAGCATCACGGCGGTCGTGTTCTGCGGCGGCGGACCGTCACACTCCACCGACGCCTTGGCCCAGGTACGGCGGTCTCCTGGGACGATTACAGCTCCCAGGCCTGTTTGCGGGTCGGGCCGGGTCAAACCTCGTGGATCAGGTCGGGGAGGGGGGGGGGTGCCCACCCCGCGCACAACCGGAACTAAAGGCGGCAGCGGAAGCCTTGTGAACGAATAACCTGCGAACAGGAAAGGATCGATAATGATCGTCCAACAGTAGAGCTCCGATTAGCCGGATATATAGCTCACGAATAGTAGTAGTTTTGGGGAATGTTTGTAAGTGATAAAACGTGGAAGCTCATGCCATTAATACTGCCTTGTTGAGGATGGCAAACGCTTTGGCAGTAGCAATGAGACGTTCCATATATCCGTTGTACCCACAAATTCTACAGTCGACAAAGAAAGTGTCCACCCAATGCGTGACAAACACGAGACACCCCCCTCCCCCCCCCCCCCCCCCCAATATGATGTGCTGGAAGGCGTTTTCCCCCCCTCATTTTTCTTCGCGACGGAGGCCGGCGCCGTCTGCTACGCGGACGATCTCGGACACTGCTCGGACGTCCAGCAATTGTCGTCAGCGGTGGACAGGCTAGTGTTTTATGAGGCGGAGCGTCGGCTGGTGGTCATCACGCGCTCCCTACTTATGACACAGCTCCAGGTCTGTGCACGCAAGCGTATCATTCATAGGCGGACTACATTATTATTGGCATAGTTTCGTCGCAATATTCAGGTCTGATTGATAAATACTGCTGTAGAATATTGCATGTCTGAAGTCATGGGTTCAGGGTATCTCTTTTATGTGTGGGTGGTAAGTACGATTGGAACGAGCGCTATTATATATTGTCAGGCGGCTTATGGAACAATGATAATCTTGATATATAGGTACTACGGGAGCACATGTATACGTACCGTACATTTTATTTTATTTTATTCAGCAAATTTTACTTTCCGTGGCAACTATTAACAGTATTATACGAACACTAGTACAGGAGGCCTTAGCCTCGGCTGCCTTTTGGACAAGCCGTGGGTGGTCACAGGTGTCGCACCTTTTACTATTCTGCCCTGATTTATAAGGAACGGCTGTTTATTATTACTTAACCGACAAGCCGTGGTCACAGGGGTCGCACCTTTTACTACTCTGCCCCGATTTATGAGGAACGGTTGTTTATTATTACTTAACTAACACGGTCCTAGCACTCACGGATTACCTACAGCAGTAGCATGTACGATTCATTTTGTTTGATACGTTGTTCCCGAAACATTTGGGGTGGAACCAATTTTGGCTGTGTGTCTTGTGGTCTGTTTTCCTGCACAAAAAAAAAACGACCTTAAGCCATGGAACCTTCTCAAGAGTTAACCCAACCCCATAATGACTAACTACCCTGGTACCCTGTAACTATGTATAAGGTGGTATTTTGGCCGCTTTTTGCCATAACCATCGGAATATCCTAAAATTTCGTGGGTTGGGGTCGTTTCTTATTCATATAGGAGACCGACCAAAAGCAACCCAACCAAAATTGTTTTCAAGGTTCAACCGAAGTCTTCGCAAAACAGCCTAATAAAACGGTCCGTAGATACAAGGAACAAGGAACGTTCAGGTATTCATCTCAATACTCAAACGGTCCTCGTGTTTCCAAAATCAAGAAACGAACACAGGCCGTAAAAAAAACGACCGATCGGACTCCGTTTCATCCTCGGTTGCGTAGTTCGCGCGCGAACGGTGATGAAGGAAAGACGGTATCACAAGCGCAAAAAAATTAAGCATCCATGGTTAAAGTCCTTCAAGACCACCAGCTGTATCGCTGACTCTGGCTCTAGCAACTGGTCAAATATATACTCGGTCGACCAGCAGCTCAGTAGCTCAGTAGCTCTGAAGCTTTGTAGCTCAGTAGCTCAGTAGCTAAGTAGCTCAGTGACTTACTATTATAGTAGCTCAGTGGCTCAGTAGCTCACTACTGCTGATCACTCAGTAGCTCAGTAACGCACTAGTACCTTGATAGCTCAGTAGCTTAGTAGATCACTGGTAGCTCCGTAGCTCAGATGCTCAGTCACTCAGAAGCTCAGAAGCTCAGTAGCTCAGTAGCGCACTAGTACCGGTAACTCAGTAGCTCAGTGGAGCACTGACAGCTCAGTAGCTCACTAGTAACTCAGTAACTCAGTAGCAGCTCAGTATTTCAGTAGCGCATTAGTAGCTCAGTAGCTCAGTAGCTCAGTAGCTCAGTAGCCCAGTAGTCCAATAGCCCAGTAGCTCAATAGCTTAGTAGTCACGAGCTCACTGGTAGCTCAGTAGCTCAGTAGCTCAGTAGCTCAATAGTAGACCTGTAGCTCAGTAGCTCGTTCGTAGCTCAGTAGCTCAGTAGCTCAGTAGCTCTACCGGCAGCTGGCATCCTCTAGCAGTGCGCATCTCGAACAAAACTCATGCGGCTAAATCATTGTTTACGCCCACATTTTGTTTCGTTCGAGTTTACCGACAGAGCGGACATCCTCTAATGGTGCGCGTTTCGATCACATTTTCAGTACTGTTACAGTGTTTCTTTACCGTCCCGTACGTCGCATAGGCTTAAACCTTGATCACTCACAAGCATTCCCAGAACGAAGACACTCAAGGGAAACAAAGAAGGCAACCTATTGGACTACAGTAGGTGGCCTGTTGGACTACAGTACGTAGACTATTGGGCTGCAGTACGTAGCCTATTGGACTACGGTACGTAGCCTATTGGACTACAGTACGTAGCCTATTGGACTACAATAGGTAGCCTATTGGACTACAGTACGTAGCCTATTGGGCTGCAATACGTAGCCTATTGGACTACAGTACGTACCCTATTGGACTACAGTAGACGTCGATCACTCGAATATATTCCCAGAAAGAAGCAGAAAACCAAAGGCAACCAAAAGAGGTGATAGTTACTGGTATCATTATCGTTGTTGCGTTTTGCCATCCGACAATGTGCAGCATGAGCTTCAACGTTGATCATCCAGAAACATTCCCTACAATCCCTATATAAGAAGGAAATCTAGTGGACTACCTGGTAGGCTACAGTAGACTGTTGGACTACAATAACATATTGGACTACTGTAGCTTGAACGTTGATCACTCACAAATGTCAAAAAGGAAACCGAAGCGCGAAGTTTCGCTCCTTGTTGTGTCTGCCGTCCGACTTTTTTGTAGCAGCATGAGCTTCAACGTTGATCACTCAGAAAACACTATTCGTGCGAATGAAAAACAAAACACTGTTGGCCCCTCTAATGAAAAGGTGGGAGAAGACGGAAGAGTGAGTCAGTTCATGAAGGTCAAGCTCTCGGTTTCGGCCTCGTCTGTGAGAGAAAAAGGCTTACGCGAGGTGAGGACAAAAAACATAGATAAAACCCAGACAAAACGAAATCAAGTCAAGGGGGAAGTTACTTCAGCAAGGGTCTTCTGGGGTCATGACCCGACCCGCGGGTCGGGTCACGAAGCTTCTGAAATCTCACGGATAGGTCGGGTCGAGTCGGGTCGAGTCGGGTCGAGTCGGGTCAGGTCGGGTCAGGTCGGGTCGGATCGGGTCGGGTCAGGTCGAGTCGGATTTTTTTCAAACTCTCACGAGTTAGGTCCGGCCACCCTTACCCGACCCAACCCGAACAGACCCGCCAGGTTTAACGCGACCAATTTGAGCAGCCCTGTAATATATACTACATGCCAAATAAAAATCAGGGCATTTTTATGACTCTCCACATCGGAGGCGGACGCCAAAAAAAACGTTCTACCTGGTACACTGTATTACGTATGATATGATATGTAGTAGGTGCAAGGTTTCCCTTCGGAGAGATGCATTCCGGCATGGGGTATTGCAAGGTAAAATCCGATGAAGTCTCGTGCAGCTAAAATAAACGAAAGGCTCACCAGCCCTTGAAGTTGAAGTTTCATTCTAATGCAGCCCCAAAAAAAAACGAAAAGGCATGACGACCGGCGGAACGAAATGGGTGCCTCCTGGGTGCGCGCGCTCTTTCCCGACAGAAAACCTGGGCAGGCCGGGTGTGATCTGTATGATACGGCTCCTGCACGACATATCACTACGGGAAATGTACATAGGATCTAGATAAGGATCTAGACCACGCGATCTGTCTGATATGGTGGTGTATGTGTCTATCTCTCTTTCTCTCCGTCGCACCCGGCAGGTAACCTGGGCCGGGCCAGGCCTTCTGGCGGCTGCCACAGGAGAGGGGCTGGTGAGGTTCTGGGACCTGTCCTCAGCGAAGAACTACGTGCTCACGCTGCAGTCGGGGGGGTTGGACCGCGCGGATAAGTCGACCTGCATCGGCTTCGATCCCACCAGAAGGTATGGTGACTCCGTGCGGTATGGACCGTGTAGACTGGAGGTCGGTATCTACATCATGAAATCTTGATATATCATGTGATATATGATACCAGGTATGATTTATCAACATGAATATCACTATCGAGAACAAAATGTGCAATTGTGGATATGTCATGCATATGAAGTGATACATCATATGATATGATATGATACATCATGAATATTATGTGACATAATATATGACGTGTCATATCATGTCATTTTTTTTTTCATATCATGTCACATATTATATCATATCACATCGTTTTCACACATATACATCATGAATCTTGATATATCACATACTTGTATCGTATCCATGTCATGTTTTCTTTTCTCTTATCATATCACATATCGTGTCATATCGTTTTCACACATATATCATGTGATATCGCACATCGTATCACACACATATATTATGTGACTTGATATATTACATATCGTATCCATATCATTTTTTTTCCCATATACCTGGTACCATATTACATATCATATCACATATCATATCATATCGTTTTCGAATGTGATACCGACCTCTACAGCCCACCAACAAGAAAAACCTACTGGTACCAGTACTGTAGTCTGAGCAAGCCATAGCCGCAGGGGGCGGACAAGAACGATCGACAATCGGTCCGTTGTGCGTACTGGTTCTAACCCTTGAACAACCTTGAGCAAGCAAGATGGGCTACCATACAAGCATAAGGTTTAGGTTAGAGCTCGCCGCTAAGCACGTTTTGTAGTATAGCACTTGACCACAGTATATTCCTAATTACAGTACAACACTTTATTACAGTATATTACTTGATTACAATATCTTGTACTTATTTACAGGCAGTATATCGCTTGACTACAGTATATAACTTGACTACAGCAGTATATTGCTTGATTACAGCATAGGGCCCGCCAACAAGAAACGCCTCTTACTCTGAGCAGGCCTTATAACCTTATTGCGACATCATCCCTAATCATCTTATACTTAGCCTATTATATATTGGTGGGGTTTGCCGCTGCAGTGTAGCGGTCGCCGCTGGGCACGATGTCCTAATCCAATTTTTGTTAGCACCCCCCCCCCCCAAAAAAATGAGCCTTATGTTCTTGACCGTTTTAGTACTGCAGTGTCCATAAACATAATTTTGACTTTAATTCCAAGTGTTTTGTCTCTACAATAGGATTAAGTGCACTCCTTAAGGCCTAAACGGGTTGATAGGTTGTTTTACGTTCGTTCGTGGGCCTATTATGCTTTTACCCCGGTTGAGCCGGCCTCACGGCGGGCGAGGCGGCATGCGGGGTAACGAATAGCGAATAGCACCCTGTCATATCCAACTCAAGATTTAAATGTCCACGCATCTATAGATAGATCATCGTGTAGATCAGCTAGGTCTCAACCTAGCCGTTGTGAGACGTTGTACGGGATCTGTACGGTATAGATCCAACCCAGGAAACATGTGCTGGCCCTACTACTGTAGGCCAGGAACATGACACGGCATGATGAGCTATAGATCCCACTCCGGCAGCATGAGCTACATACCATACAGATAGATCAGGCATAATAGATGTATCTGCTCTGAATGGCCGAAATCATGAAAGTGGGGAATCAATCTCTACGGGACACCTAGTAAAAGTAATCAGAACCCATCGTGTACACAAAAATCCCGTATATTCCGGTATTTTTACGAAGCATATTCGGTCCTGATTGCTACAGTAGTACGTTCCCCCTTGTTCGTGATATGTTTTGAGGTGTTGAACAATTACCACCCCCGAGATAAAAGCATCGCAAGACCTTGGGGGGGGGGGGTGGACGATACCGCGAGCGTTCCGTCGCCTCACCATGGAAAACTGAAGAGTCATGCTACTACGGTGGATTTTATAACTTGTAAAAATCGGTAAAAATGGAATATAGACGACGCGTATTACGCAGCTTGTAAAGTTGAGTATCAACCATTTAATCAGTCCAACTCACAGCTGACGTATTTCAAAAATTATAAAAACTTGAGATAATGACAAGTAGTTGAGAAAAAAAAAAAACGTCTAAGCGCCTAACTTCCTCGATTCGATTCTCAAGTCTGATAGGCGCAAAAACTATGCACTCTTCAACAGCAAGCGCACTTACTCTTGATAAAATCGAACGAGTGCAGCCGGAGTTACGGCAGAAACAACATATTTACCGCGGATTCTTCATTTTTTTCGCCTCAAACGATTGTTTTTGCCGTACCTACGGCTGTACTGGTTCGATTTTGTTAATAGTGAGTGCGTTCGGTTGCTGTTGAGGAGTACACAGTTTTTGAGCCCATCAGACTTGAACTACTTTACGAATTTAAGAAGTTAGCCACTTACACGTTTTTTTCTCAACTACTTGCCATTTTCTCAAGTTATAAAAGCCAGTGTTTTTTTTTAAAGACTACTATTAACTACCACTCTGAACCGAAATATAAGGACCGTTAGCACACAATTATTCAATCCAAACGTCCCTTATATTTTGGGTCAGAGTGGTACTGTATATTTATTTCGGGACTACTGTAGTACTGTAATCTCACAGCTTATGTTTTTTTTTTTTTCGTTTTGTAAACTTTTGCCGAGTTATTTCGCAGTTTACTGAGCTGTACGTAGTGTACCGGCATCTATGTCAAAATCTCGCTTCGATAGAGACGCTGATTTGTGGTTCAGCACGCGTTTGACGTGTGATGTCTCTCGTTTTTTACATGATGGATGCGTGCTATTACGGGGGTCTATAGTTAACAGGACCTATGGCACGCATAAAAACCTATATATTTAGGTATTTTTACTAACAATATTTGGTCCTGTTTACTATGGTCCCCCGTAATAGCGTTTTGTGTCAGAAAAAGAAGGGTCGGGATGGGTGGTCTCTCTCATTGTGAGGATGATGGTTCGTGGAACGAGGGAGGAGATCGATCGCGTGCGGTTCCATCACGTTCTCGTATGTGGCTGGAGAGCTCTAAGCCCCTTCATATTGTTGCGTTGTTTCCCACTGTCGAATCCAGCATCAAACAGATGTCTTGCTAGGGCAGGACGCTGGCTGACTCAGTCGGTAGCGATTGTACTGTCGTCAAAGTCAGTCAGTATTCTGGATTGCAGCAGTACACTGTCTCTCCTATTTCCTCTCCTCCCTGAAAAAACATTGAGCAGGTTTCCGTACTATAACATGGCGTGTTTCTTGGGCGTACGAAAGATAAAAAACAACTCTGGAGAACATACTGGCCACCTCAAACAGTAGATTACTGTACTACTGCCAGTACATAATGTGCCAGTGCCCAGTCCTTCCGTGTGTCTTACAGTTAGTGGAGGCCCTCCAAGAAGAAGCACGTGATGTGACCAAGCGTGCCTATAACCTATTATACAGGATTTAGTGCAGCACTCGCCGCTGAGCACGACTTCTCAATCCATTTTTCTCGTCACGCCCTCCTGCGAAAAATGAGCCTTCGTGTGATATTATCCTTGTTAGGTTTGCTTTCGACTAAATTCGTGCGCGAGCCTATACAGCATGCACCGCCGTGGTGCCGTGCTTTTTCTATTACTATTATTATTATTATTATTATTATTATTATTATTATTATTAGGCTTGCCATCCGACAATGTGCAGCATGAGCTTCAACGTTGTTCAATCAAAACATTCCTGAAAGAAGAAACCCTTTTTATATTGTGGTTTTGCTTGGTAAATGAACCCTGCTGTCGCACAAATGAAAGCATTGCTGATGTTGTTGACAACGACTCTCCCTGGCCGGTGACGTTCTTGCAGATACCTGGCGGTGGGGTCGGCTCTTGGGTGCGTGGCGATCTGGAAGTTTGTGGGAGAATACGACGCCACGGAGGAGAAAAGGGACTCCGAAGAGGTCCAAAGTTCTTCTGGGAATGGGAAGCAGGCAAGCCCCCTTCGCCCTCTACAATACCGCCTCCTAAGCAATACCAACACCGCAGTGGTCCATCATCTAAAGCGCCGATTGAGTAGCAGTGCCACCTGCCCGCTGTGGTGCCTGTGAAAACGCATGGCACATACGGGATTAACGGTTAATCTATGGCGGGGGTCCATAGTACAGGACCAAATATAATTCGTAAAAGTAGATAAATATATACGTTTTTGTGTGTACCGTGGGTCCTATTTATTATGGGCACCCGTAATAGTGTGGTAGTGTGCGGCGTAATTAGTGCCGGTTGACGCTGTAGTGCCGGTATTGTTGGCTGGTGCATACTGCTGTACCGGCACCATGGAGGGACCGGCACGACTGCTGTACCTGGTAGCAATCGCTTAATCCATTCACCCTCATATGGCCTTAACTCTACGGGCAACCTGGTGAAGCAACACTCTTCATCGGATGAGGAACTGCTGCTGTGTTTCGTGCTTCGTGTCTGTGCAACCACTATTACGGGGGGGGCATAGTAAATAGGACCGAATGTTGTTAGAAAAAATAGGGAAATATATAGGTTTTTGTGTCTACCGTAGGTCCTATTTAATATAGCCCCCCGTAATAGGAGCATACAGTGAGGATGCGAGTCATCGTCCCCCCCCCCCCCCACCCCCACCCCCTATTACGGGGGACCATAGTAAATAGGACCATCGGTACACACAAAAACCTTTATATTTCCCTATTTTGTCTAACAATATTTGGTCCTATTTACTATTGTCCCCCGTAATAGACCGATTTCTAAATCTCGATTGATGCACAATCGGGGGGAAGCAGAGAGGTCAAGAGACAGCACTTTCACCCGTTGACAGACAGCAACTTTGCCTTGGCCTGCCTTGACCGATTGCGACACCAAATTACTAGGTTTTAGTATGGAACACTCGGCCCTACGCCCTTGACGGCGCACGTTTCGCCTTGGTTGACATGTCTCCTGACATCTTTGGGAGAGAAAGGGTGCCAATGCAGAACAACAACAACAACAACAACAAGAACAACAAGAGGGTAGTTTTTGGAACGATCCCGTAGACAGGCTTTCCTTAGGCCAAGTCGGTGGGTTATCGCAGGCCTCTGGGTCGTGCGGAACAATCGAGTTTTTGAAAATCTGTCTATGACGCGGGACCATAGTAAATAGGATCTACGGTACACACAAAAATCTATATATTTCCTTATTTTTACTAACAAAATGTGGTCCTATTAACTACTGTATGGTCACCCGTAATAGGGGAAGGGTAGCGATGACTCGCACCCTTACGGTGTGTCCGCTTCTATATCGCACACGGATGCGACTTATACCATCCACCGTAGATGCATAATTAATATACTAAGAGTGTCAAACCACCAGGTCGATATTGACCGAAAAATATTATATCTTACACTCTTTTAGGGCTGCAGTCCCGTCTTGGAGATGAACAAGTCACATCCTAAGTAAATTATTCCCCAAAAACTAGACCGCAGCCCTCAAACAACATCGACTCATCTTTCTGAAAGCATCCGTGTGGACCTACTGTGTGAGGCATCCCTGCGGCGTAATGAAGAGGGGTACCCTTTGCTCACAGGTTTCTCGCAGGAAGAGCTCTTCACTCTCAACAATTTCCAAGAGAAACTGTTCGGGAGGGGCAACCCAACCAAAACTGTGCCATCGTCTTTAAGGCTCCTCACAATGTCCATTCTATCCGGAAATGGAAAGACCGTTTTGGGAGGTTCAATTTTAACGTGCGAACGGTCCTTGTTCTTTTTTTAGACCGTACAGCTTTGGAACACAAGATGGGATCGCAAAGATATCTTGGGGATCGCACACGCATTCGGGCCAGTTCAAAACATTCTGGGACCCTCAAACATCCCCGTCTACGCACCGCAGCATGGTTGCCATCTACCCGAAAAGGGTTCGAGGCGGCGAGAGAATCGGCAGGTGGAGCTCCGCAGCACCCAGAACCAAAACCGACACTTCGCCGACGTAACTCCACCAGACACAAGAAGTCGACGCCCAGGCTAGGCTTGCCGAAACAGTTGAAGGCCAGCCAGCGCTTCGGAGGCTTGAATTGAAGCCCCGAGACACACGCATATTATATCGTTGAGAAAGCCTTCCTCCTCTCTCCGGTACCACCTACGCCCACGGACGGAAAACCCAATCTGGCATGGTATGGTGCGGGGCTGGTTTTTGTGATACCCAAACGTTCGACTACTACGGGGGACCATAGTAAATAGGACCTACGGTACCCACAAAAACCTATATATTTCCCTATTTTAGGAACAATACCTATTTGGTCCTATTTACTATGGTCCCCGAAATAGCTGTGCGACGACCGGGTTAGGATCGGTGACAACCATCTGATCGACGTAGTGGGGTAGTAGGGCACACCGGCTATATACCGCCGCATGATATATTCCCAAGAAGATATACCTGGTATATATATATATGACCGTCAGGGCTCTTGGATGCGGCTTACGTGCCGGGGCGGACACAACGTCCTCAACTTGTCCTCGCCGATGGCTGCGCACAAGCAGGGAGCGGTAAGACTCACGACTGAAAAGAGGAGGGCTTGTGCGTCTCTCTTTAGGTGGGGAAGCTTGCCCTGCGAGGAGCCGAGCGCAACCGAAGCGAGGCGGATCGGCCCGCCTCCGCCGGAGACTCCGGAGGTCCTCACGATTGGCAAGCCTTGGCACCGACCACGCTGGACAGCGTTGCCGTGGGAATGGTGCGCTGGGGGGTCGTTGGCGGGGTGTTGGGCGCGATCGGGTTGGACATGGCGGATGGTGCGCACGTGTTGGCGGAGACTGTTCTACACCGTCAGCTCAGGTAAAAAAAAAATCAAAAACGTTTTTTGTTTTTGTTCAACGTGGTCCATGCAACAGACCAACCCGTTGAGTAGAGGTATGATATATCGTGGTATCCTTTCTCATTTGAGCTTTGCCCGGTCGGATTATGTGTTGGGCTTCTTTGTTTTTTGTTCCGAGGGTCGGTTGCTGGGGCTGGGTACTGTCCCAGTGGGTACTGGGGGTAGTAATCCACTAGCAGTAGTAATCTACTGAATGGTCTGGGCAGTATACTCGCCAGTAGCTTTGCTTTACGTACGTGCAAAGGAACACGCCATATTACAATACGGAAACCCACGAATGCATGATAAATGCGTTTCGGGGGAGGGGAGAGTAGAGAGGAGAGACAGTATATATACTCCTGCAATCTAGTGTACTGATTGTTTTTGGCGAGAGTACGCTCGCTACTGACTGAGCCAGCCAGTGCCCACCCTAGGTATTGAGGAATACAGGCCCTTAAGTGAGAAAAAAGCCTCCGACAAAAAAAAAAATGGTGCTATGTACCCCTCCCACCGTCGCACGCGCTTTTTTTTGCCATTTCCTTGGTTTGTACGCACACATCTATGACGATCCAACGAAGACAAAAACATCCCCCATCCCCTTCAGGGCCGGCCTCCTGTTTTTGGAGTACAATGGTTCATGAAGCTTAGACATATATTTGCCGTGTCTGCTTCACAGCAGAGACCGGCCTCCAGTATTTGGAGGACAAGTTTTTCTCGAAATTTCGAGTTGAGATATTTTGTTTTGTTTTTTCCGTGAGGGCCCCGGACTCATTTTTGTGGAGACAAATTGCTTTTCTAAAGATTAGACTCGGATGTTTGTTTCTTGACAGGAGATAGGACCGCATTTCCCGTTTTGGGGGGACAAATTTCTTGAAGCTAGGCTTGCACACTTGTTTGCTCACTTGCAGCAGTAGTGCGGCTCGAACGGGGCTGAAAGCGATCATCTTGGCGATTGATTGCCTCGTCACATTTCGCCTTGTCTGCCTGCCTGCCTGCCTGCCTGCCTGCCTACGTGATGTTGTTTAATTGTGTGCAATGCTTCTCAGCGGGAACGTTGCGGTGATCCAGCTGTCGAGCGACACCCTCAGCATAGAGTACCAGAAGCGAGGGAGCGAAACAGCCGCCTCCGCGGTGGACGGGGGAGATTCGTCTGTGGAGGGGGAGCAGCTGGTGCGGTGCGATATCAACGTCATGGGCCTCCCTGCAGGTACTGTACGTACTGTTCGAGGATGCACGTCATCACCACCGAGCTTGATAGCCGTCACCTAGGTACCGCTAGCTAGGTGACAAATTCGCAACCGCTGAGCTAGAAAGCCAACTGAACATGCTCGGTTGAAAGCATAGCATACCCACACTGGGCTAGCGATCAGCGCTGAGTGAGCTAGCTCAGGGTTCGGGTTTTTGTTGCATAGAGACCCGAAACTGACTGAGCTGAAAGTCTGGAGGTCGTGCTTTCGCGATAAATACAACCATAGCCGCTGAGCTACCATGGCCACTGAGCTACAAGTCAGCACTGATTGATAGCTTAGAAGTGGGTCTGGGTGTATGTCCAACAGGCACGGCGTGTGGAACTACCTAGGTTGCTTCTCAGCAGCACACAGAAGAAGTGTACGAAGTATTGGAGTTGGATTGTGTAGGGTAGGTCGAACACGCCACTGTTTAACGCGGTCACATGTTGCACGCGCTGCCTGCACCATGATCGCCGAGGAAGAGCGGTCCCGTACATGCACACAAGTGGGCCAGTACCTGTTGTCAAAGGCTCCACCCCATAAAACCAAACAGGAACAGCAAGCCGCAAGGAGATTGGCCTCCGGCTGCACTCACACGCACATATAGGAGTCGAAGTTGCACTGTCACAGACCCTTGTGACGTGCCTTGCACGCTTGGTTTCGTGTTTTTTGTGTTTGCCCTCCTCGACAGATTGGTGAAAATTAAGCTCAACTATTTTTGTTATGGAGGACCATAGTAAATAGGACCAGATACTGTTAGTAAAAATAGGTAAATATATAGGTTTTTGTGTGTACCGCAGGTCCTATTAACTATGGCCCTCCGTAATAGTACTGCAGTCCCGTGTTGAGGACAAACTACTCAGAAATTGACTGGTTTTGTCCCCGCAATGGCAGCGCGGTCCTAAAAGGCTCAAGCTCACCACACGTTCACATATACAATACGGTGCCTCGTGTCGATTCAACGCGTTGACAGTACGTGGCGTGCATCCCCCCCCCCCCCCCCCCCCTCTTTTGCTTGACATGTCTCCTGACATCATCTTCGCCCCCCGGCTTGCTAATTGACGCCCTTTCCATGTCCGCTTTGCTCTCAAACCTGCCGTCCCTCGGACGTGTGCGTGTGTGCGTGTGTTTTTGTTTGTTTTCATCCGTATGGTTGGATGGAACGAAGGGAGACTCGCTGCTGGTGCACAACAGCAAACAGGCGCAGGTAAGGGAGAGGGGAGGGGAGGGAAGGGAGGGAGGGACGATATCAATGCACGTATGAGCTGCATGAGCCGCATGTGCAGGGTGAAGTAGGTACTCACTTTTTTTTTTGTCTGACGGACGGACGGTGTCCTCGACTGGGGAAGCACCCAGCAACATTGCAATGCTATGCTCGTGTTTGCCATCTGCCAATGAAGGAGCTAGTGACGCATGTAAGCTTGTATAGGGGTGGTTTCTTTTTTTTTTATGGCGCTCCTCGCCAAAGGGATGGGGGGGGGGGGGGCTTTATATCTCGCCCAAAAAAACAGGTTTTGATTTTTACAAAAAAGGACGCTTAACCTCGGCCTCAAGTAGTTTTTGTTTGAACTACTATCCTGTCAGCAAATGAGGCATGCGCTGTTGTGCGCTTCTTCAGTGCCCTTAAGGGGCGCGGACGGTCCCAGTGACAGTTGGGCGTAAACCTGCTGCCCCCACCGTAACACGGGTGCAAAAAAAAAAACATCATTGGAACTCCATTTGGCGTGTTTCAACACCACTACATTAGGAGGAATCTTATGTGTTTTGTGTTATCCCCGTTCAGAGTGGTGATGGGGCGAGGTGAATAAACCGCACATATACGAACTTATATATATATGTATCATACTGCGGTACGAAGTGCATAGTATTTGTAATTCGTTTTGGGGTGAGACAAGTGGCTAATTAACCCCGTCGAGGCTTCAGAGGTAGTTTTGGGTGCAAAACCGGGGACGCATGGAGGGAATCCCCGGAGTGCGAGAAAAGCCTGTGCGAAAAAAGCCTGCGGTGTTTATTTTATCGGAGTCGACTTACTCTCTGCGACGAGGTGCCGCGTTGATTGCCATCGAATCAACGCGGGGGAGGGGGGGGGGGGGGGGGGGCAGTCCTGGGTGGGAATCTTACTAATCCCGAACTATATACGAAGTAGTCAAAGCGACCTCGACGAAATGCTTCTACATGCCAGGTAGTTTTTTCGAATTGCTTTCCTGACTTGCAAAATACTTGTTTATATACCGGATGTATCATTGACAGCTGGTGAAACTTCGAGGAGCGGGCCTGACCCCCCACAAGCGCGCCCCATGGCCATGCGCCGCGAAGTCTGTGGCGGTTGACGATGCGAGGGACCAGGCGTTCGTCGCCTCCGGTTCGAGGGTGGAGATCTTCAGCCTCCAGGTAAAACGCTGAGTGGTAACTACTAATGCCAGGTAGTCGTGTATGCTAGGCACGTAAAATAACCCCCCCCTGCGACGAATGTTCCGCCTGGTCGGTGAAAACCCGACGTGCTCCGTCCTGGCCTTGTAGGGATGCGAGGGTCTATGGTCATACGACTACGGCCATGCATGATAATGAGTACACCGCCCCCCCCCCCCCCCCCCCGCGCGCGCGCGCTGCTGTCGGGAGAGCGCTCCAAGCGCCGTGAGACGGGGGGGGGTTTACCGGTTTTGATTATTGCGCTACGGTTGAGGTTCGCCGAGTACGATACGAATGTAACTAACCGCAACCGTGACCCTAACCCTAACCCTGAGTCAAATCAGACCCAGTCAGCCATTGGTCAACATGAGCCCCTTTGTCTCGTGCACTCAACAATAGTGTACCTCAACCCCAATCAGACCCAGTCAACCATTGGTCAGCATTGGTCAGCATTGGCCCCTTTGTCTCGTGCACTCAGTAACAGCGTACCTCAACCATAGCGTGCTTCAACCATAGTGGAGAACTCTACTGAGTGTTGGCCCGCTACATCACTAGGTTCTGCAAGGTTTCTTCCTCATACGTTGCACATTGTATCCAGGCAAGTAGAGAGCCCCTCCAAGCTTTAGTGGAGAACTAGAGGGAGTTTTGTAGCTCGAATGGGTCATCAAGACGCGCCTCGGCGCCTCAGGCTCGGTGTGTTTTTCAACCTACCGAGCGCCGCAGTTCGTCGGGAAGATTCACAGACAGGATATACTGCCGTAAGGTTAAGGTTGCAACAAACTCCTCCATCAGCACGTACGCGACGACCTTTCCCAAAATGTTCCCTCCACATATACTATGGCATTTGGTCTTCAGAAAAAATGCATTTGAATTATTGAGTGTCGTGTCGAAAACAAAGAAAAACGTGTACGCACCGCGCTGGCCGGAAACCTAAGGAACGTTTGGTTTTCATATTTATACCACAATGGTACTTAAATTTCCGCCAAAAAAAGTGTTTTAGGTTTTGCCCATTGTTCTTTCGGATTTTTTTTCATGGGGTCCGGCCAAGAGTTGAGGTTCTGCAAACGTGCGAGGGACCAGGCGTTCGTTGTCTCGTATTGTGTTCAAGTGGAAAAGTTGTATCCTCCAGGCGAGACGTCTCTCTACGCAGCGAGTGGACACTGAACAGAGTGATAGATAAGTCTCTGAATATGATGCATTATTGCGTATGCCCTCCGACACTGTGCAGCATGAGCTTCAACGGCGATCAACTCATAAACCAAGAAGTTGCTGTTTTAAGGAGGCGATGTATCTATCGAGTAGCATCCCTTCCCTCTTGCATGCTACTTATCGCTGCGCAGGGGGGTTTCAAGAACGCGCTGGCGTTCACGGAGGCAGAAGGTAACCCGATACTGTTGTCTCTGTGCGGGTGCTTCCTCGCCGTGGCCACCGACGCCGGCATCATCAAGCTCTACGACGTTTCGAAGCGAGCGAAGATTGACGCGTCCACCTTGCCGGTAAGGACAGAAAACAATCCAGACGGGGTTTCAATACGATACGGCATGCTGTTTTTTTGTGTGTTCGCTTGTTCGTATCAGAAGTGTGTAGATATAATATCCCGAGTGCTTGTGATCACACTATTCAAAATGGTTCACACGGCGGACAGGTCACTCTCTGCAGTAAATCACCTACTAGATCCTAACCAGCCGTAACTATTTTTTGTGCAGGATCTGTGTAGTACAGGTCTAACCCAGCAAAAACACACGGCATAAATCATGCAAGTTCTACTTCTCCCACGCGGCACTATGAGCTGTATCATACAGATCATACAGATCACACCCACCATACAGATCGTACAGGTTGTACAGATCATACAGATCATACATATCATGCAGATCATGCAGATCATGCAGATCATACAGATCGTATAGATCATACAGATCTTACAGATCATACATATCATACAGATCAGGGATAGTAGCTGCCCTGAAAGATCTAGATCATGAAGTGGGAGCCAATCGATTGTCGGTCCGAAGTGCGGAGTGCTTAAGGTCGTGCTGCATATTGTCGGATGGTAAGCACCGTAATATTGTTTCGATGGTATCCTACCACTCCACCTGCCTCACCCCAAGCTGACAAAGACGAAATCAAAGATGGCAAACAATCCCATCCGCCTGGGTATACAACGATAGTTATCGCACACCTCGGAGAGATGATGATCTATCTGATCTATCTACAGATAGATGATCTAGTTCCTCACCTGCCATTGTGAGAGTTTGTGAAGGACCTGCATATCAATAGTACAGATCCAACCCAGGAAACCTGTCCTACTGTAGATCATACAGGTCATACAGGTCATACAGATCATACAGATCATACAGATCAGGAATATACCTGTACCCTGAAAGATCTAGATGATGACACGGGAATCAATCAAGTATCTGTCTGAGATGTGAAATAGATGTGAAATATCGTGACGGGAGCTGATAGCGCACAGGGTTGCGATCGTTCTTCTCCACAGCGGTGAGGATGCTAATAAAGTCGAACATTCTATTTTCGGAAGGCTCTTTCTATCTCTCTGTCTGTCTGTCTCTCTCTCTTGACCAGATATTTCCGAGAACAACCTTGTTCTTCGGTATTTGTAGCCTTAACCTTAGCCAACCTCTCCCGTTCTGGGGAAAATCGAGCGGTGACAAAAACGACCGCACCCCCTACCCGTATGAGACCCCAACCCTCTTTTACGGTACTTGTGTGGGGGTGAAATCATAACTAAGGGACTGCGTTGGTGTTCGTTTGTAGGAAGACTAGATATATCGTGGCGGCGTCCGCCCGCACATATCGGGCAAAAAGTGTCGGTTGAAACGCCCTAACAAAGCAAATCCATCTATACCCTACATCACTCGAAGCGCTGTTTCAAAGCGTCCACCACGCACAAGGTTCCAGCGCCACGGCGGCTCGATCTTACACCCGAACGCCATATTTTGTCACTGACAAAACTGTAAGTGTGTGAGCGGTGCCTCTCAGCGTTAGATGTCATCTCTCAGCACCGTATATTTTTTCAAGTTTTTTTTCAGGTCGGTGTAATTCCACAACTCAGTGACCCTCTCGCGCGTATTATTGATCTTATTGATCTGCCCCCCCCCCCCCCGCTGCCCAACCCTATTATATATATTGTATATGGGTTGGGTTGGCGTCGGTTGGCAACGACACTGTAAAACATGCCGCTCACTACGTGAGCTAGACATCCAGGGTACCGTTTTTTTTTTTTTTTTTTTTTTGGCGGTCGCCCACAGCTGGTCGTTTAGATAGATCATTTGTGCGAAGTAAAGAACCTTTACTCTGCACAAGGGAATTGATCGTATCACGTAGTGTTTAAGGTAAGGCACCCAAGAGGCAGTTACATAGTGCTCCCATTGCTGTCTCTGGAAGTGGCCACACCGGAAATTAAACTAACTCATTGAAGCTGTCATCCATATGCAAGTCCGCCTCACAAGCGGTTCTTAGTAGGATGCAGCTCACCCTTCATGCGACTCGCCGGACACCTTACGGCGCTTCGCGCTTGGTGCAAGCAATGTCTGCCTGGTCGGTGAAAACCCGACATGCTCCGTCCCGGCATTGTAGGGATGCGAGGGTCTATGGTCATACGACTACGGCCATGCATGAGATCGAGTACATCTCTCCTATCGAGTACACCCCCCCCCTGCCCAACGACGCTGTAAAACACGCCTCTCACTGTGTGAGCTAGTAGACAACCAGGGTAACCTTTTTTTCTTTGGTTTTGGCGGTCACCACAGCTGGCGATCGAGTTAGATCATTTTTTGTGCGGGAAGGACCTCAACTCTGCACAAGGGGGATGATCGTATCACGTAGTGTGTATATGGTAAGGCATCCACAAGGAAGCTACATGGTAACCCCATCGCTGTCTCTGGGAGTGGCCACACCAGAAAATATACCAATTCATTGACGCTGCCACTCATATGCTGGAAGAAAGTCCGCCTCAAAAGCGGTTCTTGATAGGATGCAGCTCACCCTTCATGCGACCCGCCCAACACCTCACGGCGCTTCGCACTCGGTGCAAGCAATATCTGCCTGGTCGGTGAAAACCCGACGTGCTCCGTCCCGGCATTGGAGGGATGCGAGGGTCTATGGTCATTATGGTCATACGACTACGGTCATGCATGATGATGAGTACTCCACCCCCGGCCCTGCATTTCCACGGTTGTCTGTTTGCGCGTAAAGGTCCGTCCGTTGGGCAGCCCTGGGCATTTCGTGTGTCCTCAAACTGGAAAGAGCCTCGGCGTGATTCGATCCATCAGGTGCAACGCTGACGGAACGAGGGTCTCCATCTTGAGCGACAAAGTGCATGGGCAGGTATGGCACGCACAACGGACGCTAGCTGATGGGTGCAATATTCGGGGTGTTGGGCCACGGGATTGGTCGAGGAAGATGGAGTAGATGTGATCATACTAGTATTGTGTTTTGCCATCCGACAATGTCTATTTAGCATGAGCTTCAATGTTGATCACTCAGGAACATTCCCGACATTCCCTGAAAGAAGAAGGAAGAAAACCAAGGGAACTCGTATCGGGTTTTATTTCTGATGGAACGGACGTGATGACGTGATCGGGTCGGTTCATTTAAGGAAATCTCAAAGAGTACAGCGATGAAGATACCCCGAGTCTCCGAGCGGGACAAAAACCGCATCTATAGGACAACCTTGAGCTACAAAACAAACGTTTTCCCCTGAGTTCGTCCTTTCGTCCTTCTGCAACCCACACTCACCGCGCGAGGGACACAACACAACATAACGTATTCCACTCTCCCGCATCTAAGTATTCCGGGGGGGGCTAATGTTGTAATCAGAACCCACGAAGGACGCCAAAAAAACGGTGTATCCGCCTATGTTCACACGCCACATTTGGTTCTGATTAATATGATGTACATTATGGTGGTGTGTCCCCCGAACAAACAACCCCGCTCCCCGTCCCGCCCCATATCCCCGCACATGCCTTCCTTGGTTTGGCAACTCCCATTCTAACGACGAAAAAGACGATGAAGATCCGGTCTCCAGACAGTCGCATCTACGTTTACGGATCCGACAAAGACTGCGTGGAAAGCTACGACTGGGGCCCGCAGGGGAGGTCTCCCACCGCGCACTTCTGGGACCCCAAGGTGAGCGCGTGTGGTGATCGGGGAACACGTGGTGGCTGTTAGTGGATGACAGGAGTCAAAAGCAAAATCAACAGCACAGTCGAATGTATGGGTTTTAGAATGGACCCATCCCACGGCAGGGGTATGCAGGACCTTTTGCCCCTTCTGAGGCAATGTATTCTGACCGGTTGATCTCCTCAAGTGAGCAACTACTACCGGGGACCATAGTAAATAGGACCTACGGTACACACAAAAACCTATATGTTCCCCTATTTTTACCATCAATATTCGATCCTATTTACTATGGTCCCCTGTAATACTGTATGCGCAGGTTAGCATTGTGCTCTACTACTGTAGCGCGTGGAAGTTGTGTTGACTGCTGCAGTCTGTTTCTTTTTAGCGCATAGAAATATTGGTAACATTGTGCGAGGAAAGTTCTTGAGAAATCATGTTCCGGGCGCGATGTTGAGCTCCTCGCGTGAGGGAGTCCAGGAAATAGGCCACTGCCACCGCCCCTACGGGGCCATTGCTCAATGCCTATACCGCGTGTGCGTAGGATCTTAAATATACATTTGTTTGGGCCATATGCCTAGCCCACCGAATTGATTGAACATCGTGTGGAGCGTGCAGTATTTGACACCTGAGACAGGCCGTCTCTATGGTGTCCCTCTTTTCGCGCAGTTACGGCAGCTGGTCCACACTATGCTTGAAGTCGTCAATTAGCTCATTTTATGAGTGTTCATTTTATTTTTTATTTTATTTATGTTCCTGTGTCCTAATCTTGCTTGTGTTGTTGTGTTCTCGTACCGGGTACGCTGGAACTTCACTTGCTTTACCCATGAACTTGCGTTTATTTTTGTTTTATTATTTTGTTTTGGGGCTTTCTCTGTACCAGTCTGTGACCACAGAATTCGTGTCTCTCTAGGATAAGGAATCAGGACGGACACTGGGTACACTGGTGAAGCTGGGTAGAACGGACGATTTAACGAGAAGACAACACACCCATCCACCCCTGTAATACAGTATATCGCCCTCCGGGAAAAAGTACAAGTAATGATTCACACCCAAGTAGCTAAAATCATTGAGTGATTAATTTCACCTGCGTATACCGATAGTGGGACGTTATCGTGTCCTTCTTTTGACAACAAGTACTCATGTCACACTACTGTAGCTCAAGCCATGGAGCAGTTGCTTTTCATCCACTACACGTATTCATCATAGGCACTGATGCTGTAAGTATCTAGATCCTATGACCTGCCGCTGCTGTGAGGTGCCGTGTAGGATCTGTGAGGTACAGATCCAACACCGGGAACTCGTCCTAGATCATACACATCACACACATCATACAGATCAATCAGATCATACAAACCATACCGACCATACATATCATGCCAATCATTCAGATCACGCAGATCATGCAGTTCATGCAGATCATACAGATCATACAGATCATACAGATCATGCAGATCATACGGATCGTACAGATCGTGCAGATCATACAACATCATATAGATACACAGATCATACCTACTCCGGGGTGTGCAATGAATGTTTCCCGAAAATCGGTCTTGGCTGAGAAAAAACAAGAGCTCTTCATACGAAGAAAGAGCCTCAGAGAAGAAAAAGTATATACATATATGACTAAGAAAAAAAACTTGAGGCCTTTTGACGACCGCATTCCCGTTTGGGGCTACGAAACACTTGGGATTCGAGTCGAGTTTAGGTTCCTGTACAGCGCAGGAGTAAAGTAACGCATTTAGGCCTCCTTCAGGCCTTAAGGACTGCACTCCCCGTTCGTTTTTGGATACAAAACACCTGGACTTAGACTCAGATTAAGTTTCCGCACAGTGCAGTACAGAACGGGTTAACGTAGCCCGTGTCGTCTGCCGTCCAAGAGGGTCGTACATAATGTTAAATGTGTGTGTATGTCGTGCTGACATCGAACAGGAAGCGAAGCTGCTGGCTGTGGAAGCGCGTCGTGTGACTGGTGGGAGCGGGCGTACGACGCCGAGGAATCAGGTGTGGGCCCGTTTCAACTAAGGACCTCCTTGGGGCTTCAGGGGGACAAGTTGCCTGAAAAACAACATACAGAAAAAGTTCCATGGGTGCTCTTATGGAATACGCGGGGTGGAAGTCCGCGACATTTCGTGGCACTCAGATAGATGCGCACGGCAGGAGTATCAGCGTCCGCGGCAGGGGCGGGGGTTCTAAGCGTTCTCGCAAAAACGGTGTTCATCGAGGTGGACGCCCTAACCGCTCTGTTGTACAGCATTCCCACGGGCCACATGATGGCGCCGAAGCCACGAGAGGCCATGGTTGAAGTTTGGGTATGACAATGACAACAGTAAACCCGCGGGAACAGTAAAAGATGAACGTATTACGGCGTTGAGCCAAGGGCAAAGGGACGACAAGTATGGGTGTGATCTCATGCCGTGGCAGATAGGCCTCACAAATACCGAACAATATACGAGTTAAAGCGACGATGGAATGAAACAGGATTAGTTTTAGATGAAAAAATATCAGGGACGCAAGAAGGGCATCCCCGGCGTGAGAGAAAAAGCCTGCTGGAAGTACGGAGGAGAAGCAAGACATTGACACTTGCTTTGTCGGCGACCTGCAGGAGCACGACAAAGTAGGCAACGGTTAAGGAAAACAGACTATTCCGCCCGCCCATGGTTGTGCGCGAGATGCGTCGAAAACGACATCAGTTTCCTCTTTTTTATGTTTGTGTGTGTGTTCTGTACTTACAGTGTTTTTTTTGCCCGAGCAGCTCGTACTCTCTGCGACGAGGTGCCGCGTCGGTCGCCATCGAATCAGCGCGGGGGTAGTAGCCCTGAGTGAGAAATCTCCGGCCGACCTTAACGCAAACTTATTGATCCCGAACGAAACAATATATACGAGGAGACGACGGAATGTTACAACACAACCACAACACGCCACGATTCGTACCGCATAGAGGTACCAGGTAGCTATCTATCTTCAACAGGTAGACCTTCTCCACGACGGAGGATGATATTTTGTGTTGTCCGCTCCCAGTATGGGGAGACGGCGGTCCTGACTTGACGAGCAACTTCGTGGAGGCGCTTGCACGCGTGGCCAGGTCCCCCCCACCCACCCCCCCTTCCGCGCCCCTGCACCGTGTTGGGCGTAAACGAATCCTTGTGGAGACATCGAACATTGTAGTACACCATTGGGCGTACCTTACCGATTTGAGGAGTTGTCCACACCTTGTGTGGTTTTCTATTATAATCGTTCAAATATCTCCACAACGATGTGTTTCGCCCACAGTGTGCAAGGGGAAGGTCCCAGTCTCTAGCGTGTTCACGTTTCGAGGGGAACGATGACCTTGATTCCAGTTGGGAGGCGGGCGGGGGGGGGGGGGGGGGGGGGGGGGTAGTTGTACCCCCCTAAAATGACCGATGGCGATATCACAGCTTGACCTCGACCGTCAGAAAAGGCGCTGTTGTCTGCTCCGTGCTCTCAACATCATTGCTCTGCTGTAGACCTAAAGCATGGTTTGAAGAAACAAATCCTTCTCTCCCTGCCTTAGCTTCAAAAAAAAAACGTTTGGCGAGAACATCCTGCTCCCTCTGCCCTGCCCGTCCATCAAATACGTTTTCAAAGCAAACAACAACACTACTACCACCACCAACAACAACAATAACAACAACACTAAAAAACAACATCCTGTTATTTGCCCTGCCCTCAAGCACGTTTTCAAAACGGACATACGAAAACGTTATCCTGCTGCCTTTTCCTTCAAATACGTCTCGAAAAACAACTAACCAAAAAACTCTCCTGCTCTCTCTGGGCTCATCAGAAATCGCCGAGGGGTCATGGCGGAGATGGGGAGGGAGAGGGAGAATCGAAACGGGGTTCCGGGGGGAGCGGGGGGGAAGCTAAGTACGGGGGAGACTCAGAGGCGGCGGCCGCGGCGAGAAGCAGCGCGAGGGCGAGAGCAGCGACGCTTGGCGAGTCGTTGGCGTGCGAGGCGGAGGTGAGGTGCTGCACTGACGCGTTCTTAGCCCCAAGAGAGTGTCTAGGTATTCATCCCCTGACTCGAAATACGCCGAAAACACTACCCGATCGCTGTGGGTATGATGTGCTGTGCACATACCACTATGGTGTCGGGTATCGTTCGTCGAAAGTCTTGGTGCGTCGAAATTTCGTACAGCAGTAGTTGTAGTACTTTCGATGTGTCATATCGAGCGTGGTTTGCCCTCCATCCACTCCCTGGCATATCTTCATGTTTTTTATGCCGACACTGAACGAAAAGTTTCTATGTGTCAAATGTAGAAATCGTTGTCCACTGGCATTTTTGGCGTATACATGTATATTATATGTATTCACTTTTGCTTTCCAGCTTAACTCGTAGGAGGTTTCACCCTCAGCGATCTTCTGGACAAGCCGTGGTCACAAGTGTTGTTCCTTCTCCCCCTCGGTACGTGCGCATGTGATAGGGTTCAGCATTTCCACTGCTCGTCGATTTTCGTCGAATGTTGCTATTAATAACTCACGCTCTCGCGATTTTCGCTAAATAATTTGTATGCAAGAAAACGTCCCAACGAGTAACACTCGGTGAGATTCGAATCCACGACATTGATCTTGGTAGGCTCTCGGACCACCTACCAAGCCACCGGGTATGATATATATACCGGTATATAATTATATATGCACTATATTTGTATATCCACCATCACTGTAGATAGGAATATCTAGTGTCGTTACCCTGCAGTTACTTGCGCGTCGATCGGTTGCAGCATGTGTTGAGTGGTTTTCGGTGTTATGATGTTATGATGAAGTACTACCAGGCACGCAGTAACTGTCGTTCGACCACCTCGCCCCGCGCCGATTGATCTTGGCTGCCGGTGCACGGTGCACGGAGCGTTAGAGTTCCTCCCTGGTGCACGATGGAGTTCAGGTGTTGGTTGGTGTCGGATCGAACTCGATTCTCGTTCGCGATCAATCACTAAATAATTAAACATCATGAATACGACCCCCCTTTTTATTGAGCAGGTGACGACGCTGTTCGTGACGGGAGACTTCGGCATCCTCATGCAGGACTCCTTCCCACTCGAGGAGCCCCTTGAAGCCCTCCTCGGCTTGCAGGTAGGTGCAGCTCGTTTTGGTTTCGCGGACGCCGTTTTCGACAACACTGCCTTGACGTGTGCTGTAATGGGACCCTTACCCCCGACCCTCACACCTACCCCTAGCATTGCCCCTGACGCGTGCTACCCCTACCCTCACCCCTGCTCTTTATTCTACCCCTACCCTTACTCTTATACCTACACCTACTCCTCCCCGACCCCTACCCCGACCCCTGCCCGTACTCCTACCCTTACCCCTACCCCTACCCCTACCCTTACCCTACCCCTACCCCTACCCTTGCTCCTACACATACCCCTCCCCTACCCCTATCCCTACTCCTGCCCATACTCCTACCCTTTCCCCTACCCCTACCCCTACCCCTACGCTTACCCTACCCCTGCCCCTACCCTTGCCCCTATACCTACCCCTACCCCTACCCCTAACCTGGCCCATACTCCTACCTATAACCGTCGGGAACGGGAATTATTAGTAGTTTATGAGGCACCTTCGATGCTTCTTCCTGCGCCCCGCAACCATGTCGCGTAGTCTTGAAGCACTGCTACTAATGTTGGTAGGTCGTGTGCCACGCGACAACGTGCAGCAGCAGCATGAGCTTCCATCAACGTTCGCCTCGTAGCCATTGTGTAACGAAAATACCCCCCGCACATGGAAGCTACGTATAAATTATATAATCCCGGAGACACCATGTACATAGCGAATTCGCTGAGTACAAAAGTCGTCGTGTTTTGTGGACCACTATACATACGATTCATACGCGCCTCCCGTACGTATAAACTACTGTAGGAGCGATCGAAATATCGCACGCGGCTTGCAACTATAAATTTCGAGGACGTTTCTCATCTCACAGCTGAGATATTTGCCTCCTTTTACCTGTAATAGCTACCAGGTACAGATGTTCATTGGGGGGGGGGGGGGGGTTGAGAGTTGTTGGCCTACGTGTGACGCCTTTTCTATGAAGACTAGGCGTGCCCGTTGTTACACTGGCACTATTCCACTTTGACCCAGATCCCCGGCACATGTGTGCCTGATTATCTCTACCACTAAACCCCGTGCATATTGTATACTAGACGCTCCCTATTCTTCCCCCCAGAGTGGTGCAGGTTGCCTTTTATGTTTTGGCTTCCCTTGGTTTTCTTCTTATTTTTGGTGGGATGTTTTTGAGTGATCAACGTTGAAGCTCATGCTTATAAACATTGTCGGATGGCACACAGCGCAATGATTAAAAAGTACCATGTTTTCGTCGTTACTGCCGTGTGCAGAGGCGGGTGTTAACGCCTACTGACAAACCTATACTTGATCCCCCGCCCTACCGACTACAATTCATGGGAAGCTGTCATCTATTGGCAAGAAGGTCCGCCTCACAAGCGGTTCATAGCAGGGATGCAGCCCACCCTTCATGCAACCCACCCAACACCTCACGTCTCGCTTCGCACTTGGTGCAAGCAATGAATACCTGCCTGGTCGGTGAAACTCGACGTCCTCTGTCTCGGTATTGTAGGGAAGCGAGGGGCTATGGTCGTACGAGTACGACCATGCATGATATTCAATACATCCCCGTGCCAATTCATTGACGCTGTCATCCATATGCAAGAAAATCTGCCTCGAAAGCGGTTCTAAGTAGGTTGCAGCCCACCCTCCATGCGACCCGCCCGACACCTCACGTTTCGCTGCGCACTTGGTGCAAGCATTGAATACCTGCCTGGCCGGTGAAAATCCGACGTCCCGTGTCTCGGCATTGCAGAGATACGAGGGTCCATGGTCATACGACTACGGCCACGCATGACATGAGTACCCCCCCCCCTCCCGCGGCTACGTGCAGGTCCCTCGACTGTACTTCACAGCGCGAGCGAAGTCCGGTGCCTTAGACGAAGCGGAAGCGGAAGGAGGAGACAACGGAGAGGCCCAAGTCCAAGTGGGACTTGGGGGGCGAGTGGTGCCGGGGGACGTGGATGATAATCGGCAGCTAGGGGGACGACCAGTCTTGATGTCGCGCGCAATGAGAGACTTCGCGGGACTAGACCAGGCAAGAGATTCAGCGAAACAATAGTAGGCTTGCTTCTGAATAGTCGACCTTTCGTTGTTTCGCTTGAACTCGGCTTTTTTTTGTGAGATTGTAGAGCTCCTTGTGACCCGTTTAGGGGTGCACTGCCGTATGTAGTGGGGATAAGGCCACTTGGCTTAGAGTCAAGTTTAGGTTTCTGTGCGTAACTGTGCAGCGCAAAAATGGGTAAAAGCAAAAGGAAGGAGGCTCCGAGAATCGTAGGCGTGACACCCAACTCCTCTCGTAAGCGAGGAAGGGTTTCCATCCGACTCCCACCACCCTCCTCTGCTCTCTCTCTCTCATAACACACCGTGCATGTAGGTGGACGACAAAACATCGGCGGCGCTGCTTGACTTCTCTCTCCACCTCACGGTCGGGGACATGGACAAGGCATACGCCGCCGTCAGGCTCATCAAGAGCGCGACGGTGTGGGAGAACATGGCGCACATGTGCGTCAAGACGCGCCGCCTGGACGTCGCCGAGGTGGGCGAAGGGAGTAACCCCATCAACAACGATGCGTTTTTTGCAGCTTTTGACGTGTAGTGCGTTAGCAATGTTTCAGTCGAGGCGCAGTGTTTATAGCCCTGCTCATTGTTTCCGTATTTTCGCCAATTTACAAATTACCGCCGAAGAGCTGCACAGAAAAAATAATATATACTAGTATACGACGGGGGGGTTTTTAATACGAAGCTGTGAGATCGAACTTTTGCTCAAAAATCATCTTTGCATATATATGCTTAAAGTATCAAGAAATATTTGAAAAATTGAAAAATTATAAATGTAAACTTTGGAAGAAAAAATAACAAGCAGTAGGGCACACGGGTTTTTTTAACGTAATGCTAGACGTGCGTTAGCCGAAAGGTTCGGTTGAAGCACCAAGTATACACTAGACATATCGTACGTCAGCAAAGTTGTAACCATCGGGGCATAACATTAACACTTGACGTACGGGACGCCCTCGGCCGGGAAGAGCTGGCTAGGCTCGGTTCGCTCGCGTGACTTAAGTTGGCACGTCAGATGGTCATCAGCTAGCTTCGCCCGCCGACCTGCGGACTATATCACTTCTTTGTTTAGCGACACCTACCGACTAGTGTAGTAGTCGTGAAATCCTGCCGGCTCACAGCTCTACCTGTGTAGCTCTGCCTCCGGAACATGGCGCAATTATAGCCGGCGCATCCAACCACAGACAACGAGCCTAATTATTTACACCTCGGACAGATCAGATAGATCATTTCCAATTAATGATCTAGATTTTTCAGGGTATTGATATATTCCTGATATGTATGATCTGTATGATCTGCATGATCTGTGCGATCTGTACGATCTGTACGATCTAGCTCGTGTTGCCGGGTGGGAGCCGTATATCCTGCATGATATAGGACATGTTTGCTGGGTTGGATCTGTACTGTACAGATCCGGTGCACGACATACCATAACGGCAGATGATGATCTAAATGATCTAGATCGTAACCTGCCGGGGGTGCGTCAACTGCTTTCTCCCCGCTCGTGATATTTATGTGAGCCATTTCGCCACGTCGTAGCTCTGCTTCAGGAACACTGGGAATCTTGTTCAAGCTGCGAGTCGTCAGGATTACGCGACTGAAAACAAAATTGGTAAATGCCGTTAGCCAGCTAACTGACTTTAGCCGGCAAAGTCGGCTGCCGAAGCCAGCTGATGACCAGCCGCCAGCCGACTTGCCAACCTAACAGTCAGGCGAACGAATCGAGCCTAATCAGTCCTTCCCGGCCGAGGAGGGCCTGCCCGATAAAGAGGACACATATCCCGCATTCATCAATCCTTCCCTCTGCGGTGTACCCGGTATAAAAGTATGGAAGCCGAATAGGTCGGATGGTGTGCACTTCCACGAAACGGCTACTTGTTAGTCCGACTATTAACTGCTGTGAATAGTTGGTGACTTAAGTTGTGCCGACTCGCAGTAGCTCTCGAAACTGCGCCAGCACACCCAACAACAACAACAAAAAAACAACAACAACAGCAGCAGCAGCAGCAACAACAACAACAGCAACAGCAACAGCAACAAACAACGATCCTAATTTTCTGCCCCCCCGCTCTCGGACTTTTGTGCGTTTTCCTGATTTATTAGCGTTGCGTTTGTCATCCGACATTTTTTTTGCATGAGCTTCAACGTTGATCACTCAAAAGCTTTTCCCCGAAACTAAGAAGGAAGCAAAGGGAAACCAAAACAAAAAAGAAAAGGATTGACCTACAGTAGCCTATTGGATTACAGCAGTAGTTTCAACGTTGGTCACTCATAAAAAATTTCCCCGCGAGAAAAAAGTAAGGAACATGAAAAACAAAAAGAAACTTATTGCGCGCACGAAACCTCTTGCTCGCTTCAGTACCTACTTCCTGCTCGAACTACCCTTGCTCCTTTCTTCCTTCTCATTACGCGCTCCTTTAAACTCCTACTCTCAATCGTAGCTGTGCCTCGGGAATATGGGGCATGCACGCGGGGCGGCGGCGGTCCGACTGGCGAAGAAAGAACCGGAGCCGGAGGTAGCAATCGCTCAGGTGCGCTCCTGTCTGTAGGTTTCGTTTTCTTTACTACCCCCCGGCGGATTGGCAAATATAAAAAAATGTGACCACTTTTTGGAACTGCACCCCGCAGTATGTTTTTTGTTTTGGAGGGGGGAGGATAAAAATGCTTGATATGAGAGTGAGACCATACTTGCGGGTGGTAAACGCTTAACCCTCTTCAAGAGTACGGTTCCATTGTGGGAACGAACCAGTCAAATTCTAAGTAGTATATCCCCAAAACGGGACAGCGGTACTACTGTAAAAGGGCTAAAAGCTCACCACACTTACTTCCACTTAATTTTCTGATAGGTGCCGTCGTGTGTCGATTTAACCCCCACCGCTCCCTCCCGTTGCAACAGCAGACCAGACTGCTGCTATATATACCTCGGGCGCATGGCTATGCCGGCCGGTTGTCGACGGCAGGTTGCTTGCTCTGTATCTCGCTCCCACTAGTTGCTCGTAGTGCTTGCTGGTGAACGTAATGGACGATTCTGTTTATTTGTTGCGTTTTTTCGTCATCCTCAACATTGTGCAGCATTACACAACGTTGATCACTCAAAAGCATTTCTCTGGAGAAAATAACAAAAAAAACGAAGGGGAAACGGGAAAAAAGGAAGGAAACTCGGGCTTACCATGTCGACAATGTGCAGCATGAGTGAGTTTCAACATTGATCACTCACAAACATTCCCCCAACGTTTGAAAAAGTGTTATATCTGTTTGCGAGATTTATCGAGAAGATGGCTCGTACGAAGAATAAACCTGTCTTGTGGGCATTGTAGACGGGACCGACTGCTGTACTCTAGAGTGTACCAGTCTACGTGGTCTACTCCATTGAACAGAACCTTGGCATCCTTATCTCAGCAAACACCAAGGAAGTGCTTCAATCGACGGTCGGCGTGTATATCGCGCTTGTTGCAGGTGGCGACGCAGCTGGGCCTGCTGGATGATGCGGTGCGTCTGTATCGCGAATGCGGGCGACATGACCTCCTTAACCGCCTCTACCAGGCAAGAGAAAAGGGGGCGTAGTGTTAGTAATCAGTCAATAAAACGTGGTTGGCTGATGCTGTTATTGATTGCTTCGATTTTTTCGTGGTTAGTTGCTAGGCTACATTTTGTTTTGTATGGCGTTTAATACAGCATACTAAGTCCACACATGTAAATAATTGTATGGCATTTTGTTGTAGTATGGCCACGCCAAAATTTACCGCCGGAGGATAAAAAAGAAATAGCGCGGGGAAAACACCTTTCACCAAACAAGTACATATGTGATGCCGAGCGCACCACGCCGCCACCGCCTTGTGGTAGCCAAATCGATACATGTTTGCTTTGCTGCGTGCAGGGCGAAAAGGCCTGTCCGTGTAACTTTCGCGTGTTACACTTGAAATCCGCCCTAACGTGTTTTCTCTGGTTCGTTTTGGGGTGATTTCAAAACAGGCTGCCGGACTCTGGGAACGCGCCTTGGAAGTAGCCGAGGCAAACGACAGAATAAACCTTTCCACTACGCATCAGCTCTACGCTCAGCACCTCGAAAAGGTGAAGGTCCGCCCGACACACGCTCGGTTTATAGTTACAGTTACTCGTAGTACAGTGGTGGTGTACCCATGTCAGGATCATCCGGTTTAAGGCCATAGTAGAGATAAGACAAGGCAAATCGGCTTGTCACGAGAAACCAAGTACTTGGAACTAGTACTGTATGGGATCATTATTTTAGTGGAAAAGATAAGACCATGTTAGAGATAGGGTCATGTTGTCGGCTTGTCGCAGGCTGGTGTTAAAATCGGTACAGTGCACCACTGTAAATATATAGAAGAGTTACAAGGTTGTACACTTTTGAAAATTGGGGTCATCAGGCTGATTCATGGACATCCAGCTTCCTGGAAGGCATTTCTAGGTACTCCAGACAGCACAGTGTGAGACCGGTCTGGATAGCGGCCAGAGGGCTTGCGCTGCTGCAACATGGTGAACCCGAGGAGATGGCCACAAATTCCCACTACCCCAGGACAGAGCAGCTATTCCCACTTGATGATCTAGATCCTTCAGGGCAGATAAATCATCCCTTATATGTATGATATGTATGATCTGTATGATCTAGCTCGTGTTGCCGGGTGGGCGCCGTATAGTCTGCGTCATCTAGGACAATTTTCCTGGGGTAGATGTGTTGTGCTTTTTTCCAGATCCTGCACAGCATTTCAGAACGACAGGGCAGGACCTAAACGACTAAGATTGTCTAGATCGTGATCTATCCGAGGTATGTAAGGCTTTCCCCGGGAGGGAGGCATTCGGACGTGGCGCGACTTCAAGTAAAAATCCGATGACGTTTTGTGCAGCTGAAAGAAAACGAAAGGCCCACCAGCCGTCGAAATTTCGAGGTCTACACAGCCCAAAAACGAAAGCCTTAACGACCAGCGAAATGAAATCGGTAATATACGTACATGTATATAAAGGTATTGCATATACATATACATACCAGGTATGTATTGGGAGGTTTCGCGGCATGTTCCAAACGTCCCTTATAATAACGACCAGTCTGGTATTATAGGGGAACAGAGGAATCAGCACCCAATATAGTGTAAAAACATGACGGGATACATGGTTTATTAGGTCCACCGTAGGTTCTGGCTACCATGTACTACTATGAATAGTACTATGCCCTATATTCCGCAATATTAATCATTGCTTTGTGAAAAACTATCTACTGACCGCCCTCCCCAGATCGGCCGCTATGCAGCGTAACTCGCCAATCTTAGACTCACCAAGAGGTGTGGCTGGGGATCCCCCCAGGGGAAGTGTCAGGTCTTATTGCCTTTGGCGAGGAAAATTTGGTGCGCGTGCATCCACCCCCTAACTTCTTGCCTTTCTTGATAAAATGCACGTACAGTTTTCGGGAACAACTTTCTCCTCTCTTGTTCCCGATAGATGTTGATATTTTTGTCAGGGCACGTGACGGGTCGTGGCCCCAGTCCGCGGGTTGGGCCAGGATGGTTTCGGAACATCGCGGGGCGGGTTGAGTCGGGTCAGGAGATTTTCAGACTTGCACTGATCGGGTCCGGTCACCGTCACCCAACCCGACCCGACCTGACCTGGCCTGATCTGACGTGCGAGGTTTGACCCGGCCCGTGAACATGATCATTTAGATCGGGAGTATAAAGTACTTCTGTACATATTATGGCAATCGAATTGTACCTTAAATTTTCGAGCAGGCTGGTATTGAATATTGTCAACCGCCCGCGGGAGCCCTTGTATTCAGCCCCCATGCGCAGTAGAGCTCACCCCGCTTAGTGGCCACGATGGTTGAAGCACACGCTCTACGAGACTAACAGGTACACCCCTCGTAATCGTGGTTGATTTTGGTTAGGGTTAGGGTGGGGATTAGGGTTAGAGAACCACTGTTAGTTATACTCGTCTCGTACACAGCAATAGCCCTTGGGCCACAGTGCCGAGAAAAGTTGGTGATCAGCCCTCTCCCCACATGTCGTGACCGTGGCCGCAGGTCGGCGATACGGCGGGCGCTATTCAGCACTACGAGCTTGCCGGTACGCACTGCGTGGAGGTGCCCCGAATGCTTTTCGAACGCGACAGAGTGGGAGACCTGGAGGACTACATCACCCAGGTAAAAACACAGCCTACTATGAACACGTACGTCGGGGCCTTCTATATATGGGCAATGGGCTCCCCTCGGCCCCCGTGTTTTGTCCCTTCCACTCCCGCGTCGATTTCTTGACGACCTGCACGAACCCTTTGAGGGCTACAGTCCCGTCTTGGGGGAAAAATCACTCAAATTTATAGGGATCTTGTCCCCGAAACGGGACCGCAGCACTGAATGGGTTGGGCACGTTTGTGCAAAACTTGATCCTTACGCTGCACACTGAAAAAACGTGTCCCACACTAACCCGAAGATTTAATTGCAGCAACAAAAAGAAAACAAATAAAACGGTTGCAGTCGTTGAGGGGGTTAACGAAGAGCAGAAAAACACTATTACAATAACGTGTAAAATATCGTAGGTCGATGTGGTGATACGGAAAGCGATCGACGCTTGCTGTAGATGCTGGTAGATTTTGGCTTCTCCGACCCCGGGTACATTTTGCGTCCAAGGGACAGCTTATTTGGTGCCGCTGCCTGCCTACGAAGGGCTCTCCCCGGCAGGTAGCCCATGAACGCATGCTGTCCATGGCGTGCATATGCCATGTCAAAACACGCGAATCACGCTCTCAATCAAGAGTGAACGTCAAAAACAAAGCAGACACGCCACTATCCACTTCCGAAACCCAGACAGCGGGGGAGGGAGGGTGTACTCATTATCATGCGTGGCAGCAGTCGTACGACCATAGACCCTCGCACCCCTACAATGCCGGGACGGAGCACGTCGGGTTTTCACCGACCAGGCAAAAAATACTTGCACCAAGCACGAAGCGAAACGTGAGGCGTTCAGCGAGTCGCATGAAGGGTGAGCTGCATCCTACTAACAACCGCTTGTATCGCGAACTTGCATGTGGATGGCAGCTTCACTGAGATACTTTATTTTCCGGTGTGACCGCTTCCAGAGACAGCAATGCGAGGTCCAGACAGAGGGGGGGGGGGGGGGGGGGAACCGAGTAAAAACTTTGAGAAATAAATCGTGAATTCGTTCAGAAACCCCCACTCCACAAGTATGTTTTTCATTATACGTACGTATACACATAACCTTTTTATGGGAACATAGTGTCGATTTTTCTTTTTGTCGTGCGCCCCCTGACTCAACTCGTAGGGAGCATCGTAAAGCCCCCCTAGGAATGGAGCTCCATCTCGAAGGGATGCTTGGTCAATGGTCAAATGACTACGGCAAGCAACAGATGAGTACGCCTCCCCGCCCCGCCCCCACCAGCGGCACGCATGAGTACACCCTCCCCCGCCCCCCCCCCCCCCGCACACGAATGCCTCCCGAAATAACTTCGTCCGCTCCGAAAAACGATGCAATATTGCTGCCGCCTCTGCCCTTTGATAGGGAAACAACGTGGAGCTGCTAAAGTGGTGGTCCCAGTACTTAGAGTCTCGGGGAGACTTCGACAAGGCCCGCCATACATACGCTCGGGCCAGGGACTTCTTATCCCTCGTTAGACTGGCCTGCCAGAGCGGGAACGTGGAGCGGGTGAGTTTTTTTTTGCGCAGTGAAACGCCCTTTTCGGGACTGCTGCAACTCCCCTCGTGGGGACTAAACACTTGGAATTAGTATAGGATTTATGTTTCAGCGAGTAACTGCTGTGCAGTGCCGTAAAACAAATCCGTAAAAAAAAAGAGAGTTGACCTCACACAGGGGGTGCGATCGATTTCTCGGCGCTCGAATTTTTCCAGAACGGGAAGGGTTTCCAACACTGAATAACAAGGCGTTCTCGGAAATATATATAACATATATATATATATATATCTGGTCGGAAGAAAACCTTCCGAAAATAGAATGTTTCGATTTTTTTTAGCACCCTTAACGCTGTCGAGAAAACTTTCAATACATAGATAGCGCTGTAAAACGATCGCATTTAATATTAGCACACTTGGCGCTCTTTTACGTGGGGTGAGTGCTGAAAAATCGAGTGCCGTGGGTAGAGTGCCTTCCGAGAGGAGTTGTTGGGCTCGTACAGCACTTCCTTTCCGAGAGTAGTAGGTGAAATAGGTGCCAAATAACTTAGGTGCCTTGGTGCGAGTACGCGTAACAAGCAAAGAGAAAATTACCTTTAACTCCTTCCCAAAGTCAGAATGAGCAAAAAACAAGCCACAATGGAGCGATTTCTGGATGAATTTAGACAAGAACATTTTTTTTTTTTTTTTGAAATTATGTGTACATGCTTTTTTTGTCCTACCGCCCCCCTGTGCGGAGACCAAAAAAAACAAAGCGGCGCGCCGTTTTCTCTTTTCGGCTATCTCTTGCCTTGGGTGTACCCACCTCTTCCTGGAGCAGTTGTTGGACTCATTCCGAGAACTATTTTCGACATTAAAATCGTGCTGACGTGAAAGGTTAGGTGCCTTCCCGAGCGTTTGTGCTCGTCTTCGAGCTCGTTCCGAGCCGAGCACGATAGCGGTAAAACTCGTTTTCGCCAAAATGGTTTAGAAAAAGCACCTTTTTTTTGGGGCCAAAATGGTTTTTTTTTTTATATATATATCTTTCAGCCAAAACGGTTAATTAAAACACCTTTCGGCCAAAACGGTGTAGAAAAAACACCTTTTGGCCAAAATGGTTTTAAAAAACACCGTTTGGCCCAAATGGTTCTGACGGAGAGGGAGACTCCCCGGACGGACGCAGCCCGCACGTGCGTCCCCGAGACTTCTCGAAAATGTTCCGAGAAGAACCTGTGGTCGCTATCGTATGCGAGTACCATGCCCTTGATTGTGTGAACTCGAATCCATGAATGCGCCAGGGGTGAGGGGGGGGGGGGGAGGGAGTACTCATGTAATAAAACATGGCCGTAGTCGGATGGCCATAGACTCTCGCATCCCCACAAAACCGGGTCGGAGCACGTCGGCTTTTCAGGGCAGACCGAATCGATTATCTCCCCCAAATCTTGTAGACAAGCCAAGCGCATGAACACACACGCATCCCAGCATGGCATTACGGGGGACCACAGTAAATAGGACCTGCCATAAACACAAAAACCTATATATTTTGCTATTTTTACTCTCAATATTTGGTCCTATTTACTATGGTCCCCCGTAATAGGTAACCGGGCTACACCTTTGTTCCTTTGTACCAGGAATATACTTACACAGGTGCCCCCCCCCCCCTCCCGGACAACGTGGAGGTAAAAACAAAACAGTTTTGGAGGGCATTAAACAGTATAGCAACACCATTATCAAGCGTAACGGATTTGAGAAGTTGCCGACAACACTTTGTGGGGGGTTTGCATCTAAGCTTTGATCAAACTTTTCCCCGAGGATTCTTTTTACGCCCACAATGTGCCGGGGGGGGGGGAGGGAGGGAGGGAGGGAGGGTGGTCCCCCCCGCCCACCTGCGCTACCAAACTGTTCGTTAGATATAGCTACTAGTGGCTCGTAAGATTTGTGTGTCGGCCTTTTACCGTAACGTTCTGTCCCTGGATATGCGGAGTGATTTTATACCGATATTTGATAAAACGACTCTACTACGGGGGTCATAGTAAATAGGACCAGATATTGTCAGTGAAAATAAGTAAATATATAGGTTTTTATGTATACCATATGTCCTGTTAACTATGGACCTCCGTAATAGTGTTTCGGGACAGAGCGATCTAGAGCTCCACAAGAGAGGAGCCTCAGCAGGTGTGGCGCAGCGGTTGACCTATTCCGAGACTGCACCGTGGCAAGCCCCAAAGTATGGCCTCATCTCGCATGTATGGTCTCTTATCTCTCTAGGTACGACTGCGTGCTGAAAACGTGATCCCGTGTTAATTCCAAGCAGTTTTTTTCTCGTGAGCAAACAAGCCGATTTACCTTCTGTCTTCTTTCTACTATGATCTTTAACTGGGTGGTTTTAAACGGAATATACCCCTATACCCCTATACAAGTCATCTTACCGGATACGACGAGCACAATCTAAGCGGCGAGGGCAAGCACAGTCGATTCAAACACGCAATGGCTCATCACGACGTGGTAGGAGTTGCACCGTTTTTGCCTTCTGATGAAATATTTTCTGAGACCGGTCGAGCTTTTGAAGTGAGCAACCACTAGTAAACCGGTTACCGTGACGATTTTTACTATTACGGGAGAGAACATAGTTTCTCACAACCCCGAATATGCTTAGTAAAAATAGCGAAATACAATGTTTTTTGTGTGTGTGACGGGTCCTGATTACTATAGGCACCCGTAAAAAATAATTTTGTTTTAGGACTATTACGGGGGACCATAGTAAATAGGATCATTTTTTTTGTAGAAAAAACAGGTGAGTATATAGGTTTTTATGTACACCATAGGTTCCTATTAACTATGGACCGCATGGAAATGTTGGTTGGGATGCGCGAACAAGCGTTCTTCGGGTGCGATGTTGACCTCCTCATGTGAGGGGCTCAGAAAGTAAGCCCCCACCCCAACAAGGCATTGCTCATAAGGCATCACCCTTATAAGGCACTACACCGATAAGGCACCACCCGTACCGTGGCCTTGCTCTAATGCACTTGATTACAGTATGGGCACGCCAACAAGAAACGCTCAGTCTCAGGATGCCTTTCGAGGCTATCACCTTAGGCCACTTCTTATGCAGTCGGATTTGAAGTCAGTTGAAAAAGTCCCTTTCAGCACGTTCACGTGAGTTTTTGCCCCGGAAATGTTGAAAATTGGTCTTTCTCGCCTCAGAATGTATCCGACCTCTCTCCAAGATCTATCTGGGGGTGTTTCCCGCTTTTCCAGGCGCCCAGATACAGGAAAGTGCCGACCGCACTTTTTCGACTCAACTCGGTCAAATACGATCCAAATGTCCAATTGGATCGAAAAAAGCGTATTTTTCGATCCGTTCCACGATCGCAATCATATTCACCTCAGTTGGATCGGACAAGTGCGGACGGTGATTTCTTGCGACCGGCCCCCTCGAGAAGCGGGAAGCACCCCCTGATAGATCTTGGAGAGAACTCCGACACACTCTGAGGCGAGAAAGACCACTCTTCAACGTTTCCGGGGCAAAATATCATGCGAACGTGCTGAAAGGGACTTTTCCAACTGACTTCAAATCCGACTGCATAAGAAGTGGCCTTATAGTGGCATCATCTTCGAACAACCGTCGAGCAACTTTGAGCATAGATGGGCTATTGTGTACCGGGTAGGACTTGGTGTGGCGCTCGCCGCTGACCATATTTTCTTACAGCAACATATTTCTCTCACGAACCTATACAGCGCGCCCCATCCCCAAATGTTAGCGTTGCCATGTTTTCGCTCGTAGGTTCCTTCTTATCCGTGGACCTTCCGAATCCTGGTTTCTTAACGGCCATCTCCCTCCCAAATGTGAGCCTTGTTGTGTTGTTAGGTTATTTCTTATTGATGGAGCTACGTGTGCTGAACCGGTACGTAGTACGGGCGTCATTGACACCGCTACCGCCGCGTCGTCGCCCTCCCCCTCATTCCACCTCGTCAGGCGATCGGTATCGTGAACGATTCGGGGTCGGCGCCGGCGGCATACCACCTTGCGAGGCATTTGGAGGCCGTCGGGAGGACAGCGGAGGCGGTGTCGTTTTACGCTCGGAGCAGCCGTTTCAACCATGCCATCCGACTGGCGAAGGACCACGACATGGACTCGGAGGCGAGACACACATGTCATACCATGCCATATCATATACCATACTACACCATATCATATCATATGCCATACCATACCATACCATATATAGTCATGCTATACCATACCATACCATGCCATACCATACCAATCCACACCATACCACACTATAGCATATCATATCATACTATATACTATACTATACCATACCATACCACGCCATGCCATACCATACCATACCATACCATATGCCATACCATACCATATAATATGTCGTACTATACCATATCATACCTGATGCTATACTATACCATACCATACCATACCATACCATGCCACACCGTACCATACTATACCATATCGTTAGAGCCGTGAATTTGTAGGCTAAAAGTCACCGACTAGTTGTGAGCTGGTTAGATATTACTACAGCACATGCGTCATTTTGTGGCGTTTCGCGACCTCAACCAGACACTGATTCCCAGGGCACATGACAGCGGTGGGTGAGTGCGTTCTTCACATGAAACCTTTCTTTCTGTATTCCCGTCGACATCCAGCATAACCAGTGTCCGTGCCGATTCTTCATTGCTAGAGAGGCACAAGCTCTCTCTGTGGCCACAAAACTACGACACAGCAGATATACTACACCGTGCAGTAGTAGACAATACAATGTCATGCCATCGTACTGGATACGACGACGAACAAAAACGTACGCACCGCCAGCACAATCGCAACCGAGTGCAGAATTGCATGGTTTATTACACACATTTCTATTACGGGGGTCCATAGTTTATAGGACCAAATATTGCTAGTAAAAATAGTTAAATGTATAAGTTTTTATGTATACCATGGGTCCTATTAACTATGGACCCCCGTAATAGTATAATATCGTGAAAACACGAATGGTACATGGCGCATACATATTACAACGAGATTACTGTAGGTCTAATCGCTGAGGCGCCCCCCCCCCCTCGTCTAGGCACAAACGTTTGAGCCAAGGAAATGATATCCCTATCATATCTATCGTACCACGCGTCTCACGCGAGTATCTCCATTCCTTTTTTCTCACCCCCCAACCGCTGGTAAACTCAAGCAGCTCATGGGGTTCGCCCTGAAGAGTCGACCAAGCCTCACCCTATCTGTGGCAGAGCACTTGGAAGGGAAGGGGGAGTTGGAGAAAGCCGTCCAGCTTTACCAGAAGGCAGGGGAGGTGACCAGGGCATTGGAACTGTGCTTCCGGGCTGGAGCGGGGGGCGGCGGCTTAGAAGGAGGGGCGGGGGGGCAGGGGGCGGCGGAGAGACGGCCGGCGATGTTCGAGGCATTGAAAGCTATGACGGATGACCTGGGCACTAACGCCTCCCCGCAGGCAAGCATATGTTGAGTTCTGGTTGTGATAGTTTTCACACGTCGGTTCAGATCACGATCTATCTATGTACAGATAGACCATCTAGATATGAACCTGCCGTTGTAATACATTGTTCAGGATCTATCTCTAAACAGTACAGATCCCACCCAGAAAAACATCGTCCTATTTACGGGGAACCACAGTAAACAGGACCAAACATTGTTAGTAAAAATAGTGAAACATGTTGTTTTTTGTGTGTGTGCCGTAGGTCCTATTTACTAAGGATCGCACTGCCGTGTTGAGGACGACTCACTTACAATCAGAGTCAGATGGGTTGTGTATGTACGGCAGCGCCAAGAAGGGTGACAATCGGCCGCCAGTCTGTTCTTAGACATAAGGTACGTTTGTACTTGTTGTGAAAATTAAAGCTTAGTATCTCTAAGTTCACGTGATACGCGTGTTTTTTGTCCACATCCGACGGAATTAATTATTTATAGTCATGGGCTCTGCCGACGGAAACTAAATGGCTTAATTTGTTCAAAGGCAGAGAAGAAGAGAAGAACGACCATACTCCCCCCGTGCCCCCTCCTAGCTTCTCGTGATGGGTGCACGAGTAGAGCACGGCACTGCTCGCTGACGATTGATAGGCCTAGAGGCTAGGCCTACCTTATATGATCGGTCAGAATTGTACGTTTTTACGGTGGCCGTTGCTACCGCCCGCTATGTGAAGAGTATGCCCTTCCCCATCTAGGAGAAAGGTAAGGGCTGATGGAGCTCTGCTGCGATAGTCTGGTGTTTATTGCTTTGGGCCCGGCTATTGTCAGTCGCGCTAAACGCAGCTTGGCATGTTACTACGCTGATTTCACCGGCATTGCCTTGTCTGAGTGCGGACGATTCTATTCTTTTTTTTTGTCTACGGGTTATATTTCCACACCTCCAGTGTTATTGAAGCCTGTCCTGTGACCCTTGTTAGGACATGATAAGGCGTGGGTTGGGTGGGCTATTGGTTGGCCGTTCACCCGCAGCCCAACAGACGGATACCTTGACACTACCGACTAGATGTTGGAGATAAGTCGCTGCCCTCGATGTGAAAAGAGGATTCCGATAGCGTTGTTTGTCGCAGCTTGTTGTTTCCAGTTCGCTCGTCACTACATAGCGCCGCCACGTTTGTGCCGCCCGCTGTCCACGCGACTCGCGCGGCAACGCCGACCGCACCGCACATGACCCCTCAATGACCCCTCAAACGGTGATAGGCGCATGCATCACTAGGGGCTGCTGTGAGTTGGCTGACCATGTCATAAGTTCGTCCATTAGCTACTATGTTACCGTTGGCTGTATGCGCGGCTGTTTGCGCGGACTTGCTGGCCGGCGCGTATGCGGCTCGAATCGTGTACCAGTAGTATCTGTTCTATTGAAAAAAACTTATCAATGCGAGGGAACGCATGATGTTTAAACGTCCGTAGAACAAAATGAACTACACGTTGGAATGACGACCGACGGATCAACGCCTTTTCTAAATAGTCGTGGGCTCTACCGACGGATGGATTAAGGTTTTAAATTTCTACCAGAAGCAAGGGCATAGGAGAGAGATGCTCACTCCTCGAGTGCCTTCAGCTTGACGTGCATACAGCTGCGCCGGGCCCAGTAGAGGTACACGGGCACGACAACTGCCCGCTCCAGAGTGAGAGGCCTAGACTACAGTAGGTCTACTGCTGTGGTTCTTCAAGGCGAGGGAACAAATTTGCGTATTAAAAATACCTGAACTTATATTTAGGTTTTCTGTGTGTATGATGGGTCTTCATTACTATGTTCCCCCCTAGTGGTCGGTTTCGTCGGCTCGATTCGCCAGCTCTGGCTGTTACGAGGAGGAACGTATGATGTGTAGACATGCGGGTGTGTACGTTTTTTAGCGCCTCGCCGTGGGTTCTGGCATTCATAGCCTCTCGCAATAGCAACTATTACGGGGGACCATAGTAAATAGGACCTACGGTACGCACAAAAACCTATACATTTACCTATTTTTACTAACAATATTTGGTCCTATTTACTATGGCCCTTCACCGTTCAGCCCTGCCGTTTCGGGCCGGTGCTCTTCCAAATGTGTATAACCAAACATGTAAGGGACGTACGCGCGTGTGGTGTTCATGTCCATCTTCCCCATCGCCCCCCACCGGCCCCCTCCGCCTGCGCTCTTTCTCCAGGTCCTGTCGCGCTGCGTGGAATTCTTCATCGAGAATGGTCAGTTCGAGAAGGCTGTCAGCCTCTGCATCACGAATCGGCAGTACTTGCGGGCCATCGAGCTGTGCGCTGCTCACAAGGTGACACGCCCGCAGACCAACGATGGGTACCTGGTACGGTATATAGGGGGGGAGGGTATCCCCCGATTTTCGGACTGGTAGACTTCGTAGCTGATCTATACCAGGTACCAGGTATATGACCTGCGAGACCCAGATCATTTTTGTTCACTTCGAGACTTGCATGGTCTGCATGCCGTGTGAACGCGCGGGAAAACAAGACGCCCACCCCCTGGGACGAATTTCAGACCCGGTTTCCTCCAAAACATGCCTTAAGGGGGGCACACACGAAACGAAAATGCTGACCTTGGAAATATTTGGTCGAGATGGTCGCACAGAGGCACTGGTCGCCGTACTCCGTACGCGCTCCCAGCAGTCGAGAGACCCACCTTTCAAAATCGTACGAGGGGGTGTGTTGTCTTAAGTGTTGTACGTACGGTAATCGATTTTTACGGCGGGACATAGCAATCAGGACCAAATATGTTCAGCAAAAATACTGGAATGTATAGGGTTTTGTGTGTGTGATGGGTCCTCATTACTATGGTGCCCCTCTAACAGACCCTTTTGCGGTTCGAGATATGTATGCATGATGCGCGCAACCTAGCACATGCTCCCACAAACTTTACGGTGTTGTTGTTGCTGTTGCTGTTGCTGTTGTTCTCTCAATAACCTCTCTTTCATTTTCATGCAGATAGATCCCCTGTTCCGTATGGTCTGCTGGTACGGGGGACCATGGTAAGTAGGACCAAATGTTGTTCGTAAAAATAGATAAATGTATAGGATTTTGTGTGTACCGTAAGTCCTATTTACTATGGTCCCCCGTAATAGATCTACAGATAGATCATTTTTCCACTCAGGGGTAGATCTGTGTGAGCTGCGTGATCTGCATGATCTTACACATGTTTCGTCCAATGCTACGCACAGCTTATTGGGGGGGGGGGGTATGCTACGCACAAGTATAAAGGCGCGCGGGGGGGGGGGGGGGGGCTGGGCGTACTCATTTGTTGCTTGCCTCAGTCATATGACCATTGACTAAAACATCCCTTTCGAGACGGAGCACCGTTCCTACTCCTGGTAGAGACACCTCCAACATTTGGGCGCTCATTACGTTGTTTTCCATACCGGTATACTACGTAGAAGCTTTCCACTAAGCTTATCCCCTACCTGTTTCGCCGCCTGTGACCACCATCTATCTCCCAGTAGTGGGGGGTATACCCCCCCCTTTTACGTGTCGAGCTATACCGAATAACAGGCAAGATACAACACCCCCCGCAATGATTTCCCAACCTGGTTGTTTTCTCGCGTACAAGTGGGTCAACAATAACGCTGAAAATGGTGGCTATGGAAAATGCCTCGATTTAGACCTTTCCCAAAGGACGCCGCGTCGCACGGCGGTTGCACTATCGACGAGGAAACTGTCATGGAAACGCGTCCGAGGGCGGGGTGTGATAGTGTTATCACCCGTGTGATAGCTTTATCACCCGTGTAGTAATTTTATCACCCGTGTGATAGCTTTACCGCCCGTGTGATGGTGTTGTCACCCGTGTGATGGTGTTGTCACCCGTGTGATGGTATTACCACCCGTGTGATACTGTTATCACCCGTGTGATAGTGCTATCACCCGTGTGATGGTGTTGCCATCCGCGTGATAGTTCCATCACCCGTGCGCTGGTGTAATACGGCAGGCAGTGCCGATGTTCATCATCTTAAAACGGTGAAGACTATGAGTTGGCCGGACATACCGGCTAGAATTGAGTTGAATGACGAAAGTAAGTCTACTATCCCACTCACCACATACATGTGTCAATGAAACAAACTCATTCAACTTACAACAGGTGCCGATAACGGAAGAAATGGCGGAGAAGCTATCCCCCCCTAAGGAAAACGCCAGCGAAGGTGGTGGCGGTGGCGGGGCGGTCGGACTGGCCGGGGGCGGTGAAAGCAAGTATGCCAAGGCAGAAGACGGGAGAGAGAACATACTGAGGGAGCTCGCAAAGGCGTGCAAGCGTCAGGGGAACTTCCACCTCGCTTGCAAGAAGTACACGCAGGTGAGAATGAGATACAGGGTTAAGGTCAAGGTTAGGCGTCAATTTTGTATCAAAATCATTTTTTTTTTGGGGGGGGGGGGGGGAAGGTATAGAGCTGACCTTAAGTGCGAAAAGGTAGAGGTACGCAGCACCTATTATTTTGGAGGCTCCTCTTAATAGCGTGAGGAACTCTACGTCTCTCCCCAAACACTATTTTATCTTCTGGACCAAAACAAAAAATCGGAGGCTTAAGCTCGGCTTATCGTTGGTTGTTGTTCGAAAAATACTGCTGACAAAACTGAGATTGTCGACGATGCTGGGTAGTCCCTTGGTTGAGGAACCCCGTCGTTTCGAGAAACATTTCCTTTTAACGTAAAAAAAAAGGCTACCTCTACCGTATCGTAGCGCGCATCTCCCTCAAGTTTAGAACCTCACACACAATAGATGCTACACCTGCCATAGCTTTTGAGATTCTTCCCGCGTTCGTGGACGCGACGGTTCGCTTTTTCTCTCCATCTGAGGGGACTGCAACTATCCCGACGCATGTAGTGTCCATCCTTGCGGAGAGGTATAGCTCCAATTGCCGGCATGTTTTCACCGATGTTTTGGTCCCGACTTCGCGGGAAAAAAAAGCGGGAAGAGCTTGAAAGGTACGTGCGGGATTACGTGCGCGCTCTCTGCAGCCCTTGGTGAAATGAAACGAATTTGATCCATTTTTTCTTCTCTCTCCCTCCCTCCCTCCCTCCCTTCCTCCCTCCCTCCCTCCCTCTACAACTCCTTCCCAAGGCGGGAGACAGATTGAAAGCTTTGAAGTGTTTGCTGAAGAGCGGAGACACGAAGAGCATCGTCTACTATGCTGGCGTTAGTCGCAGCCGCGACATCTACATATTGGCTGCCAACTACCTCCAAAACTTGGACTGGCACGACGATTCACAGGCATGCTTAAATGGGCAAGCGGCGGAGGGAGGGGGGCGGGGCGGGGCGGGGTGGGGGGGGGGGGGGTACTCATTATCATGCATGGCCGTAGTCGTATTACCATAGAGCCTCGCATCCCTACAATGACGGGACGGAGCACGTCGGGTTTTCACCGACCAGGTAGACATCGCCAGCACCAAGCGCGAAGCGCCGTGAGTTATTCAACGAATCGCGGGGGAAGGGAGGGAAGGAGGGAAGGCAGTAGGGGGGGAAGGGGGAGGGAGGGGATGGTCGCTGCATGATGCTTCAATGGTACTCCGAAACAATGCCAGCGTTAGGACCTGTGTTTTAAAAAATATATATGGTGGACCTATGCCCCTCCGACGGTGTGATGATGATGTTGATTGCGGCGAGTGCCTGTACGACGTGACAACCCGATATCAGCGTATAGAGCGTCCAACTCTAACCCGATGAGCTGGTTCGTTGTTGACGTTGAAAGCTCGAAGCGCCGCTCCAGATGTGTCGGACCACACGACGCACACGCATACATCTGGCAACCTGCACATGAGTAGGCGTGCGTGGCCACTCGCGCGGAAGAATTCCCGAGCCCCCTGAAGGCAAACGCTCTAAAAAACGCTCCGCCTCGCATCTGCCGCAGCCATCCTCGCTCCAACGCTTGTCATTGGCTTTGTTGGACCATGCCAGGTGATGAAGTCAATCATAGCGTTTTACAGCAAAGCCAAGGCCCACGTGCAGCTCTCCGACTTCTACGACGCCTGCGCTCAGGTACGATGCTGTTAGGGAACCCGCCAGGGAAAAACGAAACGCGCTTCTTACGAAACGAATGAAACGGAGAGGGAGAGGCGTCGCGAATCCGAACGGACCGTAACGCGCGTACGTGGAGCACCCGTCTCGTTCCATGGAGCTAAACTTGAGCTACTGTAGTAGTCGTACACGTACCGTATGTGTCACTTCCTGAAAAGCACACTGAACTGCAACTAATCATTTCACACACCTTGTACAACGCTGTACTTCCAAACCTCTACACTACCTGAGTCGGGAGATATAAAAATCTAGAGTCCCTCAGGTGCCTACATCCTCTGAGTAGACCACACTTAATCTGAAGACGGCGCGGTCAGAGACAGACCCGACTAAGTAAGGTGGAAGAAACGAACCGCGTTCGAACCGATACACGAAAACTATTATAGAGAAATAAGTGTGGACAGGGGTTTCCCCTCGGTCTCCGGGGCGCTACAAAAAACAAACTTCCAAACCTCTAGTTGCATCTATAGTGCTACTGCTGCTGGCCTTCAACCTTACGCAGGGGGGGGTACGAATTTAAGAGACGGGTTATATCAGGCCTAGTAGACCTCGATTATCCTCTTTAGAACTGCACTCCCATTTTGGGAACATTTGGGGACAAAATTACATTATTACGGACAGTGCAGTACTATATAACAGGGGTTAAACCAATATTTCTCTTAAAACGATCCTTCTTTCTCTGAAACCGGTACGAGTATTATACACTACTCTGAACGTAAATAGAAGGACCGATTAATACTCATATTAATGTATAAAAGTTACTTATATTTCCGGCCAGAGTGCTCTGCAAGGCATGCATCCCCGTGCCAGGCCGTTTCACCGTATCTCAGATCGGTGTTTTCCTCTTTCATCGATCTCTCTTAAATCGTAGCCCTGTGCTTCGAAGTCAAGTGTTGTACTACTGTCATTCTACTATTACGGGGGTCCATAGTTAACAGGACCTATGTTATCCATAAAAACCTATATATTTGCCTATTATTACTAACAATATTTGGTCCTATTTACTATGGTCCCCCGTAATACTGCTTCTATTTCTGGTTTTGTTGTGCGCGTGTGTCCGCCACATACGCTGTGAGCGACTTCTTTTCTTCCTTGCAGAAGGCGAGCCTTGCCCTCGCCCTTCTTCGGCCATGAGTTAGTGACGACGCCAATCCGGCTGCGTCTCGTACTGTACCGGGCCCCTCGAAAGAAAACAGACTTTTAGAAATCTAGCTTTCAGGTTCCTTAGATTGCTAGAAACGCTACTATCCGATTATCCGTGTTGACAAAGCGCAGCTCTTATTCCAAGTCATACCATCCACACATACATAAAGGGTGACTATTACGGGGCCCCATAGTTAATAGGACCTATGGTATACGTAAAAACCTATATATTTACCTATTTTTTTTAACAATATTTGGTCCTATTTACTCAGGTCCCCCGTAATAGAATCCTGATGTCTTGAAACACGGAAGATGCTATTTCGGGGGATCATAGAAAATAGGACCTGGGGTACACAACAAAAACCTATGTATTTACCTATTTTTACTGACAATATTTGGTCCTGTTTACTATGGTCCCTCGTAATATCAATCAGACCTCAACACTTGACAGAATTATACCAATAGTAACGCAGTCCCCCGTACGAACGATTCTACTGATTCCTATGTAACCGACGCTTTCACCGATAGGAAGTGTGTCAGCTTAGGAGCTTGCCGCCTAGTAAGATATATTATTAATAGAGAGATACCACCTTCTCGCTCGGCCGAAACAAGGATGCTATTAATAGTAGCCTACCATCTGCTCCAGGTTTCTTGCTTGCGAGAAGGCCGACACTGTACCGCGCGCCTCGCGCTTCATTTTTTCGTTCATTGGTGCGGTGACGTTACTCCAGATTGAATTTTCAAAAAGAAGTGGAACAAGTAATGCGAGCATTTTTCTGGGATCTCCGGACGAAAAGCAATATGCGGCGATTTTGTCGAAGAGAAAAACCACTGAACGACGGCGTTGCTGAGGAGTTTCCTCCTCCTTGGCTCGTCTACACGTTATCGCTGCCGCTTTTCCCGCAAATGGCCACGAAAATAAGCGCATGTTCTTCCGAACACATCGCTGGTAACGTTGCGCCAAAAATTAAAATTAATTGACAGGTGGAAATAGACGAGTATCGCGACTACGAAAAGGCGCTGGGCGCCCTCAACGAGGCGGTGAAGCAGCTGACCAAGGCCGGCCCCGCGGGGGACAAGCTGACCCAGCTGACCAAGAGGGTGTTCCTCGTCGAAAGGTGTGATGGGCAGAATAAAAACAGAACAAAAACAAGGCTGGTCACGGGTCACGTCAGGTCATACTCGTGGACGACGGGTCAAAACTCGCGGGTCGGATCACCTATTCCGACCCCGACCCACCGCGTGAGATTTTGAAGGCCTCCTGACCCGACCCGGTCCGACCCTACCGGTCTGTGAGATGCTGGAGACCTCCTGACCCGATCCGCGGGTCGGCTCGTGACCCGTGAACAGCCGTGGACGAAAACGCCTCGCTGTGAATATGTGTTCGAGACATGTATGGCACTACTAAGGATACTCGTATGGAGGCGGCACGTTTTATTTAGCCCCGGCATCTCTCAGCGTGTTGATCGGTGCCACGGTACGATGGCTATTGTTTTCACTTCGTACCGCGTTTCGACCACTCGAGAGATGGTTATCACGGGGGACCGTAGTAAAATAGGACCAAATATTGCCAGTAAAAAATAGCAAATTTTATAGGTTTTTGTGTGTACCGTGGGTCCTGCTTAGTATGGCCCCCCATAAATCGTTGGTTCTGTCGCTCTCTCTCTCTGAAAAAAAAAAACGAACGGACTTGATGCACTTGTTATCGTCTGTACACACATGCATGCGCAGGCAGCGTGAACAAAACACCTGGGTTAAAGTAGAAAACACGACACGTGTGCATGCATGTACCTTAAGGCGGAAAGTGCGGTAAGCTTGACCCTTTTACACTAGTACTGCAGTCCTGTCCCCAAAACGGGACCGATATTTTGCTCTATTACGGTAAGGGGCCATAGTAAATAGGACCAAATATTGTTAGTAAAAATAGCGAAACATATAGGTTTTTGTGTGCACCGCAGGTCCTATTTAATATTTTTTACAAATACGCCGGAGGATCAAAACGACAGCAAAAAGAAAAAGACCCAACAATCCGAATGGTGGTTGCATGCGTCTATATTGAGACACCAAAAATCCTTAACAGCGAGAGGAAATGGGGTACGTACTCCCCGTCGATGTCGGCCAGTTGACTTACTTCCGTCCCCCAAATACTGACTATCGCACTGGCCGCGAATTTAAGGATCGCTTCGTCTTCGCAATCATGTATTAAAGCTCGTTACATTTTCACCCTGAGTGGTGTGCTCGCAAAGTCCAGCCAACCCACAGCCCTAAAAAAAAACACGTTTCCCCGCCACTCTCGCCGCTTCCGCGACGCCGTGTCTCCATAAACCAACACGCGGGGGGAAGGTAGCATTCAGGACCAAATAAATATGCTTATTGAAAATACTTTGGTATATAGGTTTTTTGTCCACATGAGGGGTCCTGATTACTTTGGGCCCCCCGTAAAAAATACGACGATGCAGCTTGTCTTGTCACGTTAGCGTTCATTTGCCCTCTGACATCTACGGAATTGTAGCCGGCTATCACAACGTGTAGTGCCATCTGCGTAGCCCCCGTGATTGCAACACGGCTCACGTTCCCCCGAAACATATACACTCCGTGGACCACAAGTTGTGTCCCCCCTCCCCCACACCGGCCGCTTGTCCCCCCGAGCTGGTTAGTAAGCGCCGCGAGCTTTGTTGTCGTTGTGTCAACAGACAACTCTCCCGCAACGCCCGCAACGCCCCCGCGACCCCCCGCGATGATGCGATGCCCGCGACGCGCTCCGTGACGCCGCCGTCTCCGAAACAAACCTAACCGTACCCCCCTCCTCGACCGCTAAAGCAATCAGCGATGGGGGGCGGGTCAATACGTGCGTAGGTGACGTGTGTCACGAGGTGGTGTGTGACGCGAGTGGTGTGTGTGGCTTTTTTTTTGTTTCCACCGCTGAAAAATATCCTATGGTACTGGCGTAGTTTTTGGTCGTTAGTTCCCCCGAAAAAGCGTGTGTACCTTAATAAAATGCGTTGTGTACCGTATCACACGGTGTGATAAGATAGCACACTCGTATCACCCGGTGTGAAAAAAGATATCACACCCGTATCGCACGTGTGATGAGATAGCACACCCGTATCAACCGGTGTGATAAGATAGCACACCCGTATCACCCGGTGTGATAAGATAGCACACCCCGTATCACACGTGTGATAATATAGCACGTACCACACGTGTGCTAATATAGCACTACCGTATCACCGGGTGTGATAATATAACACACCCCGCATCACCTATTTGATAGGATAACGCACACCGTATCACCCGGTGTGACAAGGCAACACACCCGTATAACACATGTGATGAGATAGCACACCCCGTATCACCCGGTGTGATAACATAACACACCCTTTATCACCCGTGTGATAAGATAACGCACCCCGTATCACCCGTGCAATAAGAAAACGCACTCTGTATAACCCGTGCGGTAAGATAACACGACCCATATCACCCGGTGTGATAAGATAGCAGCACCCCTGCGGGATAAACTTCCGAGCCGAGCTACGTAGGTTCTCCAAGCCGTAAGAGGGAGACACTTAACGACAACATGACGGCTTTGGACAAGAAATAAAACCATCGAATGGCTTTCCACGCACGCACCTCGTTGGCGTTTTGCCCATGCCACGGTAGTAGAGCTCGCACTTTTTGCATTCTGAGGCAAGATTTATTTTCTGACCGGCTGAGCTCCTAAATCAAGTGAGAGCAGCTTTTTTAGGTCACCAGTTAGTACTACATTCTACAATTTCATCGTACGTATCAACAGTCTTCTTGTCTCTAACACTAGCGCACAGAAAACGTTGATTGGGTAGCGCGAACCAAACTCCCTCGATAGTCATGTTTCGGGCGAGAGCCATGGAGCTCCTCGTGTTACAGTAAGACCTCAGAAAATAAGGCACCACCTCTAAAAGGTACTATTACTATTACGGGGGTCCATAGTAAATAGGACCCACGGTACAGACAAAAACCCATATATTTCCCTATTTTACTAACAATATTAGGTCCTCTTTACTATGGGCCCCCGAAATAGCTGCCTTATTTCCCCGTTGAGGAAAAAATCAGCGTGAAGAGGCGTCCGAGCAGGGGGGGGGGGGGGGGGGGGGGGGGGGTGTCGTACTCATTATCGTGCATGGCCGTGGTCATATGACCGTTGACCCTCGCATCCCTACAGTGCCGGGACGGATCACGTCGAGTTTTCACCGACCAGGCAGACATTGCTTGCACCAAGAGTTGCGAAGCGCCGTGAGGTGTTGGGCGAGTCGCAGCATGAAGGGTGAGCTGCATCCTGCCAAGAACCGCTTTAGAGGCGGATTTTCTTGCATATGGATGACAGCATCAATGAACTGATTTAATTTCTGGTGTGGGAGGGGGGGTTCTTCTGCGTATTGTGCGCACGTGCGGTAAGCGTCTGTCGTGTGTCTTAACAACCATCTTTCCACGCGACGCCTGTCCCCCCCGCGTAAAAACATGCGAACATGCAACTCCCACCACCAGCGCCCGGCTGATGCATACGTGCACGATCGTCCTTCCAGGCGCGACGGCTTGCGAAAGACACAGCTCCCCTCCCCCCCCCGACTCCTGGTCACTACTGTAAGCACTCGACCATCTACTGTATGTTCGTTTGTCCAACAACAACAACAGTAACAACCACAACAGCAAGCCAAAAATAATTTTCCTACCATGTGCGCCCTCTGTAAACATGCAACTCCTGCGTACGTGCCGCCACCGCCCGGTTGACAACAATGTGAAAAGTTCGTTCGCCCAGGTGAATAGGACGTCTCGCCGTAAGAACCGCGACCGCTGTTTTTTTTTCTCGTTTGTCAGCAAAACATGAATTTTCCTGCCATCTACTGTATGCTTGCCCTCCGTAAACACTATTTGTTACCAACTTCTGAAACCGGTGAAGGTTTGTGCAGGCGCGGCGCCTCGCGAAAGACGACCCCGATGGCATGGCGGCCATGTGTCAGCAGCTCTTGGCCAACGAGGAGCTGGAGACCGCCATGAGAGCGGGGGATGTCTTCGCGGCGCTGGTGGATCACTTTTTCGGGCGAGGGGACTGGCGGCAGTGCTACTCCCTCATGGCGAGGTAGGAATGATACAAGAGTAGAATAGTATGTGTTCGTCCGCGAGAGTGTGACCGTGTTTCTGTTAGGCCTATAAGCACGAAATATGTTGTGTCTAAGTACGCCGAAAAAAGAAAATGCTGGTATATATGGCCATTCAGCATCCTACATGATCGGAGTGTTTTTTTCTGTCCAAAAGAGCACAAGCAAAAATTGGGCTTTTTCGTTTATGTCTTGTGGCATTTCGTGTTTCGACTTCGTTTAGGAACATGACATGCACAATAACTGCGAAGAAACTTAGGATAGCATAGAAACATACCGGTAGTAGACCAAGAAAAAAAAAGGTTAAAAATCGAGGGGGGAAAGAGCGGAATGGATGTAAGCCTACTGCAGTTTTTACGACATGCAAAAAGATGACACCGTCGCTGGCAAGATCGTAGTATTTTTGCCGAAACTTCCACATGCTTGTAAGCAGCTGTACACCTCGTACACATCATCTACAAATCGTCTACAGATCATTTACAGAAGATTCCTGCTTGATGATCTAGATCTTTGAAGGCATACAGATCTATTTTCGATTTTGCATGGTCTAGCTCATGTTGCCGGGTGGGAGCTGTTAGTCGGCATAATCTACTGCAGCGCACTTCTCCTGGGTGTGATCTATCTGCCCCTATAAGGCAGATCCTGCACATACATCATCTCACTACGGCAGGCGAGGAACTAGATGATCTATCTGTAGATGATCTATCTGTAGATCGTGATCTGTATGATATGTCCAAGGTGTGCAAGCTTCTCTCGTGCGCCGTTCGTTCTTCGTTGCTTTGGGTGTGGGTGGATTTGGCTACCAGTGCTCGCTACTTGTACTGCCTTACGTCGAGGGGTGTTGCATCCGTGACAGTACCGCGGTTATTTTTTTGTCAAACTGCGGTGTCCCATTAGAGGGGCATATATAATAGTAATCAGGACCCACGATATACACAAGAACCTACACATTCCAGTATTTTTACTAAGAATTGTTGGTCCTGATTACTGTTTCTCCCCGTAATACCACAGGTAATAATGAGCATAGCCCTCAGTTGTGAGATCAAGGATTTTTCCACGCCTCGAACGGATAGATCGTGTACAGATGTATCATCATCTGCAGATAGATCGTCTACAAATAGATCGCCTAGATTATCGTAGTTCCTCGCCTGTCTTTGGCAGAGGTTGTGCGGGATCTGTATGCATACTGCAGGTCTAACCCAGGAAACATGTGCTGGACCCACGCAGATTGTACGGGTCCCACCCGCCAACATGAGCTAGATCATACTGGTACAAGCTTGGAGAATATATCTGCGGTGAAAGATCTAGATCATGAATTGAGGATCGATGATCTGTAAGATGATCTGCCCGAGGTGTGGATGCTTCGATCGCGAGTGCTGCGAGGCGGGGGAGGGAGGGGGGGGGGGGGTCATGCTAAAGCTCTTGCTTCGCTGATGAGAGCCCACTCGAAACGTTTTCGGCCGTGAAGAAGGCGCTTCGAACTGTAGGTTCGTACGAACCGATACTCGACAAGAACCTTCGACGCAAGCGAACACGCTATTATTGTCATGATGCTTGCCCTCCTCGACAATGTGTAGCATCAGCTCTTCGACGTCAAGTCAATCACTGCTGAGCATTCCCAGAAGGAGAAATAAATCAAAACCAAGCGAAGCCCAAGACGAAATAGCGAAACCTATGCACGAAACCTCAAACTCCCTTACCGCATCAAATTTACCCATCCATCGAGGCCCCGAGATCGCGACTGAACCAACAACAAAAAGCTATCACTCCGTCCCTAAATATAAAGGAGCGTTTGTATTGAATACTACTAATAGTATGGAAATGTTCCCTATGGTTTGAAACAGAGTGAGCGCCCAGCAGGTACGAGTAGGATCATGTTGCCCCCCCCCCCCCCTCCCCCCCCCCCCCCCCCCCCCCCCCCCCGCGCTATTACGCCTCCTTTCACTGTGCCTCCGGGGGAACCTCATCCCCCAGTCACGCATCAGCCGTTGGTGTAGGTCGTCACTCGTTACCTAAAGCTCCCAAGAGGGCTGTTAACCCGGCTTACCATTAATATATGTACTGCAACTCCGCTTGATATGTCCTTGTGCTTCACCTTTGCTACGACGTTGCACAGTATGCGGGACCGAGGCATAGTCTTGGATCCCTACCTCGACCACGGTGTACTGGTCAGGGTCTGCAAGGAGGTTGGGGTGCCTATCGAGGAGCTAGACCCCACGAGCGCACCCCCTGCACAGGTAAGAACCTTCCACGCCTCGGACACATCATCTGACATATCATCTGACTGATCATCTCACAGATCATCTCACAGATCATCTCACAGATCATCTCACAGATCATCTCACAGATCATCTCACAGATCATCACACAGATCATCGATTCCGACTTCATGATCTAGATATTTGGATGTTTCTTCTCTCTTGTATGAACTACAACTGTAGCTCATGTTGCAGGGTGGGAGCTATGTAATCGGAATGATCTATTAAAAACACATGTTTGTCCTGGGTTGGATCTGCCCTATGAGGCAGATCCTGCACAAACTCTCAAAACGACAGCTGAGGAACCATAGATGATGCAGATCATGATCTGTGTAATCTGTATGATCTGATTGATCTGATTGATCTGCATGATCTGCATGATCTGTATGATCTGTAGATGGTATGTCTGATGGTCGGTGCCTCGCGTCTACGAACACGGAACGGAGTGACAGACCTTGGGTGGTACCTTTTCGATAATGTGTAGAATGAGGGCATACTTCTATCCAGGGGAAGGAGACCTGCTGCCATCCCCAGTTAGTTGCCATGTTCAATACAATGCAAGACCTGCCTTTTTCTCGCCGAAATGCTGCTCCGTTGCTAAATCCAGGTTGTTTTGTCCCCAAAACGGAGGTTAATTATTTTAGGGCTGCAGTTGTAAGTAGGTCGAACCCTTTAGGACGAATGCAGTCCTGTTCTGACCACAACCCACTCGAATTACAAATATTTTATACCCTAAAACGGGACTGTAGTTCCAAGCAGATTAAGTGGTAGGGCGGAGGAAAGCCGTATGGATGGCCGGGACCCCCCCCCCCCCCCCCCCCCCCCCCCCCCCCACCCGCCTTGCACAATGCGGCCGTAAAAAATCCATAATGGAGGCATTGAGCAAACACCCCGAGGTGTCTACAACCTCTCAATTCGGTACGCATAATAACGGTGTATACATTGTTCAGAAGTCTCCACAAGGTTTTTTTACCGCCACATTTTACAAAGAGGGGGGGTCGGAGGGGGGGAGGTCCCGGCCACCTGTGTCGAGAAACGTGCTTTTGCCTCATAGGGATAGCGGCTAATTTTTTCTGTAGGTTCCTCACTTGATAATAGAGTACGTGCTCTATAACTTCCCCCAAAGTTGACTTCGAGATAAAATCGGACATGTGGTTTGCCTCACAGAGATAGCTTCTAATTTTTGTGAGGCTCCATACTTGACTACGGTATACAGGAGCTCTCTGCCTTACCCCAAAGCTCACAAAGCATCATCGCACACGTTTTTTTTCTTCCCATCCTATATACATACCTGGTATTAACTCGGTCCTCCTTTTCTCTCTCCTTCGTCGGTCGCAAATGATTTGGCGAAAACATGCTGTAATACGAGTACAAGTAGTGGGCTCCGTCTGTGGTGTCGGTTGAGTACATAGTGTCGGTTGCCCGCTACTATATTCAGCAGTGTGGCAGTGTGCGGAGTAGGTCAGTGCCGCCATGGTGCCAGCATTGTTGCCTGTCACATACAGAGGCACTATGTATAGAGAGGGACCGGCAATATATAGAGAGAGGGACCGGCACTATATAGAGAGGGACCGGCAATATATATAGAGAGGGACCGGCACTATATAGAGAGGGACCGGCACTATATAGAGAGAGGGGCCGGCACTATATAGAGAGAGGGGGCCCGGCACTATATATAGAGAGGGACCGGCACTATTGAGGGAGCGGCACTATTTATAGAGAGGGACCGGCACTATATACAGAGAGACCGACACTATACAGGGAGCGGCACTATATAGAGAGAGGGACCGGCACTATATACAGAGGGACCGGCACTATATGTAGAGAGGAACCGGCACTATAGAGAGAGGGATCGGCACTATAGAGGGACCGGCAGTACGTACTGCACCTCTGTCGTAGCCGCCATACGTATGTCACGCGTAATAGTGCAACGCGCGAACCAGATTTGGAAGCCCCTCGGCTCAGGAGGGAGCAGTCCCTCCCTCCGTCAAAAAGCTGCACAAAAAACTCCTATCCCTATGTGCAGTACGCGACAGCTACTGCAAGGCCGGCGGTTTATTGTGTTGTGTCAACGTTGAGCGTAGATAGACTCTTACGGGCCACGAGGTGTGATACTACCACACCGTCCCGAACCATAAAGTCATTTTTTTATCAAGTATTAATATGGAAATGTTACCTATATTTCGGCCCGTCAGAGCAGCGTTCCTCGCTCGCTGAGCACAAAAAATGTTTTTGTTGTAAGTTCTTACGTGTAGCGAAAACATCAGCCTGCGTTTCTTAACTCCCAAAACTCACCAACGCATGTCGCGCGCAGTAGTTAGTAGTGTTGTGAGGCTTAGGTTGGGCAGGCGATTGGTTAACCTTTCACCAACAGCACAACGGACCAAGACATGACGAAATTCACGTTTCTTTAAGGAGCGATTTCATGGTGGACGCGAGATTCGAACTCCCGACCAACGACCTATGTTATGTCCTGCCGACGACGCCATAAGTTAAACGTCTTAGTCCGTTGGACTATTGGTAAAAGATTGACCAAATCGCCTGCCCAATATGTAAGCCTTGTAACAGCAGCACGCGTCGGACCTACGATTTAGCCACTCACCACGACCTCTCCCTTCTCGACGCGTTCGTGCCGTGCACATCCTTCTCGGCGCGTACATCCCCGTGTAGTGCACATGTGTCGATGATTTGGACCGATATCCTGTTTGTTTGTTTTTTGTCAACCTTTTCAGGCGGGCGTCTTCGGCGACGGGGACGACGAAGTAGGGGAAGACCTCCCCATGGACGAAGAGGAGGTCGCTTCGGACGAGGACGATGACGCCGACAACAACGGTGGCGGGGGAGGAAGACCTTACAAGTAGTCAACTTCACCGCTTTCTGCTTGACCGGTGCTGTGGGCTGTGGTGGTGGGGGGGGGGGGGGGGGGGGGGGGGGGGGCCTTTTCGTGTCCACTGTTTGCAGCGGCTCAGAGCCTTTTTTTTTTTTTTCTGCGCTCTTCTCAAGCTTTGCGCGCTTTTTTTTCGTTTTCGCGATATGCGCACCGGCAAACAAAGCGGTTGTTATTATACCTCCTTTCCGCTTCTTCGCCCGCGGAGTTGGCTAGCCTTGTGGAGAACCTTTTCGTGGTAGTAGAAAAAAGGTTCATACACGGAATAATACAACAGCTGGAAAAAAAGGGTCCGGGCGAGTTTTAAGTAGTAGGTGTCCGCGGAGATTATCATGCGAGCGCAAGAAGCCAAGGGGGGGTTATCTACGCGCTGATTCTGCGTTTGTTTTTCTTCGGACAAAAACGCCTACGCCTGTTTGCGGCACCAAGGTACCGAGAGTGCGGGGGGAAATGGCGGCTGGCGGGCGAACACCACCATCACACAAGATAGGCCTGCAACTTGAAACAGTGCATACATCGAAAAAATCGCACCGATTCTGCACTTGATGATCTGCTATAGATATTTAAGGGAAAATTATATTCCTGACTTGTTTAATCCACGTACGACGGCAGCATGCTCATGCTGCGGGAGGCGTACAATATGACCAGCATGTTGTCGTCAGCAGGTGTTTCCTGCTATGAGTTGGATCTGTGTGTTCCACGACACGTGTGCAGATCCTGCACAAGATATCATGGCGGCAGGTTAGGACCCACATACTCTAGATCATAATATATCTGTAGATGATCTGTGGATGATCTGTAGATGATCTGTAGATGATCTGTGGATGATCTGTGGATAATCTGTGGATGATCTGTAGATGATCTGTAGATGATCTGTGGATGATCTGTAGATGATCTGTGGATGATCTGTAGATGATCTGTGGATGATCTGTGGATGATCTGTAGATGATCTGTGGATGATCTGTAGATGATCTGTAGATGATCTGTCCAAAGTGTGGAGCAGTGCAAGCCACCCTTAACACCACTGTTAGCTCCTGGGAAAGGGCATCATTAGCAACAGGCCCTACGAGCACGGCTGGTCGGCGGGGGGGGGGGGGGGGGGGGTATGCAGAGCCCCTTCCCGCCTTTGAGGCTGCCTCTCGCCGGCTCTACCCTCTCATGCACTGCTGTGCCCTACTCCTATACTATCGAGCCAAGTATACATACCAACCAAGTTGATGCATCGACCCCGATATTGTATGATGTGTCCCGTGTCGCGTACGTATAATCATTGTTTGCTTCCCAAAACACATGTTGGTGATGACATCATACTATTAATAGTACCAGTACAAGTATTATAAGGCGGTGGCGACGAAGGCTACGTACTTTAAGTGTTTGCTTCCTGCCATCCTTCCGTTTCAGCGGGTACATCAGAGCCGCTCGGCCGCGGGAGTGACCACAACCCTCGTACGGCAATTATGTGCAGTTTTCTTCCTCTCCATCCCGTAAGGTATCTTCGCCGCACTCTCCCGCTCCCCCCCAGTAGTATCTCAAATCCGGGGTCACATAGCGGGTGCTCCCGCCCCCCCCCGCCCAACTATGGCTCGTGTCTTGAGATGATTTTAGGTACTTCCGTTTCAGCGGCTTGTTCAGAGTCACTCGGCCGAGTGAGTGACTACAACACCCCACTGGCATTCCTCGCAGTCTTTGACCCTTTTAAGAATGCAGTTTTAGTTTTCGGGAAAAACCGGTCAAATTCCACGTAGTTTGTCCCCCAAACGGGACGGCGGTATTAAAAAAAGATGAGTTGTTATGATCTTCGGGCTCTTCGCGATATTCACCGACATATATATATATATACGGTTTTTTGTTGCGCCGAGCCAACAACCTGTATACGTTCGCGAGTCCGACTTTGAGTTGAGGGTACAGAGCCACTCGCCCGTGCAGTCTTAAATGCGGTAACGAACACGGGGAGGGTGTAAAAAGCACTGGAAAAAAAAAAAAAAGGCTTACGTACGTATTACGGGGGTCCATAGTTAGTAGGACCTGTGGTATACATTTAAAAAAAAAAAAAATCTATATACTTACCTATTTTTACTAACAATATTTGGTCCTATTTACTACTGTATGGTCCCCCGTAATAGTAGGGAATTGAATTGCTTGTAGGTGCTTGTGTGGACGGGGTTTGGACCGACAGATCCGATCCGGCACTAGACCGCGGAGTGAGCCGACATGAAACAGCTCGTATCATACCAGGTACTGTGCGAGGGGCCCGTAATCATCACGAAATGCCGTGCAGAGAGAGGTGGAGAGCGTTCATTTCGCGCAGAAGTGCGATCGTTTTTCAGCGCTCGATATCTCCAAACGAGGCGTTCTACGGTGATAGAGGTTCACCCTACTATTACAGGGGGCCATAGTTAATAGGATCAAATATTGCCAGTAAAAATAGGGAAATATGTAGGGTTTTGTGTGTACCGTAGGTCCCATTTACTATGGTCCCCCGTAGTACCAGTAATATTTCTGAGTCCCCTCACCTAAGGAGCTCCACACCTCGCACCCGAAAAAAACTGACGTCAACCAAAAATAAATTTGCATCCCGTTGGACAATCCCATGGCCCAAGTATAAAATTACGTCATTTTTCGAAAACAAGAGTGGCATTCCGACGATTTTGGGTTAACCCTTTTAGTACTGCAGTCCCGTTTTGGGGACAAACTACTTGGCGTTTGACTAGTTTGTCCCCAAACCGGGACTGCGGTTCTAAAGGGTTTAAGGAGCCCCGTCGTTCAGACAAAAAAAAAAAATAGCGGAAATGTGCTTGCTGCTTCTATCGTGGAAGGCGTCAAACAACGTTGATGGTAATAAAAAGGGTCCCAAAAAAAGTCGGAAACTATATTTTCAGAAGGCTCCAGACCAGTTTTCTCCGAAAGCACCTTGTTTGTTATTCAGTGGTAATACGGAGGACCATAGTAAAGAGGACCAAATATTGTTAGTAAAAATAGGTAAATATATAGGTTTTTGTGTGTACCGTAGGTCCTATTAACTATGCCCCCCCCCCCGTAATAGTAGCACGGCCTTCTTCCTGTTCTGGAAGGAAGCAAGAAGAGCTGAATGAACAACACTATTTACGGTATTCCACCAAAGCACGGATGTGCGCGACAACAGCACGCAGACGTCTGCCATACCTGGCAGGTAACAGAAACGAATACATACACCGTACGGGGGAACATAGTAAATAGGACCTACGGTACACACGAAAACTTATGTTGTTGTATATCCTTCGAATTGTCATGTTATTATTATTCTCCGCGACGTCGGGGGGGGAATCCACTGGCGTGGTACGAGAGCCGCGACACCGGCCGCTGACTCTCGTTGCCTATCGTACTGCCAGTACTCGGGAGTTCCCTCCCCCCAGCCGACTGGCCGGGGCTCTAACAAACGCAGTCTCGGACGACCGAGACCCCCAATGGTAGAAAACCATTGACATACCCCACTCTCCTAGTGAGAGCCCCGAATCGCAACCAGATAATCGCAAACAATAATAAAAGTATAATACGGTGTGGCCAGCACCATGTGACCGCTCCGTTCCACCCACCTTCGAAAGAAGAAAGGGGTGGGTGGGCGGGAGAAACCACAACAGCAGGCCTAGCCTCTAGACCTATCAATCGGCAGCGAGCAGTGCCGTGCTCTACTCGTGCACCTATCACGAGAAGCTAGGAGGGGGCACGGGGCGAGTATGGTTGTTCTTCTCTTCTCTCTGCCTCTGAACAAATTAAGCCATTTAGTTTCCGTCGGTAGAGCCCATGACTATAAATAATTAATTCCGTCGGTTGTGAACAAAACAGGCATCTCACGTGAACTTAGAGATACTACGCATATTTCCCTTGTCTTACTGATAATATTTGGTCTTAATTTCTATGGTCCGCCCTAATAGTGGCTTCTCCTTTCCTTCATGTATACTACTGTAGGAGAACAATGGCATGCATGGTGCTTTCCTCATCCCACAGCGCTGGTGCTGATCGTGGGGCTCTATAATACGTGGTTGGTTGTGTGTCCTGATCATACTGCTGCGGATGATGACCGAAAGAATGACGCATGGGTTCCATATGCTAACAGCAATGATGCGACCTGCTTTGCTCTTTGCTTTCGAAGTTGTATTATATTGATGCGCAACCCCCTCCACAGAGGGGGGGTTGGAGAGGGGGTGACCCCCCGGGGCTGCCCCAATGGCAACCCCACGCTAACATCCGTATACTCGAGTCAACTCCCAACCCAACTGGCGACACAGAACTCTCGACGCCAGCCTACCAAACCGCTATCAGGCAAACAGTTTCTGACAACTACCTCGAGAAAACATACCAGGTACAGGATAACCTCACGACCACGTGCACATAAATTTACACAAAAATTGTATCAGGTATACACAAATAACACAAGTACATTTACACTCACAATGTACTAAAGTGTTATTAATAATATATATATACGGATAACCCCCCCTCTCCTAAACTTTCAGATGGCGCGCAAAATCCGAGCCGATGCAACACCACGTTTACTTTTTATCAATTATCAGAGTATGATCAAAGAAACCCCACGTGCATCAAACAAGACAAAACGCCAAGCAAGGCGGCTATAGCTCCCGCCGCCACTCGCGCAATCTACGACACCCGGTCGCACCATCAGCGAAAATAACGGGCACGTCTATCGAACAGCAACAAGCACACACGTTACTGCGACCATTTAACCCTCCCCCCACTGACTCCCTAAAAAGCACGGGCGGGTGGGTGGGAACTCAAGCTATTACGGAGGTCCGTAGTTAATAGGACCTATGGTATACATAAAAACCTATATATTTACCTATTTTTACTAACAAAATTTGGTCCCGTTAACTATGGACCCCCGTAATAGTCTGTGTCACACCTTGGACCCGTAGCTTCGCCTCTGCTTCACTGCGCCGTTACGCGTGGGTTGCGGCTACGTACCAGACAAGGTGTGTGTACCCAGGCCTACGATTCATGCTACCACCGTGACTCACCGCATTCATCTGATTGGCTAAACTTCTTACGTACGTACAAAACTCACGTTCTCTCGTTCTTCCGAGAATACTCTGCTTTTGAGAGACTATCGGCGGTGGCGTGCGGTGTGCATGGTGATATGGTGATGCTGCTATTCATTATGATGCTGGTCTGCGATGCTGAGGTGGTGTTGCGTACGTACGAGCGCTCCTAGTTAGTGTATGGTACCTGGTACGCCGTTTTTTGCTGGGGTGGGGGCTGGCTGGTGACAGAATTCGTACCAGTCTGGGAGTATTGATCTATGTGACAGATCCCGGGGTTCCTACAAAAATCGGCCTCAAAATCTACTACGCTTGTTTCTTCGAGATCTCCGCCTGAAAAAAAAAAAAAAAAACATCTTCAGAATCATTGTAAGAATTTGATGGCGAACGAAAAACCTATTCATAAGAGAAATAAATCTCTTACTTGTAGGAATCTATTGACAACATGGTGCCACCCATATGGTCTATCAACCGCAGGATAACCACGCTCGCACTCAGCTCCCAGGGCCAGCATCACTGAAGCACCCGATTGAGATGGTCACCCAGTTGAAAAATAGGGAGAGACACGTACGTACGTAAACTTAAATGGAGAAACAGGGCTGGTGTGGAGACACCTCTCTCTGCCTCCCACCATCGTCGCCTCGCACGGTCGTTTCAGACGGGTGGGAAGGCCCCTCCTCTGGTCGCAAGGTCGAGAACGGTACCTATGCCACCTCTCTCTGCCTCCCACCACCGTCGCCTCGCACGGCCATTTCGCACGGGTGGGAAGGCCCCTTTTCTGGTCGCAACATCAAGAACGGTGTACATATATATGCCCCCCCCTGATAGGCCAAGACCTATGTAGTGACATAATGTTTATGCGGTCATTCTGCTGTACATAGCTACGCGAAGGGGTTCTGAACCGGATGGGTATACGTAATAGTGCAACATAAAAAAAAAGTATCGCACATGGGGCACAGATCAGATCGCGATCTATCTATCTACAGACAGCAGATCAGCTCGATGCCTTATCTATCGTTCTAATGTGCTGTGCTACAGGACGAGTCGTAAAGATTCCGCTAGGAAAGCATGTGCGCAAGAGCCGTGCCATGCAGGTCTCCATCCACTACACATCACAAATGGAAACAGCGTAATGAGCGCCCAAATGTTGCCAGGTGTCTCCAAAGGGCTGCGTGATCAACGGTTAAAAAAAATTAAAGAAAGAAAACTGCGTGGTCAACGGTGGAAGGACTAGAGGCAAGCAACAAATCAGTACCCCCCTCCCCCCCGGTACACATGGGCTAGTTCGAGTTCGAGTAGACAATGTAACTCGGGGATCTATCTACCGCGAGAGATCTAGATCACCAAATGGGGACCAGAAATTATCTGAACTGATATGACGATCTGATCTGATCTGGTCTGATCTGGTTTGTTGATCTGATCTGATCTGATATGTGCAGCGCGTGAACGATGCCATGCGTTAGTAACCCCTTCGGGACCCCTTTTAAGGGATTGCGTTCGTCATGATCTGATTATCTGATGATCTGATCTGATCTGATGATCTGATCTGTGCCATGTGTGAACGATGCCATGCGTTAGTAACCCCTTCGGGACTCCTTTTAAGGGATAGCCTTCGTCATGATCTGATCTGATCTGATGATCTGATCTGTGCGATGTGGGAACGATGCCATACGTTTGCCCCTTTGGGACCCCCTTCCTGAGGGATAGCGATAACTCACCGTAAAACAACCACAATTTTGGCGTCCTCGACTGTCTGCGAGCAGCGTCAGCGCCCGGCAACGGGTAGGATCATGCTGCGCCCACTGCTGTGACGTACGGCTCCTTGCATCAACCATTGTAACTCGGACACCAACCATTGTATCATATCATCCCACAATCACGCAGCGGGATTGCTGTATTCGTCCATTTTTTAGCGGCGATTTCCCTCTCTCTCAAAGTCCGAAGAGGATGGAGGACACGTAGTACGTACGAAGGCGTTCTCAACAAACGTAACGTCGTCCGCCGTCGACGTGGATCCAAGAAACCGACAAACTGGAGGTACTCTAAATCGATCTCCCGCAACAAACAAAACAGTAGTACACAACATACCTGGTACCACTATTTACGAATTAGATGCCGGCATCAAGCAGCAAACAGACGCGTTCAACAACAGCAGCAGCAGCACTCTCGGCGCTATTTTCGCAACCACGCAACTTTTTTTATGGCTAAAACACATTTAGCGGAGGGAGCAAACCACTAACAACGTGGCCCGCACGCTCCAAATATGTACGTTTTACCTACACAGACCCGAGGAGAGGTCCTTACGCCCGCGCTACACCCCATGTATCCCTGGTACGCTGCTGGAGCGCCCTGCAAATCGACACCGACTGCATACACAACCCCCCCCCCCCCCCCCCCTCGGTGAACATCTACAACTGCTCTTTCTATGGTCTACAGCTGGGACGGATGACCACGCTCTGGTCACGGCCAGCGTCGCCGGAGCACCAAAGTGGGATGTCACTTGGGTGACACTTTTGAGAGATACATGGTGCACCCCTGACGTCCCCTGGCGACCAGAGCTCGACCCCAACTCCTATCTACAGTAGCAACATGACAAGGGGCGGGAGAAGAGGAGGGGGAGGGGTAGCGTTCACCAAAAGATGGAACCGATGACACCAAAAAAAAAAAATCACTCCCCCCACTCCGCCCCCTCCCCCCTCCCCCCCCCCCCCCCCCCCCCCCCCGCCCGGGTTCTCCGCTCCACCAGCACACCAGCACAAACCATCCTACGGAAAACAAAGCATGCATCTGCTCAACGAATTAACGACAATCACCCACAAATAGCAACTAGCCTGCTTCACGAACATACACCATCCCACGTGGGGGGGGGGGGGGGGGGGAGCGCACCTGCTCTATGAACAACATGTCATCCACGGAAATAAATTAAAAAAAACACACATACAACACCATAACGCATACATACCGTGAAGCGCAATGGGTTTCGCACACAAGAGTTACGACCGTTTCTCGGCGCTCGTGTATTCGAAAGAGAGAGAGAGAAGGGACAAGAGCGCCAACGTTGAAGGAATATACTTTCGGGAACGTTCTCGACCGGGTATTGGAAAAAAAAATCACCGTGTTCGGCACATGGCAATCTAACCTTCCACGCTTCGCACAGATCATGATCTATCTGATCTGTCTACAGATAGATCATCTAGTTCCTCAGCTGCCGTTGTGAGAGGCATGTATGTGCAGGATCTGCCTTATAGGGCAGATAGATCACACCCACAGGAAACACGCGCTAGGTCATGCAGATATTGTACGGGTCCCACCCAGCAACATGACACACTGTAGATCATACCAGAGAGAGAGAGAATTGATGGTCTATCTGTCTTGAAAGGATCTAGATCATCACATCAAGTCGAGTCGAAATCGATGTTCTGCTGGAGGCGTGCGACCTTCCAGTTGCGTCAACATCGAGCGCCAAAAAACAAAATAGAAACCCCTGTGCGAGACTATCAAGCGCTTTACGGTAGGTAGGTAGGTAGGTAGGTAGGCACTACGATACATCAACCGGGTCAGCACCAAAGCGCCGAAGCGATGTTCTCCAGGAAACCCGGTGCTCGTCGGTCCTCGACCTGCGAGTACTCGATAAAAGTGTCTGCTCGCCACTCGAAGCCTTCGAAAGACGGCGTCGGGCCGCCCTTGTGCGGGTGCCCCTGGAGGACCAACTCGACAGCTTGGCTGGTGAATCTGCAGCCAAAAAGAGTCCACAGCATGCGCCGGGAAAAAGAAGCGAAGCGAACAGGACGGCGGAGCAGCAGCGGGAGCGGTGGGAGGGAGGGGCGTGAGATAAAGCGCGAGAGCGGTAAACAGCAGGAACCAAGATATCGGAGCGGCGGGCTCGGCGGAAGATAGGGGGCGTGAGACAACCGGAGGAGAGCGACGTGCAGCAAGAGAGAAACGCGCAGCACAGCGCCTGAAGAGCAGGCCGGGGTGCACGGCACATGTCCGGCTCGGGCAAAGCCAAAGCGATATTCCTGGTACCCAGACGAAAAATCGCAAGCCGAGCAGAAAGGGGCTGCTTCCGTGTGCTATCCCCGGGAAAAAAAAAAAAAAAAAAACTCCTGTACAGGTGTGAAACATCTTCCGTATCCACACACACGCTCAAAAATGATGCACGATTGCACTCTCTTTTCTTCTGCCTCTTTTGCAAGTCGGTTCGGTGGCGAACGCCAACATTTAACCAACCATGTCCACAGCGTGGCGCCAGTCGACCCATCAAAGTTCAAAGTCACAACATTTCGGGTGTCCCTCGTAGCAACCCAACCCTGCTTGCCCCACGACCCCCCCACCACACACACCGCGCGAGCTGCCCGGCAACCAACCGCCCCCCCCCCCCCCCCCCCCCCCCCCCCCCCCCCCCCCCCCCGCTACCACACCACACGGCAGCCGCGGCAACCCACACCTGGGATCAAAGTGCTGGACATCAAGCGCATGCCGCAGAGTAGGCACCACCACAACCTCCCCCTTCAGCCTCGAGTCCTCCCAGGCGCCGCCCGTGCCGGCACCCCCCCAGCCCGGCAAACCCGAAAAAAAAAAACGGTGCTCTAAGAGAAAGGAGGGCCCCGCTCTCGCGCCGCCCTCCCTGCAGTCTCCGAAAAATCTCCCCGCGGAGAGCTTTTCACAGCCCGCTGACCTCTGTAAATCCCCGTCTACACGCATACCCTCGCTACATCTGTTGCTGCGGACTTCGTCCAAGGTTGCGTTGGAGACCGCATCCGGCCCGTCCCCGCTGCCTTTGGAAGGCGAGACCGCGGGTCCCTCACAGGCTGCTGCTTCCTCTGGGGCGTATTGCGCCCCGCGTTGCGCCCGACGTTGGACCCCACCCGCTCGTTTGAAGCCGGCGTGTATGTGGCTTTGTGCCAAGTCTGCCCGTGCAGCAGTCCTGCCGGTACCGATCCCATCTGTCGAGGTGCGCGCGAGGATGGGAGGCGGTGGGGTTGGGGGCGGGGGCTCTACGGAGGAAACTATCGCCGGGCTGTCGAACTTTCTGCGCTGCTGCTGCTGCTGCTGCTGCTGCTGCTGCTGCTGCTGCTGCTGCTGCTGCTGCTGCTGCTGCTGCTGCTGCTGCTGCTGCTGCTGCTGCTGCTGCTGCTGCCCCCTGCTGCTGCTGTTGTCCCCAGTGCTGCTGCTGTCCCTGTTGCTGTTGTCCCTGCTGCTGCTGCTTCTGCTGCCCCGGCTGCTGTGATGGGCGAGAGGGAGGCGCGAAGCCCATGCGCTCGAGAGGGTTCACGACAAGAAGTCCTCTCAGGAACGACAGAGCCGACTCCTGCACAGAAACAGTCGAAAAGGAGGCGTGGGCGAGAGGCGGTGCAGGCGATGCTTGGTCATGTATTAGTAGACGCAACGCTCTCTTCCCCCTACTCGTATCCCACACAAGGGAGGGACGAACTTACCATGCTGTCTAATCGTCAGCGCTAAAAACATGCCGTGCACGAGCAGCTACGAATGCAGATAAAGGCATCGTCCGGGGCGTGCCCGCGCAAAACAATACGTGCCCAGGCCAACGGCATGCGGCTAGCGTCGCGCACACCTCCATCGGACACCCAAGCACAACCTGAACCCGCTTCACACCGCCACGTACGGCGCTCCGTTTCCTTCGACAACAAACCAGGCCATCACACAACCAAAACAGCAGCCGCTGGCTTTTTAGACAAGAGAACATCAAGCAAGCAAGCCGGCAGGTTCTGATCGATAGGAGGACACATACTCCGCAACAACAACAGCAAAAACAGAAGCTGTTGACTTTTCTACAGGAGATCAAGCCAGCAAGCAGGCAGGTTCTGATCGATGGGAGGACGCAAACTCCACAACAACAACAACAAAAAAAACAGAAGCTGTTGACTTCTCGACAGGAGGGCAGAAGCAAGCACGTCTCTTACCGACAGAAATGACGGGTACTCCGGCTGTCCGCGGGTTATTCTCTCGAACAAAGCCTGACGGTCGGTGCGCTCGCCCCGCGGCCGTCGGAACGGGTGCGCGCCCACCAGAGCCTCGAACACAACGCACCCCAGAGACCAGAGGTCTACGCGCGTATCGTGACCTCTGTCCCGCCGAAACAGCGAACGCAACAACAAGAAACAAGGTCGGGTGTGAAAGAGGGGGGGGTGAAGGGGGTGTGGGCAGCGGAGGAGTCTTGGGGGGTGGAGGTGGCGTCGGGGGGGTAGGGGACGGGTGGGTAGTGGGGGGTGGGGGGGGGGGGGGGGGGTTAAGTGGAGAGTGGAAACCAACGCATTAACCAACCATTCACCCAGTCGTCAACCGACCAGCCAGCAACCAACCAACAAATCAACCATTCACCAATCAATCAACCGACCAGCCAGCAACCAACCAACAAATCAATCCACTAACCAACTACCAAACCGACAAACCAACCAACTAACCAACACGGGCGCATGAAACGAACAAAAATCGACACCCCATTTTGATTTTTGAGGCCCAGACACGGGGGGTTTACCAACATCAAATAAACAAAACTGAATATATATGTATGTTTTATTTGATTTCTGACAGAGATGTCAACGCGCTATTAATATTGCGGGGGGCCATAGTAAATGGGACCAAATAGCGTTATTAATAATAGGTAAAAATACATAGGTTCTTGTGTGTATCGTAGGTCCTATTTAATATGGCCCCCCGTAATTGTTTGTTTTCAATTCTGACAAGGTCCGCGAAAGTGGCTCCGCCCTCTCTTTTGTTCGTGTACCCCTAAACCAATTATGAACGCCCAAGACCGCACCTTCTCGAACCACTTGGTGGCTGTTTCATCCGTATCTCAGAAACATGGTGCCAAAGAAAATCGGTGTACGCCAACCCGTATGGAAACCAATCTTGGTCCACTAAGTTCCCAACATGTGAAAATCCAAAAAAAAAAGAGGCCTCTTGCACTGTCTCACCCCTGAGCTGGCGGCGAGCACAATTCGCCACTATTCTTGTTGCCGCGTTTTTTTGTTCCGCAAATGCGATAATGCATGCCCTGGTGCGCTATATATGAGAACAAAAAAACGTAAAACTTGCACGTAGGACGTATACCTGGTCCTATACACGAGAACGATACGTATGATATCTGGAATATGTACGGGTACTACAGCTTTTTACGATACCCACTGCTGTTGCACAGCTTATACACTTCGGGTGGCGAAAGAAAATATCAGGAAGATGAGAGCCACAAAGTGGTACGATAACGTGCGGTCTAACCAACCAACCAACCAACCATAGTGCAAGGGCGTGGCACACAGCACACAGCACACGTCGGGCAACATTCGCGCTCGTACATACGCACTCACTCCTTCGCGATAACTTCTGGCGCCGCATACGCCGCGCTGCCGCAGAACGTGAACGCCTTGCCGTTCGGCGCAAGGTCGAGCCCCGTTCTAGCCAGGGAGAAGTCCACCAAAATCGCGTGACCTGACGAGATCGAAAGTTGCAGTGCGGTCGAGCGAACGTCCATAGAGCGTCAGAGGCTTGCCCTCGGTCCCTCGCCGTGGTGTCATTGTTAGCCCGAGCGGTGGGGGGGGGGGGGGGGGGGGGGGGGGGGGGGGTATGATGCCATCATTATCATGCATGGCCGTAGTCGTATGACTATAGACCCTCGCATCCCTACAATGCCGGGAAGGAGCACATCAGGTTTTCACCGACAAGGCAGGCATTGCTTGCGTGAGGGGGGCGGGGTGGGGTAAACAAGGGCCGGGATGTTTGTCAAGCGATGTAGACGCTGTCGGCGTTGGCATGGATGGACCCTTTCGCAAAATCGGCCAGATAGATGACGATATATGTATCTATGTATCTATCTACTGTATATTATCTAGATCCTAACCTGCCGTACTGAAATGATGTGCAGGATCTGTACAGTACAGATCAAGCTCGGGAAACTTGTACCAGGTACTAAATATTGCAGTTTGTTATACTTCCGCCACCCGGCAACATGAACTACGACCACACAGATCACACAGAGTACACAGATCACACAGATCAGGAATCTATCTGCCCCGTACAGATCCGGACCACGAAGGGGGGGATCAGTGATCTGTCTTAGGTGTTGACAATTCGAAAAGGGGGAGGTGACGAGATGGGACGATTGCCGACCCGAGTGGGTAGACGAAGTTAAGAGTAACCCGGTTATAGGGTCGGATGAAGCTTGAACCATCGTACCACGAAATTGTGTTGGCCATGGTGGGCACGAGCCTCTTTTGCAAAAGAAACAACCGCTTTTCGTGCGAACCCAAAACAATCAGACTGCAGAAGAAGCACGCTCCTGTGCAACTATAGGAGTGTTGGGCCTGTTTTGCGACCACTGGGAATATTGGGCGATGGCATTCGCAATCTGGAGGAACAACAGCGGCGGCAGCGGCACCAGCAACAACAGGAAGAGCACCGACGCCAATACCACAACAAAGTAGCACCAGCAACAACACGATCATCACCAACGCCTACACGAGCAACAACAACAACAACAAAAACCACCAACAATGGCAACATCATCACCAACTACACCAACAACCAACACCACCATTCACCGCCAACAACGACAATAGCACAGTCGAACGTCACCGTTGCGACATCAAACATCAGTCCCTCCTTGCCTTCAGCATCGATGCACACGTTTTCGGGCTTAAGGTCTCGGTAGGCAATGTGCCTGTCGTGCAGATGCCTCAGCGCCAGAGCAAGCTGTGCCGCGCACACCCTGCAGCACAAGAAAACAAAAAAAGTAAAAAAAAAAAAACGCGAAAAAAAGGAACGAAACCCCGCGCGGCCGAGAGAACGACAAAACCTCGCAAGTCAGATAGAAACTACGCTTCCGTGCTCCCTAGAGCCAAGCTAACGGTCCTATGGTTTTTCCGAACATTATTTTTACCGAATTTAAACTTTTTCCTAAACATAATTTTTTCAAAATATTAATTCAAAAAAAAATCCCAAACTTCAATTTTTGCCTTAGTACGTACATATGTTTTTCTCATTACAAGCAGCCAGCCCTTGGCGGGGATAAAGGGGCAATATGAATCGCCGGGGCACACGTGGCGCACATCGCAGCTAGCTACGCTGCGAGTTATATAGTACCTATGGTTTTCGCGGGAAGGCTATGCCCCATCACGAATCGAAAAGAGAGCCGTAAGAACCCTACATTCCACAAAAATGGCCAAAACTAAGAAAATTGACGTCAATCGCAGTATAACTCCAACCCCGACCGCCACGGAAAATTCGAAAATTCTTGATTCGCCAGGGAAATTTCTGGAAAATGAACATTTACATGTGGAGTTAGTGTGGACATCCAACCATATTTTCTCGAAGCCGGGCTAAGTCGTAAACGCTACTGACCTACTATGGTTAATGGTTGAAAAATGCATTACTTTGAACCTACCCAAACCCCGGAACGCCTGGGAAATTTTTGGACCGTCTGCGAATTTTCTCGGAAAAAAGATGTACATGAGGACTCAGTGTACGCTATCAACCATTTTTTTCGAAGCTGAGCCAAAAATCGGAAACCGACAAAAATTGTTGAAACATACAATACTTTGAACCCCAGCTCTAGCCCCTAACGCCTGGGAAAATTCATGGACCGCCTGGGAAATTTCTCGGAATGAATCATGTTCAAGAGGAGTCGGTGATGAGCATCAACCCAACTCATCGAAGCTGAGTCAAGTCCTAAACTACCTGGTACTGATTAAATTGTCCGAAAATATAATCACCGTTTGATTATTCACATTACAGTGCAAACGGGGACTACACTTCCGGTCATAGTGGTGCTGATCTAAACTGCCGGGACTGCGCGGGCGTCGAGTCGCAAGGCGGGCACGCACGCACCTCGCTTGTGGTTCGGCCAACCGCCCGACCCGTCCCAGGAGCGAAAACAGGTCGCCCCCCGGGCAATAATTCAACACCAGGTGCAGATGTCGGGACGTCTGAAAGTGTCCTCCCGGGCTGAGAGACACGATGAAAGGGTGCGAGCACTGCTTCAAGACGGCCAGCTCCTGCGCGATCGAACGATTTTGTTTTGTGGAGGCGGCCGAGTTTAAAGATGATGTCGTTGTCATTGTTGTTATTGTTGTTGTTGATGTTGTCCTCACGTTAACCCTTTCGAGATTCCCAAAAATAGTGACCAAAAACAACGGTTGGTAGGTTTGGTGCTATCAACCATTCAACCGTCTATATACGAGCAGCATGAGCGTCCAGCAGCCCAGAGGTAGGGGTAGGATATAATGGCGAGCCTGTACCGTAAGACTCATTGCATCAACCATTGAAACTCGGGCACCAACCATTGTATCATCCCCCCATCACGCCATGGCCGCGGCTGTAACCGTTACTTTTGATCGCCCATTTTCCTCCCTGAACTCCCAAGAGGCTTAACCTACTGCAGTCGGAATGTCCTAGGCCGCGGTCACAAGACAGGCTCCAACAACTCTAGAGCGGAATAATTATACCTCACGAGAAAACCAAAATATCAGGTACATATAAAATTACGTGAAAATAACACAGATAACTGAAGCAAGTCGTACAATTCGGACGAGCAAAAAAACAAGTAAAATCATCCTGCCTAACCCAGCTCCGACAACACGGTTCATGCAGTAGTTTCATGCCAATTCCTCATCGCACCTTCATTCAAAGAAAAAATCGAGGCGGTCGGGTTGGGCTAAGGGATAGGGTCAGGGTTTAGAACACATTTCAGTCACTATGTCGAAGCCAGTCCAAGGCTCTCTCCGCGATACTTCGTCACTCGCGACGACATCGCACGCAAGGCCACGGCCTCACTCACCGTCTCCATATGCCGAACCAGCCCCTTCTCGGTGATCTTCCGTTTGCAGACGCTCTTCAAGGCCCTCAGCCTCGGCTCCGGCGGCACGCTCTCGCCTCCGTCCCACCCCCACCCCTCCTCCTCCTCCACAATGCACCCATGATCACACCGCCGCCGCCGCGTATCTCCGGAGAAGCTCCGCGTCACCCCCTCACCAAAACCTACTATATCAAGGCCACTACCACTACCACGACGACTGCTACTACTGCTACTGCTTCGGCCACCACTGTCACGTATCACAGCCCCCCTGCCCCCGCCATTTGCCGAACCAGACGGCCATTGTTGCCATTCCCCCGGTCGCCCTCCAAGCGCACCCCGGAGCCCCCCCGGCGTCGCGGCAGAACGCGACGAAGCGTCCCTGCGACTTCCCGAAGAATCCGGCCTCAAGAGGGCGCGGCACTCGGCACCGACCTCGCACCCCGGGCTACTACTACCGCCGCCGGCAGCGAAGGATGCCGGGGGGTCTCCCTCCCTCCTCCAGGAGGCCAGATGGATGCGGCCGAATGACCCCTGCCCTAGGACCGCGTGGAGGGAGTACTCGCCCTGTCCCCGCGCCTCTGCTGCATCGAGGCGTTCCTGCCGCGCCGCTGCGGAGCTCTTGTAGCTCTCGGAGCGCCTCAAGGCAGCGGCGGAGGCGGTGGTGGCGGCGTGGGCGAGGTCGCCATCGGCTGCGGCGGTGGCATACATGACGTCGCAACTCTGGTGGGTCACGACGAGCAGGAGACACGGGATAGGCATCGTCAGTTCCTCCACACTGAACTATCAACAATATATTAACCCATCTAGTACCGCAGTCCCGATTTGGGGACAAACCAGTCTAATTCCAAGTGATTTGTCCCCAAAACGGGACTGCGGCACTAAAAGGGTCAAGTAGTTAGACCGCATCCATCCGTGGTCGCAAGAACGTGCACTGTAACTGTATGGCATACATAGGGGTATAGGGGGTAGGGGTAATAGCAGATACCTGGTATATTTTACGAGGCTCAGGCTCCTATTATACCGCACTCGAGTAACTCCAGTGTCCCGAAATATAATGATCATTTATATTGGTTATTATTATACAAAATGTAAGTACTTTTCGGGACAGAGTGGCAATATACACCATTTAGTACCCAATTTTTTTTTTCAACAAAATTGAGAAAAAAATGGACTCTTCACCGTTATCGTAGGCGCTCGCTGGAATCATACTTTTGTGTCAAAAAGAAAGTGGGATCAACGATATTGGATAGGTTGTTCCCTCAGTGCTCAGTGCTCTAAAGTGCTCTAAATGGACCTCTCTATTACGGGGGGCCATAGTAAACAGGACCAAATATTGCTAGTAAAAATAGATAAATAGATACGTTTTTGTGTGTACGGTAGGTCCTATGTACCATGGTCCCCCGTAATCGTAGTACCGTGCTGTGCACAGAAACCTGAGTCTCAGTCTAAATCCAAGTATTTTGTCCCCCGAAAGGGAGTGCAGTCCCATCAGGGGGTTGGTTACCTTCCACTGCGTAAGCACTGCACTTTTTCTCGTCTTTTATTTTCTTTGCTCCTTCGCATGTATTATCTCCGCCCTCCTTTTCTCTCTCCCTCCTTACCACTAACAGTAGATCATATCTGGGGTCACCTATCACGGGGGACCATACAGTAGTAAATAAGACCAAATATTGTTAGTAAAAAGAGGGAAATACAGAGCTTTTTTGTGTGTACCGTAGGTCCTAGTAACTATGGCCCCCCGTAATAGCAGGCTCTCCTCTTCCTCTCCCCCCTCCCTCCCCACTAAAGATCGCGCCTTCATTTTTATCGCAAGAGAGAACAAACACCTCGGCCCTCTCTTCCTTCGGCGACTCACGCCGAACATACACATATTTCCGACTCTAGTTCCGAGCAATTTTTCCCGAAAACGGGAATAAAAGCAATATTGAAGGGGTTAAGGAGGCCCGTCAGGTCAAAAACATATTTGGACCGAAAACAGGTACAGCAGAACCCCCATCGTCTGAAAGCGCGCGTTCCGGTCAATAACAACAACAAAAAAGGCCGTGCCTCCTGACGTCTTCGGTCGCGAGAGTCAACATGTCACGCGCGGGCAACATCGGGTACTAGAAAAATACAAGGGTATAGCATCCACGGCAAAACGGTCGTAAAGTGCTTGCGCGAGCGCTAGACTGACCAAAACACAAACCAGATACCTCGTACCCGTGGTGTATGAGTGTCAAGACCTCGTGGCTCGAGACTCTGCAGCTGTGCCCACTGCTGCAAAGCTGGGCATGGCGCTAACTTATGCTACACACACACAATTATACGACTATTACGGGGGTCCATAGTTAACAGGACCAAATATTGTTAGTAAAAATAGGGAAATATATAGGTTTTTATGTATACCATAGGTCCTATTAACTATGGACCCCCGTAATAATACGAGTGCGTTGAGACATGTACAGCATGAGATTGAGGAAGTATTCGCCCATGGACGCAGCATCACAATTACGTACCGGTAACAGGTAACAGGTAATAGGTAACAGGTAACAGGTAACAGGTGTGTACCAGGAATACTCGAGTACTCTTTTCATCCGCCGGTGATTGGTCGCTGTCCTTCGTCGTTCGCATCATGAGCTGTGGCTTTCCTCGGTAGAAATGCCGATGCTTAAATTTAGAGCTGCGGTCCCATTTTGGAGGCAGACCACTCAAATCCCAAGTGATTTGTCCCCGAAACGGGACTGCCTGCAGTTTGCTCAAGACTAAAGTGTTATACAACCCTCCCAGACAAGACTTCAGAGGGAGGAAAATTGACGATGAAAAAGTGACGTTGAAAAAAAAAAAAAAAAAAAAAAAAAAAAAAAAAAAAACTCTTTTGCGTGAATGTGGGATGATGATGAAAAAAAAAAAAAAAAAATGTGTCTGCTGACTGAGTTACAAATGCAAGGTGTCGTGTGTGATAGGATACGTGCGCACACCCGCCGCGCAACATGATCTAATGCGCCCGTACTTGTCAAGTCTATACGTATTGCGGTTGAAAATACTAACAAAAAAAAGAAGAAAAAAAAAAAACATTGATTTAGTCGCCGTCTCGGAGTCCCAGAGAGGTTAAGGTTAACCCCCTTTTACTTCGATTCGGGACCGCAGTCCCCTTTTAGGGACAAGCTACTTGAAATTCGACTGGTTTTTCCCCGAAACGGAGACTGTAGTCCTAAAAGGGGAATGTCGGACAGCCTCGTCTGGGCGACTGCTTTTATTTTTGGGTTTAAGGTCGAGACAAAACCATGATATTAGCTAGTTTAAGTCGATTATTTTCATCGGCATAAACTCGGCTATAATAGAGCGTGCGCCGACCGAGGTAAAGACGCAAGTATACTTTTGTCCCAGGTGGCCGCTACGACTAGCCCAAACAACTACCAGGTATATATTCCGGGGTACGTGGCCGCTACGACTGGCCCAAGCAGGCTGGGTTTTAGCGCCAGAAGCTGACAGTAGGCGACATGCACACCATGACTAGCACGCAGCAGGCGGGCTTCAGCCAGGTGAAGTACGCACGTTACGCACGTCATTAACTGGGACAACGCAAGACGCATCAGAAGAAAAGAGCACGGGGGAAGCGGAAAATTCCCGCTCTGCTCTGCTCTGCTCTGCTCTGCTCTGCGTGCGTGCTGCTGCTGCTGCTAGCACCGGCAGGCAACGCCGTGCGTTTGTGACACACCCATCTGCGCTGTGCTGCTGTGGCTGGTTGTGTTTATCGGAGCCTGCGGTCCGCAATCCTCCATCTTGCCTCTCTTTTCTGCTGCTCTTCGTGTCACAGACGGGAATGTAATGAGCGTTCGGATTCAATGCCAGTACCTCAACTGCCCTTATATCCCCGACGTTTAGCGTTTCTTGCCCGAAGCATACCCTAGGAACCAAGACATCAGACAACATGCAAAGAACACAAACAACGTTACAACCCCGCCTAGCAGCACAAGCAACAGCGGGGCGGGCCACACCACGCGCGTGTCGCAGGTCCGTGATGTACTGCCGTGGTTAGTTGCTTTATCGGAGGCTGCGATCCGTCATCGGTCATCACCACGTCTCTCGCTTCTGCCGTGCTGCTATGCACGTGTGTGCGGTATCGCGCGCGCTGCGAAAAAAAATAATATGAGCCTTAGGAAATATGGTCAAATGGTCGCGATGATCGATTTTGGGGTTGAAGGCGCGGGTTCGATCCTCGCAGAGATCCATGCCGATTTTTTTGTACTTCCCTTTTTTTTTTTTCCCAACTTTTTCAATTAATATTAATATGTATACTATTAATATGTACGTGACCCAGACACCAACAGCCACGTGCGGCAAGCAGCTGGCTACAACGCTGTACACGCCTGCCGCCCGCCAGCAGCGCAGGAAGCAACATCACGCGTGTGAAGTAGTTTGGCCGCGCTGTATTGCTGTAGCTTCCTATTAATAGCTGTGTGGGTTGGTTGCTGTGTACGGCGGTCCTGATGTGACATCTTGACGTGGCTGCGCTGACCAGCAGGACGCGTTGAATTGTTGCTGTTCGTGCTTTCGATTTCCTTTTCGATTTCCAGCCGTCAACTTTTTTATTTTGGCATCGGGTTGTAAATCGTTCATTTTCTCGGAACCTAAAAAACCAAGGGGAACATGTTTTGACCAGGAACCAATCAGCGCCTTGTTTATTAGGCCGTTTCCTATGCGGTTCGATTTTTGAGCTTCAGATTTTGACCCGATGGCATTTTCAGATATGAGCTTGACAAATCGAAAGGGTCTTCCTATCGGAAAAAACAGATTTATTGTGCGTGTAGAGATTCGAGCAAACGCCAAGACCAACTGCTGTTTTTGTGATTTGGCGCTGCGAAGAGACGCGCTGGGTGCGCTGCCCTGCGCGTAGGACCCAAGCGTCCGAGCCCACGCTGACCGCCTCTAGTCTTGTGGCGAAGAGACGTGGCGAGTGCGCTATAGTCAACCTGTCTTGGTATTTTGTGTTTCATTTAGTGACTTGACCGCTGCTGCTGCTGCTGCTGCTGTACAGCTGCAGTGTAGTCTACGAGTACGTATCTACGGAGATGCGCGTGCCGAGTGCTCTTCTCTTGGTCTCCAGACCCGAGCCCGCGCCAGCCGACTCTAGTCTGGCCACGGAGGGACGCGCCGTCCGCGCGTCGGGCGCGAAGCAAGGTCGATATACAGCTGTCTCACCATCCAACTCATCGATCGTTCTGCTGCTGTTTGCTGTGGTGGATAACATCTTGAATTTAGAGAGCATGCCATTTTTCGATTTGAGAATCCGATGACCCAAGTCGTCGGATTTTGGCCCAAAAATTCTCAAATCGAAAAATTTCCGGTCAGATTTTGCATACGTATTTGGACTGCATAAGCAGGGCCATTCATTTTTGAGATCGAAAAATACAAATCTGAAGCTCGAAATCGAACCGCATAGAAACAGGAAACAGCCTTATCATTTCGATTTTCGATTTTCGATTTCGATTCTGTTTAGAGAGACACACCCTTACGGGCTATGACAGGAAAAAAGGGTAGAAAAAGGGACCTTTTTTTACTGTCATACAGTAGCCCATAGGGAAAGGGTAGAGAGTAGAGACAGTAGTATACTGCCGTTGCAATCCGGTATACTGATTGATTTTGACGGCAGCATACTCGCGACCGACTGAATCAGCCAGTGCCAGCTCTGTATCTGATACCTGGTACTTGTATTCCAATAGTAGTGTGTATCGTCCCGCCCATGCATGTCCTACCGGAAGCAACTTACCAAAGGGGTACCAAAACTGTCCGAAAATGTAAGGGGGTTTTGGTATTAATTTGTTGATCAAAATGCTCCTTACATTTTTTATTTAATTTACCTGCACCAATGACAGGTACGAGTAGTCCAGAGCGCGGAAGCAAACTTTGCGCGCACAAACTACTTGGAATTAGACTGAAATAGATTTTGCAGCAGGAAAAAGTAGGCGAGACAGTGCGGGCTATATGCTGCAAGCCACGCTGGAGAGACGTGGAAGGAGACGTGTCGCGATGCGAAAACCCACAGACCCGTACCTTGACTAGAAGAGGCTCCTTGCACGGGTTTTCCTCGTGCTGCAACGCCGCTCCACACTCCCCCCTCTCTCCGCCCCCACCCGTCTTCATCGCCATCTTGTCAAATAGCCTCGACACGAAACGCTCCACTATTCTAGCCGGCAACGCCGCGCTTCTCCCCACCGACTGCGGTGCCAACGATGTGCTGCTGTTGTCGGGAAATTCGATCCCATGTGTATTGTTCAGGTTGCCGAACCCGGGCATGCTCGTCCTCTCGTCTGCCGCGGGGGACGTTGTGCAGCAGAAAAAAAAAACTGGCAGAAATATAGCTGAAACGGGCTCGGCATAATTCCCGTATCGTAGAGCCATCCATGGTGATGAAAAACCTCGATAATAAGTAACAGTCCCGCCGCGGCGGGAAGGTGGATATACGTGTCGCGTACTTATGCGGCCTGCTGCGTGTGGTGCACGTACAGCGTAGAGACAGCTTTGCGTCACTCGGCAAGACGTGAAAGGATGGCATCAAAGCGACGACCTCGTTCATCCGCTGCGATCGCGTTGACGGTGCTGGGTTCCTTGGAGCGATTAAACGCTTTCCTCGTGCCTGCGCAACAAGCAGGAGTGTCAGCAGCAGCTAACAAGCAACGACGACAGCAGCAGCAGCAGCCGTGCTATGCTCTCGTTGACAAAGTACCGGGAGGGGCTGTAGGGGGTAGGCTTGGGCGTCGGGATTGGCGAGGATGCTCTGCGCGAGTTTCGCGGCATGTGCTGCATTTGGAACCGTGAGTGGTGAAACTAAAACATAAACATTGGAGTTGACATGCCATGAAACTGCTGACGAATCGTACAAAGCAGGTACCGAGTACATGACAAGTATCAACCAGAAGTCAGCATTTAGAGTGCTCGTACAGCCAGTATTAATAGTATTAATAGTCACATTTTCATCATGTCATGTCCACATGTCCACACTGAGCAGCCACAAAGAACCTGTCACCTGGGGTACGTGGTACCTGGTACTGACTGTACAGGTTACCAGGTACAAGCTACATGTTGTAGTTGATACCGTATATCGTAACTACTAGTCTGGTCCCAAGCCTACACGTGGATCAATTGCGTGGGTTTGGGTCTCACCGAGTGCACACTCGCACGTCGGGACTTTTATCTTGCATAAAATATTGGCGGAAAGCGCGAGAGCGTGAGGTATTAATACTATTAGAATAATAGCAACATTCGATGAAAAGCAACGAGCAGCGGGAATGCTGAACCCTATGCGCGATAAAAATGAAGGCACGCACCGGGGAGGACAAGGGACGAAACCACGGCTTGTCCGGAAGATCGCTGAGGGTGAACACTTCCTGAGTAAAAGTGATATTGATTAAAAAAAAGCGGTAACGCTAATAGCACCACAGGCAACGTATAAACGAGTTCGTGCCCCTTCATCGTTCGGTTCGTGCGTTCGGCAATCGGCATCTATCCGGTAGTCTGGTGGTACCGGGTGGTACTCACCCTGAACCTTCACAGAATATATCCCTCAGATAAGACGAATTCAGAACTGGTAGGGCCAGGCCCTGGTAGCTTCAGCCGGTACAGCAGTGTATACTGGCCGCGGCAGATGCCAGTACACTGGACCCGATTTAGTCCAGTGTTTCGACAAAGCCGAAACCCCCGCCACCCCTCGGCTGGTGAGGGGGGCCCGCTGAAGGGCGACCTTCCGGGGGCTCGTTTTTTTTTTTTTCGAGAGATGATCTCACTACCTGGTACCTGGTACGAGTAGGTACGAAGAGCTAAAACGTGCGTTGATTTTAGGCCATGTTTCGAAGGCAATTCATTGGGTGGAGTAGGTTGACATGGGAAAAATTATCCAAAGCGGACCAAGGACCAAGTGCATGATGGCACAGGGGGGATCGACAGAGCCCTAGCCATCAGTGGTTAAGGCGACTTTGTCCGTCCCGCTCACAAGTCTCCCTCCTTCTCTCCCTCTCCCCCCTCTCTCTTCTGTTTCGCGTGCCCTGTCTCGGCGCCGCGCATTTTGATCGATTTGCCCTGTAGTGTGTGAGGAGTCACTATGTAGGACGCACGTGAGTATTCAGTATACTGGCAACCCTTTCAGCTCCCTCAACCCGTACTTCCCCTGTAGTATGAAGAGTCTCTATGTAGGACGCAAGTAAATATTCAGTATACTGGCAACCCTGGCAGCCCCCTCAGCCAGTACAGCAGTAGTACCCGCAGTACATACTGGACCAATGCCCAGCCGTAGCAACTGGGGCGTAAATACGAGCATAAACAGCACTGCCAACTCCCAACGCCGTCCTCTTTCGTAGTAACATTTTTTGTGTGCCTTCCCGTATATATGGTCACAACAACCCTCTTGCGCCCCAAGGGAGGACCGCGACCAGGCTTTCGAACTTCTGGAGGCGTACATCGAGCAAGAGAGCGACTCGGGCGGGCGAGAGGCCTACGATCGCATCAGAGGGCTGGTGCCGCACATGCGCAAACGTCTATGGAAGGCACCCTCCAGGGAGCAGGTATCGCCCGTGTGATAGCCGGGGACTACCATACATCACAGTAGTCACCTCTTTTTTTTTTTCAATTCTTATTTTTTCCATCCCATTTTTATTTTATTTGCCCTACTTCTGCAACTCCCTCCCTTTCGTAACTCAGATCCCTAGAGGGTAACATATATAGCGGGGACTTCTCCCGTCCCGCCGTTACGTACACCGCGCATGCCGTCATTTTGTTTTGTCGCGGGAAGGGTTCAGCATCGTTTCCCCTGGTCGACTCGCGTCGGATTGTGCGTACGCACACTGTCTGGGCGCTGTCTACAGTCAAGTTTTACACAAGAATTCAGTCGCCCTCGGGAGGGGGGGGGGGGGGGGGAGGACTCGGACTCTCGAAAATGACCTTCGTGGTTACCTGGTACGAGGTTTAGCCTCTAGACCACCGGGGCCTCAGGTGCAGTGGATGGGCAAATTAAAAGAAAAAAAAAATGATTGTGCTGCTGCGACGCCGTGAGATCGAAAACTTCCTCGAAGCTCATTTTTGCCGAGTGGCAGCAGACTAGATGTGGAGTAGGTAGGTAAAAGTAAATGCCGGACGAGCAAAAAAAAGCGTCCTGTTTCCCCTCTGAAGCCCCTTTACCCTTGTAGTACTGCAATCCCGTTGTGAGGACAAGCCACTCTAATTCTTAGTAATTTTTCCCCTAAACGGGACTACAGTCCTACTCTGAACGGTAATACACTACTGCTTTGTACTATAATATAGGCATTAAACGGAGCTTATATCCCACAACGAGCTTGAAACCGCCATTTTTCCCTTGTCTTCGGCGAAAAAGCGCCCAGCGGTGCGAGGGATCAGGCATGCTGTAGGTTCGGGGATTAAAAGCATGCTTTCGCATAAAGATGATCATCCACCCACCCGTATTTTCCCCGGCTGGTTCTTGCGATCGATGCTGCGATTGTCTTTTTTGTATATATCGTTGTCTTTTTAATCACCCTCGTCAGACTGCAGAGGGGACAACTTGGCGAAATAGAATGTGCGATTATTACGGCATCGATGACACGAGGCAACTCGGGCCAAGAGAAAGGTACAATCCAAGGAGTTGAGTGACACGCGCGCACCATTATGCAAATGCTGCTAACGGTGCCAATGATACTACTGCTGCACTACTGCGATGTTTGGGAAGAGTTCGGTTGGAACTGATTTGGTTGGGTTTCTTGTTGTCTGTTTTCTATATACAAATGACCCCAACCCATGGAAACGTCCTAAGAGTCGACCCAACCCAAGAGCAAATTCGTTAAAAACGGCTTTTTGGACACTTTTTTGCCACGACCTTAGGAAGACTGTATTAGTAAATTTCGTGGGTTGGAAATTTCGTGGGTTGGGGAATTTTGCGTGGAACAACCAGACCACAAGAAGACCAAACCGATACTATTTTCAACCAAATTACTTGCAAACATCCTATGTGTAACTCATGCTACTGGGCACTGACACCAGGGACGGTTATTTGAGACAGAAAAATCTCGATTATTTTGCTATATGTTTTCTCGATCCCAGGAGGTTTAAATGAAGTCCCGCAAGGGTTACCGTATGCAGCGCTCGAGGACTTTGAAGCCGTCGTTTTCCCCCCTCGACTTTGGTGAAAAAACGCAGGACGAAATGACGGAGGAGCTGGGCATGGACGACTTCCAGTTTGCCACCAAGGAATACATGCCTGGATTGGCCTCCCATCCGTGGTAAGCGCCACTGCTATTGTTGTGTTGCTTGCTTTGCAGCCTTCATCGTAGCAGGGCTATTGCGTTCGCCCACTTTGAGTGTCTTGAGTTCGTACCCGGTACAGTAAGTGCCTCCTTTTAGGAGCCGTTACTGTCGAAGAGTTTTTTTCCCAGAATTTCCAACTCTTGGGAAAAAAATGGAATTTGCATCAAGATACGGAGGCGTTCTGTCAAGATTTGTGAAATTTAAAAGAGAGACCAAAGGTTAGGGAAGCTGAATTTCACATTTTGGAAAAGAAAACAAGGATAATCTACAAGATGAGAAAAAAATTACGCGAAAACAAAGCATGTAAAATTTTGGAAATTCCAGAAAAATAACTCTGGGAAGTTAAATTTCACATTTTTGGAAAAGAGAATGAGGAAAATCTAGAAGATGAAAAAAAATACGCGAAAACAAAACATGTAAAGTTACGGAAATTCCGGAAAAAAATCTCTCCGGTCGCAACGGCCCTAAGGGACCCTACTACTGCTGGATTGCGTTCGGGGCTGGAGGTCACTTGCATACCGACGTCCCTTATCGGAGTTGGTACCGGTCCCTTATAATCAGAGCTCTTTACGGGTCACGACCTAACCCGCGGGTCGGACTAGGAAGCTTTTGGAACTCACGTATCGAGTCGGGTCAGATTGAGTGGGCTCGGCTCAGGAGGTTTTCAAACTCTCACCGGGACGGGTCCGGTACGGGTACCCGTGTACCCGCGAGTTTTCGAGCACCCGCGGGTTTTTGGTATCCCCGGTTCATCATGCCTCCACAACATCTCTAGGAAATGTGTCGGGCCCCAAAGTACCCCCACTTGTGCACTGTAGAGGCGTGGCTCTTAATGCGAAATAAATTCTTTGCGGGTGGGAGTCATACACATTCGAGCCCAAAGCTTTGAGGTTTCGCCCCCACCGCACTGTACCGCACTGTAGAAGCATGGCTCTTAAATGCAAATCGATGTATTTGCAGGTGAGAGTCACACACATTCGAGCCCAGCAGGTACCACCCCTGCCGCACCTTTCCCCATTGTAGAGGAATGTCTCTTAATGTGAAAAGATGGTTGTTTCGCAGGTGGGAGCCGGAAACGTTTCCGTGGGCGCGGCAGCTGGAAGAGGCAAGCCCGGCCATACAGGTGCGAGCATGCCCTCCGTGGAGTCTCCTCCGTAGCCTGCTTTGTCGGCAAATGTCCTTGCGCTTATACTATTCTGCCTGGCCGTGTATGAACCGGTTGGGTGCTATTCTGATATTGTGAATACGAAAACGGCCCTTGCTTGTGCGGACAGAGTGAGTGGTGATTTCATGTTGGGTTTTCGGACCGAGAGAGATGATCTCGGTGGCTTTCTCCGTGGAAGAAGCCGCTCCCAACCCTCCGCCAAGGCGCAAAACAAAAGCCTGCCTTCGTCTAAGTCAAGTCGGCGAGGTGCAATCAATCCCCGCGTCGTATGCGGCGTGTACGTCTGACGAGTGTATACGCCTCCCGTAAAATACTGAATCGCGTTTTTTTTTTCACGTTTAGACCGCAGGACCGCAAGCCCTGCACAATCCCCGCGAAGCGTTGACAAGAGTACAAGGACGTACCAGGTATATCTATCGACGGGAAAAATGCCCCCGCTTTCGTGTCACTCCCTGCTTTGCAAAAACCCGGGAGGCAATGCTGGACGGCAGGATAGTACTCGTCGCTACTAATAGATGGTGGTCCTGACGATCGTTGTATTTTTAAGGGCTCTTCACGCATCATATTGACACCAACCCGCTGGTCGGGTCAGGCAGTTTTCGAAATCTCACGGGTCGGGTCGGGTCGGGTCGGGTCGGGTCGGGTCGCGTCAGGAGGTTTTCAAAACTCTCACGGGTCGGGTCGGGTCACCCTTATCCGACCCGACCCCGACCTGACCCGCGAGGTTTTGACCTGACCCGTGAACGGCCATGGTACTTGGTTTTTTCAGGGCTTTTCGCGGGTCAGGTCAAATCTCACGGGTCGGGTCGGGTCGGGTCGGGTCGGGTCAGCTGACCCGACCCGACCCGCGAGATTTTGAAAGCCTCTTGACCCGACCCGACCCGACCCGCGAGATTAAAAAAGTTGTTGACCCGACCCGACCCGACCCGACCCGTGAGATTGGAAAATATCCTGACCCGACCCGACCCGACCCGCGAGATTTCAAAAAAAATCCTGACCCGACCCGACCCGACCCGCCACCTTCGGATTGACCCGTGAGACACGGGTTTCATGCGGGTCGGGTCACCTTGACCCGCGAGACAATTTATCTTGACCCGCAGGTCCGACCTGCGGATCCGGTCCGTGGGTCGACACTTCAAAAACAATTTAATATTCATTTTGTGCCCACAAGCGATATGTGGCCTGGCTGTAATGGGTATTAGTGGATGCAGGCATGCGTATATGGATTTTGACAGTGGTTTAATGTTTGAACAAGATATTAGTGGATGCGGGCATGCGTATATGGATTTTGACAGTGTTTTAATGTTTGAACAAGATACCAAAGGAGTATTATGGGTATTTGTATGAGAAAAGCCTTTGGGTAAGAGAGCGGGAAGTACTTTGAGTGTCGGGTCCGCGGGCCGGATGCGCGGGTCCGACCCGCGGGTCAGCAGAAAAGAACTCGCGGGTCACGCTGGCCCGACCCGCGAGTGACCCGTTTCTCGCGGGTCATGCCCTGACCCGACCCGTGAGCTTTTCACCACCTCTTGACCCGACCCGACCCGACCCGTGAGATTTGAAAAACTCTTGACCCGACCCGACCCGACCCGTGAGATTTGAGAACCTCTTGACCCGACCCGACCCGACCCGTGAGATTTTGACCACTTCTTGACCCGACCCGACCCGACCCGTGACATTTTGAACACCCCGTGACCCGCGAAAAGCCCTGGGTTTTTTCAGATACCAGTTCCAGGTATATATGTACAGTAGACGTAATATTACAATCGTATATATACAATATATACAACGTTCCCCTTAAGGACTGTGGTTGACTTGAAATCCCCGGGGGTGTCGCAAGGTGAAAAGAGAGTACGCAACTAGCAGGCGTTCGTTCCTCGTGCATCCCAGGTGCTCGTACATGTATGTGGCAACCGGGCCAAGAACGAAGAACATGAAAAAAAACCTGTGGAAAGCTCAACAACGAAGAAGTAGCCACTGCTTGGCAAGTAACCGGGCAAGTAGCACCGACCGACCAGGCCAAACAAGTTTATAGTTACAGCAGTAGTTCTAAGTATTTTGTTGTTGCTCCTTCCAACGAAACTCAGGAGGAGTACCGAGCGCTCCGAGCCAGAGAGGAGTCTGAGAATCAGTTCAAGAACAGCAAGGAAGGGGGTTACACGAGCCAAGGCTGGACACACATTCCCCTGGTGAACTCGAGGGAATCGCAGGAGCTGTACGCATCGCAACGGACGCACTTTCCGAAGACACTGCAGGTACCTTGAGATGCGCACTAAAAAATTGTAAAAAAAATCTCAGCCTGAAATTCTCAGCTCTCCTATTAATATGTATACGTATATTTGTCAAATTTTCGTACTTTTGCCAACTTTTCTCTTCGCACGAGCACTTTTAGGCAAAACACTAAGTACACGGACACGGGAAGCCCTGCCGGACACATTGGTCTAGGTCTCGGCGCGATCCGTGCACTCTGAAGCGCGTGGCAGGCGCTTAATTTTTTTTTTCCGGCGGGAGTGGATAAGACGATTTCCCTGGTTTCGGTAAAGAGGCCTTATTTTGTACGTACGTATATCGGTACATTGCCTTGCTCTCTGTTTTCTCCCCCCGGCTCATCATACATTTTTTTGGGGTTGTTGACGGAGCACGGACCACCGCCTAGAGAACAATACACACAGCAGTGCACAGAGCGTGCTTACCTCCAGCTTCCTACAGCACCACAACCAACCCTGCTGCCCAGCAGCAGCAGTGAGCACACCTTGCGCGTATGGATGATCGTACTGCGACTCATTCGTACAGCAGCGTTCGACTTACAGCAGTACATACATACATACAGTAGTTCTGATTGCAGTGTGTCCTACATTGCTGATCGATAGATCCTAGAGCCAGCTGAAAGGGGATCAGTACACGTACGTTCCTCGCGTTGCATTTTACAGCAGTACTGCTGAATATGCTGTCGTACCTGTACAAGCTACTCTACTGCTGTAGAAGATCGTGCAAAGTGTTTTAGGTTGCGTAAAAAACACGACATGCCAGTTGTGCGAGCGCTGTTCTAGCGTATAGGTTTAAACTGCACTTGCTGGATAACATTTTGGTTTCCGAGGTTCGACTCGCACCATCCCCGTTTTTTTTTCTTAATCTCACTTTTGACTATTTTTGTACCACAGAACTACAACAGAGTACTACAGCAGTAGTAATAATAATACATTCGTCCACACCTTGCTTTTCTGAACGTATAATGTGACAGAGTACATGCTACTTGTGTGTTTTAGCCCAAATTAAAGAGTTTGGGCGGCACGCTTGCGTGTGGCGTGCGTTCATACCTCAACATTTCACAGCTACTCCGAATACTTGGGAGTTTATAAAGCAAAGTATGTTCGAGAAAATACTGCTGCTATTACCGTAGGTACTTCGGACACTCGCAGTATTTCGGGGTTTTTGTACTCGAGATACTGAGTACTCGCAGTATTTTGAGGTTCTGTAGATACTACTGCGTATAATTTCTTCGGGCTCGCATTAATGCGGGGTTCGCTTCGCGCTCGCACTAATGCGGGGTTCGCTACTGCTGCTGGCATGGATACCGCCTGTTGTGCTTCAAGTATCTCGGGGTTCTGTACCGCGGGTACTACAAGTATACCAGTACTTTCGCTGGAGACAACTTGAGCACTCAAAGCAGTCTGCCAGTATTTTGATATAGTATTATGCATGACTGCTGTGAATGCTCTCAGTATCTCGAGGTTCTGTACTGTGCGCATATATTGCCTTTACCCCAAGTATTTATGTCGTGTTTCGATACTACTGCGGGTACATACTTTAAGCAACCTGTATTCTCGGGGTTCGGTACTGCTCACACTCTCATTACTCTCAGCATTTGGGCCTTCTCAGTACTCGCAGTAGTTTTGCCGCCTGTATTCCAATACTCTCAGTGCTCGGACTACGATTTGTTCTCGAGCAATTACCTGTGAAACCTTGATATTATACCCTGAGCACCAAGAAACATTTATTTTGGGGGAACAAATATATTGTAGTACCTGTAGTATGTATGTGTATGCTGCACCTTACTACTCAGCCGGTCACAAAGTATTATGGCGCAACCTCGACCTCGCGCAACTTTGATGTACTTACGAATTAATCGCCGCGAGTCAGCTGGATCAATATATCTCAACTTACCGATACCCTATAATATGTTATTGTAGTAATTAATGATCCCACACTAATTCCGCGAACAGCAGTATAATATAGTCTGTCCTCAAAAATATGATGTGTGTGTTCTTCACGTTAAAATGATGGGTGGGTACAGGTGCTACTTCTAAAAAAGTGTGCAGGGTTTCATACCAGTATTATTATTTCGTTCTTGCGCCACTCCCCTATTAATACGGCACCTCCCGGAGGGGAACCTTGTAATTATTACACATGTCGCGTATTGTACTGTACTGTACTGTACTGTACTGTACTGTACTGTACTGTACTGTACTGTACTGTACTGTACTGTACTGTACTGTACTGTACTGTACTGTACTGTACTGTACTGTACTGTACTGTACTGTACTGTACTGTACTGTACTGTACTGTACTGTACTGTACTGTACTGTACTGTACTGTACTGTACTGTACTGTACTGTACTGTACTGTACTGTACTGTACTGTACTGTACTGTACTGTACTGTACTGTACTGTACTGTACTGTACTGTACTGTACTGTACTGTACTGTACTGTACTGTACTGTACTGTACTGTACTGTACTGTACTGTACTGTACTGTACTGTACTGTACTGTACTGTACTGTACTGTACTGTACTGTACTGTACTGTACTGTACTGTACTGTACTGTACTGTACTGTACTGTACTGTACTGTACTGTACTGTACTGTACTGTACTGTACTGTACTGTACTGTACTGTACTGTACTGTACTGTACGGTACTGTACTGTACTGTACTGTCGTTCGGACCGTTGGTTTTCGCTTCGCCTGGACGCATTCGTCCCATCGGCTATGTACCGGTCTCCCGTCGCCCCTGATGAAACTCCGCACGTGTTTGTGTTGTGCCAGATCTTGAAAGACTTGGGGATCCTCGCCAACGCCCGGGCGGTGCTTATCGGGCGGCAGCAACCGATGTCGGGGATCAAGATGCACAGGTACGTACCCGATTTAAGAGCTATATCTAGTATTACAATGGGTACGAGGGCTGGCAATTGGCTGGACTTCAATATACTTGAAACTATTACTAGTTGTGTGTGGCGATGCGAGCCAACTACGTAACTGACTTTTTTTTTCGTAATACCTGACGACAACAACAACAAAAATCCGAGCCACGAAAAACGCGCCAGTCGGATGCACAAAACTAAACGCAGAATTCCGCGAATCACCGCACGTAAATACAGCGATAACTGCCGTAATACCTAGAACTCCGCAAATTACCGCACGCAAACTGCAGCAGTCACGCAAAGTACCGCACGCAACTACAGCAGTAACTGCTGTAATACCTAGCGAACTAATAATTAGTCGGCGACTTATAGTCAGCCAACTCGCAGCAGCCCTACCGATTTAAGAGCACCCGCGGAACAGACCAGTATTACCGATTTCTGATCGCCGAACCGCTCGTTTCCCGGTGGAAGAGCGATTTGATGATTTCCCGGGAAAAAGCGCGAAACTCGCGGCAGCGCGCGGTGCAGGGGGATCATAATGCCCAGGTAGGTGCCGAGAATGAGAGCTACCTTCACCGGTAGTCATTTTTCAGGATACCGTCAAAATCCAAGGTCTTGCCACGAGCATTGTATATTAATTACACTCACACAATATCTTGATCTATAGATGTTGCACATAATATATATAAGGCAGGAAAATGTGTATACCCAAAAATATCTACGCAGACCATGAAATAGGGATCTGTATGATCTGTCGGGTGATCTAAATCGTGCAGCTCATACGAGTATGAGGCAGGCAGGAACCTGCATGCCCCGAAATTTCCAGGTCATGAAATGGAGATCTGTATGATCTGTGGGACGATCTAAATCTTGCGGATTATATGAGGCAGGAACATGTATATGCCCCGGAAGATCTAGATCATAAAAATGGGATCTGCATGATCTGTCGGATGTGTGCAAAATGCTTCGTGAGTACTCCGTCTAACTCACTTTTCCATTTCTCCTCCGCGAATGCCTGCCGCTTTTACGCAGTGACGGGTCGAACGTGATAATCACCTGCCATTTGGGACTGGACGTCCCTGGGGACGAAGAATGTCTAATGTGGGTAGGTGTGGACATGGAGCGGCGAGCGTGGCGCAACAATAAGTGAGTGCTCTACCCACAAGCGGATCGAATAACCGTTGACAGGTCAGGTCAGATCAGATCAGATCAGAACAGATCAGATCCCCAACTCGTGCTCTAGATATTTCGGGGAAAATAGTGTGTCTTATGCCATTTAGGACTGCAGTCCCGTTTTGGACACAAAAAAACTACGTAGAATTTGAGTGGGTTTGTCCCCAAAATGGGACTGCAGTCCTAAAAAAGCTAATTTAAAGTGCACACATCGGACAGATAGATCAGATCCCCAGCTCGTGCTTTAGATATTTCGAAGAAAAGTGAGTCTTAAGCCTTTTAGGCCCGCAGTTCCGTTGGGGACACAAGAAAACTACTTAGAATTTGAGTGGGTTCGTCCCTGAAACGGGACTGTACCCCTAAAAATATTATTTGAAGTATCGCCTCGGACGGATAGATCAGACCCCCAGCTCGGGGGAAATAGTAAGTCTTACGGCTTTTAATACTGCAGTCCCATTTTGGACACAAAAAAAAACTACGTAGAATTTGAGTGATTTTGTCCCCGAAAGGGGACTGCAGTCGTAAAAGGTGCACACGTCTGATTGATCATAGATCAGATCCCCGCTTCATGATCTAGATATTTCGCAGAAACTAGAGTGTCTTAAGCCTTTTAGGACCGCAGTCCCGTTTTTGACAAACAAAACTACCTGAAATTTTAGTGGCTTTGTCGTCGGAACGGGGCTGCAGTCCTAAAAAAGTTTATTTAGAGTGCACTCATCAGACAGATCGATCAGATCCCCAGCTCGTGGTCTTAATATTTCGGGGGGGGGAAAGTGTGCCTTGTCCCGTTCAGGACCGCAGTCCCGTTTTGGACACAACAACTACTTATTACGGTGGCCCATAATTAACAGGACCTTCGGTACACACAAAAACCTATATATTTACCTATTTTTTCTACCAAAATTTGGTCCTATTTACTATGGTCCCCCGTAATAGCATTTGAGCAGTGCCGTCCCCAAAATGGGACTGCAGTCCTAAAAAGGTTATTGAAAGTGCACACATCGGGCGGGTAGATCAGATCCCCAGCTAGTGCTCTACTGGTACATATGGCGAATGTTTCCCTGATTCAGTACAAATGATCTGCAAGATCTAGATCATCCTTGGCGGGAGATATTTGTATAACGCGGCTCTTGCGCACGTCTTTGCCGGGTGGGATATATCTACATGCTATGGCTCTTATGCCCTGTTCGTTGTTTTTTTTTTCCAAATTTACAAAATCACCGCCAAGGACTGCTGGTAAACAGGAAAGAAGAGGTCTTTTGGAAGAAGAAAATTTAGAAATTGGGAAAATTTGAAAAAATAAGAGAAGAAAAACAGTGAACAAGCTTTTTTTTTTCACACAAGAGCTCAAAATATATAAAACGTGGTCTGATTTTCACCGGCCATCGCTGGTTTGTGGTGATTGCGGTTGTACCGGTATGCTGCTCACTTAACACTCTTGAGGGACCTCGGAGGGGAAGCTCCAAGATAAAAAAAGGTGGTGGTTACAGCAAGTGCGACTGCGTGATTGGGGGTGAACAAAACAATGGTTGGCGCCCCGAGTTACATACAAAAAATCGGTCGCACGGCACAGACGCAACATGATCCTTCCCGTTGTGGTGAAGGGTAACGCCGCTCGTACCCGGCTGATGGCAGCAAAAATGTCATCGTTTTGATCGCTATCTCGGAGTCTCAAAATGGTTGAAAAATGTGACGTGTGCTTGCTGGAACGGCCAAGCGCTTGGTATGACACGAGCACAGGTATATTGCTTTGCGTTTCCCCCCCCCCCCCCGTATCACGTAGTGTGTATGTGGTGACGCACCCACGAGGCAGTTACATAGTAAACCCATTGCTGTCTCTGGAAGTGGCCACATCAGAAATTAAATCAATTCATTGATGCTGTCATCCATATGCAAGAAATTCGCCTCTAAAGCAGTTCTTAGTAGGATGCAGCTCACCCTTCATGCGGCTCGCCCAACACCTCGGCGCTTCGCGCTTGGTGCAAGCAATGTCTGCCTGGTCGGTGAAAACCCAACGTGCTCCGTCCCGGAATGTAGGGATGCGAGGGTCTATGGTCATACGACTACGGTCATGCATGGCAATGAGTACACCCCCTATTGTATACCTGGTATATATAGGTTGGGTTGGCGTCGGTTGGCGATGACGCTATAAAACACGCCTTTCACTGCGTGAGCTAGACGGCCAGGGTACCGTTTTTTTTTGTTTTGTTTTGTTTTTGGCGGTTACCACGGCTGGCGGTCAACCACGGCTGGCGGTCAAGTTAGATCATTTTTGTGCGGTGAGAACTTTCCCTCCGCTCAAGGGGGATGATCGTAGCGCGTAGTGTGTATATGGTGAGGCATCCACGAGGCAGTTACATAGTAAACCCATTGCTGTCTCTGGAAGTGGCCGCATCAGAAATTAAATCAATTCATTGATGCCGTCATCCATATGCAAGAAAATTCGCCTCTAAAGCGGTTCTTAGTAGGATGCAGCTCACCCTTCATGCGGCTCGCCCAACACCTCACGGCGCTTCGCGCTTGGTGCAAGCAATGTCTGCCTGGTCGGTGAAAACCCAACGTGCTCCGTCCCGGAATGTAGGGATGCGAGGGTCTATGGTCATACGACTACGGTCATGCATGGCAATGAGTACACCCCCTATTGTATGCCTGGTATATATAGGTTGGGTTGGCGTCGGTTGGCGATGACGCTATAAACACGCCTTTCACTGCGTGAGCTAGACGGCCAGGGTACCGTTTTTTTTTGTTTTGTTTTTTTGTTTTTGGCGGTTACCACGGCTGGCGGTCAACCACGGCTGGCGGTCAATTTAGATCATTTTTGTGCGGTGAGAACTTTCCCTCCGCACAAGGGGGATGATCGTAGCACGTAGTGTGTATATGGTGAGGCATCCACGAGGCAGTTACATAGCAAACCCATTGCTGTCTCTGGAAGTGGCCACACCAGGAATTAAATCAATTCATTGATGCTGTCATCCATACGCAAGAAAATCCGCCTCTAAAGCGGTTCTTAGTAGGATGCAGCTCACCCTTCATGCGGCTCGCCCAACACCTCACGTTTCGCTTCGCGCTTGGTGCAAGCAATGTCTGCCTGGTCGGTGAAAACCCAACGTGCTCCGTCCCGGCATTGTAGGGATGCGAGGGTCTATGGTCATACGACTACGGCCATGCATGGCAATGAGTACACCCCCCCCCCCCCCCCCCCCCCCCACATCCTCGCCCCGACCCATTCCGTGGCCCTTCCGTTCTCACGCCGTCACCGCGGTTTCATTGCTGCCTCCTACCTGACGTGGTGGAACGACTGATACCTTGTGTCAGGCTTCTGTGCATGGACACGGGCTGCGTTCACTGGGACCCCTATCGTCGAAGGCGTTACTGCTCAGGGTCGATCTTAACGAGGAGTGTTTTTGATTTTTTTTTTTTCGGTATTTTCCCGAAATTTCGACGTTTTCCTTTAGGAAAAAACCGAAAAATACCGAAAATACTGGCAAAAAAACTCAAAAACAGTCCTCGTTAAGATCGACCCTTACTCAAAGCGTGATCTGTCCACCCGCGGTAGACTGGAATCAGCACGAACCACCAACCACCAACCGCCAAGCTAAACAATGCTGACTGTTTGCTCAACCCCGGCCGCCCCCTTCCCCGTCCCCCCATTCCGTCGCATTTCCGCCCTCGCCTCGTCGCGGCGTTTTTGGCTTGCTCTTGCCGTTGCACGACAATTATTGATGGGTTTTTCAGGCTGCTGTGCATGGACACGAGCTACCTGCACTGGACGCGAAATAACACCGAGAAGGAGCGAATAATCCTCTTGGTCATGGTGTGGCACCCGGACATCACGCCGAAGGAGAAGACAGTGCTCGAGTATCTGGATTCCCTCATCAAACACGCCTCGGCGGGGAAACCCTTGCCCCTTCACCCGCCCGCGCCAGTGGAAGAAGCGTAATTTTCGTTGTCGTTTTTCCCCCGCCATGAGAGGAACGTAGGATTTTTTTCACACCCAGAATAATTGGAGAATACGATTTCCTGTATTTCTCCTGATGACCCTGGATTATCGTATCCCGGGGAGTTGCTTGAGGTTGCATTGGGTGGGGCTTTTAGCGCCGGGGAACGATGGAAAAAAACTCATTTTGTTGAGCTTACGTTGGCGGCTGATGTTGAGTTATTGTTTTGGCACGCACATGATAATAGGAGGATACGATCTCCTGTATTCCTCGTGTTAGCCCGGGGAGTTGTTCGCTGTAAATCGGCGTTTTTTATGGAACGTTTAGCGCGGGGGAAACACTGTAGTTTGTTGAACTTATGTGGGCGGCTGATGTTCTTTTCTATTGTTTAATTCTGTTTTGGAAGAGACTATAAACAGTAATTCGTGTAACGATAAATGTACTTCGATACATGTACCCACCACGTGTTCGGTGGACCGGGCAAGCAGTACGCACACCCGAATAAAAATCGCATAACTCGTCCAGTAGTGGTAGAAATGCGTACTTACTGCAGTTTGTCACGACATAGGGGCATGTGTTATGAGGATTGTCCTAGGCTTGGTTGGTAATCGACACCAAATGACGGATTGACGCGTTGATGAACAGGACGAATCACGCCGCTCCGCCGGTGTTTCCGGAAAGCGATCAAGACAGGCACAAACTCCCCCATCTCCGTCCTCATCGACGCCTTCTTTAAACAGGTGCGCGATCACCTTAGAAGAAAAGGACAGCGCTGGCCCTTCTGCCTTCTGCTTTTACTTCTGCGTCAGCTAAGCACGCACTTCGACCAATACCTGACTGCCGACCGGCCTTGGTCGCCGCGGTCGAAGTGATTGCTCAACTGACGAAGCGGTAAGCGGAAGGCAGCAGGGCCAGCGCTGTCCTTTTCCTTAAGGTGATCGCGCACCTGTTTAAAGAAGGCGTCGATGAGGAGGGAAATCGGGGATTTTGTGCCTGTCTTGATCGCTTTCCGGAAACACCGGCGGAGCGGCGTGATTCATCCTGGGGACCAACGCAAGAAATCTAAAGTACCATTAGGAGAGTCGTCACAGTGGGAGAGAATGTCTCCAACACAAGTCTGATGCTCGCGACGAGTTGTTGGACACCTACACAGCAGTCGTCGGTTCCCGCGGGAAACGGGAGTGGGTCGATGAGCTCCAATTTTCGAGTGTACAAGTCGATGTACTCGCGGTTGACATCAAAGTCGTGTGTACTGGTTGCAACGATCTGGGGCGCAATGGAGGTTGCGACGGGGGGGACCGGGGTGGGGGTGGGAGCAACTGGGTACTGAGGGGGTGACGGTGCAATGGGGATTGCCTTGTTTGGGGAGGGAGTGAGGGCCTGCAGCGGCGCAATAGAGATGGCGCGGCCGGGCGCCCCTCCATATTGAGGGGTCAGAGCTGCAACGGAGGCTGTATTGTTGGGCAGGAGGGTGGGAGTCACTGGATACTGAGGGGGTAGCGATGCAATGGGGAATGCGTTGTTTGGGAAGAGAGTCGAGGCCTGCAGCGGGGCAATAGAGATTGCGTGGCCGGGCGCCACTGGGTGCTGAGGGGGTAGCGGTGCAATGGGGATTACGTTGTTGTTGTCGTTCTTTGTTTTTTTTTGGGGGGGGGGCTGCAGCGGTGCTCTAGAAATTGTGCGGGCGGGCGGTTGGGTAGGGATTGATCAATACTGAACAGGCAGTTGGTGCAGTAGGTGCCGGTTGTGGGGGCAGGCTGATGCTGAGGGGGTAGCGGCGTGTTTGAAATGTTAGCTCCCGCAAAAAAAACAGAGAGCGGGGCAATGTCATAATCATGGTTGTTATCCTCTTGCCCGTTATCCCCGGAGGTGTAGTCGTAGTCGTCGTCGCTTGATGAGGAGTATAAGTCGCCATCGCTGTGCTTCCTCGGGCGTTGCTCGGGCCGGGGGGAGGCTCCGCTGTTGCCGGGCCGGGGGCGGGTGATGTAGTTGGAAGACCGACGAACAGTGGGCCTGGTCGTTGGGGTTGCTGCTGTTGTTGTGGCCATCGTTGTTGTCGCTGTCGCGGTCATGGTCGTCGCCAGGGCGCCGGCGGTTTTACCGGCAGGCAGCCGTCTGAGCAGCCCGCCGTCCGCTGTTGGCGTTGTACTCGGGAGGCATTGTACGCAGCCAAGGGGGGCCAGGTGTGGTTGTTGGAGGAGTGGAAAATTCCTCAAAATGGTTACCAACCGGAGTAGTTTGACCTTGACGACCGGGTTGGTGACGTTTGGGAGGGCCTCCCGAAGATTGGTGGTGCTTGAGCGGTAGAACCCTGAGGTCAGCCTGGCAGCCATCTTGTCCAGTTTGATAACATACCATGTTGGACGATTTGCACGTTCTTGACTCCCATCTGCGTTCTGTTCTCTCTGCCATCAGTACACCCCCCCATAGCATTCCCTTAGCAGGAAGTCACAATACTTAACTCTTACCAGAGGCGTCTTAGCCTTATTTACGACTTGTGGGTTGATCCATGGTCTCATTGGGCTGTCGTTGTTTTGAAGTAGTATCTTCGACCCCCTTTTCGATTGTCTGTGATGTATTTTGGAGTCATCCCTATATCGTGGTGTGATCTGACATTACGACTATTCAGGGTGGGCTGATGTAATGGTGTGTCTGATTTTTGAGCTACCAGTATCAAACAACCGTATCTAAATTTGGATACGATATTGTTACTTCAAGATCGTGTATTCCAGTATACATAGGGTCTCTATTCTAACGGATAGTCGTATCCGTAAGCTGACTAGAACACCAGGTTACCTGTGACCTGATTGGACCTGAGTCGTAGTGCGTACTAATATAGGCAAACCTGCATTGAAGTTGTGACACGTCCGTACAGGGGGGGTATTCTAATGGGAAGTTGTGGTGGCATATCGTATCCTTGCCAGTACACGGGAGCCGGCCATGCTAGAGAGCATGACCCCCTCCCCACTCCCCCCCTCTCTCAGCTTGACGCTTCGAGTTCTCCCGCAATTAATGCGAGAACAATAATCTTGATTGGACGCGTCCTGATACTGATCAAGCGCTAGATCAACCTGTTTGTGTTCAGTGGATTACCACCGATGGTGGCCACACCGTAATACAGGCAGTAATGCTCCACCCGAGCTCCCACTCTTGTACTGCTCCTAATAATTCTTGATCGCCATGCTCGGTGTTGCTCGTGTGTGGTCTATACATCGTCTTTCGGTGTATACACCAGTAGTACCTGTGTATACGTACCATGTACGTGCTTGCTGCTCGTACGGGACCCGCGAACAAGGGTGCCAGCACAGCAGATGCCGGTGTAACCAGCTGGGTTTCAGGTTTAACCGGAAACATTGGGTGCCAGGTTTAACCGGTAACCATCCCGGGTGCAATGTGTAAGGATGTAACGACGAATCGGCGGTGTAACGGTAATAACGAAAAAGATCTGGTTTGACCGGATCCGAGTCTGATGTAAAAATTAGAAAAACCAAATCCCAGGTAGATAACGCTTCCAAATCTTGTGTCGCAAAATACACATGATTTTGATTTTTCAAGAGTGTTGCCTCACTCGTCAGTCTTGCGCGTGCGCCACCCACGAAGAACCCCGCACCGTCTTCTGCAAGAACAGGCGACAGGCGACACCACTACGACGAAAGGCAGTGCTTGTGAAAAAGTGTCAAGCATGAGGCCGTCATTTGCAGGAGGCACTGCAACCTGGAGCTGCTGCTTTGCTTTGTTCTATGCTGCTGCGTTGATTCCTGGGCGCGCTGGGAGCTTCCAGCTGGTGCCCTCTCCCTTCCCTCGCCATGCCGCCGCGTGCACGGCCCGGCTCGCTGGCTTCAGTGCTTGCCGCGTCGGGAGGAAATGCTCTGCGGTGCAGATGATGGCGGGCGGGAGCAAAGGCGACCATGAGATATCCGAGTCAGGGACAAAGTTGAACAAAGGCGAGTTGAAGAAACCAGCGGTCCGACTGCACGAAATCATGAACAGCAGCAGTTGACAGCAGGCAGAGTGTCATCCGTATCATCATGGTATTATACAGCAGTACGTATGCCGGCTGCAATTTTGGTGCCTTGCCTGAACCAGCGTGCATGCTCGCAGTAGCGGCCGTTTGCCCCCCCCCCCCCCCCCGACCTCCTCCCCGCCTCCCCCCGGCGTTTGGACGGTGAAAAAGTACGTACTGTACTACAGCAGTACGTGCAGTCGTTCGCCGTTTGAAGCGGCACGCTGTCAATACACACCGGCTCTATTTTGTTCGATAGCTCGAGTTGCTGTATCTGTGCCAGGTGCCAAACACACCGGCTCTATTTTGTTCGATAGCTCGAGTTGCTGTATCTGTGCCAGGTGCCAAAGGTACGACGATCTACTCATTAATAATAGAAATGCTGCTGTACTCGGTAGAGGATACCTGACCTGTTATAGGCCATTGCGGTATGTACGTAGGAGGTACAAGTATACACATACATGGCAAGTCGTAGCAGGCAGCAGGGTAACCAACCGGCAATGGGGAAAGGTCGGAGAGAGTGTGGGGTCGGTGGGTGGGTGGGTGAGGGAGGTATATTATGCTGCATAGAAGGGAAAATGCTGTATTTACACCTACCATAAAGGTACGTGTGTACGCTGTATCTATATTTTTAAGGTATGAATACGTGTGCACGTACGTAAGAGATCTCGATTCGTACCCCGGTGGCTGAAAAGATGCGATGTGCATTTTAGCCTCAATCACTCTATTTCAATATAATACAGTAAGTAGTAGTAGTAAAAAAACACCTCGGACATACATGCGATTCGTATCTACTATCCCAACCTGCCGTCATGATTTATATGCTACCTGGTACCACTCTGTTCCGAAATAGAAGGACAAGTTGTATACTAATATTCAATAAAAAGATCGTTATATTCAGGGACAGAGTGATACGAGTTATGAAGCAAGCACAACGACAGCCATCGACGTAAAAGTCGACTACGTACGTAGCTGTTTCCGTCGACCGCCCGCGAAAAAAACGCCACCAAATCTCCGGCGGAAATTCCACAAAGCAAGAACGAAACAGACACATATTTGGCCTTTTCGATGTTGTGCAAGGGATCTGTACAGAGGACATATCCAACACAGAAAAAATATCCTACATACAGCAATAGACAATGCAGGTTATACGGCTCCCGCGCGGCAAGATGAGCTACGTAGATCATACAGATCAGGAATATACCTATACCCTGAAAGATCTAGATCATGAAGTAAGAATCGATTATCTGTCCGAGGAGGGTCGCATTTTCTTAGAATCTTCCTTGCCCGTACCTTATTGTATCTCCCCCTCCTCTACTGCTGTCAGGGTAGTTGCGAATAGTTTGGTTGGGTTGTGGACATACCTGGTACCTGGTATTTTGAAACCAACAGACATGAAGAGCCGGTTGGTTGAGCAGGTGAGTCAGAAGGCCCACAGAGTTAACCCAACCCATGTACAGTTACCCCATCCCAACAACAATTACAGTAGGCTACGAGCGTCGGTCTGGTCGCTTTTTTTCCGACAGCCTTAAGGATGATCCTCAGTTTTCGTGGGCTGGCATTGCCATTATATACCTGGTAAGACAGACGCTTCCAAGAAACCCAACCAGATTGGTTCCAACCAAAATTCTTCGCGAACACCCTATCCTACCAATGTTACCGCGAAAGGTTTCGGCATCCTGGAGCTGGCGGGGGGGTTGGTTCCCCAAGGTGGACTGGTCAAGACTGCCCGCACGGGGTGGAAGTTCATCTGGCTCCAGATGATGCGCGAGCTCGCACCTCAGTCGCCGGACGGCAGCTATGTCAGGTGGCGATAATCCCTTTTCTGTGGATTTTGTTTTTTGTCATGTTGCTGAAACCGCCAGAGGCGTGGGTTTTGATAGAGGTAATGCCGCTCTGCATCGTCCACAGGGTCCGCCAACCTCAAGTAGTGTCGAACACATGGTAAACTGTCCTCCCGCTGACCACCGAACGCCAGGCCCAACTATGGCTTCCGAGGCTGGATTGGACGAGGAAGTTTTCCGGTGGAAGCCGGTCGGTACCACGTGTACGTCGGTAATACGTGCCCCTGGTGCCACCGAGCGGTGCTGGCGGTCGTTCTGAGGGGCCTGGCTCCAGGCGTAACCTTCTCCTATATGGACGACAGTGAGTATCGGATGATGCACTGTCCCTAACCCTATATTATCCCTCTCCCTATGCATATAACCCGCACGCTGTAGAGTGCTATATACCCAATTTTGGACCACATATAGCTGCTATATAGTCGATGTAGGCGGTTGTATATCCAAAATGGTGTCATATTTTACCTCTGAAAAGATGATCCCGTACTATTTCCAAGTATTTTTTTTTTCGTGACAGGCCGGTTTTCCTCGGTCTTATCCACCCAAAAGCCGTAAACCGGAGGGCAGAAGGGGCTCTTCAGTCGGGTACACCACTGTACCGGGTATACTGCTATAAATATGTACAGCAGTAACATTATCCGCAACCGCAACGTAAAACTCCGTGGGGTGGTGTCTGCTGGAGTTTATGGATTGATTGGCGCTATCGCGGCGAGGCGTGTTTTCTTGGCGTCGAATGCGCGCTTCGTCGCTGCAAGTATTTCTGCAGTGGCATGACCGCTCTCCTTTTTCGGTTGGTAAAATTCCATCGATACCGGATGTTAAGTCTCTAACCCTAACCCAACCCCAAGTATCGGACTTTGCAGTCTAGCGTCTTAAGTCTCCGTCAATCGCAGCGCGCTATGACCATAGTAACCAGGAGCCCATTATGTACACCAAAACCTGTACGTATATTCCAGCATTTCTTACCTAAGGTTATTTCGTCCTGATTACCATGTTCTCCCGTACCGCAGTAGCGTTTTTTTTGGTACCTTGCGCCGGTAAGGGGTAAGTAACATTAAATGCGCTTTTGACCGCGACTACCGTCAATCGCAGTGAACTACTAGGGGGGGGGGTGTACTCGATAGGAGAGATGTACTCGATCTCATGCATGGCCGTAGTCGTATGACCATAGACCCTCGCATCCCTACAATGCCGGGACGGAGCGCGTCGGGTTTTCGCCGACCAGGCAGACATTGCTTGCACCAAGCGCGAAGCGCCGTGAGGTGTCCGGCGAGTGGCATGAAGGGTGAGCTGCATCCTACTAAGAACCGCTTTTGAGGCGGATTTTCTTGCATATGGATGACAGCTTCAATGAGTTAGTTTAATTTCCGGTGTAGCCACTTCCAGAGACAGCAATGGGAGTACTATGTAACTGCCTCTTGGGTGCCTTACCTTGAACACTACGTGATACGATCAATTCCCTTGTGCAGAGTAAATGTTATTTACTTCGCACAAAGGATCTAACTCGACGACCAGCTGTGGGCAACCGCCAAAAAAAAAAAAAAAAAAAAAAAAAAAAAAAAAAAAACAGGGTAAATTCGGTACCCTGGAGATCTAGCTCACGTAGTGAGCGGCATGTTTTACAGTGTCGTTGCCAACCGACGCCAACCCCACCCATATATTATATATATATATCGGGGGGGGGGGGGGGGTACTCATTGTCATGTATGGTAGTAGTCATGTGACCATAGACTACTAGGGGGGGGGGGGCACAGTAATAATCAGGACCCATCACATACACAAAAACCTATATATTCCAGTATTTTTGCGAAGCGTATTTGGTCCTGATTACCGTGAAGAGCGCTGAGCTCGCACACGGGCGCTATCATATCGTTTTTTTCGGTCCTCGTGCTTCTCGACAACAGCAGCAGCACCAGTAAGGGCTACTCGCTGATGTCGAAGATCCTATTTTTTCGGAAGGCTCTCTTTTCCGGCCGGATACTTCCGTAAAAGCACTACTCGTATTGTACCCTGTCCGGTATCTGTTCGCAACCGAAAACAAAGCGCTGGAAAAAAAAAACCGATGGCACCCTCTATGCGAAATCAATGTTCTTTGCTACGGCTGAGCACTGGGCACAGAATATACTTGCAGTAGTAATCTGCGCCCAGTAGTAATCTATTGATTGACCCCGGCCAGCATATTCGCCAGTAGTTTATATCTTACGTACATCCCAAGAAACGCGCCGTATTATAGTACGGAAACCAACTCTATGCGTTTCGGGAGGAGAGAGGAGAGAGGAGAGACAGTCAGAATACTGCTGCTATCCAGTACCTGGTATACTGATTGGTCTTTTATGACAGTATAATCGCCACTGACTGAGTCAGCCAGTGCCCAGCCATGCGTTTCACATCTCGAGCAGATCATCGATTCCTACCTGATGGCCCAGATCTCTCTGGGAATATATTTTCCTTCCTCTTCTGTACTGGTATGATCTAGCTATTACGGGGGACCGCAGTAAATAGGACCTACGGTACACACAAAAAACGTATTATTTTACTATTTTTACTCACAATATTTGGTCCTATTTACTACTGTATGGTCCCCCGTAATAGATGGTGCCGGGTGGGAGTCCTATATTCTACGTGATCTACTCACTGTATGTGCAGGACATGCTTCCTGGGTTGGATCTGCACTGTGCGGATCTCTCACAACCGCTCACAATGGGGGGCGAGGAGCTACTGTAGGTGATCTATCTGATCTATCTGATCTATCTGTAGATGATTTATCTGTCGATGATTTGTCCGATGTGTGAACTTAGTCAATACAATTGTGTATGTTAGAGCTTTAGCTATTATAGCAATTTTCGTATCAAATGTCGGTTATTCGGTTATTGGCACAGGCTGAGCTCTTCAAGTGAAGAAAGAGGCTAAAAACAAATTAGGTCTTGCCCCTATTAATATCATGCGACGAGTCTCTCTCGGAGGGTTGAGGGTACCCAGGAGTAAAGCCTTCCAAGCTTGTGTTCTCTAGGGTACGTACAGAAGGGTGCATACCCGGGGCATTCTCCTGGGGATTACCCCACCAGGTACATAAAACTTCCGTGAGCTCTGCGAGACTTTCATAACCGCACCCGAAACTTCTGTGAGTTCTGTACGACATTCATACCCGTGCCCGGAACTTCTGTGAATCCTGTTCGTCTGTGCCACAGTTGGTACCTGGGTACGGGTACAACATGCTTATACCTGCCCGGAACTTCTGTGTGTTCTGTGCGCCCGCCACGATACACGGAACTTCTGTGACTTCTGCAAGACTTTTCGTATCCCTACCCGGAACTTCTGGGACTTGTGTAAGTCTGGAAGTTCTGTAAGTGTTTCGTGCCCGTACCCAGAATCCACAAACCCTGCAGAACATATACTTGGCACCTTCTTCAACATGGACGACGGTGAGTGTCGGATGTTGCGCTAGCGCTCATCCTTACCCCTTCACCCCAACCCTAACCCAAATGACGAGCGTTGCGAGATGAACATCGACACGGCCGCCTGAGACCCATGGCATGCCTTAGTAGGGCATGCCTTGCTTTAGTGTATTATATAGGGCGTGCCTTGCTTTAATGTATTATGTAGGGCATGCCTTGCTTTGATGTATTATATAGGGCATGCCTTGCTTTAATGTATTATATAGGGCATGCCTTGCTTTAAGATATAGCTGATAGAGCGTGCATGCCTTATAGGGCCAATACCTCTCTGGACGGAAATATAAGGTCTGTTTTGATATTATTATTGTGAAGGCCAAGCGTTTACTTGCACACCATATGCAGTGTGGTCTTAACCGCAGTTTTAGTTTTGCGGACAAAAACGCTCTATTTGTATGTAGTTTGTGTCCAAAGCGGGACTGCAGCCGTGAAAGGTTAATAGGGTATGCCGTACTTTTATGTAAGGGCATGCCTCACAGGGGATGCCTATACCTGGTATGGGGTATGCCTATGGGGTATGACTATATGGGGTATGCATTATAGGGTATGCCTATATGGGGAACGCCTTTTGGTCTTGAGGTGAAACCGAAAGATCTAAAGCCGGACATCCGGAACCGAAAATCTCCCATTTGGACTTTTCTGTGCCTTCCACCAGCTCACACAGTTGACGATGGATACGGCTGGCTTCGATGCCGGAGATATGAATCCGAAGATCTGAGGGCACGAAGATCTGGAGAAGATGTCCGATTTGTTTTTATGTGCCTTCCACCGGCGAATAGTCCCAGTGGAAGTTCGATGCCGGAGATCTGAAGCCGGTGATCCGAAGCCGAAAATCTTTCCCATGTGTTTCTTTCTGTGCCTTCCATCAGCGCACACAGCTGACGGTAGTTGCGAGTAGCCCCAGGGTGAGTCCCTATCGGGGGAAGCCCTGTCCTGAAATATCGGACGGTGTGTCTTATAATTGCGTCTTGAGCCTCCGTCATCAATCATTTTCACACATGAGACAAATCATGATATATCTTGACATATCTGAAGATCATCTTATGATAGATCATCTTCAGGCAGATCATCTACTGTAGATCCTAACCTGCCGATACGAGATGGTGCTCAGGGTCTGTTTTGTACTGGTCTATCCCAGGAAACGTGTGCTAGATCGTCAAAATTATGCGACTCCCACAACGGGGAAACATTAGCCATAAGCACTCGTAAATCACGCGGTACATACCTACAAGGAATCTATCTGCGCTGAAGACATGTGCTGCGGTAGGAGATCGTGCAGCGGGGGGTCTGATCCATCTGATCTGTCCAATGTCTGATCCTTTTGCCGGATGGTTGAAGACTTTTCTAAGGCCTTGTCCGTGCACGTGGCGGCAGTGCAGCGTTATCATAGCCGCCGTCGGCACAATGGCACCCCCCTCGTTGCATATTCCCAGTATAGCTGATATATAGGCCCTACCTGGTGTGCAGTACCGCTCTGGCCGGAAAATATAAGAACAGTTTACCTTATTATGAAGACCAAGTGGCCCTTGTATTTCCGGCCAGAGTGTTGGCCTAGTAAGAAAATGAGGCTCACTCTTCGGGGGATGTTAACAAAAAAAAACAATAAGAAATCGTGCTCAGCGGCGAGCTCTACCCTATGCCCTATACAAGAGCCTAGTTTGCTAGAGGTTGTGCAAGGTTGGTGTCATACTAAGGTTCTAGATGTTGCACACCTCGGGCAGACAGATCGTGTACAGATCATCTACTGATCATGTACAGAGCATGCACAGATCATGTACAGATCGTACAGATAGTTTCCGCGTCATGGTGTAGATATTTCAAGGCGGATATATCACCTTTTTCCCTTTCTTGTACGATCTAGCTCATGTTGCCGGGTATGACCCGTATGTCCTGCGCCATCTACTGTAGCACATGTTTCCTGGGTGTGACGTATCTGCCCTATAAGGCAGATCCTGCACATACATCCTCTCACAACGGCAGGTGGGGAACTAGATCATCTATCTGTAACCAGATCAGATAGGTGTGGGAGCTTGCTCGGATTAGGTGAGTGTTTTTTTTTTTGGCGGGCCGATACTGAAATCAAGTAATATCATCTACAACAGTGTGACGGCAGCTGCTATGGTTGTATCCGCGAGGTGCGACATAATATCAGTGGAGCGGTCCGTCCCTCGTGCGGACAGGGGCAAGCCGACACTACTGTACCTGACCTATCGAGGCTCTTGTGGCGTATCAGTGCAGTGCGACGGACCGCTCGTCGGTCGTTCTTGTCCGCCCCCCTCCGTCTCCTCCCCCCCATCCCCCCTTCCCTTGGCTACCCACTCAGCCCCTCCATCAATGAGGAAACCTTTACCCTAACTTAACCTTGAAACCCCCAAACGCTACTATTACCGGTATAATCGTTGCTGGCCTGTGAAATTCTTCCGTCTACAGCTACGATACTTACGTTGGGTTTCTTCTTCACCCCGCCTGCGAGGGTCTATTATACGACTACGGCCATGCATGGCATGAGTACCCCCCCCCCCTTTCCTTGGCTACCCACTCCCCCCCTTCCATCAATGTGGAAACCCCGCCGTACGCGTGTTACAGACCCTGATAAAGCGTCGCGGGGTGGGTGGGCCTTTACTTCAGAGGAACCAGACCCGGTGTTCGGCTGCAACGACCTCCGCGAGGTTTACGAGAAGTGCAGCCCGGGTTTCAAGGGGAGGTAAGGAGGCGTTCGTCCGCAGAACTGGGATACGAGTGGGGTACTCGATTCAAGAGCATCCAGTCTGTTTTTCACACGCTTTTTGTTGGGGGAGGGGGCTCGTGAGCTCCTGTTGCGTCGGCAGCAACAGTATAACCTCTTCGGCCTTGTGGATAGATGGGTCGCTTTCCATTTCCCCCGAACACTTGAACCCAAAAATTCCGAATTTATCACGTTCATGAGGCCGATTCGTATCTCCTCCCACCCCCTTATTTCCGTTTTCCGACTGGGAGAAAGCGGACCTCGAGAGCGGTATGTTAGGCTCGGCACGGAAACTTTGATTAGCCAGGTTTCGCGCGACGTCATCCCGTTTTTTTTAAAGCTTTTTTTCTCTCTTCAAGAAGAATTTACAATTATCCCGGTATACTGGTAAGAGAGAAGTTCGCTCTCATCCCGGTACATACCATCACTATCGCCCTTCATTAAACGGGGATAAGAGCGGGGACACTGGCTTGTTCCGAGGTGCTCTCGAATCGGGCACCCCACGGTACCCTGATCGCTATAGGGCTTCAAAGGTTTGCTGGGCTTGAGGGCTAGCTAGTGTCACTATGTCCCATAATGTCAGGAGCGTTTGTGTATCGATATTTTTATAATAAAAAGCTCCTTGTATTTCTGTATTTCTGGTATTTGTTACTTGGGTGGCGAAGTGTGCCAACTATTAATAGCTGAATAATCTTTTTTTAATCAATTTATGGAACGCGTTGAGCCACGAAGGCGCCAAATCTGACGGGTCCCATCCGGGGTCTTCTCCGCACTAAATTCAAGTCCGTGGCCAGAGAGCAGCAAATTAAAGGAAATGGTTGTACGTAATACGAAGGCATAGTATAAAACCCGTGCTCCGTGCGATCGAAGTATGACTACTAAGGAGGGGCGTATTAAATAGGACCTACGGTACACACAAAAACCGATATATTTTGCTATTTTTACCAACAATATTTGGTCCTGTTTACTATGGTCCCCCGCAATAGTACCACACGCAGCTTGCAAAGATGATGAGTTTCGACCAAATCCTCCTCGATCTCACAGCTGTTGTTTTTCAATTTAATAAATTACAAGGTTTCTGCCGCGTACTACGACGCCCCCGCTCAGTAATCGATTCCAAGCTTCGTGACACACGCTCGTATTACATCGTACGCAATGCTTGTCCCCATCTCGCTACGTAGAAACGAAACAGAAATAACGCGTGTGTGCCGTAAAGTTGAAAAAAAAAAAACGCATGGAATTGGAGAGTGGAGGCCGGTGAAATAAACTACGGGCTAGGTACGATAGGCGGAGAGGACATCAAAAATATCGAAACATCGTCCGTGTAGGCCTGTAAGCGGTCCTGTGAAGGAGGCCGCCGGAGCCGTGTTTATCTGCTTCTTAGTCAGCCAGTAGATGATACTCCGCGTGTTGGTGTCGACATCAGCGTGCATAGCGTGAATCTGAGCTGCTTTGCCGTTTTGTGCGAACCCGAACACAGGTGCACTGCTCCGGTGGTGGTGGACAGAAAGGCGAAGAAGGTCGTCACCAACGAGTCCAGGTACGAAAACGCCTCCGTCGGACACGCCATGGTTGGCTTCCCACAACGGTTCACACGTTAGACAGACCAGATGACGAGATCACTGTTTGTGTAATAGGCTACACGTATCATTTTCTCAGGGAGAGGCCAAGAAAAGTCGTCGCCAACGAGTCTCGCTGTGATAACGCCTCCATCGGACACGCTATGATTGCACGACTCGCAATTGATGGTTGACTTGCTGCAGCTTGCAGAGTGGTTGACCTACTGCTGTAGCTTGCCGACGGCGTACGCGTTCGAACACATCATATTACGGATCACTGTGCAGATCTGACAGTTTTTTTTTTCACTGGAAGGCCAAGAAAGTCGTCACCAACGAGTCCAGGTAGCGCCGCCATCGGACACCCTCATAACGAATGCTGTAGTCGTTATCCACATAGAAACCCGTTGCCCGGCAGCAGCACAACCCGTGGTCACGATACGGGCTCCGGTGACTGCTGTGGAGTGGAAGAATGTGCAATGCAGCTGCATGACTTGCAGTGACCGGCTTAGGCTTAGCCTGCCAACGGTGTACCTGGTATCAGACAGAATGGTACGCCTGCTATGCCGCGCTGTGCTGCATTTTCGTCTGCGCACGCACCTATTACGGGGGGGCATAGTAAACAGGACCAAATATTGTTAGTAAAAAAAGGTAAATGTATAGGTTTTTATGTAAGCCATAGGTCCTATTAACTATGGACCCCCGTGATAGTCGGACGGCATTTTTTTTTTTCGTGTTTCCGTCGATTCTATTGCGGGGTTCGCTTGCTAAAAAAACGCGTACATCGATGGTTCCAGCTCTAGTGCTTGCATTGTGCGCTTACGGAAAAAAAATGAGCAGATGCCAGTCGTTCCAGTTCTAGTGCTCGCATTGCGCGCTTGCAACAAAAAAAATGCGTTTTGACACGTGACCGCGCGCTGGAGTACTATTTGTAGCAGCTCGATGCGATCGTGGGCGGTTGGCTCAAGCTTGAAAAGCGATCCCGTTTCGGGGCGAAATGTCGATTGCGCTGTACGGGTATATAGGTAATTGTGTGTCGAGTGCGGATTTGGCGTACCCGCCGCTGTACCTCTGTGTCGTTATCGACGCACAGCAGTAGTCGCCCTCCTTATAGTGCGAATCGGCCTGCCAATTTACGCGACCGCCTAAACTACTGTACTCTGGGCGTTAATATAAGTACCGCGTGGTCTTCATGTTCATGCCTAAACGGTCTTTATATTTCCGGTCAGAGCGGTATCTGGTACATGGTACGGGATATAGGGCATGTCTTAACCCCCTCAGGACTGCAGTCCCGTTTTGGGAACGAATTACTGAGAGCTTGACTGGTTTGTCCTCAAAACGGGACTGCGGTCCTAAGAAGGTTCATTTTTGGGCTGAGTGAAACCGGAGATCTGCGATGCTCGACCGAAAATCTCCTAAAACAAAATATATATATATTTTTCAATGTTTTTTTTTTTTTCCAAGTGCTACTGCCTTCCACTAGCGCCTTACGCGGTCGACGACAGTAAGACAGACATGCCTTATTTACGAATAAACTATCACCACCGCCCGAGTCGAGCTCTCGGCGAGAAATACCCCGTGTCTTCGTGTAGTGCATGTGTGCGTTTGTGGCTTTTTAGCTCTCTCGCTCGCCATGGTTATATTTTGACCCGCGCTACGATATAGGTACCAGGTTTCGGCCAAACTGTCACTGGGACTGACGGGCTTCCTTCCTCTAGTGAGGAACTCCCCAATAAGGCGTTTAGGACTGGTGTCCCGTTTCGAGGACAAAGTACTTGCAGTTTGAGTGGTTTGTCCCCTAAACGGGACTGCAGTTTGCCCTGAAAGGGTGAACAAGGCATGCCTTGTTTATGACAATGTGATAATTTGAGCAATACCTACTTACGATAGGCCGCGGGTAAACAAGCGTCCATTTGTCTTTCGTTCTCGAAATCGGCTTTGGGGGGGGAAACGTAGAGCTAGCTCCTCAAGAAGGAAAGGAGCCTCTGAAACGTTGGTTTGCATCCCCTACCGTAAAAAAAATAACGCCTACCTGGTACTACGTACACCCGCCGCCTTTTTCGCGCGCCCCTCGGCCAACTCCTTAATATATGCGCGAACCTTCTTACGGCGCATCCGGAACAACACAGCCAGATCGTGCGGATGCTGAACGACGTCAGCTTCGCAAAGAATGTCGATGGTGTTGGTGGCGGTGCGGAGGGAGAGGTGGACTTGTGCCCGGCGTCTCTGCGAGAGGATATCGATGCCATGAACGAGTTTGTCTACGAAAAGGCGAGGACCAGGCCCTTTTTTCCCCCCCGTACCTGCTGTTGTTGTTGTGGTTGCTGATATTGTTGGTGGTGTTGGTGTTGCTGTTGTTCTCGCAGTAAATCATCGCCAAAATCCCACTCGGTGGTCACAGGGCAGGCTCTAATAACTGAGAACTCTGGAGTGAGTGGAAGAATACCTCAGGACAATAAGCGTGTAACACTAAACAATACGCATCATAGTCACCGAACCACACCATGCACCTCAGACAAGAGAACAAACGAAGTGTGTGGAATCAGCGTACGAATGCGCCAGACTGTAGCCCGCTAATTGCTTCGATCCTTTGGCGCACTCTGCGTATGCGTCGGTAGCTACAGCCATCGAGAGCCTTGAGCGCGTAGTCTCACGGTACTTGTGTACCAGCACCTACTGTAGTATGCTTATGGTACCTGATTTTTGATGTTGCTCGGTGCGGCGCACTTAACTGGTGGAACTCTCTCCCTCCCTCCCTCCCTTCCTCCCTCCCTCCCTCCGTACCTACCTACTTGCTCTGATGATGTCCAGATCAACAACGGCGTGTACCGGGCAGGGTTCTCTACGTCACAGACAGCGTACGAGAAGGTGAACCATCGAAGCAGGGCATTACTATATATCCATGTATCTATCTGTGTACTGCAGATCATCTAGATCCTAACCTGTCTTTGTGAGAGGTCGTGCAGGATCTGCTCACGAGTAGTACAGGTGCAGCCCAGGAAACATGCCCCAGATGACAAAGATTATGCGGTTCCCACCCGACAACATGAGCAAGATCATCCAGATCAAGATGCTATGTATCTGCCCTGAGAGATCTAGACCATGAACTATAGGAATACATGATCTGTAGATGATCTGACCGCTGTTGAGTTTGTTGTTGTTCTGGTTGCCGTTACTGTTGTCTTCACACTTACCCTACGAAATCAGTGCACCCAGTGTCCGTCCTGACTTACTTATCCTATTACGGGGTACCATAGTAAATAGGATCAAATTTTGGCAGAAAAAAATAGGTAAATATATAGGTTTTGTGTGTGCCATAGGTCCTATTAACTATGGACCACCGTAATAGAAGAGATACCCAAAAGAAATTATGTGGCCACAGATTGGAAGATCGAGAAATCCAATAATCGCAAGTTTATCAAGGTTAAGGTAAGCAAACGAGGTGCTAAGGCAGTGCAGAAAAAAAACAGTCGAGCCGTCGTTACCATTGCTCCAGCGGTACGAAATGTACGAATATCGCTTACGTTCCCTTCAAACAAACCGTGCTGTGTGGCAGGCTTGTAAGATGAAAGAGATAACTACTGCCCTTTGCACGCCGAACGTAGACAATCTAAACGAGCCCCACCCTCGTCGTAGTAGCATTTAACGCTCATGTTCCCTCCCTCCGTGCTGTCGGCAGGCTTGTAAGGACGTGTTCGAAGGGCTCGCGCGCTGCGAGGAGATCCTGTCGAAGAACAGGTTCCTGCTGGGCGACCGTTTCACCGAGGCGGATCTCCGTCTTCTACCAACGGCTGTGCGCTTCGACGCGGTCTATGCCACGCTCTTCAAGTGCTCCAACAAGTGAGGATACATCTCGGACAAATCATCTGTAGATCATCTACAAATCATCTACAGATCATCCCCACTCAACATGATCTAGATACTTCAGGGCAGATAGATAGATCCCTGATCTGTATGATCTAGCTCATGTTGCCGGGTGGGCGCCGTACAATATGCATGATCTGGCACATGTTTCCCCTGGGTTGCATCTGTAGTGTACGGATCCTGCACGGCACCTCATGGCGGCAGGTTAGAATCTAGATGATCTATCTGTTTGAGGTGTGAAACGTTCCTAATTATTCTTGTTTATTGCGAGCGAATGCGAGTTTTCTAATATTGACGGTGTGGATACCAGGTGCTATTCCCCAGATCGTACCTCCTCATTATTGCTGTAATCCTTCAAGGCCATCCTGGCCTCCACGGGGGGGGGGGGGGGTGTACTCATTATCATGCATGGCCGTAGTCGTATGACCATAGACCCTCGCATCCCTACAATGCCGGGACGGACCGCGTCGGGTTTTCACCGACCAGGCAGACATTGCTTGCACCAAGCGCGAAGCGCCGTGAGGTGTTGGGCGAGTCGCATGAAGGGTGAGCTACATCCTACTAAGAACCGCTTTTGAGGCGGATTTTCTTGCATATGGATGACAGCATCAATGAATTGATTTAATTTCTGGTGTGGCCACTTCCAGAGACAGCAATGGGTTTACTATGTAACTGCCTCGTGGGTGCCTTACCGTATACGCACAACGTGACACGATCATCCCCCTTGTGCGGAGGAAAGGTTCTCTCCGCACAAAAATGATCTAACTTGACCGCCAGCCGTGGTAACCGCCAAAAAAAAAAAAACGGTACCCTGGCTGTCTAGCTCACGCAGTGAGAGGCGTGTTTTACAGCGTCGTCGCCAACCGACGCCAACCCAACCTATCTATATACCAGGTATATAATAGAGGGGGGGGGGGATGTACTCATTGTCATGCATGGCCGTAGTCGTATGACCATAGACCCTTGCATCCCTACCCTGCCGGGAGAGAGCACGTCGGGTTTTCACCGACCAGGCAGACATTGCTTGCGCCAAGCGTGAAGCGCCGTGAGGTGTTGGGCGAGTCGCATGAAGGGTGAGCTGCATCCTACTGCGAACCGCTTTTGAAGTGATTTTATTTTGCATACCCGATATGGATGACATCGTCAATGAATCTATTTATTTTCTGGTGTGGCCACTTCCAGAGACAGCAATGGTTTTACTTTGTAACTGCCTCATGGGTGAGTTACCATATACCGGTACCTGGCACACACTACCCGATACGATAATCCCCCTTGTGCGGAGATTAGGTTCTCCCCGCACAACACTGATCTAACTCGACCGCCAGCCGTGGTGACCGCCAAAAAAAAAAACATTACCCTGGTTGTCTCTAGCTCGCGCGGTGAGAGATGAGTTTTACAGCATCTTCTCCAACCGACGCCAGGCCAACCTATATATATATATATGTATACCAGGTATATATTATAGGGGAGGGGGCGCTCTGAGATTACCCCCGAGAATGCGGTATCGCCGCACATCCCACCTCGGTGTGTCTCCACACTCAAATTAAAGAAAGAGATAACCTGCTGCGAGATTGCCGTCCTACAAAGGCGCCGAAATATATACCAGGTAGGGGCCCCTTTCGAGTTGCCACACGCGTCAGTCCAACGTACTACGCCGTCCTCGAACGCACACAAGATGACGGCAGTTACGAATATCCAGCTGCGCGAGCTCCTTGCGACAGCTACACTACCTCATTCTCGATCTTGAGGTTCCTTTCATGATTGCCGCACGCTTATTGACACTCTCACGTACCTGGTAGCGATTACATGCAGTTGAAGTAGAACCCGCGGTTGTCCGACAGTCGACTGCGCCATGTCGGCGAGGTCGCCTGGTCCCCCCCCCATGTGCGTCGTTATCGCTGCAAGCGCATACAGCGCTATCGGTGAGGGATGCTTTCCAGCTTCTCCTACAGCCTGACCGACTGATGGTTGTAAAAAAAGAATAAAATCCCCAACAATCAACTTCCGCACTAAAACAGGGGATAGCAGGGTGTGCACGAAAGGTGTGTACCACTACACCCCTTGAATGTAGGGACCATTATTACGGGGGTCCATAGTTAATAGGACCTATGGTATACATAAAAACCTATATATTTACCTATTTTTTACTAACAAAATTTGGTCCCATTAACTATGGATCCCCGTAGTAGCATGAAATATGACCATACCAACGTCCTTGTATTATGGAACAGAGTGGTGTAAGGCCCCCGAACTAACTCGAACGCCATCGGGTTTCCACAAACTTCACTTTTGAAAAATCGAGATCTCTCTACAGGTTGTTCCCCACGCTCGCGCTCGACGATTTTCAGCAACAGCCGTAATCACCGAACGTGCGACATGCTACGGCGCGACGGGATAGTGCGGGTTAGGCCGAGTCGGGCCAGGGAGGTCTGGCCCGACCCGTGAGATTTTGAAAACCTCCTGACCCGACCCGGCCCGACCCGACCCATGAGGTTCAACGTGACCCGTGAACAGTCCTGGTATTTTACCACTGTAGACCATTCGTTAGATATCTATTAGCTTACAATGTACCAGGTATTGTTTTTTCTCTCAGTGGTGCTCAAGTGAGGCCCCTTACCGTTGCACAAAACCGCTTTTTATCATACGTCAAGACAGGCCGTCGAGATTCTGGCGCTCGTCTTTTTTCCGATCGTCCGACAACCAGGCACCGAGCGCCCAACGCACGATGTCTTCTGATTATCCTGTCATGTTTTCTAAGAAGCGAGTATATTTTTATTTCGTCTATTTTTTTTTTTTATAAATTTTGAAATACGTCAGCTGTGAGTTCGACTGATTAAATAGTTGATACTCAACTTTGCAAGCTGCGTAATACGCCTCGTCTATATTCCATTTTTACCTAATTTTTGTAAAGATTTGATGTGTATGGTTGTTGTGCCGCCTCCGTCGAAGTAGTCCCCGCATGCCACTGAGTCCAAAAATATTGTAAGCAACGCTTGCATGCTACTATTAAGGGGGTCCACAGTTAATAGGACCTATGGTATACATAATAACCTAATATATTTACCTGTTTTTACTGACAATATTTGGTCCTATATACTATGGACCCCCGTAATATGTAGTCCAAACGGTGTCTTTATGCAGGGACACAGTGGTACAGTGGTATGTAACTCACAGCTCATGGGCTGCGAGTCAGGGTTAATCTACTGTATCTCCCATTGTTCACCCCCGTCAAAACATGTGTAGAAGAGCTGTCAAGAGAGAAACCCACCCCCGGCAAACCTTGTGTAGGAGGGCTATTTAATACGGTACCAGGTAGCAGCTAGCCCCCGGTGAACATGCGCGGAAGAGCTATCCAAGAATGGCTCACAATCGGCAAGCATGTGTGGAAGAGCTAGCTATATCAGCGCCGGTAGCTCACACCCGGCGAACATGTGGTAGTTCACTCAGCTCTCACAGGTAGTGGATTAATCTGGATTGATCTTCCCCCAAAATGAGCTAGCTCCGAGCTACTCTGAGCTGGTACGCGTCACGTATGATGTGTGTGTGTTCTTCCCCGCCCGGCTTCCGTTTTTTTTTTGCTTGCAACAGGCGCTGGCGCGACTATCCGTCTCTGAACGCGTGGCTGCGAGACGTGTACCAGCTCCCCGGGGTGGCGGATACGATCGACATTGACAGTTGTCGCCGGTCCTATTTCGCGCAGCTCTTGTGAGTCGACAGCGGTACATGTTGTTGTTGTCACTGTTTGTCTTCACATGAAGCCGTTGTTTCTATCCGACAATGTTGTTGTTTTCGTTGGTGTTGTTGTCGCTGTTGCTGTCTTCACATAGAACCGTTAAATCTACCCGTCCATGTTGTTGTTGGTGGTGGTGGTGTTGTTGCTGCTCTTGTGGTCTCCGCGCAGAAACGTCGTTCCTACCCGTCCACGTACGGCACTCCCGGTGTCCCTTCCCGTATTGAGGCCCATCCATGTCGCAAAGCACTCGGGGGGCTATCTCAACCTATTGACTCATGTCGAACCAACCCATGCTTGACATCAACGAAACAACTCACACCTCGGGCAGGGTGATCGATTCTCACGGGTCATGATCTAGACCTCTCTAGGGCTATAGGTAATATTCGTGATCTGTTTGAATTAGCTCGTTGTTGCCGGATGAGAGCCATACGACACGCACGATCTACGGTAGGACGTGTCTGCTCGGGTGGATCTGTATTATACAGATCTTGCACAGCATTTCATAACGGCAGGTTAGGATCTAGACCATCTAGATTGTGGTCTATCTGATCTATCTGTAGGTGTTCTATCTGTAGATGATCTATCTGTAGATGATCTATCTGTGGATGATCTATATGTAGATGATCTGTCCGACGCGTGAAGCAATTGCCTCGCGTCTCACTCAGTCATCCTTTTTTGTACTTTCTCCCTTGGCGCTGTGCGCTGTGAACAGCCCCCTTAACCCAAGCGGAATTGTGCCTTTGGGGCCTACCACGGAGGAATTGGGCCTGAGGAATCCCGCTGGAAGAGGACCGCAAGATCGTGCCGGGGTGTTCTGGACGAAAGAGACGGCACCGGTGGCACCGGCACACTTTGGCCATGATGGGTAGGAACCACGCGAACCCCACAACCTCCTGTTGCGAGGCGAGGCGCCATATCATGGACATGGCAGGAACGCATTTAGCCAGGTTGCGGAGAACCCGTGGTCGACGGCCTCGAGGCCTCGCGCGACCGTGTGCGGCGGGAGCCGCGGGAGCGGATCCGCGGCGCTTAGCCGTGATGGGTAGGCCACCTCGGTCCTTGGTGTGCCTTTTGGTGCAGGCGGCTTAGTTGTCCCCCTCCAGAATGCGGCCAAGACGCTCTGGTGCCTATCCGGTACACTCTTACGGGTGTGGGTCTCTTCTCGAAATTTGAGGTCTGTTGACGGGAAGTTGCACCTAAAACAACCGTTTACCGTCGATTTTGATTCGTCGGATATCGTTGCACCTATTAACAAAGAAGGTATGCTCAAAATCGAAAAAAAAGGTCTAGATCTGTAGAAGGGATTCCACCGAAGGCGCAACCGAACCGCTCGCCGTTGATTTTGATTGGATGGATATCATTCCGCTTTTCCCGTTTTCTCTAAGTCGGTGCATGTTATCATTGGTGCGGTTACAGCTTGCCACATCGGCCATTCCGTGCACTTCTTTGTGTCGTAGTGGAGTTCGTTGCTGTATAGTCGACTAGAGGGCAGTGGAGGATAATGGGCACAACGTTGTGAGGGCGCATTTTGCAGGTATGAGGTGCAATGGATCGTTGCTGTATGTTCTTGGTCGTGGAGCCTGCGACGGTGAGGCTTTCCAGAGAGTGATGGCGTGAGTGATGCATGCCTGTTTTTGTACAGATAACAAAAAAATGAAAAGGAAGCTAGAAGAAGGGGAGTCAGGACGAGTCGTCGCATGCCGGTATACCTGGTAGTTTTTTCTGGTTGTCCAAAAATGCCGATGATGTGCTTGTTTGCTTTGTTTTTGTTTTGGTGTCCCCACCGCAAATCTGGTGGTACGAAGTGTTTTATTTGTTTGCTGGCGGTCGGCGGAAAAAACTAAATATTCAGTTAGCTGAGTGTACGCCGGCGGCTGTCGTTATGCTTGCTGCTTTTATGATAACAGTAACCACCGCAGTACCAGGCAGTGGTGTAGCCTACATAGATACAACCGTGCCTTTGTCGGTGCACGCGGAACGGCTGTGACTAAACGGAGACCTGCCCTGGCTGATTGGATAAGAGAAAGACATTTTGTGCCGGCCCTTTTCTGATTGGTCAGTCTTCCAGGTCGGGATTTTCGATCGATGGGAAATCCTTGGTCGATATGATGAGATGATGAGTCGACATACGGAATCGTGACCTCGTTTTTCTAAGAAATGTGACAATTTTGAAAATTGGCCGTGGATGAACACCATGTCTTCTGTTTTCTGTTACTTCTAACAATAATATTTTTTGCGCGTTTAGGTTTTTTTTCTATAATTATTTCCAAAAATATAGGGGAAATGCAGTGGATATATTTGTGGTAGATTCCTCAAACAAAATTTGGATGCGCAATATGTACGCACAAAACGGGGGTGTACGTTCATAGCAGAAGCGTACTTTCTCTCTGACGAGACGTGTTCGGTTCGTGGGCGCTAGTGACTCTGTAATTTTAAGTTGTTTGGGCAACTCGCTATGTGGAGACGTGGTCAGGCCCTCGTCATCAAATGTTACATGAAGCAGACTTTTTGTTTCATACATACGAGCGATTTTAGTTGCTGAGTGAAATACACGGCCGTCTAAAACATTGGGGATATGACATTGCCTTAGATTTTAGCTGGGTGAAACCGAAGATCCTGTAAAAGTTGTGAAGACGGAGTTCCGCGCAGTCCGGCCGGAAATCTCCTTTCTTTTCTCCTTCGTTTTACTGCTTTCCGCCAGCGAACGTATTGGACGACAAGAAGACATGCCTTATTACGACAGTGAAGCACGGCTCATGACGATTGCCCACCAGCGCGAGTTCCTACAGTAGTAGCAAGAGCTACGCATTATAATAGCATTGTCGTGGCGTCCTTGACGGCGTTACAGCAAGTACGTGTCTTTCTAACCGCTGTGTTGATCTGCAAGCGTATTTTTCTTTTTCGTTTTCCATCCCATTTACTAACTTTGCTTCTTTTTTTCTCCCTTCCATCAATAGTCGTAACTCACATCCAGAGTCACTTATCTCTTCCCTCTGTCCCAACTTAGGTTCGTGCCTCGATTTTTTTTTTTTTTCGCGAGAAGACTTCAGACCTTGCTTCCCTCGTCGACTCGCGACTAATTGCACCTCCCTGTAGAGCGGTACTAAAACAAGAAACTGCGGTCAAATCGACGTGTCCCGCATATTTCATACTGGCAGTTCACTGTCTTCATACGACGGAAATTCCGAATCCACCGGCCTCGAAAAAAGCCGTAAAGCGGTATTATACCAGTGGTTTTACACTAGTTTACGGTAAACGCTCTGCGTATCGGCAGCTCACAGGCGCAACAAATATTACGGTACACAGGCTCGTGTATCTCCGGTATACCGTTTTCTGGTACAACCGCGGCCAAGCCTAATTTTTCAACGCCTCCTGTGGATAAGAAAACGAATTCACGAAGCAAGTGACTCGGCCTTGAACCAACGAATAAGAGTCTTGACCCTCTCGTTTTGGGGGCAAACTACTTGGAAGTTGAGTGATCTGTCCCCACTAAACTGCATTCCTACACTCCGAACAGGTGTTTCTTATTGGCGGGCCCTTACCTCGGCCATTTCTTCACACTACACTGCTGCACCCCTGCCGCATTTGCGGCCTCGATGCGTACTTGCATCTTGACCAATTCGGGCATTCACGGATCCGACCGCAAGCGTTACCTCACCGCGGCGAAGCCCCCTTGTACTACGAGCATGTACGATTTGGGGGGTTATTGGTTATATAGGCCGGTGTTGTATATTTTGGACCAAAATCTACTGCAGAAAGCGCCTGGCGTGTGTATGCAAGGTTCGACGCGAGTCGACATGGGAAGGAAGTGCTGAATTCTCCTCGCGATAAACAAAATGAAGGCACGTACATGCCGTGGTGTGGGGGGGGGAAGAAAAGCCCACTTACTAATAGTGACCCTGGATCTGAGTTAGTTACGACGAGGGGGAGGAGTAGAATGGCGAAGATACTACCTCGTAGACAGAAAGAGCAAAACAGAAACAAAAAAGGCATATACCTGGTACCTGGTACGTATTGAAGCCGGTACGTATTGAAGCCGGTACGTATTGAAGTATTGCTTGTAGTGGGTCATCGCGTGCTTAGTGGGTGATGTGTAGTTTTTTTTTTTTCTATTTTGCAATCCACCAGGGTCCTGAAGGTCGGGACACTTTGTACCCCTTAACAGGTTTGCCTATTAAGCAGGCACTCGTTGGGATTCACGTGTATTGTTTGCTTAGAGATAGAAGAAGAGCAACTTTATTCCTTTCGTGCACATGGAAGCTGGGAGCAAGGCTCGTGCCTCGCTGGGCTGGGAAAACCCCCGGTTTTCCATCTAAGGTATACGCCTCCCAAGTACAACAAAAACGATCCGGATACCTGAATCCAGGTAATTACCGGGACTTTAGCCTCATTCAAAGCAGTACCGTAGCACTAGCCCACTCAGATAAGCCGTATTTATTTGCAGAATTAAGGGAAATTCGTGAAAACCCCGATTCCACGAGCTAGAACACATGAGTCGAAGATGCGACTCCTCAAAACCCACTCCCACACCTCTGAATAGCAAGGTAAAGAAGCCAGCAAGGTGCGTAAAAAAAAAGCAAGAAAGGAAGGCCTAGCCTTAAGGGACAGGCACTAATCGTCAACAAAAGCCATCGCCATGCCACCCGCAACGGGGGTAGGGCGAGAAAGTGTCTACGGAAAAGCGGCAAGTTGACACTAAAAACGAGGAGGTTCTGTTCCCCAGTAGGTGTTGTCAATTCTATCCAGATCGCCCCCAGCTCCCGAGCGGGGGAGAGACGGTAGGACAAGAGCAAAAATAACACGGAATACTCCAAAAACCACCTAAACCCAGCCCACCACCCCGGAAACGTGTCCTGTGCCACAAATGAGTGGCCCGATTCCCCAGACCAGCCCCGGCCCTGCCGACGACGCCACTTGTTAAGATCAAGGTCGGGACACTTTGTGTGCCTTGACAGGTTTGCCTATTAAGCAGGTACTCGTTGGGATTCACGCGTGTTGTTTGCTTAGGGATAGAAGAAGAGCATCTTTACTCCTTTCGAGCACGTGGAGACTGGGAGCAAGGCCCGTGCCTCGCTGGGAAAACCCCTGGTTTTCCATCTACAATACGCCTCCTAAGTACTGCAAATATAATCCCGATGCCTGAACCCAGGAAATTGCCGGGTCTTCAGCCTCATTCAAAGCAATACCATAGCAATTCACTGCTATATCAACCCGGTGATCGACACGTCCACATGCCATAAATGCCCGTGCGATCCACTACGATATGCGGCACTACACCGACCGGTACAGACGTTTCTCTCCCTGAGCTGCTGTTCCTATACGCTTTCCGCACCTCGGACGGACAATCGATTGACTCCCACTTCATCATCTAGGTATAATTATATTCTTATCTGTATGAGCTGTATGATACAGCTCATGTTGCCGGGTGGGAGCCGTACAACCTGCATAATATACTAATACTTGAAAAGTATAACATGGTTCCCTGGGTTAGATCTGTAGTACTGCACACATCAACCTGTCGTCCGGAGGAGACGAAGTGTTCCTCGACCGAGGGTAGGTCGGGCTGGGGCATCATGTCGACCAAGTAGTGTCCAGTGAGGGCCGGGGAGCCATCGCTTCGAACCAAGTTAACAGCAAGCAGCCGGGGATCGTCGGACAGGGTTACGCCTGTTGCGCCCTCGTAGCGTAGATGGAAGCCTCCACCCGAAGCGGCGGAGTCGATGGCGTACACGGACATGCCTGTCGGGGCGTGGTGAACTAACTCCAGCTCGCCAAAAACGCGTTGGTCAGACGGCCGAGGTGGCAGAGAGCGGTACGAGCGGCTATTAAAACGCATCCAGCTGTCACGTCCCAATAGTACAGAATGCTGCATCACTGAGGGGGGGACCACGGAGGCCCAAACTGCGAGGGAGCAAGTAGGCTCATTTTCTCGAAAAAATTGGACTCTCAGGCGCACACTCGTCCAAGTCTTCAGAGGGGCCGATTCGCTAACCCCCCCCCAAGAACGAGGGGCGCCTTTCTGCTCGCACGCGAGGGATGCCGCACCAACCGAGTGCATGCGATCCAAAATATCTCGTCGGATGAAAGTCTGCGGGGAGTCAGTGTCAAGAAGCGCCACGCAACCAAAGGTGCAAGAACGCCAGCTCCGCTGTGAATCGCGATTTTGATTGTAAAAGAGGCGTCATCGAGGGTAATGGTGCCCCCGACGAGGCAGGGGCCGTGTTCTGGCAGCGCGAGGGAGGGGTCGACACTAGGTGCGACAGCCAAAATCTCGGGGCTGTGATCAGCCGGCGCGTCAGAAAAATAGGTCGAAAACTCCAGAGGAGGACCTGGGCAAGCGCGGGCCACGGCCACAGGGCGGGGCGGCGCTGGTGTAATCTCATGAATTCTGTCAGGTTTGATTGGGGTGCAGAATTGATGAGAGGGGGCGGGGTGTGCCAACCCGGCCTCACTTGATCGGAGGATGTCGCGAACGGCGGAAAGAGCTTTACCGAGCAAATTTTTTCCATGCCACCGAGAGGGGTCGTGAGCTTCGGGGTCGTCTGCTCGCAGACCGATGCCCCACACGGCATCAAAAGGGCTGGCTTCAGCCAAAATTTTGGTGCCAGTGCTCAATAGGTGCTGCTTCATGACCGGGTTCTGCGGGAATTTGGCAAAATTACCTGCAAGGACGGCGTCTTCCCGAACACGGTCCCAGATAGCGCAGTCGAAGTTATGCACGCCTCGACCGAGCCGTTTGTGCTCGCGTGGGTCTGGCGAGGCCATAATCCGCTCCGCTGTGCCGTGGTCCTGGAAGAGACAAACAACGCAAACCGACCAAAAAGCGGAAAGTCCTAAGCCGTCGACGCCACTTGTTAAGATCAAGGTTGCGGGACACTTTGTATCCCTGGACAGGTCTGCCTTTTAAGTCGGTAATCGTTGGTACTCACGTGTGTTGCTTGCTTAGCTATAGAAGAAGAGCAGTTTTATTCCTTTCGTGCATGCAGCATGCGGAGACTGAGACCAAGCTCGTGCGCCTCTGGAAAACCCCTGGTTTTCCATCTAAGATACACCTTCCAATCGCTACAAATACGTTCCCAGTGACTGAACCCAGGTAGTTACCGGGCTTTCAACCTCATACAAAGCAGTATCTTAACAACAACATATCACAGCAGTGGTAGCTAACACAGTAGGATCTATAGATGTCCTACAGCAGCTCGTGATCTGTCGGACGTGCGATTGCTTTCGATCTTTCCACATCGGGCTCCCACGAAAGTTGCGCTGCCGTCAGCGTGATGAAAAAAACAATGCGGAACTAGGTCCGGTTCTACCCCTCCCTGTAAACCCGGAGCGAACTACATTACTACGTAGTACTACTTACTGCTGCTGTAGCTTATCGAGACTCTTATCATCAGGAATTCGGTTTATCGAGGCGTTTTCGTCGTCCTCCGTGAAAGAGTTGCCTCGACCCGAAAGTTTTCACACAGCAAGAAAAGTCGACAAAAGGAAGGAGGGAGGGAGGGAGGGAGGGAGGGAGGGAAGGAGGGAGAGAGAGAGGGAGAGAGGGAGAGAGGGAGGGAGAGAGGGAGGGAGAGAGGGAGGGAGAGAGGAGGAGGGAGGGTGTACAGGAGACGTGACGCGCAAAACAATAATAATAATAGCATCGCAGCGCACGGAGTGTGGGGTGAATACACAAGCCGCGACGAGAGGGGCGCGCTGCAAACGGCAAACTGCACACCAAGGGGCTAGGGGATAATGTTCCACACCTCGATTAGATCATCGATCTCCTCTTCATGATCGAGATCCTTTAGGGGATATCTGTTCCCGATATTGTCTGGTCTACTGTATAAAAGGCCGTGTCGCCCCATGGGACCCGTACAATCTGTGTGATCTACACAGTAGTAGTAGTAGTAGTAGTAGTAGTAGTAGTAGTAGTAGTAGTAGTAGTAGTAGTAGTAGTAGTAGTAGTAGTAGTAGTAGTAGTAGTAGTAGTAGTAGTAGTAGTAGTAGTAGTAGTAGTAGTAGTAGTAGTAGTAGTAGTAGTAGTAGTAGTAGTAGTAGTAGTAGTAGTAGTAGTAGTAGTAGTAGTAGTAGTAGTAGTAGTAGTAGTAGTAGTAGTAGTAGTAGTAGTAGTAGTAGTAGTAGTAGTAGTAGTAGTAGTAGTAGTAGTAGTAGTAGTAGTAGTAGTAGTAGTAGTAGTAGTAGTAGTAGTAGTAGTAGTAGTAGTAGTAGTAGTAGTAGTAGTAGTAGTAGTAGTAGTAGTAGTAGTAGTAGTAGTAGTAGTAGTAGTAGTAGTAGTAGTAGTAGTAGTAGTAGTAGTAGTAGTAGTAGTAGTAGTAGTAGTAGTAGTAGTAGTAGTAGTAGTAGTAGTAGTAGTAGTAGTAGTAGTAGTAGTAGTAGTAGTAGTAGTAGTAGTAGTAGTAGTAGTAGTAGTAGTAGTAGTAGTAGTAGTAGTAGTAGTAGTAGTAGTAGTAGTAGTAGTAGTAGTAGTAGTAGTAGTAGTAGTAGTAGTAGTAGTAGTAGTAGTAGTAGTAGTAGTAGTAGTAGTAGTAGTAGTAGTAGTAGTAGTAGTAGTAGTAGTAGTAGTAGTAGTAGTAGTAGTAGTAGTAGTAGTAGTAGTAGTAGTTTTTGCGCTCCATACTAATACGGGGGGGCCATAGTAAATAGGACTACAAATTGTTAGTAAAAATAGAGAAACACATACCTGGTAGGTTTTTGTTTGTACCACAGGTCCTATTTACTATGGTCCCCCGTAATATTAATACCATCCCCCTGGAACGATTTTCGAAGGTGGGTTTCTCTAGAAGGGGGAGGGAGGGCGTACAGAGTACGTCGAGCGATGCGTCTATCTATCTATGCAACCTTCTCGACGAAATATTTTCAAAGCCACCATGATTTGCGTTGTGTGTATCTTGGGTGTTGCACGACTGCTGTAGTACGCACGTACGTATGATACACTGGTAGGTACCAGCACATTATTAATAATAGTGCTACATATACATACAACAAGTTAATTGTCAGCCGTTCAGAACATCATGCATGCATCGATAACCCTGAAATCCTGAAATCCTGAAATCCTAAAATTGCCAAACGGTTATAGTAGTGCTACAGGTATTAACATTAATATGTACCAGGTATCATACAATATGAATACCTGGTAAATATGTGTCTTACCTGGTATCAGACTCTGGTGATGATGTACACTTTAGGGCTTAGTCTACGTACGGCATTCCCGTTTTGGGTACACACTACTACTATAATACTTGGAATTTGACTGGTTTGTGCCCAAAACGGGACCCCTTTAGTACCGCAGTACCGATTTGGGGACAAACCAGTCCAATTCCAAGTGATTTGTCCCCAAAACAGGACTGCGGTTCTAGAAGTCAAGAATCTGATGCTGGATACGTACTACTTGTATACCAGGTACTTACTTGTACAGGCGGATATGTTTCGTTTTTTCTTGTTTGCAGTTCAGAACGAAGAATGGTTGCTGGTTGCAGTTCAGACTGCAGAGAAGTTGCGGGCCATATCATGTACTTATGTCCGAAAATATAAGGAAATATGTAATATTAATATTAAAATAAATAGATCCTTATTTTTAGGTATATAGTAGTATATAGGAGATGAAAACGGGATGCGACATGATGGATGGGTCAGGGAACATCGGAACCCTATCTCTTGCTTGTGCTTGCTTGGAACTTCAGAATCCACTCACTGCTCACTGCCCACCACGCACACGCACGCACGTACTTCATTCACTCACACACGCAACACGAAACAGCAGCAGCAAAGCAGTAGTAGCCACACGAGCCGTGAACAACTAACTAGCTGACTCATCACAGCTGTTTGTTGGAGCTGCTTGCTGTCTTGTGGTGCGAGGCAACACGAAGAGCAGTATAATAGTCAACACTTGTCAAGCAGCGACTTCACTAGAAGAAGGAGTAGGAGAAGGAGGAGGGTTGATTGACGAAGTTGTTGGGGCGCCGGAGTACGTCTTCACACAAAGGCTCTTCACATATTATACAAGGCCGTCGATTGATTTCCAGGTCACACACAGCAGCACAACAAGAGACCAGGTGAGAAAAGTTCAGCATGTATTTATAGTCACAGGCTGATGCTGACAGCAAGCAGCCGCGTGTCGGCACCGATACGTAGTTAGCTGTGGCTTGTCGGTCGTCATGGACTCCAATTTATTGTCGAAGCTGATTCTTTGTGATTCAGATGTTCTTGTGGCGGAGTCTTTTTTTTTTGCGTTCAACTGGCGAAGGCTCTATCATAAAGTAATAATAGCCATGACGTACGCATGCTGCCTGTTTGGCTGTGATGCCAGCAGCAGAAAGATGCAGCAGCAGAGCACCAGTGCCTGTGTCGCCTTTTTTTTTTTTTCCTCGTGGTTCTAGCTACTATGGGCTGTATATGACCCTCCCCACTACGCGGTGTGCCGCAGCACGGCAAACTCGAAGCGTTGTTCGGGCTAACAGCGGTGATTATTCCAACACATACGTGTTGTACTGAGTACAACATCATGATCTCTGCTGCACAGCAGCAGCCGCAGCAGCAGCAGCAGCAGCAGCAGCAGCAGCAGCAGCAGTAGTTACTGAAGTTTGGTCTCGCGAAGGCATCATGTTTTCTCAGAAGTACCTTGATTGCATAATAATAAAGCATGAGATCCTCACGTAAATTGATTGCCACTTCGCAGAGACCCCATTGCACTCTGCGCGCTGGGCCCCAGGACGGCAAGCTCGAAGCGTCGTTCGGGCTAACAGCGATGGTTATTTCCAACACGTACGTGTTGTAGCTGTACGTGATGTCTGCTAGACAGCAGAAGAAGAAGCAGCAGCAAGCAGCAGTTTGATCTCGCGAAGGTGTACCACTACTGCTGTATGTTCCATATGGAATGGCATGGGACCCCCAGGAGAAATTGATTGCCAATTCGCAGAGGCCCCATACTTCTTGCGTATAATTCTCTGTAACGGGTCCCGAATGAGTATCAGTACGTACGAGTATACGACAGTAGTAGTGCATGAAAGGTGCTGACTGGCATGTCTGCGCTATATCCGAGGTGTCTATGGCAGCAGCAGCAGCAGTGTCGGCATGATGGCACTGCTGAACGTTCGGGGGTGCGACTGCCAGGCCTCAACCACAAGCAACACAGCAGCTGCTGCAGCAGCGGCAGTAGACTATTTACTAATACCTTGTTGTGTTTCAAAGGACCTGTTTCTTCAACGCAGAATCAGGCCTGAAATGTTTTGCTCAAAAAGAAACTGCTTGCACAGCAGCAGTCGTTTACCACGTCTGTACCAGGTACGTACAATGTCATGAAGTTCGTTTGTTTCCAAGAAGTAGTGACATTAGTGACATTCTGGGTTTCATGGTGCGAGAACGCCTATAATAGTATATGGAGCTTCGTACTGCTGGTGGTGCTGGTGGTGCTGTGCTGTGCGTTCGAAAGCTGGCTGCGAGTCCCTGCTACACACAGCAGTACATCCGCGCGCACCAGCAACATGATAAAATATATGTACGCGAGTCGTACGTACAATCAAGTTGCAATGTCGTCTACTCGTGGAAACACCGGTGCCTGTCCCGCCTGCGGCCTTCCAGCTCGTGTTTGTCTAGACCATCATACACGTTGGTACAACAGTGAGTGGTAGCAGCATGTGCGCGCGTGTTCGTCACGAATCCCCTCACAATATACTTACTACAGCAGTTTTAGCATCCACAACAGTCCACAGCAGTCCACAGCAGCAGTCAGCAGTTAGTTTTAGCATCCGTCCCGCGCCGGTTCTGCCGCTATTTAGACCAGTGGAGAGACAAAAGCTCTGCATGCATGCGGTTGGTTCACCATCTCTACCGCTAGGTATACACATACCACGATACATGAAAATTTAATGAATTCCACAAAAGTACATCCTAAACACTAAACATTATGCATGCGTCAGTACTATGCCTGGGGGTATCACACCTGTTATATGCGTCAGTAAGACAGAGTGGCGTAACTTTGTGTTTGCGTACTTATTGTATATATACTGGTACGCACGTTTTATACGGCAAGCTCAATGAGATCAGGAAAAAAGTAGACTGCTGCTACTCGCACTGCTGTGTTACTACTGCTGCTGCTATAGCTGTGTTTCGCACCACATTCGTATTATGATTAATAGTAATAATCCATGTTGCTGTTTTCTCATCTCCATCCACTAAAACTATAAAAGGAGAAAAAAAAAAACAGTGACGTTTGTACGTTTGTTCGTGTGAAACAACCATTTTCAAGGAAGAAGGAAAAAAGTACGTACTACTACTGCACCTCGTACGTACGAATACGCATGAAGACTGAGCACCGAGCAACCCACACCGCACATACTACAAACCACAGGACCATCAACACAGACCGAAAAAAAAATGACGCGAGCCACGTATGTATGTACCAGTATGATATGTATATGTGAAGGAGTTACCTACTGTGAGCTACAGGGGTAAAAGATCGATCGATTACCCAGCCCAGGGTAATCCTTACAACACTCTCCCCCCCCCCCTCTCAACTGCGGGATCTTTGGGGCGTCAGAACCGTATACCATGGTACGTGTGTAGTCTGTACGCTGACCTACCCACTTCGTTTAATTACCTGGGGAACAAAGGATTTTTTTTTTTTTTCTTTATTTCTACGCACGCGCAACCGTTTCTGTAAATGAAACGTTCGAAGTGAGGTTCGAAGCCGTGACCTGGACGACCACGTCAAATGTGAAGGTATTACCTACTGAGCTATAGGGGTAAAAAATCGATCGATTACCCAGCCCAGGGTAATCCTTATAACATACCTGGTAACATATATACGATGCCACGACGATAGAAGGGTACGAAGCCCATTTTGACCAAAATATTTCTGATCGAAGAACTACCCAGCACACAGCGTTGCTTTTTATAACAAAACGAATCGACATGCCGGTGCGACGTACCAGGTAGACAGACTTACAGCAGTAGTATCCCTTTTAGAACAACTGTAGTCCCGTTTTGGGGACAAAAGTCAAATTCTAACTACTGCGGGGGACCATAGTAAATAGGACAAAATTGTTAGTAAAAATAGGTAAATACATAGGTTTTTATGTATACCATAGGTCCTATTAACTATGGACCCCCGTAATATTAATACGTGTATTTCGTCCCTAAAACGGGACTCCAGTCCTACAAGGGTTTCCGCAGTAGCTATTTTGTCCCCAAAAAGGAACTGCAGCCAAAAAAGGGTTTCCAAGTATTTCGTCCCCAAAACCGGACTGCACTCCTAACAGGGTTACAGCAGTATTACGGGGAGGCATAGTAAATAGGACCTATGGTACACACGAAAACCTATATATTTACCAATTTTTACTCACAACATTTGGTCCCATTTACTATGGTCCCCCGTAACAGTTACATTAATATTAATAGTAAAATTGCTCATCGGATTAATGAAGCGTACAGCCTCGTTTGTGTGAGATACTGCTGTACAGCTGTGTATACAACAAAGCACGTCAAGGGAGGAAGGACAGTCTCAGACATTTTCAGGTGTACACCCTACCGTGCGTGGCATGCGTCCGATATCTCGTCGTGGTTTGTTCGTGGAAGTATACATGGACGCATCGCTTGGCAGTTACACCCTTCCCGTTGTCGAGAAACTCAAGCTTGGAAATTCCGGGGGGGGGGGGGGGTCATCGCTGTAGCGTGTGTTACAGCGATTGTGATATGAGTGAGTCCAGCGTCACATTCGACGTGAACCTTGAACCTCTCGTATTTTACCACGTACACCTGTTCGATGACGAGACAGGCTACAACGGGCCCACGGCTACTAAAGACATCTTATTAATATAGTGTCATCTTCTTCGCACAGCTGTATGTTGCAGTGAACGTTCGGAGCCTAAGCGTGGCTGTTGGTTGAGAGCATGTATATGCACCCCTTCTGGGGTTGGATACGTGCAAGTTCTCCGCTGGTGAACATGAGTGCGCGATGTAAACACTCATACCGATGACACCTACGCACCCCGCAAACCTGAAACATGCGTTGTAAGGATGTCAACGCCCCGCGAACAAGTTGATGCGGTGCGCGAAAGACTCTGAACCCCCTCAAACTCTCGGTAGTCTGGTACATTTTTTCCAATCATGGAGAACGCTCTTGGCCCATGTAGAACGCCTTCCAATCATATGAAAACCCTTGCGCTCCTGTATAACGCCTTTAGTGCATATAGAGCGCATGTAATCAATGTTTGAACGCTGTTCGTTGATGTACAACGCCTTCCGTCCGTTTCGAGCGCATTTTATTCATGTACGACGTCATTTGTCCATGCAGAACGCCTTCCGTCCATGTCGAACGCACTATGTTCATGTAGAACGTCTTTCGTTCATGCAGAAGGCCTTTCGTTCCTGTTGAAAATGTGCAACGCCTGCCGTTCATGTAAAACGCCTTGCATTAAGGTAAAACCCCATCCATGAGGCAAAGGGTGTGTGCCGGGCACCGGTTCACACTCTTCCGGTTTCCGAGCGATCGAACAGTATTTGTTTATTTACTTGGCATTCGGCCAATCAGCTCCAGCAGGGCCAGCATGGCTGGGGCAGGACTTCGCCAACGACGGCCACGACTGTCACTACTGCCATTTTAGTCTAGGGTGTGAATGAACAATCCTTTTTCTTTGTGCCTCTCGGTTTTCTTCTTTTCTGGAAATGAATATGATAGATCAACGTTGAAGCTCATCGTGCTGCCCATTCTACTTACAGCGGCAAAACAAAATACAAATCACTTTATTAATAAAACTCAGGCCCCATAAAGCCCCCCGCTACCCTCGCTCGCCCTTTTATGTATGCCACACACCCTCTCTCCCCAGGCCTGCATTCCAGAAAGGCGTAAAAAAAACGAAAGGCATGGGCGGGGCAAGTGACACCAAGGATGGCAAGACGTCAGTGGACGCCAAGGTAGTCTACAGTACGGCCGGGTTCTGCTCCGTCCTCGGCCTCGTCCTCCTTGTTGTGGGAGCCGTGGTCTACGTCCACAACGCGGACGACGGAGAATTGACGTGCTCATGCCCGGGGGGCGACTCGCAGTGCTGCGAAGAGATTCACAGCCTGTGTCCAGAGTGCTGGTGCGAAACAGATTCCGAAACCGGAGGGCAGTGCGCGGCTTTCGAACACACGGGGAAACATGGAGGGTCTGGGCTCGGCCTTGCCCTCGCTGGACTGGTTGTCTGCCTCGTAAGCGCGACGATGCTCATCACCATGCGCCGGTGCCAGAACTGGTCCGAGAAGAACCTACACGTTAGATATCCGGCGGTGACCCCCGGTGTAGACACGATCGCGTAAAGGGACGAGTTTTGTTTTTCGTACGCACCTTTTTAGGTGGTTTTGCCGTTTTGACGCCGTTACTGTTTTTCGGTTCGTTTTTTTTTTAATCCCGGAAATTTCTGGATGAATTCTAACCGGTCTCTCGGTGGGTTCGCTTCAGAAAGAAAACCGGAATTGTCACGGTGAATTTACCTGGTCGGTGGGCATGGCGCCTTATGATGCTTATGAGGGGGTTGGGTGCTCTGTAGCTGTATGGTGTACAAGTCTGTCTTGCTTAAGGTTTTTCGTTGGAGCATTTGATTTTCCGCCTTCCGTCGCACCCATAAACTGCCGTCAGTAGACATATCTGGCTGTTGATGGTTGTGAGCGGATGAAGTGTGCCCACGTTTCGTTGTATTTTCGGTATTATCCCTCGGGGCGTTTCTAGTGTTTTTTGGGCGTTTCGGTATCTGCTCACGAGTAATTTTGTTTCGTTTTGTTTCTTGTGGCAATCGTTCCGTAGCGTGCTGCGTTTTGCATTGTAGTTTTGTCGATTAAAGCATTGCTTTTTTGGGCTTTTTTTGTTGTTGTCTTACAGTAGCATGCTGCGTTTCGCTCTTGTTGTGACGTTGTCTTAAGACGCCGCGTTTTCGGAACGCTCGCCCCTTTCCCCTGTACGGCGGTCGGTTCTGCGGACGAACTAGTAGTAGTCCGGTGATCGCTGTTAATACGCAAATTATACCTGGTAGAGTATTAGTATGGTTCGTTTTGTCCGGTTCTATGAACAGACGCTTGTTCGAAAACAAAGCACCAGCCGGTGCAAATTTTCGCTTGTCTATTTTTATGTTTAGTCATAGGACATACCGTACCGGTCTTCATCACGCAAGTATACAGCAGGTTGAAGGTCTGGGATTGGGGGCTCCGCAGCCATAAGCACCATTAGGACCCCCCCCCTACCCCCGGTTTGATATGTGTTTGGCTTTTTTACTGTAACCATTGTTTGCTGTAGTTGTTGGTTGCTGTTCCACCTTGTATTTTCGATTTGTTGTGTAGAGATGGAAGAGGATGGTGGAGATTCGCTCTCAACATGAGGTACCGATGGCCCTCTCATAAGAAATAAGAAGCCGGGATACTGGGCAACGATCGATTTCTTATTTTAAAGAAGGGTGAACAACTTCTCTCAAAATCTTTATTTACCCTGACAAGAAGCCGCGGTAGGAGCCCAGGCTAAATTGTTGTTTAGTTGAGAAAGGATGTGTTCCATACTCCCTCAACAACCGCTCGCGAATTTAATATTTCCCCCGATAAGAAGACGAGGTACTGGCCCAGGCTATAGGTTTCTCACGTATCCCACACATACTTTAGTAGAACCGCTCTCGAGTTTATCTTTTTCCCCCCCCCGATAAGAAACCGCGGCACTGGCGCTGACTAGGTTTCTTGTCTTGAGCAAGGGTGGGTTTAATACTATGCCTGTAGTATGACCGCTCCCAAAAATTATTATTTATCCGGAAACCTCAGGCTGGGTTTATTGCGCGGGGTTCTTTTCTTATAGCATGCCTTGTCATGAGAGGGACGGTAGTGTACTTAAAGTAGACTTGGGGTGGGGGGTTGGTCCGTTGAGTATCCTCTGGCCTTTCACAGTGGTAGTGGTCTTGCGCAGCTAGGCAGGGTGGGTGGTGTAGCACGATGGGAGAGGATCATCGTCGGTGGGTGTGTACCATACCACACCGGTGATATTATACCTGGTGTACGTATACCAGGTGTGTATTACCAATAGCTTATTGTGCCGATTGTTATGCTGATTTTTGCGTGCTGGTGTGGAGTTAGAGGCGGTAACGTATCATAACACATGGGTGGTATGTATTGCCAGGTACTTGTCACGCTAATTATTATGCTGATTTTGCATGCTGGTGTCAAGGCGGCTAGAGGCGTTGCAGTTGGGGACTGGCACGACCTTTTTTGACGCAACAAGTTACGTAGGGTTATATGAAGTCAAGCAAAATCATGCAAGGTTATAAAAAAAAGCAGTGCGCAAAAAAAAGCTGCAGCCTACCGGCTATATCTCTCACACCTGGCGGACATACTCAGTGTCGTGGACCCTGTACTCCCTGTGTTTTTGTGGGGCTGACACATCTGGAGGCAGAGGCAGCGCACGATTTTCCTGGGGCTCCTCATTTGAGGAGCTCTGCAGTCCACGCTTCTGACCTCCGGAGCCGAACGCCCTACCGCTGTGACCAGGAAGACGGGTAGTGATTTTTCGCCTGTGGCCCGGGAGTGCACCTTTGTAGCCCCCCTGCTCGCCGATTTTGGCCGCGGCACCCCCTTCTTTCGCCGAAGACAGCGAGGGCTGCTGTGTTGAGGGGAGGGCATGTGACGGTCGCATGGTCGTAGGTGGTCGAATGTTGGTCGGGGGCAGCCGATGTTGGGAATCCATACTTGAAACAAACTATTTTCCAGGTTTATCTGGGATCCTTTGAGAATAATCCAGAAGAAAAAAAAAACCCGAGTAAGAAACCTAGAAAATAATATTTAAAAAGTCGAGATATTATGTGAGCTGGCGCACTCGAGCCATATCTTCCATATGAGAAAGTGCCTCACTATCCTGCTAAAATTAGAAACGCTGCAAGCGTTTCGTCTAGACGAGCTCCCTGTGGATCCCTCGTGCAGGCGAGCTGCGCTTGGCGCCCTTTTCTCCCTTGGTACAGCAACTGCTGATCAAATTTGTTATACGATGGATACTGTGTTCCCAGCAGCCCAGTCTTACGGCGCGAGCTTCCCAGGAGCACAATGTGAAGAAGATGGTATAAAGTTGTTTTCATCAGCTGGCCCCGGAAGCTGAAGAGAGAAGTATGTGGAGTGAGCTGATAGGCGACGGTCGGCAAAGTCACCATGCTCGACTCCACCTACAATTCCCAGAGCATTCAAATTCTCATAATTCTAAAGTGTTCCTACTGGTAGATTGGTCCCAGAAACAGTCAACAAGGACCTTCAGGAATATGCCACTTGTCATTCCCTTAGCATTCATTCCGCAATATCCCGTCTGACTATCCGATACAACCATCGTATGGTTCTACTTCGTCCGATAAGACAAGCTCTATCGAACACCTTCCCTGGCGCTGGATCAACTAACAAGCCTCGAAAAACATCAGCAACTACCAGAAATGTTTTACGACGAAAAACTTGTATCCCCAAAAAAAACCGCGGTGTTTCTCAAAACTCTCCCGAGCAATCGCTTTTGTGAAAATATCCGCGTACTGATCTTCCACCTTTAGGTACTTGACGGGCAAGTCTCCTTTACCTACCACCTCGCGCAACAAGCGGTACCTCACATCGCGATGCTTGCCATTGGACGAGCTCAGCGGGTTTTAGGGCAAGTCGATCGAAATCTTGTTGTCTTCAAACATTATTATTATTATGCTTGCCTTCCGACAATATAGCGTAGATGCCGTTCCTATATTAACCAAATATCCTTCCGCAAATCAGTAGTATCCCTCATACACTTCTCTGCCAGTCGTTTCCAAATTTCCATTCCCCACATCAGTTCATTTTAGCTACCCGTATAATATCTCCTATTCCTCATCAACGTTCCATCCCCAGGTCATTGGCCGCATTCCTCCGGCTTCTTCTTCCCTTCCCCTAGCGGCCTGGCGGTCCATCAGGGCTAGTTTATACCTGTGTACTCTGCGTGAAATCGCGACCTGTGTGGTCACCGAGATGATCTGGAAGAAGCGTTCTTTGCAGACGCCCTTCCGCGCCAGGGACGATCCGTCCGTCCCTCCGACTATACTTGCCGCCAACTGATCAGTTAGATCGCTGCCTTCCTTTCCGAGGGGCCCAAAGCTTTCCACCGCGAGGGTGGCGAGTTTGTAGCTGCGCTCGTCGGAGAACACCTGTCCCGGACGAGCGTAGTGACTGCGCTTGCGCGCCTCAGAAGTGGAAGCAGCTGATCGGTCTCGGTCAGCGCTGCCTGCCCGCATGTGGATCCCCGTTTGTGGATCCACATACGTGACGTCGAGGAGTATCGCTTTATCGCGATACTCTGATGCCGTAGCATCTCGGAGTCCTCCTGCCTCGATGACGATGTCCATGCGGAGATCCCTGTTTGCGTGGAAGGGGGCTCCGCTTTCCATTTGGTGGCGGATGGACATCCTCTTGAAGGTGCGGGAGAGTGCGTGCACCAGAGGCTGGTGCTGGTTTACTTGCGCGCCCGATCGATGACATAATCGTGCATGTCACGTATTAGCCTCCGCTGCACCGCAGCAGGGGCACCTTGCCGCTAGGAACTCCTCAATCCCCAGAAACCCGCCTTCCCGCAGCCACAAACTCTGACGGTGGGATGACTCTGGCCGCGTCGACAGGTCTCGCCCTTAGGAATGCAGTAGCCCCTGGTCCCGATTGGCTCCGTTGCCGGGCCTTGGCCAGACCCCTCGACTCTTTCTCTTCTTGTGGGTTACCCGTGCCTCGCTGGGTCGTCGGCTCGACGGGGAGCTAGTCCATTGAAGCAACGTATCTCTCATAACGGACTCGGTTTACAAGCTTTCCCAGACTATGCTGCGCCTTGCTGGAGCTGATAGATTCGGCATCGTGTGCCGGCAACACTTCCGCAACCGACAAACCTGAGGCCTCTTGCTCTCCTCCTCGAAATGCTCTATCCCGCCAGCTTTCCGGCACGATGTTCGCCATGGCTTCTTCTGAAACCCCATGCACATCGCGGAGGTCCCTGATGCTGTTCCAGATGCGCCGGACGACGTCTGAATCGGGGAGCTCCCTCCGGACTTTGTCCCCGATAGCGCCGGACAGGTCAGCAAGCACCTCCGGCACCGTCGCCACCAGGCTTCCGACGGACGCTGACATCCTCCGAGCTTCAGCCGACGCCAGTCCAAACCCTCCGGCCCCCGTGGTCAGTCTTGCCTGCGGCTGTTGGTAAGGCTGCAAGACCAGCTGATTTGTTGGGCACCCATTCTCGACGAACGACGTTTCTTCTGCTGTCCCCGGGAGATCAAGCAAGTTCTCCAGCATCCACATCGCGTTGCCGTCTGCTTTTAGGCATGCGGGCAGGGACATTTCCGGGTCCATCACTCTTTCTATATAGGCGGTCCGTTGCACCGTAGAGCCGGCAGCGATCAGGTTGGCTGCTTGTTTGTCTGGCATACGCGGTAGCATCCGCGCGAGTTGTTCCGCTCCCCCGTTTTGGACTATCTCCATTGCGCTCTCCATCGCGTATTCGTCGGTACCGACGGGAACCCCAACCACCTTTGCTCCACCCCGTTCCGCGATGCGGACGCCAATACCTTCAAGAAGGGCGATTTGTTCCGGCGTAGGTACGTGCCCCTTCGGGGGCAAGGCAACCGTTTTGCCCGGATTGATTGCAATGCCAATGTTGGACAGCTCACGCTATAGGAAAGGCACAACTTCCACAGTATCGGGTGTGATTTCCATCATTCTGATGCTGATGTCGTCTAAGTAGGCGAATGCCTCCACTCCTTTTGGCTCGAGCTCCGCTTGGGTCCGCTTCAGCACCGGTACGAGAGGCATGCAAAACAACGCCGGCCCCATGGCATCCCCTTGCTGTACCCCACTGGAGCATTCAATCTTGCGCCTTTCTCCCCCGATTCCATCTGGAAGAACACGGGAGAAGTTCTTTCCCCGTAACACTTTGTCACGAACGGTGTAAGCGCAGGCGCGTAGGTGGCTACCTCTGCAAGCACAGCCGTCCGTTTCACCGTGTTGAAGGCGTTGGAGCAGTCTGTGAGAATCAGCCAGTTTTTTGCCTCGTGGTGTACCCGGGCGCGTAACGCTACCTGCTCCACCCCCCCTCGTACTCCGACTCCAAACTGTCTCGCCTCGCGGTTGGTCTCCTCTAGTCGTGGTCGCCACTGCCGCATGGTCCGGGCTGCGAGAAGGCGTCTCCGTGTCATCCCTACGCAGACGGGGCGGCATTTTTCACCCAAGGCAGTGAGGTTGGATTGCAGGAAAAGCTGCCGGAATTCCGGCGGAAAGGCGTTTGGATCGTCGATAATTCTTCTCCAGAAGGCTTCAATGAGAGCCCCGCATTTTTCGCGCCCAATGCCAGTCCTGATAATTGACTGCAGGCGCGAAAAGCGCAAGCCATCGCTTCCTGCGCCTGATACCGCGTTGCGAGAGTTGATGACCTCGAGGGCCACCTGTGGGTCGAATTCTTCCTTCGGGCGCCACTTGGGCCCACTCCCTTCCTCCGGGTCGGAGGAACTTGCAGCCACCGCTGCCGCTGCTGCTTCGGAGACGGCGGTCTGATCCTCCTCCAGGAACTTTGCTTTCACTCGCTCCCACGTTTCCTCGCTCCCCGGCGCGCGTGGCTCCGCGAGGAGGTTGCGTGCTGGGACAGGCACCCCCCCTGGATGGCGGCATGCTGAAGACGCCTTCTTGAACAAATTAGCGTCCGTCACTTCGCGAGCTTGACCCCTCTGTCTTGTCGATGTTCGACGGGTATACTCCATTAACCACGGGAGTAGAAGGGTGAAATCACCGCGTTCGACAGACGCGAACCTCTCGCGCCGCTTCACTCGGCCATCCTGCGAGTGCAGTAGAGCCGGGAGGATGTACCAAAGCTTGATTGACCTCAAGAGTGAAGTCGGCGTCAGACAGCCGAAAACATCGGCGACGCAAGAATAGGCATCAAGAAAACCAACACTCGCCACACATACAGAGCCTCTTTCACCCCGTCAACCATCGCAACATAGCGAGATTCCGCAGCAAACAGCTACGCCAGAGACCGAACGCCTGTCCTCGGCTTTGTGGGCGTAGACGTACTACCGTACTTATTCCACCCAGAACGAACCAAGCATCAAACAACTACTCTGTCAAAGTAAAGGATGAAAATGGCAAACAGCGCACGAATGCCTATCATCGGGGGCAATACAATTAATAGCAGTAGTAGTGTAGCTCAGGTGTGAAGAGCCACTTGGACACAATCACTACATAACGATACTTCTGTACAAATAATACGCAATAAGGATGTTAGATACAGTATGTCCATATCATATAGGCTTTCAAGAACGTACCGGTATCTATCGCGAACCTGTGGCCGTTGTCACTCACGCATCTTTCTTTGTTCGGAGGTGATTTCAGCCTAAAAGTACCTCCGAATGATCAAGGAGCAGGACATACATGTATCGAGGATACGAGTGTAGTCATATGTCGAGCAAGAAGCGATGACTGGGCGCAATGCCGAGCCTACCCCGGCAGTAAGTGTCATTGATGACCCCAGACAGGTTCAATATCTTACGACCGTGGTCATCGCGCTTGGTAACTCATTTCGTAGTTTCGGTGGCACTTTTTTATCTAAAAGTGCCTCCAAATAATGCTCAGGGGGGCAAAATTATGGAAGATACGAGCGCGTCGTCCCCGTAAGCTCCAGCTCAGAGGGGTAAAACTAGGAAAGATACGCCCTCACCCCCGTATGTCGATGCCAGGCCGCAACACTTTACCCCCAACAGCAGCATGTGCCATTGGCAAAATCAAACGAGTCTGGTATGTTGTGGTCGTCGTTATCACGAGGGGTAGCTCGCTTTGTTTGTGGGGGCACTATTAGCACTTTTAGATACTTGAAGCGCCTCCGGATAATGCTCAGAGGCAAGATACGAGCGCATCCCTGTATATCGAGCAAGTACCGGTGCCAGGCCGAATACTGTTGCATCTACGACACCAGCAAGTGCCGTAGACAGCATCAACGAAGTCTGGTATGTTACGGTCGTCGTCGTCGCTGGAGGTAATATATACCAGTATCTGCTATATAACGTTCATCTTATGTCCGGAAAACAATACTGCAATCAAGTGATATTTGATGCCCAAGTTGTCACAGCAACTTAGAGTAGACCAAATGAAAAAAAAGGTTTTTTTTTCTCCCACACATTCAAAACGCACGCTTCTCCCTACGCCAGCATGTCCGGCACCGTCTTCTTACGTCGCAAGTTGGCATACTGTAGTACAGCTTGTACTTGCGCCGTGCTTGTCGTCGTGGCCACAGCGATTCGCGGCTGCTCTATTGCAGCAGTGCGGTTGCTATACTTTGAATATTCGCTGAAGTTGTATCGTTCATCTCTCTGATACTTGTATCACATGATACGTGCGTCGCCTTCTGTCACCGTGCGCGACAAAAGCACCACTGATCTAGAAACGGACGGGGTTTCTGAAGGCCCCTGCATACCATATCTGTCCTCTTCTGCTCGTGTTCAAAGCCTTCCCGAAATCGCGAAGCTTGGTCGTGCTGAATGGCCTACTTGCCAGGTACCAGGGGTCTAGTCCTGAGACAAGCAAGCATATGCCTATTCCACCGCATACCAGGTACCAGGTGGTACCAGGAATCAGGTACCAGAGAGCACCAACCACCATCCTCAAGTCGAACACCACCGCCACCACCACCGGCTGAGTACCACCAGCAGCAGAAGTTTATCGCTGGTGGTGGTGGTGGTGGTGGTGGGCATCTACGTTTGCTGCGTGCTCACTGGAAAACCAAGTACAAAAGGTACCACGTTCCAGTGATGATCATCCTCCTCACCACCACCAGCTGATGATACAGCCGCAACAAGAGAAGCTTGTTGCTGATGGTTGTGGTGGTGGTGGTGGTGGTGGTGGTGGTGGCAGTGATGATGGTTGCTGCTGCTGGATATGGTGATTGTGGCGATGCGCATCTATAGGTCGCCCTGGCGGGCTAGTGACAAACTCGAATGCTGCTGAGGGTTGGTGCTGGAGTCGCGTCCCACGTGGGTCGAACTTTTGAGTTTTTTGGCAAAAACAAATTAAAAACGGAATCAATTGCTGAGAGCGCCTAGAGTGGGTAGGCGCAATTCGATGCGAGTCGACGAGGCAGGAAAGGGCTGAAGCCTTCTCGCGATAAAAATGCAAGGCAAGAACCGTAGTGGGGAAGAGGGAGAAGGGCCTGCTTTGCGACCCCGGATCTGAGTTATGACTAGGAAGGCACTTTTAGCACATGCTCAGCAGGGAGCGAATAAAAATAAGTTCAATAGGGAATACGAGCGCATCCGAATATTGAGCAAGCAACGATGGCAGGCCGCAATATTTTACCCTCGACTGCAGCAGGTGTCATAGGCAACATCCAACAAGTCTGCTGTTGTACTTTGCGATCGTAGTGATCGCCGTTGCTACTAAGCGCTTGTCAAATTTTCTGGCGGCACTTTAGCTCCGGTGGCGCGTTTAACCACAGAGTGCCTCCGGTGGCACTTTCTTTGTCAACATTGTCAGAAGGCAAATAATAATAATTAATGAACACCCCGAAAAATGAAGCCACTCGCGCTCGCAAAAGGTACGTAGGTGTGCACTGGGTTCCGGTTCAGGTAGGTACCGGAGGCGATGAGGACGAATGGGTAGAAAGGCCGTGGTTTTTGCTCAGTTGTTAAGGTCTTAGTCCATTGGGCTACTGGTAAAAGGATAATCAATCGCCTACCCAACCTAAGCCTTTTATGGCAATCTCCCCCAAGCGGGGTCCTTGGTCTTGGTATGGGACCGTATGTGCCTAAGTAGGTAGTCCGATGTTTTTAACAAGCTCTCGGGACCCAGGAAGAGTGTTGTATCAAATTCTTGACAGAAGGAAGTTTCCTTCTTTTCATGATGGACGTAAGATTCGAACTCACAACCACAACGACCCATGTCCTGCTGATAGACGCCATGTGTTAGGGTCTTAGTCTGTTGGGCTACATACACAATCTAAACGCTAAGCCTTACAACAAATCGCGGCAAATCAGTTTTATTTAATGTCCACTTGGCGCTCGAACCAAAGGACATACCACCGCCGTGTGAAAATATCGAGGATAAAACCAACTGAAACTGGTGCAATGAACAGATTGTTGCGCCCGATTTGTTTATGGTGGGGTAGATTGCGATCGGAGATAATACCATATTACAGTTAAACTTCACAATATTAAGAAACGTCAGCTTGGCGTTGAGGCTTAATGCATCATTTGTAGACAAACTTCAGCTCTATTTCTTAAACAGGCGTTTCTTATTTTTGTAGGTTTTTTTTTCAACCAATTCATTCATCTTTGTGAAGGTATTGCCTACTGACCTAAGGGTTTAAGGCCCGATCGATTACCCAGCCTTTATAACACTCTCCGCCCCTCTGAACGGCGGGATATTTGGGGCGTCGGTACCGTATACGGCCGTACGCTGGCCTACCCGCTTCGTTTCAATACCTGGGGAACCAGGGAGGCGTGTTTTTAGGAATCTCCCTTCGAACGTTTCTATATGAAGCGTTCCTTTTTCAACCTCATGGGCTTGGCATATCCGTCTTTTCCACGACTAGTCTTTCCTACGCCCTGCACATAGCTTCAGTTCCTTCAGTATACTTTAGGACACGTGCATTTGTTTTCTTCGTTTTGTGGTATACGGGGCATTCCCTTTTGACCTTCTTTTCTTGGCCTACGCGTGTAGTGTGTGTTACCACCTGGCTTTTCTGGGTCCTACATTAATAGACAATTGGCCCCACGTTGTTTCCGGCCTCTGCTTCTTTCGTTGCCGACCCCCCTATCTTGGTTTTCAAGCTTTGCAGCGCATTTCTCGCCTTCGTACCAGTGACAGATTACCTTGGTTTATAGTAAATAGACCAACCGGATATCTGTAGGATCCGTCAGATAGTATCTCGTACAGTTGGATCGTATCCATTGTACCGTTTGGAATAAGATAATTTCATGTGCAATACCGCTACGCAGGTTACTACTCCTGCATAGCCTGAGGAGTCGCGGAGTTTTACGCACGTGGTATGTCTATGCGTCAGGTTTCAAGGGGTGTTTGTATGATCGAAGTTGGGGGTGGCGTATGTACCCTTACCAGTGAGTTATAGCCGGTTGAAGCCAGAGGGTACTTCTGACTTCATGTATCTGCCCAACCTCCCCCCTTTCTTTCACTCGTCTCACTTGCCTCTTCGAGCAAGCCGAGAACGTCAGCACGAACTAGGTCAGGGCTTGGCCAAGCACAGACACCTGTGTCGCACTTCTTCGGTGGATCATCTCCTGACACCCTTGCCTTCTCCTCTTCACATGCCGCATTCATCCTTTAGGTTTTTCTTCGTGTGTTCCTTCGGTCGGCATCTGTTTGTTTTTCCTCTGGCCCGATCAATGGCCCCGCGCTACGTAGCCTTCTCAACTCCAAGTTCAGGACCTTGCTTTCATGCCTCGCAGCGTGCACTGTTCTGTCTTTTGTCTGTTGCTTTCTCCGCTTACGTCTTTTGGATTTCTTTTTGCGGCACCTTCGCACCCCGGTTTCGTAGCCGGCTCGTCGTTGGCATATCGTAGTGTTTTCTTCTCGTATTGCGCGTTTGTCCCACGCAATGGGCGTCAAGCCTAATTACGAAGTGTGGGGTATATTTATAGCCTCATGTATTTTTGTTTTAAACCTCGGACCTCCCTTTCCGATTCCTGGGATGATATGGCCATCATCCTTTGATCGCGGAGGGATCTGCATCTACGACTACTCAGGGTGGGCTAATGTGATGGTATCACGTAGCTATGAGGGGATGCAATAGGTACCAGTATGAGAAGATAGGCAAATACGTACTACACGTAGGAGATCACGTGACGTGCTCGTATCGGAAAAGTCTCAGTAGATGGTACATATATGAAGATACATGGTTCAGAGGGGACAGTCTGGTACGAAAAGGGACGCTGGCACCCAAGCGTCCCCTGGCTCCCGGGTTTCCGGTGATTCTAATCTCTAGATGTTTTATCGGAACAGAAAAAAACATCGCCATCGTAACACGCAGCGTGTTCACCATTGAGCGACGGTGACTTGTGAGAGGTTCGTCACAGCAGCTTTTGGATTTCTCTCGAGATTGATCCCCCGCAGGTTCTCAGCAGAGGCCTACACCTCGACTAAGAGGTGCTGCAGTGGTCGAAATTGGTCGAAATTTGGGGTTGTTAAAATGAGACAAAAACAACCCCCAACTGAACGTTTGCACTTCACTTGCGGACGGCTACAGTTCTTCACAGGAAACTACAGCCCGCGATATTGAGGGATGCTCATGATGGGGTTTGTGAGGGCGTCGGGTGGACCAGACGGCAGCCGTAGGCAGCGAGAAACGACTCACGAGGTGCTTTCGTGTATTCGAAGTTGCGAGCGAGCAGCACCAAAAGCTCGCAAAAACGCTGAAATGTTTCTTTTCACGCAAGGGAGCATTGCACAATGGCTACATCACCGATGAAGAAATGGCCTTCACTAGAAGATTGCAGTTCTCCAGGCAGATGATATATCTTTTAGGCAGTCGTCGTCGAAGATGCTGCCTGGCGCAGAACTACGTTCCCATGATGGGTAGCAAGTTGTTGTGTCCAAAAAAGTGCAAAAATGGGCTAAAAAGCTCAGGATTCTCGTATATTTGCGTCAACTATTCTACAACCACGAAGTACGGATCTTGGTTGCAAATCCGTAACTCTAACTCCAAGTCGTATGAATATGTTGCCGAAACGCCTCCGCGCGGGTACTTGACGACGTATTCCTGAGCGTGCCAGCATCCCCTTAACTGTCCCCTGCCGATCTCACTCTGTTGTTCCTGTACCCTAATTGAGCTCTGCATGAGACAAGAAAAGGAGAACTTTACCAAGAAGAAGCGTGCCTTGGCCAGCATCGACACCCCAGTGTCCTCCCTCTATGAGGCATCATGATGATATCTATTTTCTTAAACGTTATTTGTAGGGTGATTTTGGCAGCAAGGGACTGGATATGATCCGGTTAATTTTATTAGAATAAAAAATTATCAAAAACGAAGGGAAAAACAAGAATCTCTACACTGCGGGAGGAGTCCAGGGTGTGTTGGGTGTTGGATGTAGTTTTTATAAATTTTGAAATACGTCAGCTGTGAGTTCGACTGATTAAATAGTTGATACTCAACTTTGCAGGCTGCGTAATACGTCTCGTCTATATTCCATTTTTACCGAATTTTACAAGTATTGTGATAAACCGAACGCGTGTATTCTACATGTAATTCCTTGTCAAAGATATAGGCCAGCGGCTCCCCTGGATGCTGCCCGGGTCAACAGGACAATTTTAAATAATCATTCTGCGCACTGATACTATATAACCCGAACAAGGGATAATGACATGATGTTGCAACATGTTGAAACCTTTTCATTTCAGTTGTATAAAAAAGTGCTGTGGTCCGCGTTTCTTAGTTTATTTTGCGTTTCCGAATAGGACTTCGTTTCTCATCTCGTGTGGGCGCCCATCGCTGCTGTTTCTTAACCTGGCAGGCTGTAATTTCCCATCTTTTCGGCCAGTTTGAGCTACGCGTTTCACGCCGAATTCCTCATTCTTCGTGAAAGGCCGAGCCTCAATTTCGTACCTATATATACCTGCTATCATCGTGGCTGGTTCCTAGTGCCAGTAGTTTTCGTGCTGCCATCTTGAGAGGCAAAGAAACACACAAACGCTTATACGCTTCCACTCTACGATGATACCTGGTACCTATACAGCATACCAGGTACAGCACACTAAAGAATGGATGCCAACCTTGTGGGATCTAGCCGTTTCCTTTCGCCACATCTAGCCGTCTCATGTCAGGCCTGTTCGTCGAGCCCAATATCCCCGCTCCCCTAGGTTCAACTTGAAAGCCTAAATACTTGGAACACCCAATTTTGATGAGCAAACACACTAGACACCTCATACACCGCCGGTATTGCATTGATACGCTGCAAAGCATGATGGATATCTCTTCGATGAGATGGTCGTCCGTACCTGCTGCTCTGTGGGTGCTTGCTTGGGTACCCTCAGTTGCAAGCAGTAGCTCGTGGTTGTCCTGCAAAACGACGAAAGCTGCACCTTCCTTTGTCTCATCTTCTGCTGGATACGTCAAGCGGCAGCAGCCTTGGGCTACGACCACTCGCACCAGCTCGAGGCTGGCCTCCACCTCGAGGCTGGCACTGACGTGCAGCCTGGACGATTTGAGGGCTGCGCAGAGAGATGCCGGAGGTGTTGTTGGTGATGTTTCTTACGATGAAGGTGATGTTTTTTCTCCGTTGCTTGGTGTGCGTCTTACTGCTCTCACTCGTATCGTTGCTGTGTACCAGTTATATACGCATCAAGAACATGTCGCCAGTACTGCTACCGTTTTGGGCGGAAATATAAGGAACGTCTACGTATTAGTATTGAACGCTAAACGGTCTTTACATTTCCGCCCAAAAACGGTACATGCTTGTCCGCGGTCCGCGGCCTACTTGTAACACACTCTGGACAATGGACATAACAATAGTCTATTATTGCTTCGACAACAACAGACGAGGGGGGTAATCTATCGATGTATATTGTCTGCGACAATAGATTGTGGAATTTATCTATCGATAATTATTGTCGGCGACAATAGACTGGTGATATTGTCGATCGATAGACATTGTCCAACACAATAGATGAGGAATTTCGTCCATCGATGGCCATTGCAGGCCACAAAAGAATGTGCGAGATGTCGATCGATGGCCATTGCCGGCCACGTTAGATTGTGCGAGATGTCTATCGATAGCCATTGGTGACCACAATAGATTGTGCGAGAGGTCTATCGATGGCCATTGCGGGCCACAATAGATTGTGCGAGAGGTCTATCGACGGCCATTGTCGACCACAATAGATTGTGTGATATGTCTATCGATGGCCGTTGCCGGCCACAATAGATTGTACGAGATGTCTATCGATGGCCATTGCCGGCCATAGTAGATTGTACAAGCTATCCATCGATAGCCATCTCGAGGATATTTTGCACTCATCTCACGATACACGAGGTATGTCATGTTCTGTATGTATGCGGTAAGTTGAACCGACGTCATGTTGTGGACACCATACGCTCTGACACTCATTTGAAGAATACATTATATATAGATGTCGCCATTAATAGAAACTCGTGCACCAAGATATTGGTAACTGTCATCAACTTGTGTGCGCTCTTAGTTTCGGAAATTGACTCGATTTACTACCCTTGCTTTGTCCTACAGTCTACTAACTCCACTTTGAATAAAACGTGGAGCATTAAACTCAAACCACCAGACGCTGAAAATTCTAGTATTTCCGTTTCTCATCTCGAGTTTGTTTGTCCCATACTGAAACCAAGAAAGTACGAGTTATTTTTTCGGATGCTGGTCATCTATATTTTAGATTATTTTTTTGTCCGGAAATAAATTCGATTTGTTACCCTTACATTGTCCTCGATTAACTGCACTATCAAAAATAATCTGGATACTAAAAACAAAACCACCTCGACAAGAAAATTATCAGCTTTCCGTTTCTTAACTCGAGATTTTGACTCGTACTGAAATGAAGTAAAGTCAGATTCATATTTTTCGGAGCCCGGCCAACAATCTGTTGTGGGTGGCGATGGCTATTGTTGGGCAAAATCGCGTACCTATTGTTGGCGGCAATAGAAGCTTCGGCGGTCGTCAAGAATGGCCATCGACATACATCATTCCACGGTATACAATAGGTTTAGGTAGTAGTCTATTACGAAAACACGCCCGACAGTCTATTGTGGATGACGATGGCTATTGATGGATACAATTGCGTGTATATTGTTGGCGGCAATAGCCATCGATAGGCAAACGTTTTGGTCTTTTGTTCGAACAATATCTATCACGGTTGCTTCCCCAACATCTATTGTTCAGGACAATGGCCATCTATGGACAACCTTGTGACTCCATTGTTAGGGCAAAGGCATATTGTCTCCATTGCCGAAAATGTATTGTTCCCTGACAATACCTATCGATAGACAGCGTTGCCAGTCTATTGTCGTTAACAACATATATCGATAGACAGCGTTGCCAGTCCATTGTGGTTAGCAGTGTCTATCGATAGAGAGTGTTGCCGGTCTATTGTGGTTCACAATGCCTATCGTTAGCCAGCGTTGCCAGTCTATTGTCGTTAACAATATCCATTGACACACGCATTTTCGGGGCTACCGTAGCGGCAATGTTCTATTTCCTTTCTATTGTCCAGGGTATATGCACATCTTACCTCATCTATCTTATCCGTACAGAGTGTAACCGATTTGGAATCACTATTAATAACACAGAGTACTAACCAGTACTAGCCACAACACTACAGCCGACAATGCAACACACTTAACCCCCATGATGCCCACTGCTTTGTTGAGACACACAACGTTGCAGCCCTCCTTCACGCTATGCCATGCACCGACATTGCTGCTCATCACGATACACCATGCACTCATTCCATACTGGTGGTGATCACAAGATGAAAATATGACATTGCTGCGGAACGAAATAGTGCGTTGCTTAGTAAATCAGAGTGCATTGTAGGTGTGGAAACAGGCTGGTGATGGTGTCCATCGATAGACTTTGTCCACCACAATCGATTCTCAACGGTGTCCATCGATAGCAATTGCCGGCCACAATAGATTAGAAACGTATCTATCGACAGCCATTGCTGGTCACAATAGATTCAGAAACATATATATCGATAGCCATTACCGGTCACAATAGATCAAGAAATGCATCTATCGATAGCCATTGCCGGCCATCATAAATCAAGAAATGTGTTCATCGATAGCCACTGTGGACCGCAGTAGCTATCCGTCGATAGCCATTGTCGGTGACAATAGCTTTCAACCCAGGTACTTCAGCACACTCCTGCCTGAACCATATGTTGGGGACGTAACCTATCGATAGGCATTACCGACGACAATGGATCGAGGAACGTGCCAATCGATAGCCTTTGCCGATGACAATAGCCCCGTCCATTGCACCAAATTATATTGCTATTGCAGGGGCCATTGTCTATTGTCCAGGGTGTGGCCTACAACCAACAGCAGCTCAGGGGTTGGGCTTGGATGTCTTCACCCATATACCAGTATAGTACCTGGTACGCACGATGATGTTAGATTTACCAGGTATAGGACTGCTTGCTGTTCACAAGCTATATTCTTTGTAGCTCATCTATCGTCTATACGTACGTAGCTTACACCCAGCAAACATGTGTAGAGGAGCTATGATACCTGTGATGTATCATGGTGATACTCGTAGTTATTAATATTTAATAGCAGCTCACAGGGGGCACACATGTGGCACTCATTTATACCTGGTAGCTCTTGCGTACCAGGTATAACATGGATATTGATACTGACACTGATATTGATTGATCCACCTCTTCAGAGGAGAAAATTGATGCTAAAAAACGACGATTTCGGCAACGGGAATTGGGGGGTGGGGGCTATTAAGTATGGCGATTGGCGTGTGTACCAGCTCGTAGTTGATGTGTACGCCTAGACTCGATTGCCGATGGCCAGTCAATACACAACAGTCGATATTCGAGGGAAACTTAGTCATTGTCAGGTGACTTGTACGATAAGCTTCAATAGAAGAGAAGGAGAAGATGGTGTGGTGACCCCAAGCCACAGCAGTGTTGATTGCTTTGCGGTACATACGAATTGATGTCCGTCTTACAATGGTTGATGCAAGGAGTCGTACGGCACGCGGCACGGGGGGCGACATAATCCTATATACAAGTATGTATGGGCGCTCCTACTGCTCTCATGTACAGTACAGCAGTAGTAGTAGACCGCTGATATGTAACACCAACGTTGTGATTGCGCAGTGGTCGCCGACAGTTGAGAAACGTTATGGTCGAGAAAAAGAGGCTCAGATCGGCACGAACAAATAAGAAAATTGGGTTGAGAAACAGTGGGACCAACTCTAAATCCAATACCTGGTACACAATAGGGTTACCGTAGATCAAGGTCTGAAAAAAAAGACGTGTTGAGCTTGGACACCAAGTTGACGTTTCTGAACACGGGGCGCCCACTGCCCACATGACTGTTCTGGTCGCTACCTCGGAGTCCCAAGGGGTTTATAGTTGTGAACGTTACTCTTACCCTCTTACATATACAGTAGAGTTCTCGGCCTTAAGTCTAGGGATATACCTGCGGCACAAAAAACTTCGCGTTACGCTCTACGATATCCCGCAGCACAAACCCGAGCACCCGGCCTGGGCTGGACCTGTGCTGGCCGTACTGCACCACCTATACACAGAGAGTATACCGTAACTACAGCAGTCGCCTTTATGGCATGCTTGGTAGGTGGAAATCCCGTTGCTTTCAAACCTGTAATAATTTGTAGACAACTCTGAAACGTCGTACACACCTCGCGTAGAAGGCGCGATCAAACTATCGCACGAAGCTTGCATAGATGAGTTTTGAGTAATTTTTCGTTCTCACAGCTTCGTTTTATTTTACTTTTTCGTAGCAAACCAGACAAATTGTGTGCAGGGGATAACAGAAAATATCTGAACGTGGGGTAGAGAAAAGAAGAGAGAAAATAACGTTCTCTACTTGCGACAATATTTTGATAATTGAATGCTGCTGCTGTACAACTGCTGTGCTTTGTACCTGTATGCATCTCGTTCAGGACACGTGTGCAAGAATGTCCTGCTCTCTGGTTTCCAGGCCGGGGTTTCGACGAGAGAAAGGGCCGACGCCGTCGAGGAGGCAGTGTCGAGAACGACTCTCCTCGCCGACAAGTCTCATTGGGGAGTCATCCGAGTGAAGGGGGAGGATAGGCTGAGGTTTCTCCACAGTCAGGGGACGAACTCATTCGAGCGCGCCGATACTGGTGAGAGTGTTTCGTTTGGAGGTATTTTCTAGAATTATGCACCTTGAAGAGACATACCATGTACAGATCATCTACAGATCATATGCAGATCATCCCCGCTCAACATGATCTAGATAGTTCAGGGAAGATACATAGATCCCTGATCTGTATGATATAGCTCACGTTGCAGGGTGGCGGCCTTTAAACCTGCATGATCTAGGACCTGTTTCCCCTGGGTTGGATCTGTACTGCACAGATCCTGCACCGCACGTCATTGCGGCAGGTTAGGATGTAGAGGATCTAGATCGTCATCTGTGTAACACGTGGAAAGTTTTCAAGGGTGTGTTCAGCAGTGCCAGAAGAGGGGTACATACGTAACGCGCAAGATAACACACACCCATTGGACGATTTTGAAAGTTCTCGACTACGGGGAGGGAGGGCGTACTGAATACGACTGGCGATGCGTACGTCTATCTGTGCAACCTTTTCGATGACATACTTCCAAAGCCGCCATTTTCGTTGTGTGTGCCCCTCATGTTTTGGAGGAAACCGGCTCTGAAATTCGTCCCTGGGGGTGGGTGTGTTGTCTTGTTTTGTAGTATACGGTGTACTCCGGGGTACCCCGATAGAGACCTGGTTGTGTTTGGTCATACTCGGGTACATACCCGGGTATATACACCCATATACCAGGTAGTATATTTCTTGGGGGTAGTTCGGGTCAAGGTTTTTCCACAGTCAGGAGACCAATGGGGGTAGGTAGTTCGAGCGTGCCAACGCGGGTGATAGTGATTCACAAAATCGGACAGCATCCTACCCCATCTAGACCTCTCGGCGGGGGGGGGCGTAGTAATTATCTACAGCCCTAAACGCGAAAGGCATTCTGGAACGACCAGCAAAATAAAATCGGTACATACATCTATACGTTGCGGTACCCGGGTCCCAGACTTGATTGTGCAGATCATACCCGGGTATATACCCGGGTACAGCCGCGGTATGTCCCTCGACTGCCCTGGGGGGTAATTCGAGCCAAGGGGGGAAGATAGCCTGAGTTTTTTTTTCCCACAGCCAGGGGACCGAGTCGTTCGAGCGTGCCAGTAGTGGTGATCATGTGTGACACATCGGGGCAGGTCACGTCAGATCCCATCTACTGTAGATCTCATCTAGTACCGGGTGGGCTATTGTTGTAATCAGTAACCACCATAGACCCAAAAACAATGTACCCCCCTACTTTTTACACACCATGTTTGGTTCTGATTACTACACTCTGTCCCCCTGTCGTAGATATTTAGGATGTTTCGGGCCAGATGTAGCGCTGGTTTTATTGTACACCGAGTACATGGTATAGGGATAGGGGTAGATGGCATTTATGTAGTTGATGGATTGAGCTCGTTACTGCGGATTACTGAATTTCGCCTAAAAGAGGGACACGACATGCTCGCTCTGCACGATCTGCAATAGATAATAGACCATGTTTACCGAGTGAGATTTGTGTAGGTGTGATGCGGCTCTCGCGCACGTGTTTCCCGCCGTGGGTGGGACCTGCGGTATGGTATGGTATGGTATGGCATGGCATGGCATGGCATGGTACCGGTATTATACAGGTTGTGCACAACATAAAATGTCATAGTTTGAAAAAGGTTCTAAATGATCTACGTACAGCAGGTTATTTCGATTGTGATCCGATATTTCCCACCAATGGGATGTTTCGTTTCAGCGTGCCGATACGAGTGGATGATAGTAGGAATGGTTCGTTTTGTGGGCAAACTCCTTGGAATCAGTGCTGAGTGCTTTTTTTTCCGGTGAAAAAAAACGTATTCCAGGTATGTATGCGTTTTATATTTTTGATTTGAAACAAATCCCAAACAAAAAAATAGTGGAAGGGGCCAGGATGATCGTGTTTTGTTTCGAGCGGCGGGCTGTATACGCCTTCTTGGCCCAGCTACTGCAACATGATTGAAATGTATACTCGACTTTAAAAGCTAAAACACTAGTGTAACCCTATAACCCCGACCGCCTGGGAAATTTCTTGGACCTCCTTCGAAATCTCTTGGAACGCCTGGGAAATCTCTTGGAACGCCTGCGAATATATATCTTGGAACGCCTGAGAAATCTCTTGGAACGCTTGGGAAAATTCTTAGACCACCTGGGATATTTCTTGAGCAGCCTCGGAAATTTCTCGGAATGTAGATGTATTGAAGAGTTAGTGTGATTTATCAACCGTTTTGTCGAAAAGCTGGGGCAGGCGTAAGCACGACTGTTTGAGAGTGCCGAGAATGACTATATTTATTGTGATTCCTCCCGACTGCCCCCTCCTGAAGACTTGCGATTTTCCCAAATCCTAAATCCTCAAGTCGTTAGCTAGCGCTCGAGGGCAAGATGATATCCCCCCGCGATGCTCATCTCAATCCCGGCATGGTAGGGATGCATCGGTCTATGGTCTATGGTCATACGACTACGGCCGTGGATGGCATGAGTGCAACCCCTCTCTCTCCCCCCCGAGGCGTGGCATTTTGAGGGTCCACCATATCCGCAAAATGACCGCTGGCGACGTTACTACCGTATGCCTTGGTACTGGTTGCATTAATTGACGGGTATCTACAACCACACTGACTACTTGTACAGCAGTAGTGCCGGTCCCTCTATAGTGCCGGCGCCTCTGTATGCGCAATAGCAGGCAACAATACCGGCATTATGGCGGTCGCCAGCACTAACTACTCCGCACACTTGCCACACTGCTGGTTAATGCCATCTGTCTGTGGCAAGCGATTTCACAGACACCATCTGTAGCGGACAACCGGCACTATGTAGAGGGTCCACTACTCCTTGCACAGCCTTCGTAAACACGTGTTAGGTTACTGCATGTGTCTGCTGCGTACAGGCGGTGTAAAGGTTTGGCACCCGAAAAGGTAAGATTTCTCGCCCAAAAGTTTGGGTGGAAATCGCGAATGGACTCCTTTTTTTCCTACTGCCCAGACTATCCCACACTAATTCCGAGTAACCCCTCCAAAAAAACGCGGGTTAAGGCCGTGTGCAGTTCTACCAGGTGCGCATGACTAAAACTCTGAACGAAACCACACTCCTAACAAGGTCAAAATGGTCAAAATGATCAAAAACGAAAAAGAGGCCAGTGGGGTGAGATTTCCGGACGAAATTACAAAAGGCGATTGGTTTTAGTATATGCTTTTTAACTTGGTTTGAGTATATCCCAGGCGGCAAAACGGGAAGGGGATACGATTATTACGGGGGACCATAGTAAATAGGACCCAATATTGCTGGTAAAAATAGAGGAATACCTAGATTTTTTGTCCGTACCGTAGGTCCTATTTACTATGCTCCCCCGAAATAGTGTACAGTTTCTATGTAAACATATTGAAAAAAGGAGCCAGCGCCCACATGGTGGAGGTGCCTCTATTAGGAGTAGGAAATGTGCTCCGTCCCGAAAGCGATGCCTCGTCAATGGCCAAAATGACTCAAGGCAAGCAGCACCCCCCCCCCCCCCCCCCTGTCTGGACCTCCAAAATGGGGTGTTGGAGTGTCGGTTTTTTGTTTTCGTGCATCCCTCGTTTTATTACACGGGGGTTAAGGCCGGGGACCATTTTTTTTTTGTACGTACAAGTATAGATGTCTCTAGGAACTCGCGCGCAGCAGGATATTGTAACTGCTGTCAACCTGTATGCGTTGGTGCTAAATAAATTGTCGTTCCTTGTTTGTTTCTTTTGAGAGCGTTACGGCGCGACGGACGCTCCAGGCAACTAGCTCGAAAGCGCAGTCCCTGTTTCTCCACGCCGTCTACATCAGACTGTATTGCGGTGGTGTACTGTAGCGATTTCAAGACCACCCCGCGACAATGGAATAAATGTGGTATTTTCTCTTGATATGGTCTTATTTCATACTACTGAAAAAACATTCTCACATTTTGTCTACAAGCAGTTTGTTTCTCGTGGCAAGCCGATTTACCTGGTATTATCTCTACTGCGGCCTTAAGCCGGACGGTCTTGAAATCGGCGTGGCCTTGGACCACCGTATTATGTTTCGGTCGGAACAAAACTTGGCGATGAAACTCAAAATCACGAGAAATTACGAAGTACCTGGCCCAGCAGCCGCTGGCCAGCTACATGCGGCAACCCTGTCTGTTCGCGCGCTCGACCAGTCTGCCAGCACCGCCCTGTGCCGTACCCACTTCTTGGTACTCCCACGCACGCGCGATCAACCTAACAGTTCGCAAGTTGCTGCTAATGTAGTATCGAAGTGATATTGCCAGCCGAAGAATATAAACCAAACAAACGCCTAATTATCTCCACAAACAATATAAAACTGACAATTCTCGAACGATTCCCGATCTGTAAGAACCTTTTGAGCTAATGCTTCCCCTCTCTGATTGGACGACGGATGGGCCGTGTCATGCCGTGCCATCCGGTGGGAGCAGGTGCTGTGGTGTCGACGTGCTTCACCAACAACGTCGGGCGCGTGGTGGACTTCTGCGAGGGCGTGGTGCTGGAGGACGAGGTGTGGCTGCTGAGCTCACCGCACCGCTGGCAGAGCGTGCTGCAAACGATGGACAAGTTCATTTTCCCCATGGACAAGTGAGTGAGAGGGCGGCATACTCTTTGAGGTATAGGGCATGCCTTGCTTCCGAGGCGTAGACAGGGGGGGGGGGGGGGGGGGGGGGTCATACTATTAATACGTACCGGGTAGGGTGTTTACGAAGAACTTTTGTTGGAGCCAACTCTGGTTAGGTTTTCTTGAAGTCTGTTGTTCCCTACTAGGTCTATAGGTACCATGTATGAAAATGACCCTAACCCATGAAGCCTTCGTAAGATTTGAACCAACCCAATATTGGTGAGGTTGGAAGTGGCGTTTTGAACACCTTCTGCTGGTTATTCTTGGGTCGGGTCAACCCTTTTAGAAGTGCGGTCCCGTTTTGGGGGCAAGGTAGTCAGAATTTCAGTGCGTTGTCCCCAAAACCGGACTGCAGTTTGCCTTGAAAGGGGTTAATCTTACAGTAGGAAGGTTCCATGGGTTGGGGCTCATTTTTGTATACCGTGAAAAACAGACCACAAGAAAACCAACCAAATTGGTTCCAACCGAACTCTTCGCAAACAAAGACCCTGCTCAAACCATTGTTCGGTTGGTTTTCTGCTCGGATTGGCACTTCTCAAGCGAAGTCTAGCCTTAGCCCTGACACCGATCACCACTATACCATCACCCCCGTCGCCATACACGCATGTACTAAGGTATCACCACAGAACGGCAACGCATCGTATCGCTGTGGTGTTCTACCGAAAAAGAGGGCGTGCCTTGCTCTCGCTAGCATTCGTTGTCGTGTTCCACAATAATATGCAGGGCATTTCAAGGGTGTATACGAGAGAAAGAAACAAAACAAAACCCCACTTCTTTCTTTCGAGTCCCAGACGGGGGGGGGGGGGGGGGGGGGGGGGGGGGGGGGGGGGGGGGGGGGGGGGGGGGGGGGGGGGGGGTACTCATTTGTTGCTTGCCTTAGGGCGTGTCTTAACCCCCCCCAGGGAGCATGGGAAGGAACGGAACGGAACGAGGCTGTTCGTGGTCATTCGTTCCGTGCCTGTGTAAAAAAACGTGTTTGGGTCCATGCAGAATCCTGGGGTTCGCCAGCTGAATCAGTACGAACGGTATATTTTGAACATGCCAGAGCACATTGGTGTCCACATCCATCTTCGGTGGTGTCCATCTACATCAAATAAGATCCTATATGTTCCCGTTCGGTCGGGCCGTTCGGTCCTCCCAAACAAGAAAAAGGGGTGCAACACTTCTTCTTCCTCTTCCTAGATATACAGTTTTTCTCGGGCTGCACTTAATCTATTCGTTTCCCACAACCAATCAGCATCAATTCATGCAGCAAATAATATTCCATCCGGTTCGTTCCCATGCTCTCTGGGGGGGGTTAAGACACACCCTTAGTCATTTGACCATTGACCACGCATCCCTTTCGAGACGGAGGGGGGTGCTAAAATCAAGTAAAACAACTTTTTTTTTTTTAAATGTTTTTTTTATTTTCTGACCGAAAATCCCAACCCGCGTATTAATAGCTTTTTTCAATTCTGCTATGGTTGTAAGTGTGACCCCGTTTTCCCTTGTTTTTGTGTAACATTAGTCTCGCTAGGAACTCACGCTGGTGGGTTAATGGTTGTACCGTAGTAAGACGCGCCTTATTGTCGTAAACTGTCGAGATCGTGACGCTGTCCGACGTGTGTGAGTCGTTCGTTTCTTTTTCCGGACAGGGTGGTGTGCCAGGTATGTGTAGTCGAAACATCTCTCTAAATACGCTGTTGCCCCCCTCGCGTGACTACGCTCTCGTTCATTTGACACAGCAGCCACCCGTCTTGTGTCCGAATGTCGTGATCTCGTTCTCTCGGCACATTAACGCCTCGCTGTGCTGGACTGTGGTGGCTGATGTGGGCTGTTGTTTCCAGAAGAGATTTGCAGCCGTCCTGTTGCTGTCCGTCGCCTCTGCTTCGGATAACGAGTAAAAGACTGATGCAGTGGCGCCAGCTAACGGGGCTGCTGCCTTCTCGCGTGACGATGCTCTAGTTTCGCGTGCTTTCAGTCGGGTGAGGTTTTTAGTCAGATGAGGCTTTTTTCCGTGCGTTCATGACTGGACCACTGTGTCGAGCTCACGTTAACACCCAAATGGTCCTTACATCTACTGACTGAGTAGTACCTGCTAGTCGAAACCTTTCTCCAATCCCTGTGACCATGCTGTCGTTCGTTCGACACAGCAACAGTATACAACCTCATTTCTGTTGGAGTGCGTAGGGTTGTCTCCTGAAGACACTTGCAGCCGCCCCCTCTGCTTTGGGTGACGAGTTAAAGCCGGAACCAGCCTTGTGCTATAGTAGGGGTGTGTACTTCCAAATGTTTCTGAGATAATGATGCTCGCTTCAGGAGCTCTCTATTTTTATTTTTTATTTTTTTCTCTATCCCATTCACTATCTTCGCCCTACTCTCCCGCTCCCTCCAAGCTGTAACTCTAATCCGGGGTCACACATAGCGCCCCCCCCCCCCCCCCCCCACCCACGACTATTCGTGCCTTGATTTTCATCTCGGGAAGAATTCAGCATTTTCTTCCCTCGCCGACTCGCGTTTACTTTTTGGCTAAATTCACGCTATTAATAGGAGCTTTCTGGTTTCTCACCCAAAAAACTGACAAAACAAAGACGAACATCCCCATGGTTGATAGGAGGTTACACAACGATTACTACAAATACTGTAAAACGTTAGCCTGTCATAATGCCATTCCGACGATATTATGTATGCTGGTCCTCGGCGCCCTAGAGGAGTCCCGTCCCGTCAGTCAGCAATGTTTTGGCCACACGTGTCACCGAGATATGCTGCCTCTAACGTAGCACGGGTCGTCGGAACCTGTCTGCTCTACCCTCTCGCGCGACTCTGTTTTTCGTTCGCGTATTTCGCCGCCTTGCGCTATTCGCCGTGCGTTATTTGCAGGACGACTGTGTCGAGCATGTCAGATGAGATGGCACTGTTCTCCTTGGCGGGGCCCGGCGCAGTTGAATCCCTGGCCGAATTGCAGGGCGTCGCTTGCCCTCCGGCCGGCCGCTCTGTGGAATGGAATTTCGAGGGCGCGAAGGTGTGTCTAATTTTTACACTTGGAAGTAGACGATAGGAGATAGGCGACAGTTCATCGTGGTGCGTATTAATAGTTGATAGGTGGTGCCTGGGGGCCGATCGTCGATAGTGTGAACCTGGTAGTTCATATCTACTAGTAGTTATCTGGTCGAGGATAGTCGATGGTCGATGGTCGATGGCCGATACCGGTACAGTAGTTGATGTAAGTGGTCGATAGTCGATGCCCTGTTAGTTGATGGTCGATGGTTGTTGATTGTACTCAGAAACACGACATATAAGATCCATGATAGATTGGGGAGTTCCATGCTGGAAAGGGATTCCGGCAGTAGGGTATTGGGATATCGGGGTAATGTGTGCCTACCAATGCCACTCGTCAGGTGGAACTCTATACTGCGTATGAGGCGAGTCAACTCGACAGCGAGGATGTAATATAAGAGGAGTTCCGTTTCATGGCTGGAGTCAGCCACGCGTTCCCGTGCCAGCTGCGCCTATACCTTTAGAGATCAATCAATTGATTGATCTCTAAAGGTATAGGCGCAGCTGGCACGGGAACGCGTGGCTGACTCCAGACAGTAACACGGAACTCCTCTTATATTGTATCCGAGCTGTCGAGTGACAGCTCATGCATCGTATGCAGGTTATTATCCAACAGGTTGCGGGAATAAACCTCCCGTTTATCCCGCCGAATATCAGTCTAAATATCCCTGTCCTATAATCCCATATATTTCAAAATACACACACTCTGGTTTCCTGACGAAGCACATCATCCAAAAAGAATAGACATGCTGGAAGCAGATTCCCACCTCTCTAGGTTGGCCTGGGCTACGCTGGCCAATAGAAGATCACCAGCATTAACTAGTGTGTTGATTCAAGAGTTTGTTTTTTGAGTTACAGATTGGATTTTTGACTTTCTGAGTTTGATTCGAGTTGATATTAATATTGAGATGTATCAGTCCTGCGATGTCATATATTTTCATGTACAGAGCTGAGGGGAGTGTTGATCATGCACAGGAGCAGGGGGGATATTAGTATTGGGATATCGGGGTAATGTGTGCCCAGCAATGCCACTCGTCAGGTGTAACTCTATACTGCATATGAGGCGAGTCAACTCGATAGCGAGGATGTAGTATAAGAGGAGTTCCGTGTTACTGTCGGGAGTCAGCCACGCGTTCCCGTGCCAGCTGCGCCTATACCTTTAGAGATCAATCAACAATATTTGATGCCTGGTATCATGGCTGATAGTCGATAGCCGACAGATAATCTGTACAAAGAGTAGAACAGAATTGGGTAATTCCTTATTTTAGGAACCCCATCGATTAGAAGCTCTGGTATGCCGCTATTGGCCGAAACACCCTACCCCAACCGCAGCAGCACGGGTCAGTTGGCTTTCTCGCTTTCTCACTTCGCCACCCAACAAACAGGTGCTTACATTCTTACACTCGTCCAGCCAACTTATATATGCGTAGCCCTGGCGGCGATGATAGTAGATCCTGGTGGCCTCAAGTAATTTCGCCCCTCAGACAACTCGTGATCTACAGTAGAATATTTAGATCCTAAGCTGCCGTTATGAGATGGTTGTGCAAGATCTGTTCAGTACAGATCCAGCCCCGGAAACGTGTCCTATATCGCGATAATTGTGCGGCTCCCGCCCGACAACATGATGAGCTAAACTCACACAGATCATACAGATCAGGAATGTATCTACATCATCAGGTGAGAATGATGTGTATGATCTGTTTGTGCTCCGTAGATTATCTGCCTGAGGTATGAAAACCAGAGCAAAAACAGAGAGAGACTACGTACTACTACTGCGTTACTACTCTGTATAGCGGAAGTCGGGAGGGAACATGTACGATACGTTGGGAGCTATGGGTATGATTGACACACGACACGAACTTTGAAGGTGGAAGTGTGGTGAGCTTAAGCTTGATTTTTACCGATCACCCCGAGGATTACCGAAAAACAAAACGTCGGAGGGAAAAAAACCAAACCCCGCGCGTGGCCCACGTTTCCTACGCTCCAAGGTCACGACGATCCGCCACTCACGGCCGATGACTAGGCGAGCCGTTGTAGAAAGCAGCGGTGGCGGTGGCGTTGGCGCTGGCGCTGGCGCTGCACCCGAGGAGGGAGGGGGTGAGGTTCCACCATCAGCATCAGCATCAACATCAGCATCAGCACCAGCATCAGCATCAGCATCAGCATCAGCATCAGCATCAGCATCAGCATCAGCATCAGCATCAGCATCAGCACCAGCATCAGCATCAGCATCAGCATCATCATCAGCACTAGGGTCGGCAGACGCGTACTACTACACCCTGCTGGCGCCGATGCCGGTGTCGGCGAAGCTGTGGTCGGCGCTTTCGTCCCCGGCGTCGGTGGTCATCGCGGGGGAAGAAGACTGGCAGACTCTCAGGATAAAGCAAGGTGCGTGCGTTATACGCCCTCTCGTCTCGACTATTGGTACTACCAGGTATATTGGTTTTGCAGAAAAACGCTGGCCGTTTTTCTTCATCGAGTGTCATGCGATTTTTTTGTATTTTTTCGCCACGCCGAAAACTTGAATAAATCGAAAAAATCAAAAAAATCGAAAGGTACAAAAAAAAAAACGCGGTCGGTGTCGGCAAAGCTGTGGTCGCTCCGCAGAGAAACAGGAATGGCAAGACTCTCGGGACAAGGCGAGGTATGTATTATGCCGACGACTATTAACTATCAACCCTCGTCCAGACATCATAGGGAAATGTGGACTCATGAAAAGTGACTATGATAACAGCGACGGCCACTGAGTGTTCGTGGGATGATACAATGGTTGGTACCCAAGATGTAAATGGTTGAATGCAAGGAGTCGTACGTACGGCAACGGCAACGTGCGCTAACATGATCTTGCCCATACGAGTGAACGCTGACGCTGCTTGCAGACAGTTGAAAACACCGAAGTTGTCGTCGTTTCGGTCGCGCGTGGGGTTAAGGCAGTGTCCGGTAGTGCGGAGCTGAACCCCACGCGCGATAGAAATGAGCACGGCTGTTTCACGGGTTGCGTAAATCTCGCGGGTCGGGTCGAGTCGGGTCACCTGATCTGACGCCCGACCCGGCGCGTGAAATTTAAAGGGCTCCTGATCCGACCCGACCCGACCCGACCTGACCCGACCCGACCCGAACCGACCCGGCCCGACTCGACCTGTTCGTGAGATGTTGAAGATCTCCTGACCCGTGAACGGCCCTGAAAAGGGAGACGGCTACTGGGGAAGAGAAGGGAAGACACCCTGCGACTACGACTTGTCCCAAACGCTCTGGCCGTAAAGTAAAACCTCCTGATCTTATTCATACGAGTTGAGCTGGAAAGTAAAAAGTGTTTTGCATCTCGGACAGATCATTGACTCCCACTTCGTACTTCATATATTTCAAGGAATATCTATGATATGATCTGTATGCTCTAGCTCATGTTGCCGGGTGGGAGCTGAGCTGTGTAATCTGCATGACCTAGCACATGTTTCCTGGGTTGGATCTGCGGTTTACAGATAGATAGATCCGGCGCAATCTCTCACAACTGTAGCTGAGGAACTAGATGACCTAGATGACCTAGATGACCTAGATGACCTAGATGACCTAGATGGTGATCTGTGCGAGGCGTGAACGTGTTAGCTATGAAAAAAAAAAAATGAAGAAAAGGTCCGAAGCGTGTGACCGATAATCCTTTTGCACACGCCGGACAGATCATCTACCGATCATACATATCATTCCCGCTTAAGGATCTAGATAAATAGGTTCCTGATCTGATCTGTATGCATGATCTAGCTCATGTGGCCGGGTGGGACCCGTATGACCCGCATATGGTCTATAGCGCATGTCTCCTGGCATGTATCTATGCTAGATCGATCCCGCACATCCTTGCACAACGGCGGATGAGGTTCTACTGTAGATCATCTATCTGATCTATTGGGTATGAGGTTCTACTGTAGATCATCTATCTGATCTATTGGGTCTATCTGATCTACTGACCTATCTTTATGTCCCCACGTGTGAATCCTGATTCGCTCCTCGTCGGTACTCACTACACTTTTGACGCACTGCACCTGACCTCGCCTTGTAGGATTCCCGTTTCCGGGTAAGGAGCTAACCAAGGACTACAACCCTCTAGAGGCTGGCCTGTGGCACTCTGTGCACTTCGATAAGGTGAGGCCTCGTGTTTATCAGGCCCCGATCCTCGAAGAGATTTGTCTTTGCTGTTCTTACGTCTCAGAATTTATCGTCGTTTTTTTTGAAGCAAGGCTTGTTCTCATGAACAAGAAACGCTCGTTCTTATCTACAAGAACTACTCGCTTGCACTCATTTATAAGGAAACGCTCGTTCTTGTCAATAAAAAAAAAATATCGTTGTAGTCAAGCAGAACAGAAGAACACCCGGCCAACCACACGCACCCGGCGTCGGCCGAAGCAGGAAGCGAGAGAGGTCGACCGCGGAGCGGGGCTAGCTAGACGCGAAGCCTGATGGTGGTGGTGGTGGTGTGGTACCTCTTTTTCGCTTTTATTTTCACGGCAACAAGCAGCAGCAGCTGCAGCAGTGGCGAGCCGAGGGGAGGGATAGCACCAGCCATCGACGAGCCAATGCGGGAAGGGGGAGGATATGACTGCGGAGCGGGGCTAGGCACGAAGCCTGGTAGTAGTCGTGGTGGTGGTGGTGGTGATAGTGGTGATGGAGATTATGGTTGTCATGCCTTAAAATCTACGCCACGTACTCCTACATATGTATACACTAAAATGGCTTTTTGAGGTATCTGGTTCTTGGTTTGTGATGTTTCGCTTTCTTCATATGCGCGTCTTGCCTCTCCCGCTCCTGCAGGGGTGCTATATCGGGCAAGAGTCCATCTCCCGCGTGAACGCTTACAATGCCGTCAAGGCCGGCCTGTACGGGGTTGCGTTCGACGAGCCGGGGGTGCCGGAAGGAGCGGAGCTTGTTGTTGAGGAGACCGGCAAAAGGTACAGGAATAGGGCTGTCCGTTGGCTGACTCTTGAAGGTCGTTATTTTCGAAAGGAGTGTTTCGTCCCAAATGTCCTGATTTCCCTGAGGTCTTATTTCCTGGAAGAATATTTTACTTTTCTGATTTTCCTGTGATTTTTTCCCAAAAGACGAGTCACGCAAGCGTTCCTGACTTTGTTGCCCTCTTTGTTGAATATGCTGATTTAGGAGATGTTTCCTCTTTTTCCCTATTTTTCGTGCTAAATACCTGTTTTGTTTTCTTAGGAAATGCTTCCTATTTTTCTCTCTTTTTCTTACTATATACATGTTTTGTTTTCCATACCTGTTTTGTTTTTCGAGAATAAAAAAGGGAAAAATCAAGGGGAAAGTTATCCGATGATAACGAGCCTACAATAAGTCGCCGACTACTGTAGTTACTACGGTGGTTGGCTCAGTATTGCACTCAAGCAAGTTACCGTATACCACTCTGAACGTTAATATTAGCTCCGTTTGATATTAGTATCAGAGTCTAAGTATGGCTTATATTCCCGGTCAGCGTAGCAACACGCTTGGTAACACACACACCGTCGGACGAATTTTCGGACATAATTTTCTCCAAAAGCATGCCTTAAGGGGGGCGCACACAAAACGAAAATGCTGACCTTGGAAATGTCTCGTCGGTTATGTTTGTTTTCTCCCCGTTGTCAATAAAACCAACTTTTAATATTTTTCCGGACAGTGTGTTATCTTGTGTCTTGCAGTATACTGCGAAATACGATAATATTAATAGTTGCATGCTGTAGTTTTTGTTTCTTTTCTTCGTCTTTGTGTTTAGAGCTTGTGTCTGAGGAGGGTGTGCCAGACCGATCTTGACAATCCTGCCATAATTTGTCGCATAGCGAGCTAAAAGAGCTTATCAGGAAGCCTGAAACGCAGAACAGTACTGGAATGCGGAATATAGTCGCGCCCGAGCCCCTTTTTTTCCCAGTTTATCACCTAAGACACAGGGCCGCCCAAAGTGTGTGTCCCGAATTATTTATGTACAGCCCCCTTCCCCCCCATGTGTCACCCAATTCACGGTCCCGCCCGAAACCCTTTCCCCCCGATGTGTCACCTAAGCCGCTTTGCCGCCCCAAACGTTTGTACCGAAACCCCCTCCCCCGATTGACCACCTGGGCCACGGCGCCGCACGAATTGTTTGTCCCGCAGACATTTCCCCTTTTTGTTGCCACCTATAAGCCACAACGCTGCCTGAAATATTTTTTATTATCAAACCCCCTTCCCCCAAATTTCTTCACCTAAGCCATGGCACCGCCCGTTTTTTTTTGTCCCGAATAAGTCCCCTCTCACACTTTAGTCCCCCCTAAGCCACGGCACCGCCCGAAATTGTTTTTCCCCGGAGCACATTCTCCCCAATTTCATCACCTTAGCCACGGCGCCGCCATAATTGTTTAGTCCCCTAGCCCCTTCCCCCTAGTGTGGTCACCCGACCCACGCCTGCGCCAGAACTTGTGTTTCCCGTTTTAGCATACCTCCTCAGTGTCTCACCCCTGAGCCATGCCGCCGACCGAAAAAAGAGTCCCGAATCACACACCCTTCCCCCCAATTTTGTCACGGGCGCCGCCGAAAATGATTGTCACACACGCGAACGCGATTTCTGAATATACACGGCGCCGCAAGAATAAAAAATAGTGGCCCGTTTCGAGATGGATGGCTCAACCGACCGACCGTTGTCCAACGTACACAAGTCAACGACAATGTCCCAAGGTCCTGCTGCGTGTGTTTCGTTCCTAGCGACAGCTATACTATGTTCCCGAAGCCCCAGTTCCCCCGAAATGGTCACCTATGCAGCCACCGCAACCCGCCAGAAATTTGTCGCTTCTTTTGTCCTCGCTGACTTACCTTCCCGAATCCCGTTTTCCCTCTTATTGGTGACCTATAAGCCACGGCAAAACCGCCCCAAATGTTCACTTTTGTCCTCGTAGACCGACCTTCCCGACGCCCCTTTTCCCCCTAGTTGGTGACTCAAGCCACACGGCACACCGCCCGCACAGCAGTTGCGAACAAGCCTACCAACCCTACCAAAACCATCGTCCTCGTATCATACCTCGTTTTTGTCCTCGCTGACTGACTGACCTTCCCGAAGATTCATTCTCCCTCTTTTAATAGTTGGTCACCCATAAGCCACGGCACAACCCCACCCGAAATGATCACTCTTGTTCTCCCTGACCGACCGACCGACCGACCGACCGACCGACCGACCGACTTCCCTCGTGGGGCCGTCTATCGTTTTCAGGGCTGGGGTTGTAACGTCTGTCATGGACCCGGACGCCGGTGACAGCCCTTTCGGCTTGGCGTACATCAAAACACAAGCCGGCGGGGTTGGCTTGAAGGTTCGTGTTTTGCGGCAGGGGGCTATTACGGAGGACCATAGTAAATAGCACCTACGATTTACGCAAAAACCTGTATATTTCCCTATTTTTACTAGCAAAGTTTGGTCCCTCTTACTATGGTCCTCCGTAATAGAGCACATAGGCTATATATAGGGTTGGGGATAGACTTTGTTCCTCAGGGGATACTGTTGTAGAGTGTAGTCGGGGTTAGGATGACGGTTCTGGCGGGGTGGGGTTGGGTTGGGACTAGTGGTCGGGTTAAGGTGAGGGGCTAGCTAGTGTTATTAGTAGTGTTCGGGTTGAGATGGGGGTTAGTGTTAGGTTTGGGGCTAAGGTTGGGTTGGGGTGGGGTTTGGGGCTTGGGTTTTGGTTAAGAGTTAGGTTGCCCTCGGGTTGGGTTGTGGTGGGGCTAGTGTTGGTGGTGTTCGGGTTGGGGTGGTGGTTCTTGCCAGGGTTAGGGTTAGGGTTGGGGCGAGTGTTAAGTGCTCGGGTTGGAATGGGGGTTAGTGTTGAGGTTGGGTTGGGGTGGGGTTAGGGTGGGATTAGGGTTTGGGTTTGAATTGGGGCGGGATTAAAAGTTTGAGTTAAGGTTATGGTTGGGGTGAGGGTGGGGGTGGGTTGGGGTTAGCATTTGTATTCGGGTTAGGGTTAGGGTTGTTAGTATTAGGTTGGGGGTAGGGTTAGTGTCAAGGTTGGGCTAAATGTTGGGGTTTGGGTCAAGGTCGGGATGGGTTGGAGTGAGGTTGGGGTAGAGATAAATAGTGTTGGGGTAGAGGGTAGCGTTAGGGTTAGGGTTAGGGTTAGGGTTAGGGTTAGGGTTGGGTATGGTACCTTTTGTTTCGTGTGCTCTTGATGCCGGGCTGGTCGAGCTGCTCAAGGGTTCCTATCGTATTTATCATATCGTAGTACGCCGTTTTCTAGTTTGTGGGTTTTTCCTCTAGACGTTTAGTGTGTCGCCCTGACAGTTCGTGCGCAATTGAACGACCCAGCTGCGAGTACCGTTGCGTTCGTCCCCGTCCATCCGAATCGTGTTCAGATACCGTAGGTAAGGATTCCGTCCCGATTTTGTTACGATCGGTGAGTTTTTCGTCCGAATTTTGTTGTGATGCAAAGTTTCCCTCCGGAATTTGTTGGCTCTTCCACTGTGTGCTGTAAAAATCGCCCCACACCAATTCAGAGAGTTGTATCTCCCAAAAAACTGGGTGCCATTCAAAAGTGAGATCGATGGGGGTTGGACGAACTTCAGGCGTTTCGCCTCCACCTATTTATAGCTTCTGTAGAGTTAGGGTTGCCTTCCTACGGGCCTCGCGCAGGTGGTGACTCAGGAAGGCTCGCAACGAGGCACACGGTAGTCCATGTGCCGTACCCCGACGAGATCCGATGCCGAGAGCTCCATGCCCCCCCCCGGTGGAGGGTCCGACGAACTGTTAGGCGTTCGCTTCCTCCCAGGTATAGACCAACTTTTATTTTTTCTGGACACCAGGTCCCCTTCCTCTAGATAGAGGTGTGCCCTCCTTATACGCATTATCGAAAATGTACCACCCAAGGTCTGTCACTCCGTTCCGTGTATACTCGAGGTACCCACCCCACTTAGGGGGGGGGGGGTGATTCTCTCCACTCTCCACACCTCGGCCAAAAAAGAGAGAAACCTGCCCAGGGCGTCCGCCCCACAGTACCACAGTATGCAAAAACCACCTTCTCTCTCGACGCATCTTGGCCAGGTGATGACCAAGGACGGTTCGCGACGGGGTACCGTGGTCCAAGTGCCTTACCCCACGAGATCCGACGCGGAGAGCGCCATGCCGCCGGTGAAGAAGGAGGACAAAGGGGAAGAGGCGGCGGCGGCGTCGTTAGGCCTAGAGGAGGAGAAGGCCAAGGAGAAGGCTAGAAAGGTACCGGTGTTGACTGTTCTGTTGTGCGTTTTGTTAGTAGTACCAGGACTAGAATGCCCGCACGAGGAGATTTGGTCGAAAACAGACGAAGAATTCACAAATATATATGCAGTACAGCAGTAGTACTTCGAATACATATAGCAGGTAGTGAACGTTTTATATGAAACCGCTCGATCGGTTGAACTCACAGCTGACGTTTTTGGAAGATTTTTGTGCAGAAGGTGTGGAGGCAGCTGTGTTGTGCTGTGCTGTGCTGTGCTGTGCTGTGTTGCCTCGCATTGTGTGGGCCCATTCCGTCCCCAATCATCCAACCGTGATATCTTGATTTGGCCAAGAAAGCTTCGACAAAAACAGTCGATAGTCAGCACCAACTCCTCATGTACATCTTCTTTCCGACAATTTCCAAAAGTCGGACAGACAAATCAGATAGATCATCTAGTTCCTCGCCTCCTGCCGCTATGCTGTTTTCGGCAGGATCTGACTTATATGGCAGATCTAACCCAGGAAATATGTGCTACAGTAGATCATGCGGATGGCACGGCTCCCACCCGCCAACATGAGCTAGATCATACAGATCATACAAGAGAGAGGGAACTGATGATTTATCTTGCATGGAATATCTACTGTAGATGACGAATGATCTGTAGATGATCTATCGTGTGTGATCTGTCCAGGGTCTGGAATTATTCCGAGGCAGGCGGTTGAGGTCAGGGTTAGTGTCTTTTTAGTAAATTATAGTTGAACAGTTATTGTCGGCGGCATGCTCGGGCGTTGTAGCCCCTGGCTGTCAACATTTACACGAATTACGCAATTGGTGTCCGTGTTTGGGCGAGAATGTGTGCGGTGCCTCGGCATTTTTTTAGTATTGTTTTTCGTTTATACACCCCTGACGGAGTAGTGCTGCATGCATATATGATGTACAGCAGTATGTCCACCTGCTTGTGGTGGGGCGCCTGCGCTTGCGCGTCATACGTAGGACCCGATCCAGGCGGCGCTGACTCTATAACCCTAGCCCCCCGTGGAGGATTGTTGTTGAGCGTTGGCTATTTTCATTTTTGTTGTCTGTGTTCGGGCGAGGATGTCTTCCTCGTGTTGCATGTTGCCTCTGCTTGCGGCTGGGCGTTTGCGCCGTCGCAACTTATTCGCTGTTGTTCCATCCGCCGTCTGACAAAGTGCAGGTTATTCCAATGATCATTCACACCGTCCCACATACTAAAGGATTACACCTAGAAATCCAATGACTCCAAACATGGAATGTGCTACCGGTACGTATCAGTAAAACCTGAATGCTTGACCAAACTATTCCAATACTATTGCAGTCCCCCTTATAAATGACTCGGCTGAATCCTAACCAACGGTTCTGTTGCTAGCCTAGGCCCGGTCCAGGTGGCGATCCAGAAGGCGCTGAATACTACCGTTACCCTTCGCCGCTTTTCAGCGTGTTTGGCGTCGTTGGTAAAATTTTTGTCTGTCACAAATTGAAACAGAACCCCCCCCCCCATCCATCCTCCAGCCGCCGCCGTGACCCCCCTCCGCGTCGTCCCGTCTGGTCGTCGTCGCTCTTGTTTTTTTTCGTGGTTCATTCACTCTTTGCAGGCCGCGAAACTGGAAGCGATGCAGAAGAAGCTGGACGCGTTGAAGGCTCGACGGAAAACAGCCTCGTGATAAACGTACTCACTCGCTCACTCACTCACTCACTCACTCCCGATGCTGCAGGTCTACACTCTGTGTTCATCGGTGCTAGAGCTATGAATAAACATTTTTTACACTTACTGCTGTACGTATAACAGTCAGTAATGTTCACGACTTGACCCTAAGCTCCGACAAAATTGTTGATAATCCACACCGGGCCAGCGCAATGTTTTTTTTTTCCCGCGATATCACGCGTATATAGCGCAGCATGCGTCATTTGCGCTATACGTAGTTGGTGCTGGCGCTGCGCAACACGTTTCGCCGTAGGTCTCCGGCGCGTGTTGCTCTGAGCTGCGCTGCGTGCAACACGCGCCTCCCGACTAAAAGGAGCCCTCGTCCACACTATAAAATAGCTCATTACTACATGTTCGCTCGAGATTTTCCCCAGGTGATCGGGGTCAGGGTTGCAGGATACATTTATGTCAAATAGTTTGTTCCCTTAACCTATTAGTAGTTGTAGTATGTTTCCATAACCTGGATGTCGAAGCTGGGCGAGTTGTAATTACAGCCATCCCTCGTTCACGAACGATACTGTACTTGAATTGTAGTGCTATTGTAGCGACGGCGAGGCGTCCGTCTTAGTATTTACCTGGTATTCAACGCTTGGTAGACTTTGTGGTCGGAAATAGAAGACGCGTTTTCTATTTGACATCAGAGTCCAAACGGGAACAGTATTTTCCGCTGAGAGTGGTGGTGCTCTTATGTTCGTCCAACCGATGTAGCTAACTAGCTCTTATGTTGGTCCAACCGATGTAGCTAACTACCTCTCGCGCGCGGAAATACAAGAATCTTTTATGTTGATTTTAATGTATAAACTACCCTTATATTTCCGTCCAGAATGGTATTTAAATTAAAAGGACCCTTCACGGGCCATGGCCCGACCCGCGGGTAGGGTAAGGAGGTATTCAAAATATCAAGGTCGGGTCGGATCGGATCGGGTCGGGTCGGGTCGGTTCGGGTCGGATCGAACCAGGATGTTTTCACAACCTTCCGGGTCGGGCCAAGGTCTCACCCTGACCCGATCCGACCCGACCCTCGAGGTTTGGCCTGGCCCGTTAATAGCCATTGCTTTGGCGTATCGTTCACAGATATTCATCAGATCAGATCCCCGTTTCTTAATCTAGTTTGGGGGGAGGGAAACATACCCACCCCTGATTTATTGTGATCTGCTATGACTCAGCCAGCTCTTGAGCACGTGCTTGCCGGCTCTTGCATGTGCGCAAACATCCCATCATGTTGACTACTATCGGCAAGTTTAGGATCTTAGATCTAGATGGTCTACTTCTGTATAGACTGAGTGTACAGGAACTCGTCATCTGTCCGGTTTGTGTGCATTTTGTGCCATTCGCGGCACCTCACAGCCAAGCAAGGTAGCACCAGAGGTCGCGTCCTGGCAGGCGTTCTCTCCTTTCTGCAGTTAGTTTCTCAATGAATCCCTTTGGCACTAACCCCGTTGATGGCGACTAAAACAAACAAACAAAAAAAATGGTGCTATTAACCGTCTACTCTATATACGACCAGCGTGAGCGCGGAGCGGTAGGGTTATAGGGTCATGCTGCGTCCGTGCCGCACGACACCTTCCATTCAACCATTGTAACTCGGGACATCAGTTTGTGTTAGTTAATAGGCATAGGACCTATGGTCTACATAATAACCTATATATTTACCTATTTTTTCTAAGAATATTTTGGTCCTATTTACTATTAATATGGTCCCCCGTAATAATAGCTGCGCGACGTGGTAGAGAGGGATTTCATGCCCGCAGTTTTCTTCTTTTACAGCCATCCTGTATTTCCCAATGTTCAAAGCTCATTTTTTTCGAATTCAACATATTTCACATCTTATGTCCCTGACTGCAGTCGCATGACGGCATAATACTCCTCCCTTGAGATACCATACTGGTATATTGTTTATCGTTAGTACTAAACGCTGCTACTGTAGTCTGGAATCATTGTCTCGTGACCCAGAGCGCTTCACCTCCGCCTTGCCCCATGGGTAAAAGAGCCTGTGGGTGCCACAACCAGTGGGAAACACCGGGCCTCATACCTCGCCGCGTCCTGGCCGTCGCGTTCTGAGCATTGCCGACAATCATCCCCGACGTGATCCCGAGGCATGAAGCCAGCAGCAGTGCGTTTCAAACAAAAAAAAAACGCATCCTATCGGCCGATTCCAATAATTCCACCCATTACTGGCCAAATCCATGCCAAAGAAAGGCTGATGGGCTGTTTTTTTTCTTTAATGTTGGTACAGAAGAACGGGGATTATTCCAGTCGTAGCTCCAGCATGAGTCAGCGCCACACGGCGAGGATAGGGCCCCATCCCCGAATCATAAATCCTTCCAAATCATTCAACTCCAACAAGCCGGGGACCAAAATCAAAATCCCCCGTTCATTGCTTACTAGCTGGGGTTCGTGCAGCCAGCGCCACCCGGGGGGCGGAAGTGCCCATCCCGGATCATTTTTTTTTTCAAAACATGTACAATTCCAACAAACCGGGGACGAAAACGGTGATCTTCCGGATCGATACCGCCCCGTACGGTTTGAAAACCCTCGTACCATGTGTGGGAGATACTACAGCATGTCATTGAATAGTATGTTTACTATGATACCAGGTATAGCGCCTGAGCTGTCGATACCATACCGTAAACTGGCGTAGAATCACTGGTATACCGATTTACGGCGTCTTTCGAGGTAGACGAGTTCGGAGTTTCCACTACAGAAGACCCTATTAATAGTAAACTGCGGAATACACGCATATGGTATGGATCTCATTAAGCTTGTAGCAGTTATGTATCTGGTATGTTGCGCTCGGTGGATGCATAGCGCGTTGCTCGACATATCGCGATCAACAGTAGTAGGCGATAGGAGCGCACACAACCCCCCCAAAAAAACAATGGAAACGAAAAAAAAATGCGTCTGTCTCTGCACCAATCGAACCAGCCGGTTACGTTGTTTTCGCAGTCGACCTAGTAAGCAGTCATGAAAGTTCGACCACTCTGCGTCTGGCGTTAACTCTTTTGGGAGTGCAGTCCCGTTTGGGGGACAAGCTACTTGGACTTTGACTGCTTTGCGTCCAAAACGGGACTGCGGTTGGTTCTAAAGGGGTTCGTATTGTATTACGGAGGACCATAAATAGTACCAGGTAAATAGCACCTGCGGTACACACAAAAAACCTATATATTTCCCTTTTTTTACTAACAATATTTGGTTCCATTTACTATGTATGGTCCCCCGTAATATGTGTTTTTGGTGTTCGACTCGAGTTGGCTTTCGAATGTGTTTATTTACACTATTAATATCAGCGTCAACTGCACGCCGACTTGTTCATTCAGTCGCTATGCCTCTGTCCTTTGGAACTTTTTCCTTTTTTTTTCGTGGCGGTCGACGACAAACAAAAAGGCGAGAATGATACCTCCCATCAGATTTGTCGTCGATGCAACGGAGAACTGCAAACAACTATAGTGCTGTAGTGTATAGTACGAGGCCGGGTGGCCGAAGCGTGAAGCAGCCAGACTGGGTTCCAAATGAAACTACAATGAAATTGAAACAGGAGCATTGCCGCATGTGGTCTGTCACCTGCATACTACTGTCTCTGACGAAAGCGGTGCCATGCCGCCTCGATAATAGGCTGTTGGATTCCACTGGACGAAGGCCATGCATGGCGAAAATGTAGAGTGGGAAAAATGTGGATATACGACGAGTCACAACCTGTGAAAATGTATGTATGTGCACTTGATGGGGAAAGGCGCGATTGTCGAAAACTTTTTTTTCTACTGTACGTACCACGCACAAGATAACACACACAACACCTGCTCGGACGAATTTCAGAGCAGAGTTGGTTTCCTCCAAAACATGGGGGGCACACACAACGGAAATGGTGGCTTTGGAAATATTTCGTCGAGAAGGTTGCATAGATGGGATAGACGCATCGCTCGACGTACTCAGTACGCCCTCCCTCCCCCTTGTCGAGAAACCCACCTTCGAAAATCATCCATCCATGGGCTGTGTGCTATCTTGCGTGTGTAGCACGGTATCTCGTTACGTTTAAAAAGTGTCTTGACCACGTGTTTTTTTTTTGTTAACAAATAGTATCAACAATGGTTCAACTGACATGTTCATTCATGCGTGAATCTTTTTTTTTTTTTTCACCATCACTTTTTACTCTCCAGCTCAACTCGTAGGAGGTTTTGCCCTCGGCGATCTTCTGGACAAGCGGTGGTCACAGGTGTCGTCGCTTCTCCCCCCCGGTACGTGCCTACATTTTTATCGCGCATGGGGTTCAGCGTTCCCATTGCTCGTTGATTTCCATCGAATCAATGCATACAAATAATACAAGCGTATCAACTCGACCGGGAAGCGGGGGAGAGGAGAGAAGATACTAGATGAAGGGAAAAGGGGAGGAGGGGAAGGAAAAGGGAAAAGAGGGAGCCAGGGAGGGTCGGCCAATCGAAAGGAGCCTACGTAGGGGGGGAGAGTACATGCCATTCACGAGGAGGCGCGAGTGAACAACAGCAGTCAACTGTTTGCCGTAACGGCAATGTAGAGATAAAACAATTGTCCGTAATCACAAACCGTCTCTTTTGGGCTAGGACTCTCCGCAGATGCTCTTGCAGACTTGAAAACGATGTCATGGTATTGCACAAGCAGCCGTGAGGCAGAGTGTCCGGCTAGGGAGGGAAACGGCACACATCATCACACAGACGGCGCCAAACGAACTGAAACTTGGCGAGTGTGGGTGAGCTGATGAGCGACGGCCAACGGCTACACGTGGTGGCGTCGACGGCTTTGTTTCTGCACCTGAAGGAGGCTACTATTATTATAGACGCGAAAAAAAAAATACCAAGCGAGGTTGTGAATGTGAAGTAAATGCTCCAGACGCTTCTCATGACTCGGTGTCAGGCTGCAACTTTTGTAATTTGCGATCGGTATGGACAAATAAATATCAGAGCGCAAAAAAAAACGTCACGATGGTATAAATGGACGTCGACGGACCGCTGCACGAAAACAAAGCGCACCGGGCACACCTCCAACATGACTCACGCTTCCTTGTATAATTCTTGGCGCATTTGATTGCGGTAGAAATTGTCTCGAGAAGAGAACGTGATCTTCCGACTATTTTTCATGTTTACATGCCATCACCGCCTATAGTAAAAGTATACGTAAGGGCGGTGCTGTGATGGAACCGCGCCGCAACAACGCCCCCCCCGTCGTCTCTTGCAAGCGTGCATTGCTAAAAAAAAAAAAAGGTTTGCTCCATTTCGTCTCCTACCACCGCCGCCGCCGTTTCGCCCGAACAAACAACACGTGCTTCCAAATGCGGAGCCCCCCGTCCATTAAGGTAGCAGACAAAGGCACACTGCAGATACCCGAACGCTAAGTAATTGTTGGAGAGGGAACCTTTTAAGCAAAAACGAGGCAACGGCTGCTTCCACGGCCGACCAAGAGCCACGAAAAAAGGCGCAATCTTGGCGGTTATTAAACCCATTTTTTTAGAATTGCAAAACATCACCCACACTAATTCCAAGTAACTTGCGCCCAGAAACGTGTGTGCACTCCGAAAAAAGGGTGAAAAGGGGCACGTCAGAGGAACCGCGTGGTATGCCAGAAAAAAAACGGAGTGTCCTGACGTACAGATAAGCGAGGAACAGAGAAATGCACAACACAACCTTCACAACCCTGGGTGTGTGTTCCGAGCAGTCTCTACCGCATAGCTCCTGGCCTCTAAATCATTGTGATGCGCCCCAAACCAGAACACCGGAGTGCTCCCGAAAAAAGCGCGTGGGATCGGGGTACAAACAACGCCTTTCCCCCCCCCCCCCCCCCCCCCCCCCCCCCCCCCCCCCCCCCCCCCCCCCCCCCCCCCCTCGAAAGAAGCGTGTACTGAATTTCGACCCATCACAAGAAGCTTCTTCCGACTTTCAAGCGGTCGAAAAAGGAGCTTCCTCCAAGTCTCTCCGGTTCAAAAGAAGCTGCTTGCGACTACGTAATATTTTATTCAGACTAAAGGAATATTGATACATATTCCATACTCTTAGTCCACCCGCGGGGGCGCCATGACGACGATGAACGCGGCCACGGCGAGGCAGCCGCCGATGGGTCCGATCAATCCACCGAAAGAGTTCGCGTTCAGCGAGACAAGCAGCGGGTTGTTCGCAACTTCCAGCACTTGGTTGTGCGCCTCCGCGGGCACCATCGGCAGAATGTCCGCGATCTGCTCCAGGCCCATGTTCATCGCCGCCTTGGGTGCCACGGTTGAGGTCGCGCGCACCGCCGGGGCAACGAAGGATCCAGACTTGACTGTTTTCGTGAGAGACATCACGAAGATCACGGCACGGCCCGGCGCACATGTGAAGGACAGGGGAAAGGGGGAAAAGGAACGGGAGGGGCGGGGTCAACCACAGTGCTCTCTAATGGAAGGACGTTTTTTTTTTTTTCTTCCACGCCGAAAAACTCCCGGCACCTCGGGCAAACAATGATCTGCACACAGCACTATTTTAGATATTTTCCTACAGTACGTATTAATAGTAGCATATCAGCTGTCGTTGTGAGAGGTGCAGGATCTGTCTATTACGGGGGGCTTAATAGTAAATAGGACCAAATATTGTTCGTAAAAATTGGTGAATGTATAGGATTTTGTGTGTACCGTAGGTTCTATTTACTGCGGTCCCCCGTATTAGTACACAGATCTAATCCAGGGGACGTGTACTAGATATAGGTCATACAGACGGTACCGCTCCCACCCGACAACATGACGTAAGACCCTACTAACTGTACACATGAGGGCTCTTATCTGTCATGAAATATATAGATCATGAACTGTGGGAATCGACGATCTGTCTCGAGGTGTGGAAACTTAGTAGCGGGGTGGGCTAGCATTTCACCATCCTACTCTACAAATAAACCGTTTGTATATACCCGGAATGTATTTGCTTGCAGTTCAGGGAATAGCGACGCAACATTGGAGTCCCCCCCCCACCAAAAGGTGGGAGATAAATTCGTCCGGCCATGACATGGAATAACCATGACCATCTCAGAAGCACCTTGGAGACAAACGTCGTCTCGCCGAACACCAGGCTCCTCGCTATCCGGGTAATGGCCACAGCAGTACGGACTAGTGTGTCGACGTACCGACAACAAATATCAACAAGCCAGAAGAGAGCGCGGATAACACGCTCCAGGGCATGGGCCGAATTATCCATTTACAGCAATCAGCGTGCATTTACGGCGAAGATACATGCGATACGAGGAACAGCACTGCTACCGCAGAGAGCTTTCGTTTCGCACAGAGGCGCGATCGTTTCAGAGTCCTCGATTCTTCCATAACGGCAAGGTTGTCAATGCCTATGACAGGGTGTTTTTGGAAACAGACCCGGTCCCAAGGCTTTCCGAAGATACCTGCTTCGACATTTGCACCTCCTCCACGTCGTCGAAAACACGAGCGCCGCATATATATCTCACACCAGCTGTGTGCGAACCCAGAGCGCCGAACAGTATAGAGTTCTCAAAAACAGGCGCCCGGCGCAATACAACACGAAATACGCCCTCAAGACATCCCCGTAGAGGTAGGTCTATGGCATTTAAAACCATCCCATCATATACATTGCTTCGTTGGTGTTTCCATCGAGAAATAATCGTCCTATAACCCTAACTCTAACCCTTTAGCCCGTCACTCACCCTTTTACAACCGCAGTCCCGTTTTAGGCATGAAACACTTGGAATTAGTACAGGATTTAGATACGCGTACACCGCAGTACTACTACTAAAAGGGTTACTTACAGCACCCACGTTGTCGGGTATACACAAACTACTTGGAATTAGTGTAGGATATATTTTGCAGTTACTTTTGTGTATACCAGGTAGGCAAAAAAATACCACCGCCCTCGGCTGGTGAGGAGGCTAATAATAGCTGATATATACTGTACCGGAATAGCCGGTAAACATGCCGGTAAACTAAGGTACGAAAAAAGGAGAAATCATGTTTGACGCGATTCACACGTCAATCAAATCGTACCTCCGGCACCAGAGAATCGATCGTGATTCACTGCCCTATAGATAGTGCAGCACTGGTGTACCCATTCCAACCATCCGGCTTGATCAAGGCCATGAGAGATAAGACCACGAAAATCGGCTTTTGTCACGAGAAAAAACTACTCGTCAAAAGCACGGCGTCACGTTTTTGCAGTGTAGTGCCGGCGTCCCCGGTGGCTTGGTAGGTGGTCCGCGTGCCTATCAAGATCAATTTCGTGGGTTCAAATCTCACCGAGTGCATGCTCGTAGGGACTTTTTCTTGCATAAAAAATTGATAAGCGGAAAGCGCGAGAGCGTGAGTTAGCTACATTCGATGAAAATCGACGAGCAGTGGGAATGCTGAACCCTGTGCGCGACAAAAAATAAAGGCACGTACCGGGGGGGAGAAGGGACGACACCTGTGACCACGGCTTGTCCAGAAGATCGTCGAGGGTAAAACCTCCTACGAGTTGGGCTGGGAAGTAAAAGTGATGATGAAAAAAAAAAAAAAAAAAAAAAAAAAAAAGTGTAAAAAGCGAAGACCTCGTGCTTCCAAGGGCTAGCGGTACGTACTTCGTCTGTGTTCTTTTATTTTCTTCTCTTTCCTGTTTTTCTTCTTCCTACTTCGTAGCTTTTTCGCTTTTTATAGTGATTGCCTATTAACATTTTGAACGCGCGTGCATAATCTCCCCCAGTTGATGGACGTGGATGGTGTTTTTTTTTTGTGTTTGCTTCCTTGGGGTCGCTATGCGAGTATGCAAATTTGTGTATTCGCTTGCGTACTCTAGTTCATTCTCTGGCACGTCATGCTTCCCTGCGGTTCTCTTTCTCCCTTGATTGATCCTTTTTTTTTACTTTTTTCCCGATTGGGGTGTACGACATGCTTCATTCTCGCATGATGTGCATCGTACTGCTTTGTATGTAGTACTTTTTCAGCTGGATTTTTCCTCAAGTATTCTCCCTCTCCAGAGTTTCTTTGGAGCCTGTCCTACCGTCCTGTTACCGCCGACTAAACTTTGGCGATGAGCTAACGTGAGAACAACAACAACAACAACAACCACAACAACTGAACAACAGACAAGACCAAGCTTTTGCGTTTGTCGCAGGGATGTCTTGCTCCTTTAATGGTATTAATGGCACACCACTGCTCTATAGTAGTTTACCTTTTGGGGGTCAACCTACACCCGTGTGTTGCAAATCACTTTGTATGCACGCGAGTATTTATAAAAACCCTTGACGTTCTCCTGCCGGTCACTACTCATCAATTTAACACACCGAACCCGTCCTCATCGATCCGCCGAACCATAAAAAAGCAATGTAATACGCCGTCGTTGTCGGCGATAAAAAAATCAAAAAAAGTTGGGGAGTAGACTTCAGTGTTTTTTTTTTTTCGCTCGAGGTAAGTGTGACGAACGCAGCAGAAAAAAAAGGTTTGACAACGAGTACGTAAAGTATTGCAATCAGCAGACTATATTCCATACTATACCTGGTACTGCACTGGTGGTGTCTAGCACCGTTCAAAACTCTCCAAGTAGGAGAAATGAGGGCCTCGTGGGTGATCTAATCGTGAAGGAGCGCTCAAACTTGAAAGTCGGGTAGTCCTGAATAACCTCCCCCACATACACTGTGAAACAGACCGCCGCCACGGCCTTTAAGCCGGCTTGCGCGAAAGGCAGGCGACAAACTAACTGTTTCTGACAAAACACTGGACCGGTCCTCAGGCGGTTAGCCTACCAGGTTTAAATATTTGTCATTTGACGTACATGTCCAGGACAGGCTGTTTTTTTGGCGGCACATTAATCTACGGCATTAGGGCGTTGGCGACGTTCCACTACTGGTATATTTCAAACCAATAAAACTGAGGAGCTCGTTGGTTAAACAGCTCGTGAATCCGAAAGGCTCCAGTCAGTCAGAAGTTGTTTTGTTTGCTAAACCGATCAATCCAAGAATAATTACGTTAAACGCGTCATTCTGGTAACTTCAGTTCCGTTAGACTTCACTCAATGATTGAGGACCGTCCACATCTCCTGTGGGTTGGGATTGCCTCATGTATACCTGGTATGGTATAAACGTAGACAACAGACTACAGCAAACGCAACCCAGTTGTTTCCGACCAAATCCTTCGCAAATACCTGGTACTTCAACGAAAAAAAGTCGACAAAAGTTGCTGTTTGGAGAATAGCAGAAGCACGAGCACATGCCTCTCCCACCTCAACACCACTACCTGGTACTCGTACTATTAATACTAATAGTAATAGTAACTTCGGTTCCACCGCGATGGGCAAGCAGGCGTGCCAAAAATAGAAACCTGGAAACAAACCCCACAGACCACAGCACGTAGCACGAGTACTCCCGGCAGTTGCTGGTCAAGTGTAGCCTTGTAGGATATACAGACATGTATACATCCCAGGCTCAAGAATATAGTACATACCAAAGAAACCCCAAGTGTTGAAAAAGGTAATAAGAAAATATAAAACGAGTGCTGTGAAAGCAAGGCTGGGATTTAACAGGCAATCAATAAATTCGAAATACATAGGGTTGGTTGGGAACCCCAGTCAGTAAAGATGTACTGGCTGCGCCAGATGCCAGTACACTGACTGCACCCGAGCAGTGCACTATTCCGGCGATGCTGAAACCGGTCATGGTGACGCGGCGACCCCTGCCGATCCCACCCCCCCCCCCGCCGCTGGAGGCGCCCTGAGACCCAAGTTAACGTCATCTGGTTCAACAATTTTTAGTTCATTATTTTTTGGTTTGTGAGAGTTGAACTCCCGCCAAATTTGCCGACTACGAGAAAGTTTGAAGTTCGCGAAATTGAGACGTACTGCACGTACGCACACGAGTTCCTTGTAGTCTGGCCACAAAACGAAGCAACTCAACCTCCAAGCCAGCAATGACGTCCATCTGCCGCTCTCCAATTTCTCAGCGGTCTGAAGTCGGGAGGGAGGTTAGTGAGGCGCTGTAGGCGATACAGATGGTGGAGGTGGTGGTGGATCGGGTGCGCGAACGCTTGTGGGCGCAGAGCTCAAGAAAGGCAACCCGGATTGGGGCTGTCCCACAAAGGGTTGTGTTGGGTGCATTTCGGCCAAGACCACGAAGAACATCACGGTGTCTGTGCGTGACACCCATCATAACGACAACCCTGAGACGTGCCAAGGACTCGTCAACCTGGGGACAACCGCCACTGAGCTAGAGGTAGGTTTAAAGCTCAGTGGCGCTTGTCTCCACGTTGAAGAATCTTTGGTACGTCTCAGGGTCGTAATTGCGCCGTGTGTTCTTCCTGGTCTTCGACAAACTGCACCCAGCACAACCCTTTGTGGGACAGCCTAATTCCAGGTTGCCTTGCATGAGCTCTGCGCCCGCGAGTGTTCACGCACCCGACACACCACCACCTCCACCACCACCACCTGTATCGCTCACAGCGCCTCAGTAACCCCCCTCCCGACTTCAGACCGCTGGGAAGGAGAAGAGCGGTAGATGGACGTCATTGCTGGCTCGGAGCTTGCTCCGTACGAAGGTTTAAAACAGGAGAAACCATACAGTAGTAAATAGGACCAAATATTGTGGGCAAAAATAGGGAAATATAAGGTTTTTGTGTGTATAGTAGGTCCGATTACTATGGTCCTCCGTAAAAGCCGACATAGTGAGTGGTTGCGCTCACGGTCTTCCTCCCCTCTCCTCTCTTATGTTTTGCGAGTCTTGCTTGGTGCTTGGTGCGGCGCATGATGACGGGTTTATGTCATATTGTGAGGCGGTATATGGAAACGTGACAACCCTTGCAGCTCCCTCAGTTCGTGTACCAGATCTACCTGCCAGTGGTGGAGTGGTGTTCCGTGGGCCCTGCCTTCCCTTCTACGAGCAAAGGTATACTATTACTGGGGACCATAGTAAATAGAACTTACGGTACACACAAAAAACTTATATATTTCTCTACTTTTACCACTAACATTTGGTCCTATTTACAATAGCTCCCCGTGATATACCAGGTAATAAACATGAACTGGAGGTACACTAAAGGTGCACTGAGTTACGTAGACGAAGTATACTTCGAGTACCTACGTTGTGTAGTTATGAGAGACCAAAACTACTATTGATACTAATATTTAATATTGATATTAATACTTCTGGTGTAGACTAAAGGATAAACACACAAATACAGCAAACGTACCTCCGATCTTATATACCGGTACTGGCGATTCACTCGTTCTCTCTGGCCAAACGTGGTCTGTCTGTCTGTCGTACCTATATTTTAAGACTAGTGTGTGACCCTCGCGGGCGCTCCGATTACGGCCGTTTCGGCCTCGAATCCCGCCGTGGGTACATGGGCATAGATGGGTGCAGACAAGGGGAACCGGCCGTCTCGCGCCTCGGCGCCGGCCCTCGTGACGTTTGATAGTACACATGTTTGAGAAATCACGAAGCTCGTCGGCTCTGGCCATGATGATGTACATGGTTCCTGTAATGTACCCGGTACCAGTACCTGTTTAGCTCAGAAATCAGAAGTTGTACATAACTGGTATTAATACGTGTTTTCGAATGTACCAGAGTGCGTGGAACACGAGACGCTATTAATAGTCAACAAACACGGGAGCGCAGCACACGCACCACAACAGCAGTAGTCAATGGCGGCGATGGCATTGACGACGAGGCGTTGCCCGACCTGGTGGGGAACTATCTTCGCATCATACACTCAAATCACCAAGTACCCGACCACACGAGTGCAATTGTACCTTGTAAAGGTACCTGGTATATACAGCAGTGCTTGTATTGCTAAGCAGTGTTCGTTGTGTGTATTAATAGCACCCTTATTATTAATACGAAGCAGGTGCTGTATCTGGTACAGAATACACACACGCCAAGAGGGCATCATCTAACGTGATTTCAGGAACAAGAGGCGAGCTTTGCGAGCGATCGACTCCGGCCTACCCACCTTCATGCCGCGAGGTACTCAAAAGGGTTTCGCTGCAATCATGCATCGTATCCAAACAGCCTCATGGCAGTATTAATACACCATACATTCATCATTATGTGGTGCGCGTAAGAGCGGGCTTAAGGCTGAAGCTCGGAAGATTGTTCACGTACTGCTGTGGTATCAGTCCGAAAATGTAAGGACCGTTTGCGAATAAATATGGACATTAAACGCGGCGTACATTTTCGGACAGAGTCGTCAAGTAAATAATATTAATGGCACGAGTACTGCTGAGTTACGCCGTACGACGAAAAGCTACGTACGAACGAACGACACCAGTCTGAAGCAGCAATTGCGATCAAGCGCGCCTCTTCTCCGAAAAAAGCGTTCATGTTTTTCACGGAAGAGACAAGCCTATCACGAAAAGCGGTGCCTACCTAATGCACAACCGCGGGACTTTTGAGGAACAAGGTTCTACGCTGTTCCAGTGCACGGGTTTGGGCACACTGCAGTGCCTCCAAGCGAAAACGAGCATGTTCCGCGCGTACGCGGCAATGCTTCGTGCATGTAGAATGACAAAGCACTGGCCACACACACACGTGTCCTCGATCCTGTGCGTCTTCATCCTAGCCGTCATAAGAACCCTCGCGAGAGAACCATCCTATGCAGCGGAGATAGCGTACAACTTACGGAAAACTAAAGCCCACAGGGATCCACAATCCATCTCTCACTCTCTCGTGCCGATGCAAGAGGCACGCAGGTTTTGCCGGCGAGCCGAGCATGCATGAACCAACGACGCAGAGACGAGGAGGGTTTTGGGCACAAAATCCTGATCAAATCATTCCACGAACTCACCGACAGCGGAGGGTGCGATGAAGGCGCTAGCGCACATCGCGCACAGGGCAAGGATTACGGCCGTGAACTTCATGGTAGGGTATGTGGTGGGAGAAACTGAGAAGGTTGCTGGGAAGGTTGCTGGTAGAGTTTGTTGAAGCCGAGAAAGCAAGATAATCAGTAGGTACGAGACAGCGGACGGCGCCTTTTGGCTTCTTCTGTAGGGGACGCAATCAAATCATCCCCTGATTGAGGTCTGTATCCGGACCACTTTAGGACCTGCGCACTGCTTGATTTGTTTGTGTGTCGTTGTTGTTTCACGTTTCAGGTTTATTTCGTGTACACTGCTGCTGCTGTATCAACCTTTCTTTCTCTTTAGGTATGCAAGCAGGCCTGCGACCACAGCACAAAACCGACAACAAGAATCATAGGCCAAATACTGTGAAACATGTGACCACTCACAAGTCGTCAGGAGGCAACGCAGTACACAACAACTTTGGGGGCACTGCGGGCCATGTGGGGGTATATCCGTGCGCAATATTTACGATCGGCGGGTACGACGAGCATACCTCCGGTGTTTCTTCGACCACAATCTTTCATCGTTGGTGATTTCTTCTCCGAACGTTTCACTTTTTTCAACGTTATTATTTGTACGATGCAAATAGATGAGATGGTATTGTTACGCGCCACGTAACACATACCTGTCGACGCTGGGTAAAAGCGACTTGGCAGCGTTGGGCCACACCTACCGTCGTCATTGGCCTGTCGTTGTGTCCATAAGCATATCAATTTATTTAGTGCACGTACAGCAAGCAGTGCTTGCCAGTGTTGCCACCTCGTAGTGAATTATTACATGTGCGATAAATATTTCTGTGTCCCTTTGCCATCGCCGGCGTCCCCGGTGGCTTGGTAGTAGGTGGTCCGCGTGCCTATCAAGATCAATTTCGTGGGTTCAAATCTCACCGAGTGCATGCTCGTAGGGACTTTTTCTTGCATAAAAATTGATACGCGGAAAGCGCGAGAGAGCGTGAGTTAGCTACATTCGATGAAAATCGACGAGCAGTGGGAATGCTGAACCCTATGCGCGACAAAAAATAAAGGCACGTACCGGGGGGGAGAAGGGACGACACCTGTGACCACGGTTTGTCCAGAAGATCGTCGAGGGTAAAACCTCCTACGAGTGGGCTGGAAAGTAAAAGTGATGATGAAAATAAATAAATAAATAAATAAATAAATAAACCTTCGCGGTGGTGGAACAGCCCCTCCGCCAGTAGGGCGGGCGCCAAGACGATGTAGACATAGCACTGGAACGGGACAGGTGTCGCTATATTCACACTTGCCGGAAGATAGCTACACTGATGCGAAGCTGAAGGAGCACGATGTCGTCGCGAATATGGAAGCGGTAAAGAACAACGTTGTCCCCAGTTTGAGCAACTACAAGGCCGGCCACCTCGAGGCGTCCTGTTAAAACAGCAAATGAAACCCAGCCCGTTTTCGTGTTTAAAGTTTCGGGTGCTCGAGTGAGGGCCAGTACAGTTTCGGCATTTTTTTTGCGGTATTTGGGCTAAATGACACGTCCTTCCTACGTTCGACGTCTCACGGGTGGTGACGACCACGTAAACACCAGGGAAGAACCGCTAAGGGCTGTTTGCGCGAAAGGTGTACCCATCAAGACCAACTGCCGCGCTTTCGTCGGTAGTGGAGGCCCCGCAAGTACCGCTCGTGGCAAAGGCTTTGGTTGAATCGCCGATGACCTTCAGTTTGAGCAGACAGAACATCAAGCTGCTCGAGACCAGGGGGGGGGCAGCGGGTGGCTGAGCTGTCGTCAATGCCATCCAGATTTTCGCGCGTTTGCCAGGGGGTACCTATGAGACGGCAGCGGGGGCGTAGAAAGACCACATCATAATCACTTTTGGCAGCAGCACGAAGGTGAAAGGTGCTGTGCACCCGACGAGCTTTCCCGGGACTTTCAAGCATCCGAAAGAGACGAACGCAAATTGGAAATTCAGTGGGGAGTGCCAGTTGTATGCGCCCGAGACGAAATGTGTCAGGCGGACTGCAATTCTGGCCCACGATGATGGCACACGTGGAGTGCCGCCGGCCCGAATAATTAATACTGTTCAGATTAAAAACATTGTGTTGTATGATGCGTGCAGCATGTGCACAGTCTCCATATGCTTCAGGGATAGATTCTGCCACCACTTGTAGGCGACGTTTGAATTCCGTTGATGTTACGAGGATGGTTATATTCTTGTGTTGAGCATTTTCTGTTGATCAACGTATAGTTCATGCGTGTCTTGATTATTCCGTAAGAAATGTCGCATGCTGTCCTTGCAAACTACATCCGACACTTACCGCCGGTGCACAGCTTTTGAGAGCGGAATGCGTTTGAGATATCTGCGAAGAACTTATTGGGTTTACCTGGTATATGTTTCGGGGGGCTGTAGGAGCAGTGAGCGACGAAGACTGCTTCTGCGTGCTGCCCCCAACGAAGACTCACGAGCGTAATGAAATACGTGTTGTTTGAGAAACTACTCGGTTTAGGTGCAAGAGAAGATACGATGCGCACACCTGTAAACCCGGTGATGACTTCCCATGGGCACGTTCTTCCACCTGCACGTTGTTAATAATTATTGACTTCACCCGGCCGGGCTAGCTGCTTGCTCACGGTAAGTAAGTGCTCGTGGAATTATCATAGGCAAACTGAACCTGTCGCTGCAGAAAAACATCGTCTGACCTATTGAAAATGTCCAGAGGAAAGGCGAGAAGAAATAAGTGTATCTATGTAGAGAACATCATGGAAAACGTAGCCAGCATCTGTGTTGTGGACAAGTATAAATAGACCCAAAAGCTGTAGTACTCGTATTGTTGGCCAGTGCCAATAGATAGATGAAGAAAGCGAGTTTGTTTATTACATGCCGTAGGTCGTGCGCGTTCACAAAAAACGAAGTCAAATTACAATTAAATTGAAATATTGCCGCTCCCCAGACATCACCAAGACCATAGCAGCACTCCGACACTGACCAACTTGAGACAACTTGTGCAGCGAAACAACTTCCACGCGTTAGCCCACAATCGTCCGCTTCTGTAGATGTCGAGTGTGTGGAAATCGGTCACGTACAGCTCTCGCAATCAGTATTACGAAAACACAACTTTTTTAGTTACAGACAGACGAAGCCTGTACCCACCGCTATACGAAATACTTTTTTTCGCCTATCGGCAAAATAAGTCTTTTGGTCGCTTTGCTCCCTAGTTTTTGGCGCTCGGCGCCAATTTAATTTAATTGCCGGCTCCAGGTAAGACCATGGGCGTGCGGCCGGATTCCCACTTCATGATCATGGATTCATTGATAGATATAAGAAGGATAAGATATTTCGGGAGATAGGTCCCTGATCTGTACTGACTGGCATGATCTACTGTTATTGCACTCCAGAGTTATTGGAGCCTGTTCGGCGGGCACAGACTGTGTATTGAGCTGGCGGAGGACCTTCCAAGGCCACGGTTAGGGGGAAGACGGTCTGCGGTAGCAGGAGCCTTGCAGTTCGCAGAAATCTTGGAGGAGGACGGCCCCCGGCTGGAGCCGGCCAGTTCCGTCACGACTGGTTCCCACAATACCTGGGAAGAGATGGTGAGGACCCATGGGGGAAGTCCAACCTCTTCGTTTCTGTTGTGCACCCTGTTCAGCGATGCTCTCGGCCTGCCCCAGCGAGCCTACCTCGACTTCCCCCGACCGATGGAATGGCGAGCGGCAGCCGGTCACTACCGTGAGGTTTTCGCCGCGTACGGCATCCGACCGCAGGACATCGTGCTCTGGCGCTAGAATCGGAGGATCTACATCCTACCTCATGTCCGAGAGTTTCTGGCGGGCCTCGACTCCCCATGGGAAGACCGGTTGACGAGGTGCACCGTAGGGGTCCGAAACGCGCTAGAAGCAGGATCCTCCTTTTCCGACGGAGGCGAGGACCCTAGGGTTCATAAACGTGTTTGAGCCAAGGAACGCGCTGCCTCCTTCTCCGACGGCGGTAGGGGCAACAGCGGAAGGAACGGACCCGGCACTGGAGAGCGGCCCGTTAGCAGCGGGGGTGACGCTGTCAGTAGGAGAGGCTTCAGTGTCTGAAGGCGACCCGCGAGTAAGGCGACAGGCAGAGCCAGGAGATGCTGGTTATGTTGCAGCGGAGAACTTTCGCACTGCCGGAGATGGAGATACCACGGCACCGGGACACTTGTCCCCCCTCCCGAGACAGCCCACTGCCACTCCAACGACGGCGGGAGCCGCAACGGGAGGGACGGAACCGGTGCGGGCGAGCAACCCTTTAGCAGCGGGAGTGACACCGCCGGAAGGTGAAGCCCCGTCGCCAGAAGGCGAACCGGGGGTAAGAAGGCAGGCGGAGCCAGGACATGCTGCTTCGGTAGCCCCGGAGAACCCCCACACCGCAAGGGACAGGGAGGCCACGGCGCCGGGACGCTCGCCCCCCCCCCCCTCTGACACAGCCCAGTATCACCCCGGCAACAACTGGAGCAACTGCGTCCACGCCCACCGGCGAAGCAGAGGGTGGGGGGAGCGCAAGAGGCAGGCGAGGTCGACCGCGCGGATCTGGAAGAGGATCACGAGCGGCGATAAGTGGAAGAGGGGTCGCCACGAGCCGGGGGAGAATCTCTCGACCCGGGAGCGGCGAGCCGCCCATCGCCCCTGGCGAGGAAGGGGGTGGCGGAGGAGAGATTGAATTTCGCAGGGAAGGAGGGGACGGAGAAGGAGGAGGTCCAGCACCAGAGAGCGTATTGAAACTTCACGCTTTCATCGCAGACGACCAAAGCAGTACGACCTGCGGGGATTGTAGGGCAACGATTGCTCGGGGACACCGAGTGGGGGGGTTACCTTGTGGACGTCAACATGCAATGCATGCGAGGTGCGTGGTGAATGCAGTCAGGCGAGGCGGGGCGCAGATGCCGCTGCTCTGCGGCGCTAGGGGATGCACAGCTCGTCATGGAAGACGGGAAGCACTAGAAGCGGCAGTTCAGGAAGACCCCGGACTGAGCGTTACGGCAGCGGGGCTCGGAGGGAGATCTGACGACCGCGAGGATGGGCACCGGGATGGGCTCCTCTATCCCTGGGACCAAGATACGTTGGGGATCGCAGGACCACTCGACGATGTTTCCCCTTGAGGACCCCCAACAACGCTTCGTCACTGTTATTAAAGTGCAATCAAGATTGGCTACTGCTCACGCCAAGCTTATCACCCACGTGCTTGGCCTCCTTAACCACGCCCTGGGAGAGCATCGCCCACACAGACAGTCGGAGACGCCGACCTCACTCTTGAGGTCAGTCAAGCTTTGGTACATCCTCCCGGCTCTACTGCACTCGCAGGATGGCCGAGTGAAGCGGCGCGAGAGGTTCGCGTATGTCGAACACGGTGATTTCACCCTTCTACTCCCGTGGTTAATGGAGTTTACCCGTCGAACATCGACAAGACAGAGGGGTCAAGCTCGCGAAGTGACGGACGCTGATTTGTTCAAGAGGGCGTCTTCAGCATGCCGCCATCCAGGGGGGTGCCTGTCCCAGCACGCAACTTCCTCGCGGAACCACGCGCGCCGGGGAGCGAGGAAACGTGGGAGCGAGTGAAAGCAAAGTTCCTGGAGGAGGATCAGACCGCCGTCTCCGAAGCAGCAGCGGCAGCGGTGGCTGCAAGTTCCTCCGACCCGGAGGAAGGGAGTGGGCCCAAGTGGCGCCCGAAGGAAGAATTCGACCCACAGGTGGCCCTCGAGGTCATCAACTCTCGCAACGCGGTATCAGGCGCAGGAAGCGATGGCTTGCGCTTTTCGCACCTGCAGTCAATTATCAGGACTGGCATTGGGCACGAAAAATGCGGGGCTCTCATTGAAGCCTTCTGGAGAAGAATTATCGACGATCCAAACGCCTTTCCGCCGGAATTCCGGCAGCTTTTCCTGCAATCCAACCTCACTGCCTTGAGTGAAAAATGCCGCCCCGTCTGCGTAGGGATGACATGGAGACGCCTTCTCACAGCCGGGACCATGCGGCAGTGGCGACCACGACTGGAGGAGACCAACCGCGAGGCGAGACAGTTTGGAGTCGGAGTACGAGGGGGGGGGTGGAGCAGGTAGCGCTACGCGCCCGGGTACACCACGAGGCAAAAAACTGGCTGATTCTCACAGACTGCTCCAACGCCTTCAACACGGTGAAACGGACGGCTGTGCTTGCAGAGGTAGTCACCTACGCGCCTGCGCTTACACCGTTCGTGACAAAGTGTTACGGGGAAAGAACTTCTCCCGTGTTCTTCCAGATGGAATCGGGAGAAAGGCGCAAGATTGAATGCTCCAGCGGGGTACAGCAAGGGGATGCCATGGGGCCGGCGTTGTTTTGCATGCCTCTCGTACCGGTGCTGAAGCGGACCCAAGCGGAGCTCGAGCCAAAAGGAGTGGAGGCATTCGCCTACTTAGACGACATCAGCATCAGAATGATGGAAATCACACCCGATACTGTGGAAGTTGTGCCTTTCCTATAGCGTGAGCTGTCCAACATTGGCATTGCAATCAATCCGGGCAAAACGGTTGCCTTGCCCCCGAAGGGGCACGTACCTAATTCGGAACAAATCGCCCTTCTTGAAGGTATTGGCGTCCGCATCGCGGAACGGGGTGGAGCAAAGGTGGTTGGGGTTCCCGTCGGTACCGACGAATACGCGATGGAGAGCGCAATGGAGATAGTCCACAATGGGGGAGCGGAACAACTCGCGCGGATGCTACCGCGTATGCCAGACAAACAAGCAGCCAACCTGATCGCTACCGGCTCTATGGTGCAACGGATCGCCTTTATAGAAAGAGTAATGGACCCGGAAATGTCCCTGCCCGCATGCCTAAAAGCAGACGGCAACGCGATGTGGATGCTGGAGAAATTGCTTGATCTCCCGGGGACAGCAGAAGAAACGTCGTTCCTCGAGAATGGGTGCCCAACAAATCAGTTGGTCTTGCAGCCTTACCAACAGCCGCAGGCAAGACTGACCACGGGGGCCGGAGGTTTGGACTGGCGTCGGCTGAAGCTCGGAGGATGTCAGCGTCCGTCGGAAGCCTGGTGGCGACGGTGCCGGAGGTGCTTACTGACCTGTCCGGCGCTATCGGGGACAAAGTCCGGAGGGAGCTCCCCGATTCAGACGTCGTCCGGCGCATCTGGAACAGCATCAGGGACCTCCGCGATGTGCATGGGGTTTCAGAAGAAGCCATGGCGAACATCGTGCCGGAAAGCTGGCGGGATAGAGCATTTCGAGGAGGAGAACAAGAGGCCTCAGGGTTGTCGGTTGCGGAAGTGTTGCCGGCGCACGATGCCGAATCTATCAGCTGCAGCAAAGCGCAGCATAGACTGGGGAAGCTGGTAAACCGAGTCCGTTATGAGAGATACGTGGCTTCACTGGACCAGCTCCCCGTCGAGACGACGACCCAGCGGGGCACGGGTAACCCACAAGAAGAGAAAGAGTCGAGGGGTCTGGCCAAGGCCCGGCAACGGAGCCAATCGGGACCAGGGGGCTACTGCATTCCTAAGGGCGAGACCTGTCGACGCGGCCAGAGTCATCCCACCGTCAGAGTTTGTGGCTGCGGGAAGGCGGTTTCTGGGGATTGAGGAGTTCCTAGCGGCAAGGTGCCCCTGCTGCGGTGCAGCGGAGGCTAATACGCGACATGCACGATTATGTCATCGATCGGGCGCGCAAGTAAACCAGCACCAGCCTCTGGTGCACGCGCTCTCCCGCACCTTCAAGAGGATGTCCATCCGCCACCAAATGGAAAGCGGAGCCCCCTTCCACGCAAACAGGGATCTCCGCATGGACATCGTCATCGAGGCAGGAGGACTCCGAGATGCTACGGCATCAGAGTATCGCGATAAAGCGATACTCCTCGACGTCACGTATGCAGATCCACAAGCGGGGATCCACATGCGGGCAGGCAGCGCTGACTGAGACAGATCAGCTGCTTCCACTTCTGAGGCGCGCAAGCGCAGTCACTACGCTCGTCCGGGACAGGTGTCCTTCGACGAGCGCAGCTACAAACTCGCCACCCTCGCGGTGGAAAGCTTTGGGCCCCTCGGAAAGGAAGGCAGCTATCTAATTGATCAGTTGGCGACAAGTATAGTTGGCGGGACGGACGGATCGTCCCTGGCGCGGAAGGGCGTATGCAAAGAACGCCTCTTCCAGATCATCTCGGTGACCACACAGGTCGCAATTTCACGCAGAGTACACAGGTATAAACTTGGACTGAGGGACCGCCAGGCCGCTAGGGAAAGGGAGGAAGAAGCCGGAGGAATGCGGCCAATTTGGAAACGACAGGCAGAGAAGTGTATGAGGGATACTACTGATTTAAGGAATGATATTTGGTTTATATAGGAACGGCATCTACGCTATTTTGTCAGAAGGCAAGCATAGTAATAATAATAATAATTATAATAATAATAATAATAATAATAATAACAACAACAACAACAACAATATTAATAATAATAATAATAATAATAATAATAACAACAACACAACAAACAACAACAACAACAACAACAACAATAATAATAATAATAATAATAATAATAATAATAATAATAATAATAATAATAATAATAATAATAATAATAATAATAATAATAATAATAATAATACGAGTAATAATAATAACAACATCTCACAAGGACACAGGACCTACCTGGTATATACAGTAGGTTAGGATCCAGAGTATCTACTATTTCTCACACTGCCTGCAGATCGTTATCTACCACCACTATTAATAATAATACTGTATGTATTTACTGCCTGTATAGATAGGGGATGGTGTGTTTTATTTAGTCGAATCCCCCCCCCCCCCCCCCCCCCCCACCAATTCGATCGAAGCCGCCATCGATGTGCAAGAAAGTCCGCCTCTCAAACGCTTATTAGTAGGATGCAGGTCACCCTTCGTGCGACTACCCCGACATAACCTTTTTACCACGGCGCTTCGCGCTTGGCAAGCACTGTCTGCCTGGTCGGTGAAAATTCGTCGTTCTCCGTGCCGGCATTGTTTCATAGAGATGTGCGAGGGTCTACGGACACGCGACTACCGCCATGCATGACACATGAATATACCCCCCCCGCGCCCGCTTCACGCCTGGTGCAAGCAATGAATGCCTGCCTGGTCGGTGAGCAACCGTCGTGCTCCCTCCGTCCCGGTATTGCAGGGATATGCGAGGGTCTACGGCCACAAGACTACGGTCATACACAACACGATACCCCCCCCCAACCCCGGCGCACGCGCTTCTTTACCCAGTTGTTTCTAACTTCTTCCGAATTGGCCCAGGCCGCTGGTGGCACTGGTGATGTATCATGTATCAGCTGCTGCTATTAATAGCGATATCCATCGCGGTGTGTTCGAGCGTCAATCGGTTTCAATTTTCCGTCCGCCCGTCAGCCAGGGGCGGGGAGAGAAAGGGAGAGTAGTGGTGATGGTGCTGTGTGTGAGTGTTGTCTTCACATTAAATCGTCCGTTCTACCCAGCTTCATCAGTACACCCAGTGTCCGTTCTGATTCCTTATCCCGGATAGACAAATTAATTCCGTGGTCACACACTGTGAGACAGAGGAAGACCCAAAACAAAATTAAGCGCACATGCGTGGGTCAAGCAAGTGAAATGTCAGCGTACCGGGCACGAGAACACAACAACACAAGCAAGACTAGAAAATAAGAACAAGAGACAGTGAAACCAAAAAAATCCTGAAATGAAACATAACACAAATGACGCAAGGAGATCAGAAAGGCTGCTAGAAGGAAAGCATGCGTACTCATTGGTGGACCGATAGCTGCTGCACGAACGAAGCAACACGAAGGAAAGGAATTTACCGGCATAACGACGGCGGGGAGGGGAAAAGAAACAAATGAACATACAAGACAAGAACCAAGAAGAAGGAGAGAAACGGGGAAAAAAGAGAGAAAATCGTACTCCGGGCTTGCTCCAGGCGGTATAATAGTAACATGGGTGCCCGTCTCTACTAGGAAATCGATTCGGGAACCCTAGCCACACCCTAGCCGCCTCCTTACTACTCTCGTCAATAGCGGTGTCAAGTGTCAGTACTGCCGCTGTCGCGTCCCCCACCCTTGACCAACTCAACAAGAAACAAAGTACAACTGTTATAATTCAAGGACTAGTCGAACCGATACCTAGCCACCCGATCTATCATTTCGTTTCTGCATTCGTCGACAGCTGTATCAGTACGGCTGCCCCTTGTCGCCGCTCTTGGCGTCCTCAGCTGCGTGGCATAGCCGGCTTCTTCGAGCCTCGTCCCTGTGCCACCTTGCCACGAAACAGTCTGCCGCTTCGACGACCCCCCGGTACCACTTCCCGTTCTTCTTAGTACCGGTAGCCGCTCTCTGCCATAACACCGTTTCCACTCCGAACAGCAAAGGGTAGCTTTCCGCGGATCCCTCGGTGGCTTGAAACACCCTTGAGGTCGTCTGCTAGACATTGGGTCCAGTTATTTTCCGATCGGCCTAGTCCTGGGTTCTCCCCACCAGCCATCGTCCCAAACATCACCCGACGGGTCAGCCGCTCATTGGTCGTCCACTGTACGCCCCGCAAAGGAGGCGTCGTTTGCGGATGGTAATTGTCGCACATAATTTACTGGTATACATACATGTCTTGATCAATTTTCAATAATGGATTTTATTGGAGGACATTGTTTTGATCATTGACTGAGATTGACTGAGGAGTGAGGGTCATTTGACACGATTTATCTTCGTACGGTATAGTTTCGGAAATAAACAGAGAGACCTCCCACGGATAACTAACTAACGCCGGCGAACAAAAAAATAGAGAAAGGCTTACGGGGCCACCTGCTCTCCCTTCGCACCAAAAAAGACAAACAAGGATGCGTATTGCTTTACTGCGGCTTGTGCACAACGCGCACTACTGTAGCGGCTGGCCGGGTGGGTACGCTTCCAATCCCTATTTAGCGCTGCACCCACATTGTCGGCGACAAACAACTTGGGAATTAGTGTGGGATCATTTTCGCAGTGTTTTGTAGTCAAGAACGGGTTAAGGTGCTCTAAAAAATATGTATATCTCAGTCTTGCGCAAAAAATTAACCCCTCTGCTGTACGTAGCCCCTACTCTTCTCCGAGCCACAACGCGCATAATCCGAAGTCGAGTCTCGCACAGTCGACCTCCGCACACAAACTACCTGGTACCGAGAATGTCTCTGGGAGCAAACCACGAGTTCTGCCCGGTCTTACAAGCACGGCCGCCTCTGAGGACACACTCTACAATAGGACAATGCTTATGCTTATGGCTGTGTTTGCTGGCTTACCATTGATATCGACTTCACGGCTATGGGCACGAAATAAAGGTGCTTCTCTCGGTTAATACAGTACGGCGGTTGGATGACAAAGTAAGCCAACTAACCGGCTTACCAGGTAGTCGTCAAGTATCAATAAAAAACACACTTTGAGCGATCAACGTGCCAAGTCAGATGCAAAAGTGCACGACTCCGCAAACTACCTGTAACACTCATAATTAGTCGGCCAGTTCACAGCCCTACCAATAGTGCAATAGTTACTACTACTATTAATAGTCACAATAGCACATGGCCCGGAAACACGGAATGACGTCGATAGACGACGAATGAAGGCGAACGTCCGGAGCAAGCCTGCCGTGACATATCGCATATCGCCCTGATGAAGACTAAAAATATTAAACAAAAACAAAAAAAACTACTGGTATACCACAAGAAGCTACCATAGATAATGTAACGTGCCACACAAGGGGCTAACAGCTATCATAGTCAATGTAACGTGCAGCCTTCCGCCAACCACAACCTGGACACGTCTCCAGCAGGAAGTACTATCCGTCGGTCATCTCCACTAGGGTGACGGCAATCAGTCCCTCGGCACACATACAGAAATTTGTAAAGTAAAAATAGAACCTCTCCCTGAGCCCCAGCCGAAACTCCGAGCCAGGAGCCAGGCCTCCACCAGCTAGCCACCCAGATTGAACTGAACCCGCAACACTGCGGCGCCAAGCCGCAAGACCAAGACCGAACCCAGAACCAGACCAAAGACCAATCCCAAGACCACCCCCAAGACCGAGACCAAGGCAAGAATCAGACAGACAGCCAGCCAGACTGAACTGCACGCACAACATGGCAGTGCAAGGCAGCAATCAACAAAACGACCCCTAAGAAAAGCCAGGTTAAGATTTTACAGGAAAATGATAAAATCGGGAGTCGTTTCTCGTATAATGCAGTTAGAGTAAAACGCAACCATTGTCGAACAAAAATTCAGGCGGGGCCATCATCACTATGTGTTCCTTTCGTGTACCGCATATAACACTATCACACGGGTGATGACACTATCACACGGGTGATAACACTATCACACGGGTGATAACGCCATCACATGGGTGATAACACTATCATACGGGTGATCACACTATCACACGGGTCATAACACGATCAAACTGGTGATAAAACTATCACACGGGTGAGAACACTATCACACGGGTGATAACACTATCACACGGGTGACAACACTATCACGCTGGTGATTACACTATCACACCCCCTCACACGATTCTCAGAGTTGATTTTGTCGACAACGCGGAGAGTGCAAACGCCGAGCGATGCTTCGATGGATAACATCTTGATGAGACCTTCCCAAACCCGCCATTTTTCGTTGTACACTCCTCCTTCCCTTGGCTTTCGATAAAATCGGCTCTCAAAATCATCCAAGGAGGTGCCTTGTCATATCACCCGTATGATACTGCAGCTATACCTAGGGGTACTACGAGCTCAAATTCTCGGAGTTTTCGGTGGAGTCCGCGAATTATTTCAACACTGATGCTACGGTTGCTTTCCGACCCACCCCAAAGCCGTGAGCTCGAAACTATGCTACAGCGTTTGCTTTCGGCTGTCGAGCGGCAACGCCGGCTGCGGGGGCAGTACCAGCATCAGCCTCATCCGCGTCTCGTCGAGCCGACGCTGCGGCAGCCTTCAAGCCGACCTTGGCATCCGTGGCCCTCTTGGATGCCTTCTCCAGCAGCTCCTCCGCGAGCTCCTTCCTCCTCTTTTCGTCAAGGGGCTTCTTTTTTTCTGGCGCCGTCGGGCTTGCACGCCGTGGCCTGCAGAATCAGCGAATTCGAGGTAGCAGGGGCATTGTTTGGGGGGGGGGGGGGGGGTGACCGGGTCATAATGGGGGTATTTGATGCCGATAAGGAGACAAGGTGAGTCGGCCTGCATGCAGGACGGGCCTGCAAATAAAACTTTACACGACCTCACCTTGCTCTCGCTTAGCACCCTGATCCCAAGCTTAGCACCCCTGACCGAGTCGCAACAGGCGACTCTTAAATAATACAGTACCCGTACACGCCAGCACTTCACCAAGTGAGAGAAAAGAAATGAGGCGTGATTATGGCCCGAAAATATAAGAAGACATTTTACAATCGTAGTGTACAGAAACGAACATTTGAGTCCAATTTCAAGTTTTTCGTCCCCTAAACGGAGGTGCAGTCTGAAGCAGTCCTATAATGTGGTACGGGTAAAGATTACAACAAAGAAAACACGCGACTCCTGGCGTGAGGAGTTCTATACTGTTAGTAAGTAAGTCACCCCACAACCGACTTTTTTTTACATGTTGCAAGCTAAGCCCGATACCCAAAACCAAAATGGGCTTGCAAAAAAAATATAACAATATGCAATACACATCGGATGCGTTGATATTGATTGGTACTCGTAGCTCCTCAGGTGCAATGGTTGACGCGTGCTACGATACAATAGGGTACGAACATTTTTTGGGCCGAACTATTTCAGGTCGACGGCAATTCCCAACAAGAGGAACCACCCAACATCTCGCTGAAATACCATTTATTTCTGTTTTATGATACTTGAGACAACGCCATGGGATTTTCCATCGGGTTGCAAATTCGTTTTTATCTCGACCCTCTAGGGACTTCAGATAGGAAAGGAAAAAAATGTCAGTAAAAAGTGACGACTACAGCAACCATTGTGGCCACTGCGCGGTTAGGGGATGATACAATGGTTGGTGCCCGAGTTATTACAAAACGCAAGGGAGTCGTACGGAGCGGGCGCAATATCATCCTACCCGCACCGCTGTGCTGGTGGGCGCTGACGCTGCTCGAACACGGTAAATGGCACCAAAGCTATCAACCATTTGTTTTCATCCTCGACACCAAAAGGGGTCAAGAAAAGGTTTCCGGTCGGCTGAAGAGCTCCTGAAGTGAGGAGCCTCATAAAATACTTCGTACATGCAGTAGGTGCACCCCTACCGTAGTCTTAAGCGTCGTGAGTGGCAAAAGATTGGCCATCTTACAAGTGCAACTCCCTAATTTCCACCCCTTGCCCTAGAAAATGTTGTCAAATAGGTGTCTTTAGGCATCTCCTTTAGGAGTAGGCACGTGGTGCTTCGTCTCGAAAGGGGTGCGTGGCCATTGTTAAGGGTCAAATGACTTGAGGCAATCTAACAACAAATGAGCATGCCCTCCTCCCCCCATACGGCGGTACCCCGGCTCAGAAATCAATTGTATATACTGAAACTGCAATAGTAAAGGTCACACCCTGTCCGACAACACAACTTCAGCCCGGCCCGAAATAAAGTTTCTTCCGTGGTGGCACGCAATGGAACACCTGGGGCCACAAAGAAAGAGCCCCTACCGGTATATTCCAAGCCTACACTAATTTGGTCCCTGTCCTTTCGTTGTGATGACGCGGGTGCAGCCCTCCCTACGCTTGGCGAGATAGTCGAATTGCAATTGCTCCCAGCGAGAGCGCAGGACACCTAATTAAGAAAAGGAGAACTGCAGTCCAGGCTGGGTTTCTTGAGATTGGGTGAGTTCTACACTAACTTCAGTATATTATAATGACTCCATAATATATCATTATCCTATTAAATAAACTTCAGCCTGTCTTTCTTATTGCTTGTTTTCTTGTTAATAGTTAATAGCTAATAGTGCGTGTCGTGTTCTTGTCGGCGCTGGCAACTCTCTTCGACAGACGCTAGTCGTTGAAATTTCGAAACTGGGTGTTCCTTGCCCGCAGCTTCCCGTTGGCAGAATCGAAAAGCAAAAGCTATAAAATTGACAGTGCACAACGAGGACGAGGGAAGACGTGCTGTACCTTGATTGCGTGCCTTCTGCTTTCCCCCCCCGGCTAGTTTGGGGGCCGTCTTTGGCTGCTCGTGCCGCGCCCCTTTGCTCCCTCTCAGCCCTTGTGTCGATTTTCCGAGTCATGCCGATCGTCTTCGATAACGTGCCCGATGTCTGGGCATTTTCAATGCGGCTCTGAGAGGGACACGCGACGCGCGGCACCAGCAGCAACAGCGGCAGCAACGACAGCAGTGGCAACAATGGGCGCAGCAGCAACAGGCGCAACAGGCTGCCATCAATCAGCGAATGCTAAAAGCAAGACATTGGACTTGACTCGGAAGCTTACAGGACAGAAGTGTTGACCTTAACCCTTTTCGTGCTGCAGTCCCAGTTACACACAGAAAGCTACAGCAGTAAGATGCACGCTACGATGGGGGTGCACCTACTATTTTTTTTAGCTCCTCACGTGATCATAGTATACCCGCTCTTTAGCCAGCCCAAAACCTTTCCTCAAGATAAAACGAAATTGCAACGCAATGGAAAATTCCATGGCCTTCGTATTAGAAAACAGTAATAAACTGGTATGTCAGCGGTATTGGATAGTTGCTCTGTTGGGATTTCTGGTCAATCAGAAATATTGTGGCCAAAAAACGCTACCCATATCGTAGCACGCGTCCTGAAACCCAGTTTAATTTGAAATGATTTTATCCCCACGACGGAAGGGCAGCGCAGTCCTTAAGGCCTCAACGGGTCAATAAGCGTCGTGTGTACCCAACCGCTCTCTGGATGATATTTTCGAAAAAAAAACGTGAAAAAAAAAGAAATGGTGAGCGGCAGCATGATCGCCTCACGTCCTCGAGAGTCGAGAGCGCTTGCACGTTGCCAACCTCGCGACCGCTTGGAATACTAATCTGAACATGAGTATTTCACACAGTAAGAACATCGGATATATCAGAGAGAGAGATCATGCCCACTGCATGACTGTATATCTAGATATTTCAGGGAAGATAGATTCCCCATCTGTATGATCTATATGATCAAGCTCATGCTGGAGCCGTACAATCTGCATGCTCTAGCACATGTTTCCTGGGTTGGATCTGTACTGCGAGCATGCAGATCCTGCACAACTTCTCCCATCGGCAGATGAGGAACCAAACGACCTAAATTATCGTGGTCTATCTGATCTATCTGTAGATGATCTGTCCTACAATTAATAATAGCTGAGAACAAGCCCGCAGAAAGCTCGACACACTACAAGTATGTGCGTACACACGTTGAGGAATATGCCCGTATACTGGTCTATCATACCGCAGTTGTGGTTGTTTTCATAGCAGATGTACGTCATCCGCCATAAGCTACAGTAGTCCGTGATCATAAGGCAGAGGAGAGGCGCCAAACACTCTGGGGTGGTCGTGAACTTCACGAAAATACATAGCAGTAGCGTCCTGAAGGGAAATGTAAGGACTGGTTGCTCTTCATATGTGTATACGCCAGCGGTCCTTACATTTCCGTTCGAAGAGGCTACACCAGCTTATACACAATACATCGTACACATCACTCAAGCAGAATCGTGGACCTCAAGACAACAAATAAAACAGGACTCAGCGTCTATGTACGTACCGTATGCGAGCAACCAACCTTAACGGTGTCGTACACCTCGACACAAAAAGAAATCAGTAGGGCTGCTGTGAGTTGGCCAACAAGGTACTACCGCTAGTTAGGTGCGGTATTTTGCGGAGGTCTCACGTCTTTGTATCTGACTTGGCGCGTTTTCGACTCTATGTGTGTTTTTGATTGATAAAAATACGTCAGTTAGTTGGCTTACCTTCGCCACCCAACGAATTCAAGTAACAAGTATTAGTAGTCGTCAAGTCCAGCCAAGTCGCAAGCTTATAAACCAGCGTACCCACGCACCTATGACACCTACAGTAGTACAGTAGTGTACGCGACCGACCAACCAACCTTTACGGCGTCGAAGCGCTCGAGGGCCTCCTGCACCGAGGACATCTTCGCCTCCAGCTCCTCCAACGGGATGCTCTCGGGCGCATCTTCCTCGATTTTGCTTGCGGATGCCGTGGACGCCGGCTGCTGACCGCTTGCGGCCGAACCTGGGGTAGACGCTGGCTCTGGCTGCACCTTTTGCCAACAGGACAGAATTCCGGCAAGTGTCGTCATATCAATACATACACATCTACACACTCGCATATACTCTCGTTGGTCGAACATCATTTTACATAGATGCATTATACTCCGGAGGAATTGTAAAAAGAAAGCTCAAGCTCACCACACTTCCACACACCTGGTATAAAATTTGTGCCGTGCGTCCATTTTTTTTAACTCGTCGCTCCCGTTGGAAGAGCAGACCAGGCCCCAAACGCTACGAGTATACGTATGTGGAAACTACTCTTCGAGAAGCGGCTTCGCGTGCAACTATTCACCATCAGCACAATCCTGACCCCGCATATTTTGTGCATGACGGTTCAGTGGAGCGAGCTCAAAAACGGGGAGCGTGCTATAAAGTATGGTAGGGGTGCACGATGTTGTCGAATATTCTAAAGCTCCCCCCTCACTTGAGGTCATCTGTACTATTACAAGTACCAAGTCTAACTACTAAAACTATCACAAGCACTATTACTATTACGATTAGTATTACTACTAATACTATTACGATTACTATCACTATTAGTACTACTATATGCGAAGTCACACAAAAAAATGGCTTCAAGAAAAAACTCACGCGAAAAACCCGGTGAACGAGCGATCACATGGCCAAGTCTGCAAAGAAAACGACTGAAAAAACACACGGTGTTGGGTAGTTCTTTTTTCAGTTGAGAAGCCCCATCAGTAAGAAATATTGCGCCATATGGCAGAAAGAGTGCTACCCTATCGTATCATGCATATATACAGCAGTATACCTACTGTAGCTTGCGAGGCGTGGCTTCCATGCAACTCTCAACCATCATCACAGCAGTCCCGACCAGCACATTGTGTGCACGACCGTTTAGTGGAGCTACAAACGGAGTGCATCAAAGTATCACGGCGGGCATGTGGGCATCTTCTACTAGGGTTCGGACAGAATCCACTATTAATAGACCAGCCTGGCGTCGGCAGCGAGTGCCTCTACTGAAATGTAGCGCTGTAAATCGTAAACGTAGTATTTACGTGAGCGTCGCCGACGCAAGGTATCATCAGGCTAAACGCGAGTTGTACACACGTACACACAGCAACAACAGCAGCGGCAACAACAATCACAACAATGACAACGAAAATAATATCGGCACCGACAACAATGACAACACCGACACCACCAACAACGCCAAAGTCAACACCAACACCACCACCAACACCAACACCAACACCAACACCAACACCAACACCAACACCAACACCAACACCAACACCACCACTACCACCAGCAGCACCAACACCAACACCGACACCAACACCAATACCAACACCAACAACAGCATCAGTGCCCACACCACAACGCACCAACAACAACCACAACAACAACGGCACATTGCCGTCTTACCTTCGGCTGCTTCTCCCCCCCCCCTTCGCGCCGCCCCCGCTCGACGCGCGGCTGGCGATCGCCGCAAGGGTTTCTCCAGGGGACGCAATGGCATCATTCAGGCGCTTCGCAGCCTCCTTCGGGGAATCCCTCAACGCCGAAATCGCCGCGTCGGACGTGCTCTGTATCGTACCCTCAGCAGTCTCAACAGCCTTCCGCGCAACATCCCCGGGAAGGCTCACCACAGCCTCCGACGTGTCCTGTAGCGCTTCCACCGTTGCGCCGACAGCCTTCCTCGCCAGCTCCCCGGGCAAGGCAAGCGCGGACCCGACCAGCGCCGACGCGCCGCTCGAGAGAGATTTCCCCAACCCCGCGGCAGCGTTCGCCGGCGCCTTTATTATCGCTTCTTCGGCAGCCGCTACCGCCGCCCCCGCAGCCCCCGCGGCTGACTCAGAGACACTCTTCCCCGCCTGGCCTCCAGCAGCGCTCGCCGAACGAGCTACCACGGCTCCAAAAGCGCGGGCGGCGCGGCCCACCGGGTCGTCCCCGGCGACCACAAGACTTCCAACACATGCGCAGGCGATGGCGCCAAAGGCAGAAGCGGCAGAGTCGAGGCCCCCGGTGAGGTGCAGCGAGTGGGCACCGGCAGCGCCGAGCGCGGCGCAGACGGCCGGAAAGGGAACGAGGCTCAGGGGGCCTTCTTGCGGGGAGTTCGGCAGCGAGGGGAAGGGATCGTTGGACCGGGGGGCGGGATTAGAGGACGTGAGCGCCGCCTCTTTCGCCTCCCTTGTTGTGCGTTCGAGGTCCGAGAGGGCGTCATAGTAGGCGGCGACTTCGTCTTTGTCCACGAGGCCGAGGTCTAGCAAAGTTAGCACCTGTTTCACGGAATGGGCCAACGTAGTTTTGGGCGTTTTCTTTGTCACTGGCTCCTTTCTGGGCCTTGGTGAACTTGATTGAAAGCGTCCATACAGAGCAAAACCGACAACCAAGAACGACGATTGCTACGGCCAAGCTGGTGAGTTGGGTGGACTTTACGGCTATCAATAGATACTGTAGTGTAGTTGTGTGGAGAAGTAAGCCACCGAACTCAAATCAGATGTTACGGCAGTCTTTCGTGGACAAAATAACACGATTTGAGCTACAAACGCGGCAGTCACTGATTGTTCGAAGTCTCATACGAACAAAAAAGCGAACACTTGGGGAGAAGTATATCGAGTCTCGTCCGTGTATGCGACATCACCATCTGCGTGAACACAGACGTGGGGTGCGCAAGGTAGAATCCGATGAAGTTTCGCGCAGCTGAAGAAAAAAAACGAAAGGCCCACCAACCGTTGAAAATTTCAAGTCTATTCAGCCCAAAAAACGAAAGGCATAAAGACCAGTGTAAATAAATAAGTATGTGCACCAGGTACTATTAATACTATACTCATGAATACTGTGAAAACGTTGCCGCACCTTCTCCGCCGCTGTGGTCTCAGGAGCGGCGGCGACGCCCGCGCTATTCTTCTGCTTCTTCTTTTTCTAAACGGTGAGAACGTTGCGTCGTCTTCCTTCCCCACAGCAGAGCTATCCACTACCCCCCCCCCCCCCCCAGCTTCATCGTTTGTCTCTGTTGCCTTGGCCGACAGGGATTCTCCTCCCTTTGATCGCGGCCGCGCAACTCCTCCCTTCGAGCTCGAGGCATCACCAGTACCGCGTGCGGCCTTCGAAGCTCCTCCTGCTGCTCCTGCCGCTGCTACTGCTGCTCCTGCTGCTGATGCTGCTGAGTCCGGAGCAACTGCTGCTGTCCCCGTTGGCTCAGGCACGCTCCCAGGGCTGGTCGTACGGTCGGGGACTTCCGTTCGGGTCGACGGTTTTCTTGCTTTCGAAGCCAAGTCCGCCTTTGTTGACGACGTGCTTTCATTCGCGCTGTTGGTAGACGGTGACAGCTGTTTCGAGGAAGGCGGTTTCTCCATAGATGCCGCCTGAGGTGGACCCTTGCCCTTGCTAGATGGAGACCCCCTCCCTCCGCCAGCTTCGCTCGTTTCTTCGCGGCTGCTGCCTGCACCAGAGAAGCCTGCTATGGCCGCAGGGTCGCGGGCTGATGCGGCCCGCGCGCCGCCTGCAACGGCCGCTCGCCGTGGCACGGCGGTAGTAGACGTTGTGTCGGGGACGCAGCGGAGAGAGGAGAGCGGACACGCGGGGGAGCTGCTGGGCGGAGATAGGGTGGAGGAGGGACGGGGGAAGGGGTGGCAGGAGAGGGTAACAGCCTGAAATGAGGAAATGGGAAATGATGAAATGGCGAAACGACAGTAGTCTCGAATACTTCAGCAGTACGAGTCAGAGGTAGGCGCGTACTGAAGCACGCGTTCCATGCTTCTCGTAAGGAAGGTATTGTAGGAAGGCACGCAGGCACGTGTTCATGACTATCTTTTAGAACTCTCGTAAACGCCCTTGTTGGCAATATCAGGCTCTATGCATACACGCATGTACCCATTTTCTTCTTTTCTTTCTCCTTTCCAATTGTTATCTTCGCCCTTCTGTTCTCTCTCCCTAATGTATGACACAAATAGTCGTAACCCACATCCGGGGTCACATATCAAGCTCTTCTCCCCCCTCACCCCCCCCCACTAGCACGATCGGTATATACGAGGTACGGGCCTTGCATTTTTATCGCACCATGGGGTATCAGATAGCTCTAGAAGTCTACATACGTGACGACCTACCAGACATACCCCTACGTACCTGCCGTTACTCACCTGCCTTGCCACAGGCCTGGTGCCGCACCGCCTCCATAGGCGTGGACTATGCCACTGCTACGAGTATAAGAAGAAGCATGCTGCACCTACAGCAGTTTTTTGCTACGAGCAAGGGTACCGTCGAAAGTGGTAAGTCGTGCTACCACGTACTGGTACTCACCCACCTGCCTGCTTGCCGGCCACCCGCCTTGTGTGTGGTTACACGGCAGCGCCTCGACAGTAGTATACGTCAATGGCACTGGCTGTCTTCTATAATGGGACCATGAAACTGGTATGTCCGCGTAACAAAGCATGCTCTCCATGTAGAGCATTGCCTACGGGTTGCTGACGGTGCGCCGTATGAGTTGAAACTCGTGCTGCAGCAGCGATGTTCCGTTGGCGCGTGCCGCAGGTTCTGCATGGCACGTGCTGCTGAAAGACGTACCAGGTATCGTATATCAGTAGCTTCTGCATGGTTGTTATGTGGTATCATGCGTCATGAATCATGAGCCTCCTGCTCAAGGATAGCGGCACAGACTGATACATGGCATGTATCGTGAGGTGCAACACAGCAAGGTCGGATACGGGGAGGGCGTACTCGTAATCCATGCTCACATGCGCCAGGGATCGCCGCGGGGAAGCGAACCCCGACATACACCGTATATGTCGAGGCAACAAGCAACATGCTCAACACATGCTGACAGAACACCACATCAGCAGTGCTTACCTGAGGAACGAGAGCGCTGGGCCTGACATGATCGTGAGTAGTGCAGCACTCTGGAGCATAAAGCTGCGACATCGTCGGCCGCCCATACTGTCAACACCCTGAGCGGAAGAATGCGGCGAAGTAGCCAAGACCTAGCGTGTACGAGAACCCTTGATTGTGGCCCTTCTCCCTGTGCACGGCTGGACTCGGATGTGTTGATCGACTCACTACACAGTACACAAAGGCAGCGCGTGGCAACGAAGGAAATTAAATGTTGAATCAAATCAAAGTTTTGCAGAAACTTGATTGCCGAACTTCAAACGGGGACGGGGGAGAAAAATAATTGTGTCTGTGTGTTTCTTGTTGCCCGCAATCACGGTAAAACCGTCCATGAGCCCATAGTTTCACATTATTATTTTTGTGGTCTCACGCTTTGTGTAGGCGTGCATGTACGGGTACGTATGTGGACGCATGTCGCGCTCAGATGCATCGTATGCACGACCAAGTATGTACTTTATTTAGATGCATAGATCTCCGCCGCGCGGTGAGAGAACGAGTAATAATGCCTTTTCTCGCCTTGTCACCTCGCCCATTCATTGCAAATCGCAAAAATTCCCTCCCCTGTTCTCGAATCCTTCTTACTTGTTCATCGCTTGCTTGCAGAAACTAACTATATTTACTGCAGACCAAGTGCAGACAGACGTGTCCGTTCACCGACAGGATATTTTCTCGCGGAGAGCGTCGTTGTTGTTATTAGCATTCTGAAGCAGATAAATACTCGTACATCAATAATGCCCGCGGTAAAAACCAGTAAAGAGTATGTATGTAATAATATCAAGAGTATCCGGAAACAGGGATATATTGATATATTGTATGTATGCGTCTCTTCTTTTTTCCCAGCTTTGTCGTTGTCGTCGACTTCTAAACAACACCAGGTCCTACCTGGCGTCGTTGGTGTTTCCTTCGGAACGGTAAAAAGATTATCAAGATCCATCAAGAATCAATACGAAATCCATCCAGAATCCATCCAGGATCCATCTAATATCTGGTGGTGGTGAAGATCCATCAAGAATCCACGCAAGATCCCTGGAGGATCCATCAAGGATCCAGTCACGCCGGGGTCTATGATACAGCTGCGGTGCACATTTATTTGGGGTAAGTATAGTTATTGTAACGGGAACAGCCCCGTCTGCAGGAGGAGGAGGAGCCAGGCAGACAGCATGCATTCTAAGAAGAACAAGTGGAGGCGGCGACGAGGGCAGCGAACAAGAAATTGTGGCGGTGTGCGTTGTAATAAGAACACAGACAGGGAGGCACAGGCAGATCTCGCGTAGAAAGACGTATATCCCCCAAAATGTCAACCGCGAGGTGCGTGATGACGATAACGGCACGGTACAGATTCGCGTCCTGAACGGCGGGGGTACCCGTCCATGCGAGCTAAGACATCGAAAGAGCTGCTATTATTAATGATCGGTTGCAGGCTTGCTTGTGTTATGAGGCTTAGATTGGGTAGGCGATTGGTTAACCTTGTACCTTTAGCCCAACGGACTGTGACCTTAACAAATGGCGACGACGGCAGGACATGGGTCGTTGGTCGTGAGTTCGAATCTCACGTCCAGGTGCCACCGTGGATAGCTGATTTTCGCTTCTTGACTGCACTCGATATTTATTTATTTATTTATTGTCGTCTTCCTGGACTTTGGGGGATGAATTTTTGTCTGCGCGGTATGTTTCTGGTGCGTTTTCTTTTTTTTGGGCTGGGTTGGGGATGTGCTTTTGCGTATTCTGTCCTGCCTACCCCCCCCGCCCAGTGTCGGGACTAGTCTGGGCACTCGGCCGCTCAATTGCGGCCCAGGACGCGCTTTCAGAGTTGTGGACTGGGTTTAGGTGGTTCTTGCCGTCTTCCGTGTTGTTTTTCTTTTCGTTCCCGTACTCACTTTTCGCTTTTCCGTGCGTCTTCCTCGCCTCCCCCCCCGCGCGGGCGGCATGGCGATGGCTTTCATCGACGATTTCTTCCTGCCCCTTAAGGCTAGGTCTTCCCTTTATTTTTTTACGTACTTTGCCGGCTTCGTTGCCTCGCCGTTCAGAGGTGTGGGAGTGGGTTTTGAGGAGCCGCATCTTCGACTCATGTTCTAGTTCGTGGAATCGGGGTTTCCACGAATTTCCCATAATTCTGCATATACGGCTCATCAGAGTGGGCTAGTGTTATGAGACTGCTTTGTATGAGGTTGAAAGCCCGGTAACTACCCGGGTTCAGTCACTGGGATCGTATTTGTAGTACTTGGAAGGCGTATCTTAGACGGAAAACCAGGGGTTTTCCAGAGGCGCACGAGCTTGGTCTCAGTCTGCGCGTGCACGAAAGGAATAAAACTGCTCTTCTTCTATAGCTAAGCAAGCAACACACGTGAGTACCAACGATTACCGACTTAAAAGGCAGACCTGTCCAGGGATACAAAGTGTCCCGCAACCCTTGATCTTAACAAATCGCTTTTTAGAAATTCGCCGTGTCAAGAATCTGAAAAAATACTTCTGGATCCCCAGAAATTGGAACCGCGTGTTGGTGTCACGCGTCGACCCGTATATCCGGTCCGTTCCAGGGGGGGAGAGTGTAATGAGGCTTAGATTGGGTAGGCGATTGGTTAACCTTTTACCTTTAGCCCAACGGACTAAGACCTTAACACTTGGGAGGGAGTAGACGGTTGCGTTTTCGGATGCAAAAACCTGCATCGTGTGGGGGTCAATCCACCTATTATTTATAATAACAAAATGTCTATGGGACGGCGCTTTCTGGGAATGGAGGAGCCCATAGCGACGAGGTGCCCCTGCTGCGAAGCGACGGATGTCACCACGCGTCACACGCGCACATGCCACCGAGCAGGCGCGCAGGTAAACCAGCATCAGCCGCTAGTCCACGCGCTGTCCCGCACCTTCAAGCGGTTGTCCATCCGCCATCAAACGGAAAGCGGAGCGCCCTTCAACGCCGACAGAAACCTCCGCATGGGTATAGTGATCGAGAGGGGAGGCCTCCGAGACGCTACGTCGTCAGAGTACCGTAACAAGGCGATACTCCTCGACATCACGCACGCAGACCCCCAAGCGAGAGTCCACATGCGGGCTGGCAGCGCTGATCGAGACGGATCAGCTGCCTCCACTTCCGAGGCGCGAAAGCGCAACCACTACGCTCGTGCAGGACAAGTGTCCTTCGACGAGCGCAGCCATAAACTTGTCACCCTCGCGGTGGAAAGCTTTGGACGCCTCGGGAAGGAAGGCAGCGATTTCATTGACCAGCTGGCAACGAGCATCATCGGAGGAACGGACGGGGGATCTCTAGCAAGAAAAGGGGTTTGTAAGGAGCATCTTTTCCAGATCATATCGGTGACCACCCAGGTCGCGATCTCGCGCCGGGTGCACCGATATAAGCTCGCCCTTCGAGACCGACAGGCCGCCAGGGGGAGAAGAGAGGAGGAGGGAGGACTACTTCCAAATGGCGTGGGGATGGAATGTAGATACGGAGTAGGACGCAGGGCGTATAGATATATAGTCAGTGAAAATATATCGGTAAAAGGTAGTGCGTAGTCAATTGAGTATACGCAAGGAAGGAGAAAAGGTTGGATAAAATTGAGGGTGTTCGACGAATTATGTTAGTTTTTCATCTTGAATGAATAACGCCCTGCACATTGTCAGAAGGCAAATAATAAAAAAAATAAATAAATAAATAATAATAACAAAATCGAAGGGTTAGGGAAAGTTGCGACGATGCCATATACTCGCATGTACAACGGAAAATACATTGTGATTACTGCTTGCTGTAAGTAGTGCAGATGGTCGCTCACAAAACGTTTTTCTTTGTATTCTCGTAAGGGAGCCGTGAAACCCACCACTGTTATAAGGATTACCCTGGGCTGGGCAATCGATCGGTCTTTTACCCCTATAGCTCAGTAGGTAACACCTTCACATTTGGCGTCGTCGTTACCCTAGGCTGGGTAATCGATCGGTATTTTCCCCTATAGCTCAGTAGGTAGCACCTTCACACCACCCGCCAGTACAACGCTATTATTTCAATTAGAGTAAAAACCTACATACAGTACAAAAACACATATTATCCTTGCAGTATATATCAACATTATTTTACCAGTGAGTACAGATAGATGGTACAGGACACCAAATAATGCGGAAACGAATACTAATAATAAGAAAGACAGACTGGAATATGCAGGTAACATAAGAAATTCGATCACCGTCATACTGAAGTTGTACTGAATTTGGTATAGAACGCACCCATTCATAAAAAATCCAGTTTGGACGACGAGCTTTCTTGTCTCTTCTTCGTGTGTCCTGTACTGCTGTGTATCATAGATATCCACATGTACCGTGATAGAGTAGCACATCCATTCGTATAGGAACGTACACACCCGTTTGCGAATCTTGTACGGCTGCACAGAGCGTTTTGGGAACATACCCGTATGCGAATCTTTTAGGATGGCTACCACGTAGCGCTTTGGCAATGTTCTTCGTGGGAATACTCGTATCTGCGTACCAGGTTGTTAGTTTTGGTCGACGTCTGGGCTGAGTTGTGTCTTCCGACTAAGCCGACCCCGCTCACGAGCTCTCTCTCTCTCTCAACTCCCTTTAGGGGCAAAAGTAAGAAGATCGTGAACTACAAGCAGTGTGCCCTATCCAGCATCGACATCCCTGTGTCTCTTACCAGCTTATTATACCTCTGCAGGCATCTTTACGTTTGGCGTCGTCGGCAGGACACAGGTTCGAATCTCACTTCGAACAGTTCTTTTATAAAAACGCTTGGCAATTGCGCGTGCGTCCCTGAAAACATATATCATCGGTTCCCCAAATATTGAAACGAAGCGGGTATTAGGTCAGCATACGGCCGTACCAGGTATATTGTACCGACGCCCCAAAGATCCCGCCGTTCAGAGGGGGGGAGGGTGCTACAAGGATTACCCTGGGCTCGATAATCGATTGGTCTTTTACGCGCCTATAGCTCAGTAGGTAAAACCTTCACACAACAGTACTTAAGACTGCAATGAATGTCATGCCGCACGGAATACCGTGGGGACGAAAGGGACAGATGAAGGAATAATGAGTTAACTATAGAGCAGCCGTTTGCGAAAGGACCACTTAAAGACAGGTATCTACCGTCGTAGTAGTACGACAGTAGTAGTCCTAGTGTTCGAATGTGTTCAAACGCCGCGTGTCCATTCCGTGCGGAGCACATATAGACTGCACGGCATGAAGGCGAATCCCTAACTTCTATATACTGTATTACCATACTTCTTGCGCAAGGGTATTCAATACCGACCGGTAAGTTCAATCCTAAAACCTTGTTTGTCTTCGGGAACCTAATATGAAACGTTTCATATTGGCGAGTAACTGGACAAAAAAAGCACAGCAGTAGGGACAGCCGTGGCATCCCTCCCAAGAAACGAAACGGGCGCACGCCCATGTTCTTACATACCTGGAGTCGGTGTCTAGATTAAACTGGCGCGGAGCACCAAAAACGAGGGAGCGAAGCGACAAAGACACATTTTGCGTCAAGGCGTATAAGACTCTTTCGCACACAGGTAGCTGTGCTGCCTGAACTTAAAGTCTTGTTTTTGCAGTACTTATAGCAAGAGCTGTAGTAGTACGTTTCTGATTTCCACAAACCCGGTATCTACAGAAGCGGGCGAGCTTGGGCTAGCGCATAGAACTCGGTTCGCCGCACAAGCTGTCTCGAATTGGTCACTGTCGGAGTGCTGCTGCTGCTGCGAGTCTTGGTAGTGAGCAAACCAAACCGCTTCGCCTTTGCTAAAAAGTTGTTGAAGCTGCAAAAAAATGGTCCGGAACTCCCGCCCAAATAATAACTAGATTCTGCAACAGGGTCGTAGCTATGACCAACTTTACTTGATGTTTCCCTCCATGTTCGCCTGGTGACCCTTGTGTCATTCCTGAGGACTTGCCTGGTTATATCAACACCTGAATCCGGTGCTACTGCTTTGTTGCTGGCGAGCTGCAGGAAAACCTCAAACATATTTATCGGCTAGACTGCTTGAAATTAGTGTTGGATCATCATCATTTTCGCAGCAAATATCTATATGCGTGCTGCTACGTACGAGTATCTAGTACGTGCAGCTGAATTTTCCAAATTCAATGCTTGCTCACTGGCGGAGGTCAACTTCAACACCTGCAGTAGCCGCAACCAACATCTTTCAGAAAAGCTAAAAAGTGTAACCTGATACCCAATCCCCCCATGGGCTATTATAGGGTCTATAAACGATAAAAAATGAAAACAATACTTCGTATACATCGGCTCCAAAGATATTGGGTACTCAGGGCCGTTGATATCGAAGAGGTTTTTTCAAAATTTCCATATTTGTGAAATTATTTCCGTATTTGTGAAACAATTTCGAAGTATGCGAAATTCAACATAGGGCAAAATATCAGGAAAGTTGAATTTCACAATGGTGGAAAAAAGTTGAAACTTGACAGATGGCAAAATATCAGGAACGTTAAATTTCACAGATTTGGAATTTATTTCACAAATAAGGAAAAAAAGCTCTCCGATAACAAACTTCCCCAGCTGAGGGGCTCCGTTACACCAAGAAACGGGAAACCCAGTCCGGGCTGGAATTCTTTTCTGAGAATGTGTGCATTCTACACCAACTTCAGTGTAAACGACTCCCGCACTTACTATTTTCCTGAAAATAACGTCAGCCTGCTTTTCTTACCGCTCGTCTGTTGATTTGGTGTCCTGTACTGCTGCATGTCGTGAGAAATGTTTGGGCTCAAGAGTGCAAACCCAATACCTCGCGTAGGCCGTAGTAGCACCACTCACTAGCAAGAGCGGTACAACAGTAGACTAAGCTGGCTTTGTTGACATCGACTTGGCTTTCGATACGCTTATTTCATCACAGTTCAATCACTCGACTTGTCTTTAACATTACCTCCTTTGAGACCCCAAAATCGCGAACAACATAACGATAGCTTTGGTGCTATCAACCATTGAACCGTCTATATATATACGAGCAGCGTGAGCGTCCAGCAGTAGGGGTAGGATATAAATATAAGCTGCGCCTGTACTGTACGACTCCTTGCATTCAACCATTGTAACTCGGGCACCAATTTGTATCATCCCCTTAATATCACGCAGTGGCTGTTGCTGTAGCCGTCACTTGGGATAGTCCATTTTCCTCTCTCAACTCTCAAGAGGCTTGAACACTTGAACAGCTGCCGCCACAAGCTTATGCGTTGCTAACGAGTGAACGATCACGAACGTGGTTACGTCCTCTGCGCAGTCATCAAATTCAGTCCCACCACCCACTGCTAATAGCACTTCGCTAAACTCGTCCCTATATCTGTGTACTCGTAGCAGTGCCCGCGTTCCTCTTTCGCTGGCGGCTGAAAAAACGCGGCAAAAAAAAAAACGCGGTGACGGCCCAAAAAAAAACGCGCACAACAAATTTCACACTGGATACCGACCCGTCTGTCGTTCCTGAACCGCACACATTCCGCCTTCATACCTCCCCTACTCCTATCGCAAGCCTCCATACCCCCCCTCCCTCACCTACCTCAATACCTCCCGCCCTACCCCTGTCGAAAAAAAGGTCGCGATCACATGGTGAACCCAGGCCGTGCAGACCTTTCATTCGCTTGCACTTTCCCCGTCAAAATACAACTACACCGCCCCACACCTCGCCACCCTACGTAACACAACTCGTTGAGTGCTAAACCCCCCGCTCCCCCTCTCTCTCGGCTTGACACACACCCGCCGAACCCGACAGATACCCCCCCCTCCTTTCTCCCGCCACAAGCGCAGCGCGTTCCGAGCTCACGCTGCCTGTCGGAGCGCTTGCGTTTCCTCCGTGTCGACAACGACCTCGCCGGCCGCCGATACCTCGCGGTGAGTCACCACTACTCGCTCGCTCATCTGAAGCGGGGGCTGGAGGGGCGCCGTGTGCGCTGGCTTTCCGTTCAGCCCCAATTTGTGGAAGAGCGCCTTGTGTTCAAAAACCAAAACACGCGAAAAATTGTGGGAGTTGGGGGGGGGGGGGGGTATGAGGTGGGAAGAGATTTTGACCTTTTTTAGAAGTGCACTCACGTTTTTAGGGACGAAATACTTGGAAATAGCGAGAGTTCTTTTTTACAGTACGTACACAGCAAAGATCGTTCGTTGTCCCTGCGACGATCGGCGGTTGAACTCTTGTGTGTTTGTTTTTGTTTGCACTGCATATTCATGAGGTCAGTATATCAGGCAGCGATAGTCGTAGTGCGAACATGTTGACCCTTCTACCGGTGCACTGTTTTTTTTTCCTTCTTCTCCATGCCATGTATCATCCTCGCCCTACTTCTACTGCTCCTTTCCAGCAGTAACTTAGATTTGGGGTCACATAGCAGGCGCCCCTCCCCCCCCCCCCCCTCTCCCTAATACGGTATGTGCCTTCCTTTTTATCGCGGGAACAGTTCAGCATTAGCTTCCCTCGTCGACTCGCGCCGGATTGTGCGAACACACGAAAGGCGCTTTCTGCACTGTACATAAAACCTAAATCTGACTCGAATTTCAAGTGTTTTCTTCCCACAAAAGGATTACACTATGAAAAGAGCTGTAACTCCGCCGGGGGCTATGGGGCCTATACGTATAGCGAGAGTGATATTCTCAACCAATGTAGCGCCTCTGCTCTACTCGGGAGACGCGGCGGAAGGCGCTGTGCAGGTGGTAATCGCATCGACACACCGCATTTTTGGTTCTGCTTGAAGACGAAAAAAAGGCGTTTTCGTTTTGCCACCTTATCGGCGTCGAACTCAGGGTTGGACGTGGTGAGCAATCGATCCCCAGTAAAGATGGAGTTTGCTCCCGCCATGAACATCATAGCCTGGACACACACGCGACAGCAGAAGAGAGGAGAGGAGATGAGAAGCAGTGGACGGGGTGAGGAGGCGCCTCTTGTGTTAAGGCGCAGCACATACACACATACATGAGCACGCCGAAGCATGTGCACATCATGCCTCGCAATTAGCTCCCAAGGACCAACGCAGGCTTGCAGAACGAAAAAAGGCGGAGGGAGGAGGAAACGTCACATTTTTTTAAATTTTTTTTTATCCATCACTTTTACTTTCCAGTCCACTCGCAGGAGGTTTTACCCTCGACGATCTTCTGGACAAGCCGTGGTCACAGGTGTCGTCCCTTCTCCCCTCCGGTACGTGCCTTTATTTTTTGTCGCGCATAGGGTTCAGCATTCCCACTGCTCGTCGATTTTCATCGAATGTAGCTAACTCACGCTTTCGCGCTTTCCGCTTATCAATTTTTTATGCGAGAGAAAGTCCCTATGAGCATGTACTCGGTGAGACTTGAACCCACGAAATTGATCTTAACAGGCACGCGGACCACCTACCAAGCCACGGGGACTCGACACAATACCGGGTCGACATGTGCCCAGCGCTGTCATGTCCGAGACCCACCCTACTTGCATCACACTCGCCTGCTCCGCCTCGCTGAAGCTAAGCCGCCCCGCCGACAACCGAACCATCGTCTTAGGCATAACAACTCTGGCCGTCGCGATCATTCTTCCCATATCCCAGATGTCGGGGGCGTCGGCCTTGCCTTCGTCAGCCAGAGGGGTACCCTCGATAGCGACGAGCGCGTTTATCGGAACGGACTCGGGGTGCTCCACCAGAGTGGCAAGGGTGTGCAACAGGCCCACGCGGTCGTGCTCGGCCTGTCCAGATGAACAGAGAGAACGGTGGCGTCAGTCGTAACCGCGCGGCCCAGACATGATGGTTTGTCATTCATCTTCTGCCAGTGATCACTCCAGCAGACCTCACTACAAGGGAGTTGTTGGATGGGACAGCCAGCCATGGGATGGTTGGGTAGCCAACCAAGAGACAAGTGGACAGCCAACCAAGGAATGATGATTGGACAGCCAACAAAAGGATGACTGGACAACCAACCAAAGAATGCTTGGACAGCCAACCAAGGCATGCTTGCACAGCCAACCAAGGGATGGTTGGAGAGCCAACCAAGGCATGATTGGACAGCCAGGCCAGAGATGATAGGACATCCAATCAAGGGATGTTTGGACGATCAATCAAGGAATGATTGGGCCGCCAGCTAGCGTCAGGAAGAAAAGGGAGCGGTGGGTTGACTTGGTAATCCCGCCGCCCAGGCACGATGGTAATCATATCAATCTTCTCCCACTATTTACTCCAGTAGCCGCTACTACAAGGGATAAATGGACATCCAACCAAGGGATTATTGGACAGTCAACCAAGGGATAATTGGATAGTCAACCAAGGCATGATTGGATACCAAGCAGGAACGATTGGACAGGCAAGATAATTGTGCAGCTAACCAAGGGATGGCTAGACAGCCAACCATGGTAACATTGGACAACCAACCATGGGATGATTGGATAGTGAACCATGGGATAATTGGGGAACGAACGAAGGGACGATTGGACTGCCAACAAAGGGGTTGGACAGTCAAGAAAGCCATGGTGGGCAGCCAACAGGCCATTGACGTATTATCATTACTTCGAAACTTTTGCTCAAGGGCCAAATTAGCAAACTTGCGTAAGTACTGCCGCTTGCGGACGTGCACGCGCTGATAAGAAGAACAAAACCCAGCTCTTCTTGATCGCCATCTTCGCTCACCTCCCCCAACCCCAGGATACCGCCACAGCACACGGAGATGCCGGCCTCGCGAACGTTGCTGATCGTGTCAAGTCGGTCTTCATAGGATCTACCAGACATGACAACAACAAGCCAGCAAAGACAAACAACCACACAGTTCGGTTGCGACTGTCAGTATGGTGAGCGGCATCTTGGTCACATATAATATGGACGTGCCGCGGCTGCGATAGATCCGTTCATCGTAAGATTACCTTTACCACGCGTTCAGGACCATGTGAAAACTAGTATTATAGCAAAGGTATGTTTGGTACGTACGTACTATGGGGTACCCGGGCAACCTACCCTGGTAAACCTGCTAACGGGTACCTGGTATATTTTACCTATATTAGACCCCCCAATTTTCATACCCGTCTCCGTATGACGTAATATGATACTTTGGACAATATACCTGGGTAGACTACGAGTAGTCGGGTAGCTTTAATAATGACCACAATACCATACCTTCAACACCGGCAGCAAATCTACTTACCCTACGAAAGCACACCCTTCAATACTTGAACAACACATAGTCTCCCCTCATATAACATAGTCCGTCTTAGTTACATTGTCCACCTCATGTCGATCGGACACCATGGGAATCAAGCGGGAAGCTGTACCTTCACCGCCGGCTGTACCAACAGAGAGAGAGCACTCACATGCTGCCCGGGCTATCACAGATTCGGCCAGAGCAACTTGCGCTAGCACAGGACAACGCGGACATCGTCACCACCACGCATTCAGGACGACGTGGACATAACAATTGTGCCGCATATCGGCGATAAACGTATGCGACGCCAGCGAGAGCATATATCCACCGCAGCTTGTACCAAAACAGCGCAGACGAAAGTGCCCATAAGCCTCAAGTGCAGGTTTTCGCTAAAAAGTATTTTTTCTTCTTTTCTCTTGTGTGGGGTGTACGATTTGTAATACCTCGTACCAATATGTACGCATCAATACTGCAGTCAGTATTTTGCTTTGTTCAATTCCACTCCAGAGCTATCGGAGGAGGCTGCATGTCGTGTGACCCCGGACTATAACGGGGGGAGATAGCATCAAGAATCAGAACCCAACAGGGTGCGTGAACATTGGGGACACATGGCTTTAGGTCGTGGGTTCTGATTAGTATGCAGCAGTATAGTATAGCCCCTCGTAATACAACTTGGCGATGAGTTGATGTGAGCACAATAACGAGCTACGGTACGGTAGGGGGTTTACTCCATCATAGTATAGCCCAAACATTTCCAAGTGACGGCAAGGGCAGCTGCTCAACCTAGGAGCTACCCAACCATTGCATAGTAGCATCCGATTTTTATTGCATATTACTACTTGCAAGCCCATTTGATTGAGGGTATCGGGCTTAGCTTACGACGTGGACAAAAAGTTGATTGTTGGGTGGGGTATAGAGCTCCTATGCTATAATCAAGTTAGATATAAGCCTCAAAATGATTAGCCACCGCTACCATACCACGCGTCCAACAACAAGTTATCTCGTCTCAACCGAAAGTAGGCTTCGACGGAAAGCCTCTTTCACACGTCGGACAGATAGATCATCTACAGAGAGATTATCTAGATCAGATAGACTATCTACTGTAGATCAGATAGATCCTAACCTGCCGTTACGATATATATTGCCCTTTTTTTTCGATCATCACTTCTGCTTCCCAGCTTAACTCGTAAGAGGCTTTTACCCTCAGCAATCTTCTGGACATCAAGCGGTGGTCACAGGTGTCGTCCCTCGTCCTCCTGCATAGTACATATCCCAACCCAGTAAACATGTCTTAGACCATGCATATTTTGTAGCTCTCACCCGGCAACGTGAGCTAGATCATACAGACCATACAGATGAGGAATATACCTGCCCTGAAATATCTATGTCATAGTGAATGGGAGTGATCTGTACGTGGTCTGTACATGATCTGCGCATGAACTGTCTGTCCGAGATGTGGCTTCCTAAGACCAAGCATCAAGCTATGATGCGTGTGACCCCCTTGTCAGAGGTATAGAGGCTCGCCTGGTAGTGATGACCGACGGGTAGAACTCCCTAGACGTGTCCAGGTTGTGGTTATACGCCGTCAGCCCCGCCTCCTTCAGCTGCTTAGCTTGCTCCGCATTCAGCATCCCCAAGGTGCAGCAAACCTCCATGCCCATGCCGTTCACCTCGCGGACCTACAACAACAACAACAACAACACTCAAAATGAATACGAAGCGCGGCTTAGGGCCGACATTGTCGGAGAGCTCTCTTTTCCAGATTTCCATTTTTTATATTTGTGAATTTCGTATCGATATACGGAGGCGTTTTTATCAAAATTTGTGAATTTCAACAGAGGGAAAATATCAGGAGCGATTCGCACTCATATACTTGGAAAAAAAACTGGAAAATCTGGACATCCAGCAAGCCACGAAAATAATGATAAAAGGGTTATAACACACATAGGTTTATTCCCGCTGAAATCACATCGCCTTTGTATCGGAGCCTGCCTTGTCACCGCAAACTAGACTGGCAATTACTTATTGTCAGAAAAATAACAACAACAACCATCTCCCTCCCCCCTCACACACACCCCCCGCCAAAAGTTGCTCAAATTACGCCTGCCCACCATGTCGAGGATGTTGTTGAATGCCTTCTTCTTGTTGCCGAGCTCGCGCCATGCCGCCCCCATGCAAAACCTCGTGCTGCCCGCCTCCTTTGCCCGCTTCGCCGCAGCCATCACCTCGTCAACCTAAAACACAATTTTTACCGAGGGGACAACGGGTGAGGCTGGAAATAAAGAGAGGGGAAGAACTGTTGAGCCTAAAATACACACCAGGTAAAACGTATCAAAATATTGCACAGCATGGGGCAGGTCACGATCTAGACACATCGGACAGATCACGATCTACATATAGATCATCAGATAGATCATCTAGATCCTCACCTGCCGTTATGGCATGTTGTGCACGATCTGACTATTCCGGGGGTCCATAGTTAATAGGACCTATGGTATACATAAAAATCTATATATTTACCTACCATATTGGTCCTATTTACTATGGTCCCCCGTAATAGTACTATCCAAATCAGGAAACCTGTGCTACAAGTAGATATTGAAGGGTATATATACGGCTGCCACCCTCCAACATGAGCTATATAGACCATACTTACAGATCAGGACTCCATCTGCCCTGATCATATCTGATCTATCTGATCTATCTGATCAGCCCGATGTGTGTTATGTCCCCTACCGTCGACTATCAACCATCACTGGAATCTCATTTTGTTCTTCTACCTTCAAAATATTCTCGTGAGGGTTCGGTTTGTGCCTAGTACCTGTTACATAGGTGTAATATGAATTATTCATGTATTATGTACCTGGCACAGCGTACAGCATCATCTGGCACAGAGAGTAATGTACCTAATTATCTGTATATTCAATAGAGCTATGACAGGTAGGGCAGCAGTGTAGAGAACGATAAAAAAGAAGCCTGAACGAATGCAGCACAATCGGCCGTATTCCTGGCAAAGCTCTACACTACACCACACCAAACTACACTACACCACACTATTGTACACTTCCCCACCGAAAAGAGAAATGACTAAAGGCGACGACAGTTTGTTGCCCATAAAAGACGGTGGCAGCAACATCAGCAGCAGCAGCAGCAGCACACCAGCACCAACCACCTAGACCGTAAATACCACCAACTGAACATCCATCACAACCACAATCACCAAACCACCACCCACCACATTAACCCACCCATCAACCACCCAACCCTACCCCCCCCACGTCCTGTTTATCAGCAACCACACCACACCCAAGCACCGACGATATATAACCACCGAACCAACCAAACACCCCACCCCACCCCAACATCCAACACATCCTGTATTTACTAGCGGCATCTTCATCTCCGGCGTTGTCTTGACAAAGGACTTGCGTCGCACGGACTGGGAGCAGTGGCCGCAGCAGCAGCAGCAGCAGCGGCGGCACACCAGCACCAACAACTATTAATAAGACCGCGTACAAAACACAACCTCACCAAACCACCAAACTACCAACCACCCCCTCCCACCGTCACCCCCACCTCCCCCTCCAATCCCCCCTCCAACCCGACCCCCACCCCCAGCGCGGCACGTCCTGTTTTTACTAAAAGCGTCACCTTCATCTGCGGTGTTGGCTTGACGAATGTTTTGTGTCGCACGGACTGAGAGCAGTAGCCGCAGTCTTCCGTACAGCCGCCAGTCTTGATGGACAAGAGCGTGCACTGCTGCACCTCTGTCGGGTCGAAAAACATGCGGTGGACCGACGATGCTCGGTAGAGCAGCTCGAGCATCGGCATGTCGTACACCTCCTGGATTTCTTCCTTCGTCCAGTCCTGTTCATATGTTCACAACGTTTCATCATCACGCACCCATGTCAACCTTGTCAGGTGATCCGTCGCAGGTAGTAGGGTTATCTTGAATTTGACATCAGCGGATGATGTATCTCACAACGAAGGATAGTTGTCTATTCTACATACCAGGTAGGTAATAGGGGGTACGGATTGGTGCTTTTCTTATCCAATGTTGGATGAGTGTGAATAAATAAATAGTTTATAATTAGGAGACGTTGTACTCGTACCAAAGGGACACGAAAGAAAAATAAGTATACACCAGGTTGTATGACCTTGAAAAGGGATCAAGATTAATTCACGGTGAAAATGATCATACGATTGGGCGTATGTTGGCAATTCAGGCTGTTAATAGAGAGATGATGGTCGCGAGGAATAGCAAAGTAAAGCAAAGGTATTTTTCGTAGGGTGTGTACTTTTGGGGTACCCGGGTAACCCACCCGAGTATTCTACAACCTTCCATACCTCCGACAGATATCATCTACGGACAGATCAGATAGGTCAGATAGATCATCTACAGATAGATCCTAAGCTGCTCTTATGATATGTTGTGCAGGATATGTACAGTATATACAATTCAAATCTAGGAAACATGTCCAAGACCATACAGACAGTACGGCTCCACACGGCCACATGACCTACAGGTAACAGATCCTACAGATAGATCAGGAATCTACCTATCTTCCCTCAAAGACCTATATCATCGCGGGGATCCGTGATCTATCCTAGGTGTGCTTCCAACAGGTATAACCGGTACATTGCCGCACCCCAATACCATACCCGTCCGATTTTTAAAACACAACCTGGGATGGAGACACCATATGCGGGTAGCCGAGTAGCTTCAGTATTTGGCCAGAAAATAAAATAACATACCCGTAACACTGCCTACCCTACCAACAACAGCTTTGACATCATGACGTTTCGCACGCCACTTCTTCTCTCTCACTACCCTAGGCTGGAAACAAAAGCACTCTACGGGTACCTAGAGTAGGTAGGCGTATGTCGCAGTCTAACAGAACGGCAAAGGGCAGGATGGGCCATCCATCCGTGCAGTACGTATCGCCATGGTCGCAGTCCAACGAACGCAGGAGGACCAACCGAGAACGTGTCACGGGGTGCGTATAATAGAACAAGCCAACCTCACGTTTCGAACGGTTGCGTCGATGCCGTTCATGCTCCGCGTCTCCCCCATCTTGACGTTGCGCGCCTCCTCGTAGTGGGAAGACAGCAGCCTCCTGAGGGGGTGTCACGGTGCCACACGGTAGGTAGGCAAAGGGGGGAACAAAGCATCTGGCAATCTCGGAACCGAAGGCAGGGACGCAAGAAGTGTGTCCCTGGGGTTGGAGAAAGCTTCCTTGTTGCACAGAGAGATAAGAGATTGTACAAGGTACTTCCATCGCAATCGATCCTATACCAGTATACCCGCACGAAAAAGTGAAGAGCCGCCAGAGAAAACAGAGTATGTACCAACCGTGTCAGAAACAGGTATCGCGGCGGGCACCAGCCTGTCAGACCCTACGGTCGCAAGAGAGGCCTCAACGAATCCAAAATTGTCTGCGAATTAGAGCGACAACGGAATGCTACAACAGCAGCAATTGCAACACGTACAAGCTCTCTGCGGCTGACGGCGAAACGCTTGTACTAAATGAAAGCGATCCCGAGACCACTAGACAATGGAAGGGTCGGTCGTTAGACACTCGTCGTGTAGAAAAGACGCGGCATTCAACACTCGAGAATCGACCAAGACAGAGTCATCTTCGAGCCCAGGTTCGTAAAGGCGGTAGGCAAAAGCCGTAACAAAGTACCATCAATGGGCACCTGGCACGTCACAAGTACCAGATTTTAGAGCAGCAACTGATGATCGATCACAGCTATTAATAGGGGTGTCAGCTAGCTGGACTTGACGGCTATTTTAATACCTGGTAGTAATGAGTTGGGTGGTGATTTAAGCCAACTAACTGACTACCTGGTAAGTATTTACTACTAGAAAACACACGTCACGTCGCAAACGCGCCAGGCAGATCCAAAGCCGCGCCGAGTACGCAGAACTTCGCAAACTGAAATACCCAGTCGCAAGCAACTAACTGTAATACCTAGTCAACTAAGGCCAACAAATAATAGCTAGTCGGCGACCTAGAGATAGCCGACTGAGAGCCTTGATGGTAGCGGTATGCTCGGTATGGGCACCGCCATCGAATAGAGCAAGAAGAGACGATAGCCCACGTGGCAACGCGGCAGTCAGAACCCATCCATGCTGTGCTGTTGTCTCGCTTCCTGTTTGCTACCTGGTATTTTTGCTTGGGATCCTTTTCCTTCAAAGTCCTTCTTGCTTCTCTTTTGTTGTCGTTTCTTTCTGCTTTCTCTCGTTTTTCCCTCTTTTTTTCCTTTTTTACTCACCCTTTTTCTTCATATTTCTCTCTCCCAAATTGTCTGGTTTGTGTGGGTGGTCTGCTTTTTCGTATCCAGTACGCTTGGCATTGCATTTGATACTCTTCATATTTGCGAACGTATTTTCTCTGGCTTGTAGTTTGTGACCACAGAGCTGTCCTTAATCTCTCTACGTGGGCTGAAGAATCGAGGGTGAGTACAAACGCTGTGAGTTGGCTTACCATAAGCCGCCGACTAGTAGTTGGCTAGATACTACAATGAGTCGGGTGTTCTAATTTGAGGAGCTCTCCGTCTTGGAATTTGTATAACTGCCGCGTTTGTGGGTCGAAGTGAGTTTGTTGTTGGTAAAGACCAAGTCAGTTAGTTGGCTTATTTCAGCACCCAACCAATACAACAACGTAGCCGTGACGTCCAGCCAACTAACCCTAACCCTATTGAAAAAAATAGCGATATACCTGGTACATCCTACTACCTATCATTCTGGGCGGAATTATAAGCACCGCTTGGTATTCATTTCTATATCTAAACACTCCTTTAATTTGCGGCCAAAGTGATATCTCTTATTAACCGTTTTGCGGCCCTACTACTGTAGGTATAGCGAGCTAAAAAAACAGCAAAGTACAGTAGCGTTCAGCAAAATCCTCTCAAGAAGAGCGCCCAGGAGGATGAATACGACTATCACCGTGTCGCGCGCGTGTGGTGCAGGTCCTTACCTTGCACTTCGGACCCACACACTATTCGTCTACGTATTCATACTCCTTTCGCCAGGGCTGCTTCGTGTGACAGATGCTGTACTACAATCGAGTCATTTTTTCCCGACAGTTTCCCACTCTGAAGCTCCAAAAAGGTTGCTCGACAAAATTGTTTGCTGGCTGAGGCCGACCCTCGATTAGCCGTGGCCGACCCTAGGTATGGTCAGCATCGAATCAGGGTGCCATGCCAGCGGCTAATAACGGCTAGTAGCGGCTAATTATGTTCCCAAGGTCAGTTGGGAGGGCTCAAGTTCGGGTTGGAATAGGTCTGGGTGGGATCAGGGCGCCAATCAGGAGCAGGGTTCCATATGTGTGTTGACGAATGAAACATACCAAAACATTATTTGACCAATGCATGAGCCTCTCTTCTAGTACATAACAGGTACGTGGCAAGCTTTGCTACAGTAAAACAATCAGCATAGACATAGATGTGCTGGAGGTAGATGGGTAAGAATAACGGTTTACGGTTTAACGCGCATAGGGTCCACGTACAGGGCAAAGTTGTTGCATCTCGTGTCACTCCTGTGTGCCAGGGAGCTTGAAGAGTGTAGTGTATGGTCTATCAGCTCGAACACACATTTTTTTTCTACTGTAGAAATAGCAAGTGGTAGAGAGAGAGCCCTGTACTGCGGTACTTATACCTTATAGCTGGCACCTGATATCGGCATGGTGAAGACGGTACACAAGACGATACACGGCAGTACCATTATGTGCGTATGAACTGCTGCTGTACGAGTACACAGCATGTCTTAGAAGTGCCAACAAAATAAGGCTACAAGCTGGGCCAGCCAAGACATCGCATATTCGGCAGATTGGTCACGCCCCAATCAGTTCTACGAGTTTGGACTTGAAATTTTGACACGGCGTAGTTCGTGTGCTATTCGACACAGTAGCTTCTTGCTCTATTTTTTTTTCTTTTCGAGGGAGATATGGCCGGTGCAAACTTGAAAAAATACAAGAAAAAAATCAAAGCTGCACTAGTAAAACTAAAACAAAAGTGCAGGCGGTCAGTATCTTCGAACGTGTGGTTCGAATACGATCGAAATTCGCAAAATTGAGCGGGGCATCGCAGAAATACCATGTTTTTTCGTATTCACTTGATTTACATAGGGAGTCGTGTTTTGATATATCTTTTGATGGGTGACGAATTGGCGAATTAGGCGACGAAACTTTTATCGATATTCTCCTTTTGTGTGTTCAGCACTTTCTTTTTTTCCTACTTCCCATTTATCATCTTCGCCCTTCTTTTCTATCTCCCTCCTATTAATAGTCGTAACTCAGATCCGGGGTCACCTATGTACGGGGGACCATACTAAATAGGACCAAATTTTGGTAGTAAAAATAGGTAAATGTATAGGTTTTTGTGTATACCATAGGTCCTATTCACTATGGTCCCCCGTAATAGCAGGCTCTCCTCTTCCTCTCCCCCCCTCCCTCCCCACCAAGGATAGCGCCTTCATTTTTATCGCAAGAAGACATCAGCCCTTTCTTCCTTCGTCGACTCGCGTCTATTAATAATCACTTTTAGAGTCTACATCAAATTTCACCTTGATCGGGGATCGACTATTTTTGTACGAAATATAATGTGTTAAAAAGTTGATGTTTTTGTGTTTTTGCGGATATCTCGGCGAGATCGAGTTGGATTTCAAATGTATTCATAATTTTTCAATCTAGGTTTTTTTTATTGCATATGCGGTGTTGTGTCAGGGTCAGTGCTTCCGAATCCCAAGTCCTAATTTACAGTGGTTGGCGAGATACGACTTTAGGATTGGTCATCCGTTTTACGGCTGGCCCAGCTCGTACCGATTCCGTGTAACCGAAGCTGTGGATTCGGGCAACATATTCATCGGAACGAACAATTCTCGTTTTCGCGATGGAAGTATCGTAGCATACGCAGCTTGGAACTTGAAGCGTGATGCATAAGTAGTACCGGGTACCAGGTACAGCAGTATCAGGTACGGGTACGAGTTGGAAAACTCTCGATCTCACACGGCACAGCTATATAAGAGGCGTGAGTTTTGACGAACTGATCGATCTCGCATTCTTTTGTTTTTTCTTTCTTCTTTCTACTTGTTTTTTTTCGTCTCTTTTGTTTTCTCTCTATCATGGAATGTGTATGTCGTGTCTGTCGCATCCAGTACGATGACATGGCATTGCATTGTCTACTCCGCTTACTGCATAACAATGCACGAATGTATTATAGTATGTCTGTGGCGTAGTGTTACGACAACAAAACTTGCATCCCTCTAGAATCGAAGAATCGGCACGGACACTGGTTGTGCTGGACGTACGTAGACGGGTAGGAAGAACTTAACAATGAAGATCACACACAGCTATCTTTCAATGATACAGGACGCAACTACTGCTGTAGCCTGTACGCATGAATAAAATACTATTACGGCCATAGTAAATAGGACCTACGGTATACACAAAAACCTATATAAATCCATATTTTTACTAACAATATTTGGTCCTATTTACTACGGATGGTCCCCCGTAATACCTGTGGTATTTTCCTACTACTTGTATATACGAAAAACGGTACCAGGTACAAAAAAAGTGGTCTCTCATCTGTTTACAGCAGTATAGAGCACTTAGGTTGTCTCTCACGCTTCGATAAAATGTCAACGTGGTCTCTCGCGTGTCACGCGTTGTCGCGTGTGAGCGTAGCTCGCCCACGTGCCCACGGCGCACAGCTGGTGGTTCTCTTCCATGTTCAAGCCGATGATCAATTGCTCATAGCTGGTATACTATTATTTGTCGTATAACACCTGGTACAGCAGTAGCGCTAGTTGACGTGACAACAGGGCATTGCTACCTAGACAGGAGTGACGCAGCAGCAGCAGGCCCAAGCACCACAGGCCAAGACAAGCACCTGCTCGGCTACAGCAGCAGTACATGCTCGAATTGCTGCTGCTTGTCTCTGTTACCCTATACCAGGTATACGACTGACCTGCTGCTCATGATGGTGGGCGCCATCCGTACACGAGCTCCATGCCCGAACACCATTTGGCGAACAAGTGAAGCCATGTTGACGAAAGAAAAATCGACCCGCGCCTACTGTAGCTCCCGAAGTTTCCCAAGGCCGCGCGCTCAATGGATACCTGGGGCGATGCACACGACGTAGGCGAGGAAGATGGTTGCTGGCGTGCAGGCAGCAGAACAGGTCGTTGAAGACTGGAGAGTGTCACGTTATATTCACTTGGGGCGAGACTATCGAACATGTGCGATGGACGATTTTTCGTGAAGGAAGATCAATGCACACGTACGGCAGCGATATGTATGTTTTCTGCGAGGCTTTCCCTCCGTGCCGTCTCACCGGTGCTATCTTTATCTGAGGGGCACAGAGCTGCCAGAACAGTGCAGCGGACGTAGACGACACAACACAAAGGATGATGCACCGTGCACTGCTGTACACGCCCAAGGTTTACATATATCTTGATTGGCCGAATTTCAACGGGGGACTGTGTTTGTAGCCCCTATTCAATCTTAGCGTTTGCCTTTTCAGGGCAGGCCACTTCTGCTGTACTGCTGTGCTTGTGGGCTACGTGGGAGCATCAGAGCTTTTTCCGAGGCTCGGAGTACTGCCCACTACTTGAAGTACCTGGAACTCCTATCTCCCAGCCGCCGAGATAGTACTGCGTAGCCATGAGGAACAAGCGAAAGCGGGTAGAGCGAGAGCCAGTAGCGGCCCCAGTCGACGAAGATGAGGAGGTGGCCGAACTGGAGGAGCAAGTCTTGGCAACAGCACCGGCGCGTGGAACACAGCCGTTCATGGAATCTGCGGGTGACAGAGAGAAGTTTTCCACCTTGCCGCTGTCGCAGCACACTATAAGAGGGCTGGGCGATGGAGGCTTCAGGACCATGACTGAGATACAGGTTTGCGGCGTGTTTTGGTGTCTACTCCTCAGTATTGAAATGCTGACAGTCCAGTGGTTGCGACGGTCTCACACCGCCCGTGCCCCTAATCTAATACCAGGTATTTTGGTTGCTGGCGTATGTATGTATGTTGTGTCGGCCGCACCTAGTGCGAAGGCATGGTATTACGTAGGCTATTAATGCATTACGGTGTGTTATCTCTGTGTCGTAGTCTGTGACCACAGAGCTCGTATCTTTCTAGGGTGAAGAATCAGCACGGACACTGGGCTTGCTGGATGTCGACGAGTAGAAGAACGGTTTAATGTGAAGAACACACACACACACACACTCTGCTGGTTGTTGTACTGCTGTTGCTGTCATCTCTCTGACGTGCTATACCAGAACCAGTGTATGATATCATGTACCGGAACATGCGTACTCGTACAGCGTACGTATCCGTAGTACACATCATACCAGGTGTACAATACCAGTCTGACATATACATATTACCTGGTAGGTGAGAGCTACAAGGAGCTTCTGTTCGCGGGCGGCCTACGCCGCCCGCTACGCTCGCTCAGGAAGGAAAAGTACATCAAATTATGCGAAGCGGGCAGCTCTGTTCCATTTCATGACGGCGTCCCCGGTGGCTTGGTAGGTGGTCCGCGTGCCTATCAAGATCAATTTCGTGGGTTCAAGTCTCAACGAGTGCACGCTCGTAGGGACTTTTTCTTGCATAAATAATTAATATGCGGAAGCGCGAGAGCGTGAGCTATAGCTAGATTCGATGAAAATCGACGAGCGGTGGGAATGCTGAACCCTATGCGCGACAAAAAATAAAGGCACGTACCGGGGGGGAGAAGGGACGACATCTGTGACCACGGCTTGCCCAGAAGATCGCCGAGGGTAAAACCTCCTACGAGTTAGACCTATGCCAATGGGAAAGCGAAGTATCAATAAAAAGTTTGAATTCCAAAAATACCCGCCAATTTTTTTTAGAGCACGCTTCCTATGGGTACGTTTAAAAAAAAAAAGTTCCTAAGACCTATGCCAATGGGAACGCGAAGTTCAAAAGTTTTCTTTCAAAAATATTGCTTTAAAAAACAGCCGAAAATATCCTCGTACCGCGGCTGTGGGAAAAAAGGGCTTTTTCTAACGGCTGCAGGCGGCGCAATTTGTATGATCTCGTTGCAAATTTATCAACACGCTGATAAAAATCAGCTCGTGCCACGATAGACGCTCGATCTCGATATAGACTCAGCCCACGGCCAACCCGCTTGGTGTCGGGCAAGGCCAACGAGTATAGATGATGGCATCGAAGATAGAAAGTAGATAAATGCGCTAGGGGGCGAGAGCTTGCCGGCGGCGTCCTGCGGTACCCTCCCAAACCTGAAAAAGAGCCTGCTTTTTGCCATTCGAGGCCGATCGAGAATTTTTGTCTTCTGTTTGGTACACACCAGCGGCTAATTGTTCTTTATCGTACGCCTGGCCAGCGCCCGCCACACGTCACTGGCCATTGTGTGAAGACGGTGACCCAAGGGTGGGTCGGAGCCCCTAACGAGCGCACTCCGTTCAGAATTCATGACGCAATCGTTGGTTTTGTCGATCGATGTCTGTCGAGGACTCGGAATCTCGCCGCTTCGAACCAAAGATCGGCCTGAGTTTTTCTCGAGCCGATCTTGGCCCAACATCGGCCCCAGGTTTGCTTTTTTCGGGCTTTTCCTAAAGTTGGGAACTTTTTTTTTTTTTAAACGTGCCCATAGGAAGCGTGTTCTTAATTTTTTCGGCGGGGATCTTTGGAATTCAAACTTTTTATTGATACTTCGCTTTCCCATTGGCGGGGCCGATGTTGGGCCAAGATCGGCTTGAGAAAAACTCAGGCCGATCTTTGGTTGGAAGCGGCGAGATTCCGAGTCCTCGACAGACATCGATCGACAAAACCAACGATTGCGTCATGAATTCTGAACGGAGTGCGCTCGTTAGGGGCTCTGACCCACCCTTGGGTCACCGTCTTCACACAATGACCAGTGACGTGTGGCGGGCGCTGGCCAGGCGTACGATAAAAAAACAATTAGCCGCTGGTGTGTACAAAACATAAGACAAAAATTCTCGATCGGCCTCGAATGGCAAAAAGCAGGCTTTTTTTCAGGTTTGGGAGGATACCGCAGGACGCCGCTGGCAAGCTCTCGCCCCCTAGAGCATTTATTCACTTCCTATCTTCGATGCCGTCATCTATACTCTTTGGCCTTTTGCCCGACACTAAGCGGGTTGGCCGTGGGCTGAGTCTATATCGAGATCGAGCATCTATCGTGGCACGAGCTGATTTTTATCAGCGTGTTGACAATTTGCAACGAGAGAATACAAATTGCGCCGCCTGCAGCCGTTAGAAAAAAAGGGAAAATCAACCATTTTTCCCCTTTTTTCCCACAGCGGCGGTACGAGGATATTATCGGCTGTTTTTTTTAAGCAATATTTTTGAAAGAAAACTTTTGGACTTCGCGTTTCCATTGGCATAGATTTAGGCTGGAAAGTAAAAGTGATGATTAAAAAAAAAAAAAAAAAAAAATTGTAGTTGCAAACTGGCGACTTGATAATGCCGAGTCCCGCCGCCATGGTTGAGGAGAAAACAGCTTGGACGCCACATACGCTTCGTGTCGCGGGCGGTTTTCCGCTACGCTCGCTCACATGCCGTACGTACGTACATACCCCACGTAGGCTACGTATTTTCTTTCTTTCGATATGCTCTATGTCTGTACTCGCATGTACGAAAGATAAAGCACAGCACGGCACAGCAGATATATACCAGGTATGTATATAAAACTCAAGAAAATCGCGATATTTGACCTTTAGAGCCAAATTATGTGCCTCACGAGTTTTATACGGACGTCGGGTCATAGGCGATATTTTCGCGATACGTGGTCCGCAACACACAAATATATGCCTGGGGGTTTTTTGCCCCAAGCGTATACTTGTGATCTCTTTTTGTTGGTAGAGCCGAATTTGGCAGACAAAATTGAAAACAGCCTATCCCCTCTACTCGGTCATCCGATCATTACCCCCTGCCAGCAAGCACCACAACAGCAGCAGCAGTGGTGGCCGCCACGACCTGGTTGAATGAGTACGGCAGACGGGTGATCCCTTGGTCGGGGAGAGGCGGATGCACGGGATGCCCCGGTTCAGCGGCACCAGCACAGCATCCAGTGCTCTGCCTGGGCGTCTTTCTGCCGGAGTTGCCCCAAACCCAAGTCCCCAACAAGGCACGCCCCACCTCATCCGGGAACAAGCGGGTAGCACCAACCCCACCTTTAGTTTTTGGCGAACACGTCTCAGCGCGAGCACGAGACGCGTCCGAGCTGCGCCCTCGGCTATGCCAAGAGCCAAGTCCATGGTGTACGCGGGCGCTGCAGCCTGCCGAGCTACGTGGAGAAGCAGCTGCAGCAGCAGCAGCGACGTCCTCCAGCCCATGCGGTATTCTACGTGTTTGTGCACTTGCTGACTATTTTAATTTCACCCATGTTTTATCTCACATTGTTCTGGCAAAAAACCGGATATTGAGTTTTATGTCAAGGGATTTGCGTGTACGAAAATCGCGATATTGAATTCGGCGCAAAGAGACGAAATATCACCCTCTCTTGAGTTTTATATATGTCTAGCAGCACCGCCAAAACAATGAAAATGAAACCGACAAAATCGGGAAGAAAAAAATCCCCGTCCCCTCTGGTGTAATAATTTCCTGCCTGATTGGAACACCTTACACCGGTCAAAAACAAAGAAAAAAAAAAAATCAAACAGCAGAGCTTCTCTCTCAGCCTCGTACGCCGCCCGCCCCTCTCGCGACGACCTCGCCACCGATTCGGTCCGGGCAAAGCTTCCCTCACTCTCTGCCACAGTGAGCCCCATCGCCCGCCTCGCGTGAAGGCCGGTGCTCACCGTGGCCGTCGTTCGCCAGCTAGACAATGTTGGTGCTCAGACCGCGTACCTCTCTCTTTGACCTTCAAGCCCGGTCGCAAAAAATAAGCGCCGCTTGAATCTTATCTTGCAATCCCGAACGACCCTTATACACTCGTAGATACTCTATCAGAAACCACAAATGGAGGCCAGACAGAGCCCATTCATGCTTCCCTCGTGTCTCGAGGCACACGCGACGCCTAGCCACGAAAACGGCGACCGCGCTCCTTGCAACCCCCTCTCTACCCGCCACCATCCGCCGACACCCGCGACGGTGCCGGGTTCGCCCGCGATGCCGTGCTCCGAGTACGCGCACGCACACGAAACGAAATAAGAAAAAAGGAAAGAAGGACTAGAAGTGCCAAGAGAAATGGAGAAAAGAAAAAACCGCTGGCAAGTTCCGGCAAGTAATAAAAGGAGGCGATTCCCAAGTGGGAGCTCTGAGAGGCCAGGGATGTACCAACCGAGCACGCTCAGAGCGTGAGATATCTATAAGTAGTTCTATGCTGGCGTTTCTGTGGCCCAAGTGATGTACTGCTCCATTTAATAATACAATAGTAGTTGCTGGCCTGTTTCTCTGCTGTTAACAATAGGTGTGGCGTTGCGCCTACTCGTACCATGCGCTGGGGGTACACCCGCTTCAGTATCGGTGTGCAGTTTTACTGGAGACCGGACACCCGGGACTCAAGACTGCCCCCCCACTGCATATACCTACAGGCATGCAGCAAGCACAGAACACCGACTACGCATGGAAAAAAACAGGAAAGCTGACCCACAGTCCAAGCTGAGTTTCTTGTTTGATAATGGGTGGTGCGTATTACACTCCAGAAACATCAGTACTATAGTACAGCAGTGTAGCCGGTCGCCAAGGTAGTCTATTAAAAGTGGTTACCCTCGAAAGCTACTATTTATATGAAATATTAATCTATTAATACGCAAGGTTGGTACGTGAGTTCAACTCCGACGGTGGTGAGATTTTGACTCTGTCCCCGACAACATGGCAACTAACCAACCAAGGGCGTCCAGAACAATCTTTTGTGGACACCCCACGTCAGAAAAGGTCAGAATGGAAAAAAAAAAAAAACGGAGCGCTGTGATAAAAAAGGTCAGAATGAGAAAAAAAAAAGAAGCTGTGATCACAGCGCTTTTTCCAGTCTGACCTTTTTTGACGTGCGGGGTGGGGGGGGTGTACTCATCATCATGCATGGCCGTAGTCGTATGACCACATACATAGACGCTCGCATCCCTACAATGCCGGGACGGAGCATGTCGGGTTTTCACCGACCAGGCAGACATTGCTTGCACCAAGCTTTGCGAAGCACCGTGAGGTGTTGGGCAGGTCGCATGAAGGGTTTATTCTACTAAGAACCGCTTTAGAGGCGGATTTTCTTGCATATGGATGACAGCATGAATGAATTGATTCATTTTCTGGTGTGGCCACTTCCAGAGACAGCAATGGGTTTACTGTGTAACTGCCTCGTGGGTGCCTCACCATATACACACTACGTGATACAATCATCTCCCTTATGCGGAGTAAAGGTTTTCCCCGCACAAAAATGATCTGACCGCCAGCGATGGTAACCGCCAAAAAAAAAAAAAAAAACGGTACCCTGGCTGTCTAGCTCACGCAGTGAGAGGCGTGTTTTACAGCGTCGTCGCCAACCGACGCCAACCCAACCTATGTATACCAGATATATAATAGGGGGGGGAGGGTGTCGACAATAGACTGTCCCGGACGCCCTCGAATCAACTGCTGAGTGCGCATAGCGTCGGTAGGCGCAATTCGACGCGAGTCGACGAAGGAACAAAAAGGAAGGGCTGAAGTCTTCTCGCGATTAAAATGAAGGTAGGCACGAACCCTGCTGGGGACGGGGGCGAATAGCCTGCTGTGTGACCCCGGATCTGAGTCACGACTATTAATATTACTATCAAGGAGCGAGAAAAGAAGTGCGAAGATAATATTAAAAAAGAGTGTCTGCGCGAAAGAAATATTACGAGTTTTGCTCATCTATTTCCCCGTTACCAACGACTAATCAAGAAGCCTAGTCAAATTTGCACGAAAATGGCGAAGTTACGCATTTTCGGATGGCATATTGTAGAGCCATATTTTGTGTGATATGAGATTCGGCCGCTGCATTCTGTTCGCTGAAAACTCTCCGGACGCTTTGGATTGGCCAAGCTTGCCCCGAGAGTGGCCTCGGACCATGTCTGCTTCCGGCGGGGTTTGCGAGAAGAATTGTTGCCGCTGCACGCCACGGACTACTACTGCATGTATTGCGCTGCTGCTGCTGCTACTGCTGCTGCTGCTGCTGCTACTGCTGCTGCTGCTGCTGCAAGTAAGAGTGCTGCTTGCTGCAGTGCTGTTGCTGCAAGCGCTGCGGCTAGGAAGCACTGCGGTAAGCAAGCGCTGCTGCTGCTGCAAACATGCGCTGCTGCAAGCAAGCACTGCTTCACAAGCAAGCTCTGCTGCAAGCAAGAGAGCCGCCTCAATCAAGCGCTGCCGCAAGCGCTGTTGCAGACGCTGCTGCTGCTTTACTGCTGCTGGAAGCGCGTGTATCGTATCCTTGCCGCTACGCTCGTGATCTTCGCAACTACGACCCCTTTTCGGGCAGAGAGGGCAACCAAGAAGAAGGAGGGTGATCTTCTCGTGGTGGTGGCGCTGCTTGCACAGCGATAGTCAAGGAGCGCAATATAGACCGCACTTCTGCCTGTTCTGTTGGTGCTTGCTGCTTCTTACTGCTTCTGCAGCTTGCTGCTGCTGCTGCTGCTGCTACTGCTGCTGCTGCTGCTGCTGCAGGTAGGAACTGCTGCTGTGTGCACGACTTCTGTTCTCCTCGCTTGGTCCTGAAGGTGCTGCCGCTGCTGCAATTGTTATTTTTGGGAACGTAAGAAACCAATATTTAGCTTTTTTCCGTCTCCGATTATGCCCATGCCGAAAGGTTTTCGATCATGATTATCTTTCGGACAAAAATCCTCGATAAACAAAAATATTATGCGCAGGCACTTTAATACATGGGAGAGAAAAAAAGAAAAGAAAAAGTGTAACGACCACGCTAATTTTTTGCAGCGTAGCGACTCCGGATCTTCTTTACGTTCCTGCAAATCTCAGCCTGCCTTTCATAGTGTTTGTTTTCCTTTTTTTTAGTACGCATACCAGGTACCTGTATCATAGTACAGCAGTACGTTTACGTACTGTATTGATAGTATTGGTTGCGATCCGGGGACACGCAGCAATAACCAAATTGCCCCCCGTTAACATGCGTCCCCTGTCCCCTCCCTCCCCATGATGTGGTCCTTTCAGTTGGCGGCCATCCCGCATGCCCTGGCAGGTCGAGACGTGCTGGGCGCGGCGAAGACGGGATCGGGCAAGACTCTAGCTTTCCTCGTACCACTCGTCGAGAAGCTCTACCGCAGCCGAATCACTTTCGGGTGAGGCAATGTTGTTGTTGTTGTTGTTAACAGTTGTTGTTGTTGTTGTTGTTGGGTTTGGTTGTGGTGGTGGTTCAGCTCTCTGCTGTTAATACTTGGTGGTGGTGTGGCCGTGGTAGTGCTATTGAGAGTGTTGGTGCTATTGTTAGTGGTGATGGTGGTGATGGCGTTGCTGTTGTCGTTGCTGGCTGTTGCTCTCACTGTTACTGTTGTTGCTCTCACGTTGACCCATTGGTGTACTCTGCTCTGTAATATCCAGTCCCTGGTCACGAGACAGCCTCCAATAACTATGGACTGCTGCATCATGAGTTCGAAAGAAGAGGCCATAATGTACGAGCTTCAGAGCGTGGCAGCAGCGGTGATTGCTTGTGCGGCGATGCCCAATGCGTGAGGCGCGCCTTGCTCGTGCTGAAAATGGCAGAGAAAGCGCAAGATATATGCGATATTATCGCCAATAATTATTATTAATAACTTTTACCTCTTCGAGTATTTATATTAAAAAATAAAACTTTTTTGCGCAGTATTTCGCTGTGTGCAACATTCAAAGATTACGTGTTCCGCGTTCTGTTGTCTGGTGTCTATTACCCCCGACGGCTTGCTGGTCTAACGGTTTGCGTGTTCCCGCGTTTGCTCTATGTTATCTATTGCCCTCTGGCGGCTTGCTGTACTCGAAGAGACGGTCTGGCAGCACTGGTCATATCCCCGACGAGGGAGCTGTCCCTCCAAATCTTCGAGGTGCTGCGTGTCTTCGGCAAGCACCACCAGCTGTCGGCGGGGTTAATTACGGGGGGCAAGAAGGAGTTCCGCGAGGAGCAGGCGTCTGTGGTGCGCATGAACATCCTCGTCGCCACCCCGGGGAGGCTGCTGCAGCACCTCGAGCAGACGCCAGGGTTCGAGCCTTCCTTGCTGCAGGTGTGACTTGCAGGTCGCGGTACCGTAGTGTGATGCTGGAATGTACAAAATTCAAGCGGGAGTTTGTAGCTCTATGACCAGGGGGTAAATGCTGTAGCCGCCAATTACAGGTGTAACCGCGCAGGTAACCGCACGGGTGTAACCGCCGATTCCAGGTGTAACCGCCACATGCGGGCATGATAATGGAATGTTCAAATTGAAGCCGGGAGTTTGCAGCTCGTGGCCAGGCGGTAAAGGCTGTAACCGAAAATACAGATGTAATCGCCAAATACACTAATGTATCCGCCAAAGACAGGTGTAACCGACGTATGCAACTCTGTAATATACCAAATAAAACACGATTCGAACCCAAAACGTGCAAGTCAAATACGAAAGACACACCACTCCGCTAAGTGCAGCTTTTTGGTCACTGCGAGTCTGCCGACGAACGGGCAGGTGGCTCCGGCACACCATGGAGGGGATCGATCGCTCGCGCGGGTAGGTCTTGCACGCAACTGACTGCAATACGTATTCAACTAATAACTAGTCGGCGACTTATTGCAGCCCAACTCACACCCCTAGCTGTTCTCGTTGCCTCGGGCGCTGGGCATGGAACGTGGCAGGTGCTGGTGCTGGACGAGGCCGACCGAATATTGGATATGGGCTTCCGAGAGCAGCTGAACAGCATCCTGGAGTACCTGCCACCCTCTCGACAAACGATGCTCTTCAGCGCTACCCAGACCAAATCCGTCAAGGACCTGGCTCGGCTCTCCCTCAAAAAGGTAAACTTGGCACACGGTGCGCATTGAGCGCAGTGTTTTTCGGTGCCATCTGAGGCAGTGTATGTATTGGATGCGTGTTACGGTAGCTACTTGTAGTAATTTTTTCTGAGACTCCTGACGTAAGGAGCTCTTGGATGCCTCACATCTGGTAACCAATGTCGAGGAGAAAAGTAAGGTAGTCCCGACAAGCAATCCCGTCACGTAGATACGTCCCACGGTAATTCATAAGATGGTAGTGCACAAGTGCGGTTCCAACGATATTACAGTAGATACATATTGAATAATATGGTAAAAACACTAATACGACGGTACTGGGTATCAGTCTGGCAAGAAATATACGGTACATTTCGACATTTTTGTCCCCATCTAAACGCCCCTTATATTCACGGCCAGACTGGTAGTTAAGCTCCTCAGGTCAGGAGCCTCAGCAGTCAGAAGACAAAAACGGCGAAAATTTGCCACCCTTATATCGTACCACGCGGGTCCTGGTTTCACACTCCCGTGCCCGCGCTTGTCCGTGCTTACCACGAAGGGAAAAGTGGAGTACGTGGCTGTGCGGGCGGGCAAGGACGAATGCGCCACGCCTGCCAAGCTCGTCCAGAACTACGTCATCTGTCGGCTGGACAAGAAGCTAGACATCCTGCTTGGCTTCATCAAGACGCACCTCAAGAGCAAGATGATCGTTTTCTTCACCTCCTGTTCTCAGGTGTGTACCATTGTGACTGTCGTTGCCATCAACGACCATTGTATCCGTCCCGCCCATCAGCAACGATTGTGTCCGTCTCTACACGTTAACAATCACCAATCGTTGTATTCGTCCTCCCAATGATAAACATCCATCGTATCCGTTGTCCCAACAATTACCGTTGCATCAGCAACTTACTGCTAACAACAGTGGTGTCCGTCTTCCTATCAACAACCATTTCATCCGTCCTCTTATCACCCAATCGTTGGATCCATCTTTCTATCAGCAATCGTTGTGTACGTCTGCCCATCATCAACAACCTCCAAATACTGGTATCCGTTTCCCCATTGAGAACCATGGTGTCCGCCTCCCCTATCACCAATCGAGCAACCATGGCATCATGCGCCTTACCATGAACGACCATCGTATCCATCTTCCTATCAACAACCATTGCATCCGTCCTCCTATCACCAAATCGTTGTATCCGTCTTCCTATTACCAGGCGTTATGTACGTCTTCCCACCATCAACGACTGTTGTATCCGTATTGCCGTCAACAACCATGGTTATGCGTTTTACCATCACCAATCGAACAACCATTGCATCCAGCGACCCACTATCACCAGCTCTTGACCTGTCAGGGCATCATGCGGGTCCGGATACAATGATGGCTAAGAACCGCCCCTCACGAAACGCCCGCCGTGCTACCTGTCGCCCGCCATCGCACTCGCTCGCTCGCTCGCTCTGAATACGTGCATCTGCGAAGGTGCGATTTGCTTTCGAGCTCCTTTGCGCGTTGCAACCGGGCATGCCTGTCATGGCCCTTCACGGCAAGTGCAAGCACGCAAGGAGAACCCAGATCTACCTCGACTTCGTGCGCAGACCGGGGGCGGTGTTGCTGGCGACCGATATTGCCGCGAGGGGGCTTGACTTCCCCTCGGTCGACTGGGTCATTCAGGTCGGTCAGCTCAATGTGTAGCGTGCGGTCGTAGGAGTAGTAGTAGTAGTAGTAGTAGTAGTAGTAGTAGTAGTAGTAGTAGTAGTAGTAGTAGTAGTAGTAGTAGTAGTAGTAGTAGTAGTAGTAGTAGTAGTAGTATTACGGAGGTCCATAGTTAATAGGACCTATGTTGTACATAAAAACCTATATATTTACGTATTTTTACTAACAAAATTTGGTCCCATTAACTATGGACCCCGTAATAGTACCCCCGTAATAGTAGTAGTAGTAGTACTAGTACTAGTAGTAGAGCAGACGGCTTGGGCTGGGCTGTGCACTCGAGCTATTGACATGACCGTGCTTTTTTGTGATTTTCCGAGGCTTCTTTCCCCTAACTAGCACCACCTCGTTACGCTGTGTCCAGCCCCCATCATCTCTCGGGAGAGGGGGGGTCAGACTGAGAAGATGTTTCGATGTTGACCAAGGGGCATACGAAAATAAAACCGACACCTCACTTATTTTGGTTGACCCCATACCAGGTAGATTGTAATGGCGTCTAATAGAGTGTAGATGTTTATTTCCTGCGTCCCTACCGTGAACCATCTGTTCATTTTGAGGGTCGACTGAATGGCTCCCCATCAGGAAGCCACCTCTCGGTATTTCTCAGCATCCAAACCTGAACAGTATACACATTTACCAGGGGAACCACTATCCCACGTTTAGTTTATAAGTTCCCCGTTCGTTGCTTTCCGTCCATACTCCGCCCCCCCCCCCAATGTTGTCCTCTCATTTTCAACCGTTTTATCAGTACGGAGTTATTTACGACTCGGACGAGCTTCGTTAAAATGGTTGATAGTCTACACTCACTCCTCATTACAGATGAAATTCCGAGAAATGTCCCGGACGATCGGGTTAGTGTTTAACGTCAAGTGTATTTCAACCATTTTGTTTGTCGAAGCTGGGCCAGGCAGCCCTCTTTTCGACAGCTGTGATTCGGCACGACTTATGTCACCAACTAAGTTATTAGTCGGACTATTAATAATTTGTTGTATGCCGGAGGTACCGACTGTCCGAGTTACTGGGTTTCCATACTTGTGGGAAGGATTGTTCAATGCAGGATACGTTTTTGTTCTTTTTTGGGCGGGGTCCCCTAGGCCGGGGAAGATTGAGTTGGCTCTCTTCGTTCGCCCGACTTGAATCGGCAAGTCGACTGACCATCACCTGGCTTCGTCGCCCGCCGACCCTGCCGACTAAAGTCAGTTAGTCGGCTAACGCCGCCCTACCGATTAGTTGTTAAGTCATGAAAAAAATCCTGCCGACGCACAGATGTGGGTATTGTGTCTTTCGTTCTGCATTCGTGCGCGTTTTTGCTTTCTCCTTTTTTGTGTTCCCATGAAGCAGGTTGACGCTCCGGAAGACGAAGAAGGGTACATCCACCGAGTCGGGAGGACCGCCCGATACAACGTGAGATTCTGCCCCGGCACGGTGTACGTACTGACTGTCGGAATGTACAGTATTAGTAGGAATGTCTCGCACATACAACAGATCATTATCTGTGACAGGAGCTACTGAGCTAGATCCTAAGCTAAGCTGTCGCTATCAGATGTAGTGCAGGATCTGCATTGTTACGCACACTATTAATAGTACAGATCCAACCCTATTAATAACACAGTGTGTGCTACGTAGATAATGTAGATTATGCAGAATATAGGGCTACCACCTGGCAATGACATGAAGTACAACAGTAGAGCATGCAGGAGACTGTGAGGGGCCGTTTCGAACAGACAAAAACGTCACGACTCGTGCAGAAAAAAGAAACGTTTAGATTGCATGACACCGGGAGCATGATGGTAGAATCTTATTGCAATACGAGAGCTCACCACTTATTCGAGAAGATGGTTGGCATACACTGCGTATGAGACAAAGGGGATAACGATACGTAGCCAATGGTTGATTGGGTCTGATTGCCATAGGGATACGGTTAGTTCTTATCCGTCTTGTACACAGTGACCCTAAAAAATGTTTTATCGAGTGAGTGGTATGCCCCCCTCACGGAGAGACGCACATCATGCTCCGGGGATCGATATTCTGTTCCATCCGTGAAACACTTTTTATTTTTCGTGACGGAAATGCCTACTGCTGTGGGATGAGTCTAGTGCCCTGTTGCCATGGCCACGAGGCAGCGAAAGCGAGAAAGCCGTTGAGAGCCTGCGGTGCTCTTAGGACCGGACCGCGGGGTGGACCAATCCCGTTGCCCCACTAAATTATTGCGGTGTCGTCGTAGTAGCCGCTGCAGAGTGCCGTTGCAGAATGCTGCTGCAGAATACCGTTGCAGAAAAGTCGTTGCTATATGCCGTGTGGCAGACTACTGTTGCCGAACATAGTTGCAGAATGTCGTTGCGGAATGTCATTACCTAGAATGCGATACAGCTTCGGAGAACCTACACCCATAGTTAACGAGGGGCTACAGTAGTACTCAAAAACACATGATATACCCCAAAAAACTTACCGTATATATATCCCCGTATGTCTACACACCATATTGGAGGAGGATACATGCTTTTTGGGTTCATGGCGGATTCTGATCACTGTCAATACCCGATACCTGGTACGTTAATATGCCCCCCGTGTAACAGAGGGCTGACATTTTTCGCCGCCGCACGTATCGCTTTTTTCGGTCGCTATGTATATAGCCTGGGGCCCCCAGTATACGCGTTGATTCTCGCCCCCGTGTAACAGAGGGCTGACATTTTCGCCACCGCACGTATCGCTTTCTCGGTCGCTATGTCTATAGCCTGGGGCCCCCAATATGAACGGCAATTCTCGCCTTTCGCGCTCTTGGTGCTCTCTCGTTTGCGACCTCCGCAGAGTGGTGGACGGGCGCTGCTGATTTTGCTTCCATCCGAGGAGGAAGGGGTGTTGGCCCGCCTTGAGCTCAAAAATATCCCCATCAAGAAGCTCACCATCAACCCAGACAAGGTCGCCGATTTCTGCTTGTGTGTGTGTGTGTGTGTTTTTTTTTTCTGTGGCTGCCGTCTGTTGTGTGACCGACCCCGCTTCGAACAAAAGGAACCCAACGAGGCTGCACTGCGCGTAGAGCTAACTGACTATAACCTTGTTTGGGCTGCTCGGTGTTCTATAACTGACTATAACCTTGTTTGCTCGGTGGCGGTGGCTACTTCATTTTTTCTTTACGAAGCTCTTTGAGATTTTTTTCATGTTCTTCGTTCTTGCCCGCTGGCTACGTACGGGTAGCTGGAATATACGAAGATTGAACGCCTGCTAGCTGTGTACTCCCTTTTCAGCTTGGGACACCCCCGGTATTTCAAGTCAGCCGTAATCCTGAAGGGGAGCCTTGTATATGTGTATTCATTGCTTTGACTCGCTGCTTTGCTTCCTTGTGTGACGTTTGTCTCGACAGTTACACCTGTAGCGCAATGCAGTCATTTGCTTTGATTTGTGTTTGTCTAATGTATGGCTCGTCTCGTCAACGATCTCAATCAAGGTGCGCTCGGACTCACTGCTTCTGAATTCCGTCTCGTGATGTATGTGCCCTTCTCTGTGTGTGATGGTGTATGATGATATGGAAGGTGCGCATGGCAGGATCGGTCGGCAAAAAGGCGTCTGCCCTGGTGGCATCTGATCCCGACAAAAAACGCCTCGCCGAGAAGTCCTTCACGTCCTATGTCAGGGCGGTGCAGCTCATGCCCAACAAGCAGGTGTGCAACTAAGGCATATATCCTAGTAATATTACGGGGGACCATAGTAAATAGGACCAAATATTGTTAGTAAAACAAGTAAATATACAGTTTTTAGTGTGTACCGTAGGTCCTATTAACTATGGACCCCCGTAATAGTAATACGGTAGGAGTACCAGGTAGTAGCCCAGGGTGCGCGACAAAAAAAAACACACACACACCGCGCACCCTGGGCTACTAGCTGGTTGTGTGCGTGCACGTGAACATCTACGAGGGGCTTCAAGTGCGGCAGTCGGTACTATTTTCCTTGTCGGCCAGCTTTAGTCGTAACAGCGGCACTGCTTCGTTTCTCGACGCTCTAAACATATACTTGTATCCGTGCCTGCGCCGCTGTCTACGACTTTGAACTTTCGTGCCTGCAGTAGATCGCTTTCCAGGACACCCATTCCTAAAATCCGCTTATCTACAGCTGTGGGTGGCATCCGAAACCCCGCCACTCTCTCTGTTCCCTTATCTTCATATTCGTTCTCCCTTTCTCTCTTTCTCTCGCTGTTTATCTCTTTCTCTTTTCTCTCTATCTATTTCTCTCTGTCTATCCCTCTCTTCTCTTTCTTTCCCCTCTCCCGCCCCCCCCCCCTCCCCTTCCCCTCCCACCCCCCCTCCCCTCCTCTCCTTCTCTATCTTCCGCTCCCTCTCCCCCCTCCTTCTCCCCCCCCCCCCCCCCTGCCCACGCCCCCCCCCCCCCCCCCCCCCCCCTCTACTTCATCCCCGGGCAAGTACAGATATTCAGCCTGTCAGAGCTCCCCCTTGAGGAATACGCCTCCTCTCTCGGCCTCGCCGCGATACCACGAGTCCCCGGCCTGGACAAGGCACTCAAAAAAACATCTTCCGCCGGGGTGACCAAGGGCAATCCTAGCGCCGACGAGCCCTCCGTGCCGGAAGAAGATGTAGAAAGCGCTGAGAACGATAAGCTGAGGGGGGAGGCCCGGGCCAAGAAGAACGTGAACCGGTCATTGCAGCGCCTCAAGGAGCAGATCAAGGCAGACAAGCTGAGAAAACGTCTCGAGGTAATGATGATGAGGATGATGATGATAATGATAATGATGATGATGATGATGGCGATAATGATGAGGACGATGATGATAATGGCGATGATGATAATGATGATGGTGTTGATGATGATGATGATGATGATGATGATGATGAGGACGATGATGATAATGATGATGGTGATGAGGATGATGATAATGATGATGATGATGATGATGCTGATGATGATGATGACGATGATGATAATGATAACGATGATGATGATTATGATGATGATGATAACGATGATGATGATGATGATAACGATGATGATGATGACGATGATAACGATGATGATGATGATCATCATAACGATGATGATCGACGGCTTGCCTTTGGTGGCCCGGCGTCGGAATTATTCGCACCTCCGACAGATGATCTTTTTCCCGCACTTCATCATCTAGATCTTTCAGTTATGCAATATAGCTCCTGTGACCGGGTGAGACCCGTATTGTCCGCGTATGGTCTAGCGCATGTTTCCTGTGGGTTGTGCCTGCCCTATAAGGCAAATTTTGCACAATCTCTCACAAAGGCAGCTGAGGAACTAGATGATCTATCTGTAGACAGATCAGATAGATAGATCATGATCTGTCTATCCGAGGTGTGGAATATTTACGAACTCTTGTGTTGTCCCCCGCGGACCGGATGTTTTGCCTTTATTTGCGGGCAGTCACAAAGTTAGTACCCCATCGCGACACCTCCCTGGCGCCGCCCTCTTTCGCGGTACCGGGGTATAGGAGGCCTTACGATCCCCCTCTCCCTACCGCCTCTTCCCAATGAGGGCTACAGCGGTAGACCCTACAACCCCCCCGACTACGACCATGCATGAGATCGAGTACATCTCTCCTATCGAATACACCCCCCCCCCCTCCCTTCGCTGCTTCGTTAAGAAAGGGATGCGTGGTCAAATGACTAAGGCAAGCAACAAATGAGTACGCCCCCTCCCTTCGTATGATAAATAGGTTGGCTTGGCGTCGGTTGGCAACGAGACTGTAAAACATGCCTCTCACTACTTGAGCTAGACAACCAGGGTACCGTTTTTTTCTTGGGGGGGGCAGTTGGTCACAGCTCGTGATCGAGTTACAGTAGTAGATCTTTTGTGCGGGGTGGAGGACCCCTTCTCCGCAAAAGGGGAATGATCGTATCACGTAGTGTTTGAGGTAAAGCACCCAAGAGGCATTTACGTTGTACTCCCATTGCTGTCTCTGGCAGTGGTCACACCGGAAGTCCGCCTCACAAGCGGTTCTTAGTAGGAGGCAGCTCACCCCTCATGCGACTCGCCGGACACCTCACGGCGCTTCGCGCTTGATGCAAGCAATGTCTGCTTGGTCGGTAAAAACCCGACCTGCTTCGTCCCGGCATTAGGGATACGAGGGTCTATGGTCATACGACGACGGCCATGCATGATAATGAGTACCCCCCCCCCCCCCCCCTCCCTTCTCTCCCATGGAGGCTACAGCAGGCCCTACGCCCCCCGCCCCCTCCTCCCCCATGGGGGCTCGAATAGACCTTACACCCCCTCTCCCGCCTCCTCCCCAATGGGGGCTGCAGTATGTACCTTACACTGCCCCCCCCCCCACTCCTGCCTCCTCTGCCATGGGGACTGCAGTAGACCTTACGCCTGCCCCTTCGCACATGGGGGCTGCAGTAGACCTTATGAATCCCCCCTCCCCTCCCCTCCCGCCTCCTCCCCAGTAGGAGCTGTAGACCTTACAACCCGCCTCCTTTCAAATGGGGGCTGCAGCAGATCGTTCAGCCCCCCCCCCCCCCCCCCCCCCTCTCTCTCGAAAGGGACGCGTGGTCAATGGTCAAATGACTAAGGCAAGCAACAATGAGTACGTCCTCCCCCCCTCCCCTCTCTGCTCCCGCCTCCCCCCCATCGGGGCTGCAGTAGACCTTGCAACCCCCCCCGTCCCGCCTCCCCTCAAATGGGGGCCCCCCCCCCCCCTCCTTGCTCCCGCCTCCCCCCCCATGAGGGCTGCAATAGACCTTACGACCCCTCCCCAAACCCGACGTCCCCCGTTCCGGCATTATAGGGATGCCAGGGTCTCTGGTCATACGACTACGGCCGTGCATGATATCGAGGACACCCCCCCGCCTCCCCTCCCGCCCCCCGCTGCCTGTAGAGCTTTTAATTGCGCCCCTCCGTCTCGAAAGAGATGCGTGGTCATTGGTCCAATGACTAAGGCAAGCAACAAATGAGTGCGCCCGCCCCGCCGCCCTCCCCTCCCTTCACCCTTCTTGCGACTCGCCCAAACACCTACCCCACAGCGCGCTTCGCGCTTGGTGCAAGCAATTCCTACCGTGGCGGTGAAATCCCGACGCGCCCCGTCCCGGCAATGCAGCGATGTGATGGTCTATTTTGATATACTACGGCTATGCATGGCACGAGTACACCCTCCCGCCCCCCCTCCCTCCATCCCCTTTGGGGGCTGCAGTGCACTAAACCGTAACCTTATAACCCCCCTCCCCCCCCCCCATTTGATCAATGGTCAAGTTACTAAGTCAAGCAACAAATCGGCCTATGGTCATACGACTACGACCATGCATAATAATGGGTACCCCCCCCCCCCCCCCCCGCGCGCCCCCAATTCCCCTCCCGCCTCCTCGCACATGACATGGTACTCGTAGCGCGAATCCAAGGCCGGAGGCGAATCGAAACCCAAACCTGAAGCCAGCAAAAAGAAGAGACCCCTGGCGGCGGAGGGTGGGAGCAGCGACGAGGAGGAGGGTAATGGTAGTGCAAGTGACTCTGACCAATCAGACGGCTCAGAGGCAGACGGCGGCCTCCAATTGGTCCGAAAGGACCGCTTCGGAGTCGGGGAGGGAGGTGGAGGTGGTGTGGAGGCGGAGGGGGAGGAGGAGGTTGATGCCGGGGCCGAGTCCTTGCAAAGGAAGAAAAAGAAAAAGGAGGCTAAGATGAGGATTACGAGCGACGGGCTGGGGGCGGCGGGGCTGGGTACCAAGAGGACCTTCGACGACGACGGCACTGCTGTTGTGAGTTACTGGTATTTGTTTTGGTGGGGTTGAAGTAGAGCGGGGTGGGGTGGGGTGTTGATATATCTGTGTATCCCTAGTACCAGACTAGTCGATACGTAAACGTTTTATCTCGTAGTACTTCATAGTATGGGTGGGTCATAGGAAAGGAAGGGGGGGGGGGGGGGGGGGGGGGGGTCGACGGGTGGGTGGGTTGGGAGCGGGTGGATGTGGTGTGTTGTGTGGTGTAGTATGTTGTTTCGTGGTATGGGGTAGTGTGGTGTGCTGTGGAAACTGGGGACAAATCTACTGCGTGGTGGGTGTCTAGCGACCGACCGATCAAAATCCGACACACACAAATTGACGACAGTTACAAATATCTTGCTATCTTGCTGCGCGAGTTCCTACAATAGCGACAGCTATACCGCTGCTATATTTTAACACTGCTGGATGTGGTCTGCCCGACCCCCCCCCCCCCCCCCTTTTTTTGTGAGGATTTCGTTTCGCTTTTGCAAGCTTTCGCGAGGGATATGATAACGGTAAATATAGAATCTAGATGATCTACAGTACATTGTGATCTGTCCCTAACCCTTGCGACCTTTCGCGAAAGGTATCATAACGGAAACTTGCAGGATCTAGATCGTGATCTCTCCAATGTGGGCTATGTTAATTGCCCGCACGACCGCCCCCCCTTCCCCCCTTCCCCCCTTTAATCAGGAGTTGGTGTCACCTTTGCAAGCTTTTGCGAGGGAGGCCAACCTTCCCAAGGCGAACGTTCCAAGCGCGGAGGATATCGTCGGCTTGCCCGCGGCCAGCGAAGCTTACGTTAAGAGGGTCAAGGCCAGGCTGGAGGCTGTAGACGGTGAGCACGGCACCGCGGTCCTTGTTCTCGTTGTGGTGATTGTTGGTGTTGGTGTTGGTGGTGTTAGTGGTGTTGGTGGCGATGTTGGTTGTGCTGTAGTTGTTGTTTTGGTGGTGGTAGTGGTGCTGTTGCTTCGGTGGTGATGGTGGTGTTATTGGTTGGTGGTGTTGTACTTGTTCTTGCTGTTGTTGGGTGTATTTTGATGATTAGAAAGAGCGAAGTAACATCGTCAGACAACACACACGCACGCTAACACCTGGTGTACCATAGTAACGGCCTTGTTTTTCTCTCTCTCCGTCGCTACTACTTGCAGTCGAAGACAAGGCGCGCGCCCGCGAGCGCGTTCGCGAGAAGCACCTCAAGCGCCGACTCAAGGGCAAGGACAGGGCAGAAGAAAGCAATGCGGGAGCTCCCACCCTCGGCTCTTACTCCTCCTCCTCCTCCTCCTTTGGCAGCGATGCCTCGGATGATGATGGCGGCAGCGGTACCGACAATGTCGACGGGTCAGACGCTGAAGGTGGTGACGGGTATAGATCAGAAGAGTCAAATGGTGACGGTTACCGATCGGAAGAGTCAGATGACGGCAGCGACGGCAGCGGAGTTTCTAGTGAGGAAGAGGCGGAGGAAAGGAGCAAGCGGGGGGTGGGGGCGAAGGCGTTGGGAAAGAGGGGTCGCGGGAAGGACTCTAAGAAGCGGAGTTTGGAGGAACAGGAAGATGCGGTCCTGGCAATGCTTGCGGCAAAGAAGGGGTATTGATTTTGTGTCCCGTGAGGTGTGGCTCCCTGCCAGGGGGGGGCGGAGGACCCCCGGAGGACCCCCAAGAGGAGCAAGAAGAGATGCGGTCCTGACAATTCTTGCGGCGAAGCAGGGCTGTTGGTTTCGTGTCCCGCCAGGAGCGGCGCTCTGCCTGGGGGCCCTGCAGAGCCCCCGAAGGGCTACAGGCAGGGGCAAGAAGATGCAGTGCTGAGAATGCTTTCGGCGAAGAGAGGGTGTTTTTGTTTTTTTTAAGGATGAAAAAATGTGAGCTCTGAGATCGATTGTTCTAAAGTAATCTTTGCCAAGCTGACTGTAATGCTCCGGTCGCGCGTACTACGCATAGGGGTACTTGTATGGCCTCGCGAAGGACATAGGTACGTCGATGTCTCCTGTGGGTGACAATACGAAGAGATTTGTGTCCTACCGCGCAGCAGCAGTTATTTATACTGTTGGTGGCGTGGACCCCCCGGGAACTGGCCGAGCGTGTTACAGTTCCATTGCGGCGGTAGACGCCGTGCACGGAGAAGTGGGAGGTGGAAAGAAGACGAATCAGCTGATTGGGCCAACGTAGGATACCTTTTAAGTTTTAATTACGGACACCCTACGTACTCAGCAGCTTCTTTTTTGTGTTTTCCCCACGTTCTTTAAAAATCAATTTTACGCATATCAAGCGTCCCAGAGAACTTAGTTTTCTCTACTTCGCTCTTGCTATTTTTCTCTCCATCTATGATATGAAATGTCTTTATTTATGATCTACCAGGTATGATATATATATGTTTATTTCTATCACATTCATATATTTATAGCTGTCTATGACATGTAGCCAAAAGATACCAAGCCGTGGAGGTTTCAGTGTAATCGCATGTGTGAGTGGAGCAGTGGCCGGGGATCCTGTGTGATGTCCCCTAGCCACCTGGCTCGTGGTCCGATGAGGATCACTCCGTGATAATACAAGCTCTAAGAACAAGACTTACTGAGTGCGAGGCCAGCGAGACTGGTGGAGTCCCTCGCTGGAAGCCCTCTTGCTGATATCATCTGGCAGAGGCCATAATATCTAGATATTCGCGGAACTTCTGTTGGAGGAGTTTTCGGCTGCGGAGTATTGGGTCACAGCTGGGAAGGCAGTTGGCCCGTTGGACGGATCGAAACGGCTTGAAGCGCACAGCAGGGGAGGACGCTCCGGGAGCTGGAGGACGCACAGGTCAGGCGGCAGTTTCTCCGTTATTACAGTAGAGTCCAGGTGGACTGCTGTGGATTATGGCGCACACGGCAAGCACGCCGCTGGTGGTAGGGGAGTCTCTGACTCCACCGAAATACGGAGAGGTGTGGACCGAGCAGGCCTCTCGTGTTTTTTACGCAGCGTACCTCGATTATGAGGAACGGCTGCAGCTCGCCAACGCTCAGGGGGTGGTTCAGCACTCCAAAGTGAGCATGGGCCAGCTTATCCCCAATTACATTCATCGGTGTTTTGAGGGATTTTACAAGCATCAGACTACGATGACCGCCTCGGAGTTGTTGGACGCTGTTAGGCAGCACGCTGGTTACACAACCACCAGCAACAGATTTGACACCTCGCGGGCGGCAGCGGACTTGCGTCGCGTTCTCTCAATGAGGCGCGATGAAAAGCAGGGCGGTGAAACATCCGTCAAAGACCGCGCGATGATGGTAAACTCCGCTATGGAAAAGTATTTTGCGGAGAATCACGCGGTGCATGCCATGTACCGCGCGCAGGACCGTTCGTGGTTGCCCGGACCGGCGGAATTTGTGAGCATGGCGTTGGTGGATGGCTTATGGCCGTCCGAGTTCAAAAAGTACGTAAAAGGTCAGCTAACGTACGCTGCAGGGTGGAAGAAGGACCCGGCATTGGTCATGGACCAAATTTTTTCTGCTGCAGAACAGTGGAAATTCATCGAGGCGTATGGTCGGAAAGATGCTGCAGGGGCAGCTGAACCGCGACGCCAACAGCAGCAGAAACCGAAACAGCAGCAGTCCGCGAAAAAGTCGTTTGTTCGCGTCTGTTTCGAGTGTGGTGATCCCAACCATTATGTTTCTGATTGCCCAAAAGCTCGCGGTGGCGGCACAGCTCCCAGCAGTGGTGGGCGCGGGTCGTCAGGGTATCGCGGGGGCCGCAATGGCGGCCGGGGCAGATTCAACCATGGACGCGGGCGCGGTGGCCGTGGTGGCAATCAATTGACAGCGGGCGGTGGAACTTCTGCTGTTGCTTCTTCAACTTCTGGTGCGCCAGCGGCAGGAGCCGCTGGGTCGGGATCTGGTTCGTCTGTTGCCGGCCGAGCTGTATACGTTGGAGGAGCTGGAACATCGGTGGGTGCTGCTGGAGCGAGAACTTCGCCATCCACCGAGCGGGCGGAGTCAGTGTCTGGTGCTGCTGCAGGGGCGGTAGCGCCGGAACCGTCTGTATATTCGACGTCTTGGTCGGGGTGGACCGCCGATTCTATTTCTTCGGCGCCGGCTGTAGGAGGGCAGCCATGGCGTCAGGTGACTCTTGGTACCGACCAGAGTTCAACGGCAGGTGAAGTGCCTGTCGATCGCAGCGCTGAGTGTTTACGCGCTGATCTCTCTTTGCCAGGGTCGGTTGGTTCGCTGATGGCGCGTGTGATCCTTGATTCGGGGTCGGCGCTCACGTCCATCGGTGTCGGCTTACTTCAGCAGCTGTCTTCGCATTTCGGCGGCGCCGATCTGCAAATTCCGTTCGAAAATGGCCCGCAGCAGGCGAAAACCGCTACGGGTGTTTCAGTGATGGTCACGCACAAAACGGTGCCGATTGCCGTGAGTGTACGGACGCCGTGGGGAGCGGTGAAATTGGAGCCCATCACTTTCGCGGTCATGCCTGGTACAGATAACGTCGTTCTGTTTGGCATGGCTACCATGAAAGCTCTTGGCATCGACGTCTACCGTGAAGCTCTGGAGAAGCTTCGCCCTCGCGCAGTGCCGGTATCGACCGGTGTGGAGACTCCGAGTTACCTTGCGGCGCGCAGAGTGACGGTTTCCGTGCGTGCTTTTCAGACCGAGGCTACGGTGGATGCTCCGGAGGACAAGGCGGTGGAACATTTGGTCGACCGGGGGCCAGACATGTTCATGGATCCGGAGGAGGAGCGGACGGCCCGAGAACGGGCGTTGGAGGACAGCGTGCAGCAGGCAGAGCAGAGTGGATTAAGCGTCGGCGGAGCAACCCGTTTGCGCGAAATTTTGGCTCGTCGCGTGGGTGCTTTTCGCCGTGCGCTGTGTGGTGATCCGCCAGCGCAAGTGGAGCCGATGCGAGTGCAGCTGAAGCAACAGGCGAAGCCTGTCAAGGCAACGCCACGTCGGTACGAACCGACGAAAAGGGACTGGCTCTCGAAGTGCATTGCTGCTTTGGTGTTTTTTGGGCTTTGTCTACCACAACATCCAGGCGGTGTGGCGAGTCCGGCGATGGCGGTGCCCAAGAAGGACTCTTTCCGTTTGGTGAGCGACTACTCGGCGGTGAACGCACAGGTGGAGAAGTCCCCGGGCGTCATGCCCAACCATGAAGACATGGGAGATCTGCTGGGGGCGCGTTTCTTCGGCAAGCTGGACCTACTTCAAGGGTACTGGCAGATGCCTTTGGCTCCGGAGGCGCAAGACGTCTTCACCATGGCGACAAGCGACGGTTTGTTCACGCCTACCCGTGTTCCCCAAGGTGTTTTGAATGCGACTTCTTATTTCCAAGGTGTCATGACTGAAGTGTTGCGTGGTTTGGATTGCAAAGTTTGGGTCGATGACGTTTTCTTTTTCGCAGACACCGAAGAAGCTCTTCTGCAGCTGCTTGATGACATTCTTGAACGCCTGGAGAATGTTGGACTGTTTGTCGCCGCCCACAAGTGTACCTTCTTCTCTCGTGAACTGGTCTGGTGTGGTAAGGTGTATTCCAATGGTGTCGTGTCCCATGACCCCGCTCGAGTGCAAGGTTTAAGTGAAATGCGTCGTCCCGAAAACGCTGGAGAACTAATGCAATTCTTGCAGGCTGTCAACTGGTTGCGTACATCGTTACCACGTTTAGCGGAAACGGTAGCACCGTTACGTGATTTTTTGGAGGAGCTCCTTGTTGGGGCTACACGTCGGACTAAGCGAGTGGCGCGCAATCGTGTCATCAAGGATACCGCGTGGACGGAGGATCGGGTGCGGGCGTGGAATGCCGCACGGGGTTTGGTGGCGCAAGCAGTGCCGCTTCATCATCCTCGTCCCGGGTGCGTTGTTTTGATGTTTCCTGACGCTTCTGATTTCCATTGGGGTAGTTTTCTCACCCAAGTGCCTGAACACGAATTTCGCAGTGGATTGGCGTTGGAAAGCATGTCTCACGAGCCTCTCGGATTTCTGAGTGGTTCGTTCACAGGTTCGCAGTTGCGCTGGGCGACTGTCGACAAAGAAGGTTTTGCGATCGTTAATACGTTCCGGAGGCTCGAATACCTGCTTTGGGGTGGTGTTCATATCTTTACTGATCATCGAAACTTGCAGTACATTTTCAATCCGGAGAAGTGTGTCACGACGGTCACAAAGACCATGGCACAACGCCTAGAGAATTGGAAGGGTGTTTTAGGACAATACCGCTATGCAATCGAACACATCCCTGGCGATCGAAACTGTTGGGGGGATCTGTTGTCTCGTTGGGTCAAAGTTCCTACGGTGCCTGTTCGTTCGGTTGCCGTGCACAGCCCATGTAATGCTGACGATTCGCTTCCCGCATTGGATGTGATTCGTGCCTCGCAACAAAGGTCTGTCGCTCGTATCGGCGTTGGTGTTCATGAATTTTCGACAACCTTCGGTCAAGCTACCTTGGCCGATGATGGTTTGTTTCGTGTGCGTGTTGGGGTGCGTGACGTCTTGTGGATTCCGCCGGATGATCTTGCTCTTCAAACTCGTTTGATGGTGTGCGCGCACATGCGCTCGGCTGGTCACCGTGGTGTGGCGCCGACTTTGTTTCGCCTGAAGGAATATTGTGTTTGGCCTCACATGGATTCTCAGGTTCGCGAATTCGTTTACGATTTTATGCGGATGCGACGTTGAACGTCACCGCTGATCTGAAGGATGTTTTCCAACATTCCTTTGCGCAGGGTGAATGCCGCATGAATGCTTTGGTGCATGTGGCCGAAGATGATGCCAACGAGGTGATTGTCTTGGTCGATTGGGATGGTTTCGAAGCAGAGGAGCGCACGTGGGAGTCTTTGCGGTCGATTTATTCTGCTGCGCCTGAATTCGTCGTGAAGGAATTGCGCAAATTACGGATGACCCGTGCGCTCAAGATTAAAATTGCTTCAGAGTTCAGCATTGATTTGTGATTTGCCGCATGCGATTTCGTCTTGGTTTTTTGGTTTTGTCAAGCTCGTTCGTGTCGAGTGAACTCGCTTTGGGGGTGCTGTAGCCAAAAGATACCAAGCCGTGGAGGTTTCAGTGTAATCGCATGTGTGAGTGGAGCAGTGGCCGGGGATCCTGTGTGATGTCCCCTAGCCACCTGGCTCGTGGTCCGATGAGGATCACTCCGTGATAATACAAGCTCTAAGAACAAGACTTACTGAGTGCGAGGCCAGCGAGACTGGTGGAGTCCCTCGCTGGAAGCCCTCTTGCTGATATCATCTGGCAGAGGCCATAGACATGAACATATTTATCTCTCCACTTCTCTATTTCTCTTTTTTTTTTTCATCTCTCGCTCTCTGTTCCTCTTTTCCCTCTACTACGTACGAGTACTGCCAAAAGTTTTCCCACACTAATTCCAATTTATTTGTTTCACCCCCAAAACGTGCTCCGTGAAGATGCGACGTGGGCTCAATACGGGCTTGGCTCAATCTCTCTTGGGCATGGGCCTGGCTTGCTCCGTGTTGGGATTGACTCAATCAGAACGGAGATGGCTCCGCGAGTTGGAACCCACATTTGTTTTTTGGAGAACGACTGGCCGCCCCAATTGTTGTGCCTTCTTCCTGCCAACTCAAAGCCATAGAACAAATGTTGTGGGAGAAATACGGAGGGACCGGGAGAGGGTCAATCTCGGTTGGCTTGGCTCAATAACCATCACAGATCAAGTTTTTGATTGTTGTACGTTTATTCCTGGTAAGAAATGCTACTCTGGCTGTCAATATAAGGAGCGTTTGCAGTCTAATATAAACATAAAAATATATACCAGGTATAGCATGTCCCCGGTCAAAAGTGGTGCCGTGAAGAGCGTTGAGTTGGTACAGGATAGGTATTCATAGGGTGCGATCGTTTTTCAGCGCTATTTGGTAGTGTTCTCGACCGTCGGCAAGGGTGCTGATAAAGTCGAACAATTTTATTTACGGAAGGTTCTCAACCAGATCTTTCCAAAAACGCCTCGTTCGGTGGTGACAACCTTCGCGTTCTGGAAAAATCGAGCGCTGAAACACGATCGCACCCACCCCTGTACGAACTCTAGGCTCTTTACGGAAGCCTTCAGTTTTCGTTTTCTGTTCGTCAGTTTTTGTGGTTTAACACTCGTGCTGCACATTGTCGGATGGCAAAATAAAAGTAATCATGACCCTCCATTGGGGTGTAGTGAGGCTTGGCTCAATCCCTGCGGTACTCGGGTCAATCCCTGTGGTTTTTGGCTCTTTATCCGTAATGGGTTTAGTACCGCTGCTTGGCAATATGCTAGGCGCTCCGCTCCCATCCAGCATCGATCTAATATTGGAGAATGTCATTTTCCAAGATGCTCTTCAAAGAAATGGTTGATTAGGGCTAGGGCTTGTTTAACCTTTCACCTTTAAGGCGTTTGGGTGTTGAAGATAGCGACGAACACATCGACAACGTTGGTGTTCTCGACCGTTAAGCAGCAGTGAGGGCGCCTCGTACTATCGGTAGGACCATGGTGCGCCCGTGCGGGAACACTCTTTGACGCGTACCTGGTAACCACGACGCCAACGTGTATCACCCATCAATCAAGCTATTGCCGTTGCTGGAATCGTCAAATTTCCCCTCGGAAGTCCCGAGAGGGTTGACCTATACACTATTAATACAATGTACTTGTATTCTGCATAGACGCTCCTGCACATACCCTCTCCGTACAGCATGAGGAAGCAGACACTGAAGTATCGATCAAGTTGCTGGACTCTATTGCCGCGGCACCAGTCGACATCACGTTGGACGAAAAACTCTGTACTGTACGCTGTTTTCGGCGGGTTCTTCAACCGAAACCCCAGACGCGTGAGACGGTCCTCCCACAAGGTACGTAGCCTCCTGCCAGTGTGATGCGTGCTGTGTGGGGCGTGTTTCGCGTTTTGTTTCTTAGTACGTGTTTTGCGTGTGTGCGTCCATGTTTCCTGCACGGATCGCACCCGAACCTCCACGACCATGACTGGAAGGCTTTCCCCTGTCGACCCGCTCAGCGTTTGTGCTCACGGTGCGCGCACGAAAAAACACGATCGAGAACAGACAATACTCACAAATATACGTCTACATAAAATGCTTCCCTTCGGGGAGTGTAGAGTGGTCCCTGTGAGATGACGCAACCTGGCAAAATAGCAATCGTCATACGGTCGACGCACCGTTACTTCCCATCAAGCTGCGGTTGGGGGCTGGACACCAATCGGTTTGCGGTGGAGGTTGGGATCACGGTGATGCACGAAGCGCATTGGATGGCACCCACTGTCCAGGGAACCGGAAATGGGCCTCCAGATTCTGGACACCACGTGTTGCTGTACTGGGCCCGCACCCCGAACCAGCACCGCTAGACCAACCGCCTGTACCGCCGGATGCGGGCCTGTGGCTGCACCTTCGCCTTCGTTGACACGCCCAACTTATCTGTTTCCATCGAACCTCATTTCGGCGAGGGCGCGGCCGGACATCCGCAACCGCCGGTGCCCCACGATCCGCCTCGGATGTTACAAACAGACCCGTTGGCTCCAGTACCGCCTCCCGAGGCACTCTCGTAGCCTCTCTTTAGCTGGTGGTATACTCGCTCGACCACGTAGACTATGTGGTAACATGTGGTAACAGACCGTGCCGACTCGGCTAGGAGGCATCATTTGCTAGAACGATGAGCGTCGAGGATCAGTTTCTTTGAGAAGAGATGCATAGTCTCGACATGCGTATCTTTCGAACAGGTTATGAGCCTCGACACGCATCCAGGTCGAAGGCGAACCGACTTCTCAGCCAGAAAGAAGGGAAACGCCTTCAGTCGATCGAGGCACCGCGCGCTAGCATCTGATATCATCGCCCGAACGTGGGCCGGCCGAGCAGCCAACATCATCACTTCGTGCCACCCCTGCTTCTCTTATCAAAGGTTTGTCTCTGTGATACCTGGTAAGAGACTAAGAACCTAAGTGGCACCAAGTGATGATGCTGACTGCATGACTGCCTCACACTCGAAGGTGACCATAAAGGATGTGCTTGCTCCATTTCTTGATCGGCTGGAGGTGCTTCCCACGTGCCAGGCTGAGAAGCCTTTTGCCATCCGAGCTTGGCGTCGCACTCACCGTCAGTGGGTTTGGTACCCTCCCGACGGCATCACGTGTTAAGAGTTGCATCGTCCTCTTCACTACTGGCTTCAATCAGCGCGCAGAACTCTATGCTTCGATTCTGTTGCTACTAAAACATTGCACAAACTTCCTGGTCAACAAAGAGACTACGCTCCTTTGTGGGGATGCCCGGTCAGCCTTCTACCCGACAACCGCCTCATGGTCGCCCGCAAGTTACTTCGTGTGCACAAGATTCCGACCGGTTGTTGTCATCCCAACGAAAGCGATAGCCTCAACGTGTTCAGCCCAGACGTCAGCGACGATCACCAACGGGCGACAAAAAAAAGTCTGGGAGGTCCAACAGACTACTCCGTGCGGGATTCGCGTGAAACTCCCTCGCGACGACTCGGTCAGGGGTCAGGGCGTTCTTTGACGTGGCGTCCATCGAGGTGAACTATTCACCTTCCCCGCCTTCCGCACATCGTGCCCTATTACCCTCACACGCGTGAGCAATCATAGTCAGGATGCAATCGGCTAAATAGCTACTACGGCCTAGCCACCGGACGCGTATTCCGGTAGGTAGGGGTGTGATATACAGCACCCACACTTTATGAGGGCCCTCACTTGAGGAGCTCTATACGTCACCCAAAAACCGACGAAGAAAATAATCAAGACGGACAAGTCTCATGGCCTAGGCAAAAAGCGAACAAGATTGTAAAATGTTACTGCTGTGATTCCAACGATACTGCCTACCAGGTATTGGGTGCTTTCCCAGTTTAGGCGTCCCGCGAGTCAGAAACGTTTCCCTCCTAAAAAATGCCATCTCTATAGTGGAGCTGGTCATCGACCGACCGTCAACGGCGCCCTTACGAGCTTGTGCGCGAGCAACAAACTATCGCTGTTGTGCACGTGGGATGCCGGTGTATGCCCTGTCCGACGCGGTACACCATCTCCTCCATAGATGGGTGTTGTGGGTATACCTCGAAAAACAGCATAGTGGTACCCCCGGTGTTATGTATCGCCGCATGATGCCAACTGTTAGGAGGCAGGAGCGAGAGCTCTCACTGCCGTCGGGCTACGGCCGTATCGCCCACCTCGTACACAAGGGTCGCCGTTTCAGCACGGCTGTGCTTCTCCTCACCGTTCGGTACAGAGCTAACAAAGCTCCACCCACCCCCAACCAATAGGACGTGGTGTGCTTGTCTGCTTCCTCCATGCCCCCTCAGACAGACCACGATAGTCTGCGGTGATACCTGACACTACTACAGTACGACCACCAACCCATACTTACGCACATCGAACAGATCACTGATCCCCACGTCATGATGCAGAACTTTCATTGCAGACGGATTCCTGATCTGTACCGTGTGATCTAGCCCATGTTGCCAGGCGAGAGCCGTACAATCTTCACGATCTAGAACATGTTTCCTGGGTTGGATATGTATTATTCTACAGTAGCACATGTTTCCTGGGTCGGATATGTACGATACAGATCTTGTTGTCACCATTTCATAGCGGTAGGTAGGCTAGGATCTATATGATCTACATGATCTACATGATATAAATCGTAACCTGTCCGTTATATGGACCTTATCATGTACTGATGGTGCGTCTATCTTCGTTCCCTTCCACGTTGGCCTGTAACTTCCCATGCGCGGTTCGAGGTGTTTTCATGTTTATCATTGCGGAATAGTCGTAGCCTCTCCTCGGCTGCTGCCGACCGGCACCACTAACTGGGAGCAGTGTGCCGAATGAAAAAAAGGGACCACTGCGGTGTCAAAGGACGAGATGGGAACACGGTTCCTAGTGGGTCTCCGGCGGCTCCTCCGGAGGGCTGATTCTATTTCTGTACCACTACGTAAGTGGGGGCAGGGTGTCAATTGGGAACGGCCCACTTCGGGGTAAAAGGACCAAATGGGAGCATGGTGCCTGATGGGTGGGGCCTGTGCTTGAGACGCCTCCAATACGTGCTACGAGCAGAATCAGGAAGGCGGTGTTGACCTTGCTTCCGTGCTGGTAATAGGCCACGGTCCGGTCCCCTATGAAACAGGCCTGGTGATTGGCGACACAGCGGATGCTTCCACGCGGAAATGCTGCCTGCGAAAGCGGTTTGTGCGGTGGCACCGTTGTGGAAAGTGTGAGAGTCAGAAATGAGAGAAAGAAACGGAAATGAGATGTTCTTGTCAGGGGGGCCCACGCGAGCAAGCATCAGAGTCAGCAAGCAGAAAGACGCGCGTCTGTACTATAAATAGCAGGAATGTTGCACATCTCGGACATACCATCGATTTCTACTTCATGGTCTACATTTTTCGTGGCAGACAGATAGATAGATTCCTGATCTTGTATGATCTGTATGACCTAGCTCATGTTGCAGGGTGGGAGCCGTATCATCTGTATGGTCTAAAGCAAGTTTCTTGGACTGGATCTATACTGTGCAGGTCCTTCACAGCATTTCACAACAGCAGCACAGGATCTAGTTCATACACAGTAGATCGTGTTTCGTCCGACATGGAAAATGTTGGGACATTTGAGGGAAATCCAGTCAGGTCAAGCAGGATGCAGCGCAGAGAGGGGGTGTTGGTTTAAAAAAAAATCAAAGGGGGTTCCGAAAGTACTAGATAGGCAACGCAAAAGTGATGCGTGCGGCGGCGAGGGTGAGGTTTTGAGTTGGGCCCTCCTTGTAGGTGCGCTCAGTGTCCGCCTAATACGGGGGACTATAGTAAATGGGACCAAATATTGCTAGTAAAAATAGGTAAATGTTTAGATTTTGTGTGTACCGTAGGTCCTATTTACTACGGTCCCCCGTAATAGTCCCCTTCACCAGCCGGGAATGAGAACGGTGTGTGCAGGCCACAGCGAGGTGGTCATCCTCAAGGCTGCCAGCGATCCGCACTTATCCACCGCTATAGAGTCAGTAGTATAAAGTCGCTGCTGGAGTGACATATCAAGCTTGCTGCAGAAGTAAGCAATAGAAATAAACAGCAACACAGTGCGGGATGTTTCACACGATAGACTACAATGCAGCAGCAAACTATCATTGTAAAGGTAACTGCTGTAACAACAGTAGTAGTAGGGCACAGCGCCAACCTAACAAAGGTAGCCAAGAGCTACCGTAGCTAGACTATAGTGTCAAACGAACAAGAGCTTCAAAATCTTCGATGTGATGATTGACATGCCGTATCGTCACGGTGGCGGGATCGTAAGCTTTCGCACCTCGGACAGATCATCGATTCCCACAGACACTTGATCATCTACATCTTTCAGGGAAGATATTTTCCTGATCTGTACTGGAATGATCTAGCTCATGTTTCTGGGTGGGAACCTTATAATCTGCATGATCTAGGACATGTTTCCTGGGTCGGAACTGCACTATACAGATCCTGCACAACACATCATTGCGGCAGGTTAGGCTCTATGTGATCTAGATGATCTACCTGTAGATGATCTATCTGGCCGACGTGTGCAAGCTGTAGGAAATGGGGATATGTACTGTAGAAGCTGGACGAAAACACGAGAAGAAAAGGGGGGCGCACACGACGTAGGTTTGACAGGGGAAAAAAAAACGTCGTGGCAGAATCGGAGGACGGTCTCGTGTTGGAATGCCTGTATCAATGCTCGCTCGACGGAAGTCGACTCCACCTGAAGGATAACTCAAATGGGTTGCCATTTTAATCAGCGTGCACTACGCCCTCACAGAAGGCAACCTACAGTAGTTCTTGAGAAGGATTCTACTTGCAGACAGCGTCTAACTACGGGTTCACCAGGGTTGCGTTACTATTTAGGGGAAAGATATGCTTGTCCTGATGGGTACCTGATGGGTGCGGACACCTGCACCGACAGAAGGGAGGACGGGTGTACCGACTGCCGATCTTCGCAAGAGCAACCAGGCTTGCTTGCACTCTTCAGAAGTGTGTCCGGCATGCCTACACGGGGACAATCATACTCGTGCACACTGTAAAGCGCGAGCTGCACAAAGGCTTGCTATCGGCCGGGATCGGTGTGGCACCCACCGGTGGACCAGCCCGCGTCGGACCAAAACCTTGGTGTCTTGTCTATTCGCCTCTCCATTTGTTTGGCACGGAAACCGCCGGAAGAGTCTAAGCTGGGGATGAGAGGCTTGTTACTTCAGCTCCGGGGCGCGTGCGCTGAGCGTTCAAAGTTGCGCGAAGCTGGCAAGTAAATCACGGGATCGCGTACTGCGTTTGATGAGAAGATGGATCTAAGGGGAAGCCACAGTAGGGCAGACATTGAAAGAGACGTTTTCGCCGAAGCCCACGGTAGTACCAAGCAAGAGCCCCGAAAGTCCTCGCCACGGAGATGGTCGAGACCTTGCTGTCGACTAAAGGAGAAGAGTGTTTGGGATATCGTACCCAGAATTTCACACATCGGATAAATAGATATCTACAGATTATCCATTCACACTTCATGATCTAGATCTTTCACAGGAGGAAAAATCTCCATCTGTACAATCTGTATGATCTACTGTAGCTCATATTTCCGAGTGGGAGTCGTGTGATCTGCATGAATTAAAAATATATTCCCTGGGTTGGATCTGCTCTATAAATATCCTGCACAACATCTCATAGCGGCAGCTTAGGACCTTGGTTGATTGTCTACATGATCTAAATGATCTATCTGATCTGTAGAAGATCTATCAGTCCGACTTGTGGAAGGTTTCGATATATCGAAATGACCAACGTTGCATCTGTCTTGTGGAACACGTTTTTCTCTGCATCCCCTGGTATCCCCGCATTTGCAACGTTTCCGTACAGAAAAAAGCGCTTCGACGTACAAACCGACATCCAATATTTGATTTCGTATCGACTTCACTTTTTGTGTATCGGTATCGACTTAAAATACGAATCGATACCTTAACCCTATCCAACTCGGCATATTGCTCGACGCATACCCATCACTAGTTGGGAACCTAGCGCCCCCTATACAGCGCGAACAATAGCCTGAGAGGATGGTGTGCGAGAGAGATCATGACGGGTATGAACGCGATATAAGCACGATTGCCGTTAATGATATACCAGGTACTACGGTAGTGTAGCATGACATTTGCCGCCATGAGTTCTACGAAAAATGCTTGATTTCACAGCTGGATTTTTCAAATATCATACTATTACGGGGGACCATAGTTAATAGGACATATGGTATACATAAAAAACCTAAATATCTACCTCTTTTTACTAACAATATTAGGTCCTATTTACTATGGCTTCCTGTAATATATGTACACCCACACCCCTGACTTTCACAGGTGTCAGAATTTGTTCCACAACAAGGAATGTGCATCCTTCATTATGTCATTAAAAAAAACAGTATTTAATAGTACGCGCGATCGATTGGGAAGATAACACTCGACGAAATCCTCGATCTCACAGCTGTGATTGATTTTTTTTTTTCAACATAGATCGAGATAATGTGTAATGAATTAGTCCTCTTGCTTTTTACTAAGGAATTGTTATTAGATTCAAAGCGATATGGCGGGAGGGCGGGCGCGACGAGACGGAGGCGTGTAGCCCCCGGCGAACTCTACCTGGGTAGGTAGGAAGGCAGGCAGGCAACGGACGGTCGCTGTGCAGACGTGTTCGAGGAGCAAATCAGCCAGCTTCAAGAGCGTATTCCAGAGGGTGGCAAGTTTGATTTCCATTGCAATTTCAATTCACGGAATGGGCAAAGACAGGGGACCCGGGTGACCGGGACCCCCTCTCCCCTAGCAAAAAAAAAAAAACTGTGTAACACATGGCATCAACGTAATGAGCGTCCTTGTCGGATGTGTCTCTATGAGGAGTAGAAACAGTGCGCCGTCTCGAAAGGGATGCGTGGTAAATGGTCAAAACGACTACAGCCACACACGCCCCCCGCTTGCACAATGTGGGCGTAAAAAAACGGCCTTGTGGAGACATTCAACACCAAACAACTCCCCACAAGGTGCCGACAAGCTCTCAATGCGGTACTTCGAATCGTGTGCTGCATTGTTCAATGTCTCCACAAGGATTGTTTTACGTCCACATTGTGCAGGGGGAGGAGGGTCCTCGCCACTCGTGAAGAACCTCCAACTCGCAGCTTCTAAACATATATATAGGATGAGGAGGCTAGACAAATTGTTGTTGTTTGCTGGTGAGAATTCCCTCCATTTTTTTTTGTTTTTGTTTCTGATATGCTATTTTCTTCCACCCCCCCCAAAAAAGGCGCCCGTCTGTCTGGTCACCACGGACTATTAAAGGATACGACCATGACTTATTGTCAAAAAAAAACCGACAACAACAACAACAACATGAGTGCAGGGTGACGGACTCACCGGTGCGCCGCTCTGGGCAAGATGGTTAGTTATAGTGGATGATTCCAGTAGCTGCCGGACATCATCGAGCCATCAACCCTCAATTCGAGCACCGTTGACGAATTCAAGGATAGCGCCCCCTCCCCCCGCGCGCAGGTAGCTGAATGGTGTATGATGCATAATACCCCCGATGTACGAGGTGGCGACGGCCATCAGTGACACGGCGAAGCTCAAGCTGGATTGACCCGAAGGCCTCTCCCGACTCAACCTAAAAAAGGTCCTGGCCGACGGGGATCCCGACACCATGGAGGAGTTTCAGGAGATATTGTTGCTGCCTGGAGGGGGGGGGGAGAGGGCGTGCCGCAACAATAGACGGATGAGAAGATCAAGATATTTACGACACTGCATAGGCAACAACAAGAAGGATTGTTCAAGCTTTGAGTCTGTACTACTTAAGTCGCCAACTCGTTGTTCGCTGGAGTTATAGTTCCCTGGTAGTCGTTTCCCAGAGGTGCCGGCTATCCGACCTACTGGATTTCCATACTTGTAGGAAGGATTGCTGAATGCGGAAAACATGTTTGCGTTTTTTTCGGCGAGGCCCCCTCAACGGCGGGGGGGGGGGGGGGGGGGCTGACTTTGGCTCGTTTCGCTTTCCCGACCTAAGTCCGCCAGTCGGCTGGCCATCAGCTGGCTTTACGAACTTTCCGCCCAAAGTCAGCTAGTTGGCTAACGGCACGTACCGACCCACAGCACTAAGGATGATACGGTGTAGTAGCCATCGAGGATATATACTACTCCCTGGTGGTGTTCGGACGCAAGCTCAAGGCTAAGGTTGCCATCAAAAGTTATCGCGGACCGCCCCAAAGGACTACGTACTGCCAGCGGGAGAATATCTAAATACCCTACCGGAGGGACAATGCGGCTCTTTAATTCCGCGGATTTCGTCGACGATCGACGCAATGCTCGTGGCCAGACACATATACAGGAATCAGCTATTAATATGTAGACGGCAGAACACCCCCCCCCCCCCCATGCATGTAGGTGCTTCAACCACCCTCACCAGCTTATACAACTCCGTCAATCGAGCCCCTCCCCCCTGTCGAAATCCCATGACATCCAGCTCCGGCTCGTGACACCGGGAACGCTCACGGGCATCTGTCGATTTTGCGATGGAATCCAAGTATTAGTATGAGTATGTTTGCGTGTGTTCGACAAGATGGTGACCGACGGAGTGCTCGGCTGTGCTCGACGTGGCTCAGAGCCCCCGGCGAATATTGCTGTGTGCTCTTACACTGTGTTCAACGTTACATACAGACGGGTGTTACTTGCTGCGCGTCGCCGTCACGTGTTGCAGTCAAACGTTATGCAGGGCAGACGCAGCAGCCACCACACTGGGGTAAAAGGGGGACGGACACCAATGTTGGTATGTTACCATCATCGCTCAAGTTATACCCGGTGAATTATTTAGTCAAGAAGCGCCCAACAATAACCGTGGAAGTGCAGGTGTAAACTCCAAACACTTCTTGTTTTTTTCGCTGTGATCACACGAGCGGGAGAAACCGATCGGTAGTGCAGTCACTTCACAAACAAAACAAAAAAACACGTACGTATATACTCGTATTGTAAGTTTTCACGCTCGTACAACTGCTGCAGTACGTATAAATATGCCGCCAACGTTTGTTTGTTTGTTCACTGGTGCTGTGTTGTTTTTGGTTTTGCTTGGATTATTTGCACCGCGCTTTTCGTTTGTTCGATCGCTCGATCGCTCAGGGGATGCAAATTTTTGGCCCTTCCTCCGCTTCCGGCACCTTTTTTATTTCCGCTTTGTCGTCGTCGTTATTGCGTTATTGTGTAGACACTGATGTACACACTAGAGAGTGGTGTACACACAAAAGGTTGAAATCTCGGCACATGCGAAAAGTGTCTTCACTGGCAATAATGCATGGAGTCAAAACCGGCGTCTTTCTTTGCCTTGCCGATTCCTGTGAATGTGTGGAATGGGACGCGCGGTGGTTATCCAAACCTATACCAGTATAGAAGACATCCAAATTGTGTCTATTATATTTGTAGGGTGTGCGCGCTGAGGTACCCGGGTTCCCTATAGGTACCATTGCTTGTACCACTCTGTCTAAAAAACAGAAGAACCCATTTCCATAGAATGTAGTATACAAACGGCGCTTGTATTCAGGGACAAGAGTTCAGTGTAATTGGCGTTTTTCTGCGTAAATGGGACAGACTTTTGTGTAATTGATGTTTTTCTGTGTAAATAAGTTACTTTGTGTGCTATATGTACCCCGTACGACATAGCCAGGAGGTCGGTAGCGTAATAAATACCACTTTTTTTTTCATCATCCTCCGGCGGGTTGGTAAATAAACCTTGAGCTCACCACACTTCCACGTTCAGATTTGGTGTCGTGTGTCACCTTAACTCATAGCTTCCGTTGCAACAGCAGAGCAGGCTGCTGTTACCTGGCACTTCTTTTCGCCGTCAGTCCCTGTTTGATGTGATGTTTGCTGTTGTTGGCAGAGCTTTCGGTTCGAACTCTGCTTACAACAACACTAACAACAACAACAACAACAACAAAGAAGGGAAGGAAGTCATTTTCAGTCTTCTTCCGTCGCGGAAAAGCATGACAAACAACGACGAACAAAAATCCCTGGACGGAGGACGCTCTAAATTCGCTGCAAGTCGACGAGCTACGGGAATGACGAACCAACTACTGCTGTGTGTGTCTGTTCGTCACATGCATATATTCATCGTTGTCTTCACCCACCGACAGCGTGCAGCACAACCAGTGTCACTAACAGCTATGGCTGTCCGTGTCCATTCTTCCTCCTCCTATTATAATAATAGAGACATTTCAACCACCAGCTCTGTGGTCACAAACTGCGAGTCATGATAGACGTATTAACATTAATAGATCTGATTACTATTAATATAATACCAGATATTTTTGTTTTTTCATCCCACCATGTTTCCGCACTCGTTGCCCACGGCAGTTGTGCTTACTGCGTATGGTATGTGGCAACGTAGTATCTCTGTGGCGTAGCTTTGTGACCACAGAACTTGTATCTCTTCTAGAATTAAAGAATCGGCACGGACACTGGTTGTGCTGGATGTCGACGGGTAGAAAGAACGGTTTAATATGAAGAACACAGGAACACAGACACTCGTTCTCTTCACTTCGCTTCACGTTTGTTTCGCTTTTTCCCCTTGAATCTTCGCCGTTCTTCCTCCTCCTTCCTATAAATATTACGCCATCAACTTTGTGGCCACAAACTACGAGACATACTGGTGGGTGTACGTTCTTCACATTAAACCGTTCTTTCTACCCGTCGACATCCAGCACAACCAGTGTCCTTGCCGATTCTTCAATCCTATTTAGAAGAGATACAAGTTCTGAGTTGTACCTCGTATATTGTACTGCTGTAGTATTAATAGTATGTACCTACAGCAGTCGTAGTACATATTTACCATGGTATGTTTTTACAACTGCTACTCGTACTGTGTTTTAGTCTTGTTTGCTTTCATCCCGTGTACGATCCACAATCTTGCTTGACACTGCTGCTGTTTCCCTTCACTTCACTTCACTTCATTACACTTCACTTCGCTTTTTTCTCTGCTGGATCTTGGCCGTTATTCCTCCTCCCTCTTATGACGGCATAGTAGGCCATACATAGTAAAACATTGCAATACATAACAATATACACAATAGTATACCATAGTAATACATAGTAATACAACATTAGTACATAGTAATACATACAATAGTAATCAGAACCCAATGAGGACCCGAAAACCGTGTATCTCCCTGTCTTTACCATAAATATTATTAATAATAACCATACATGTTTCTGACTATGACCATGTACTTCTTTGCGGTGACCCTATGTGATTTTCATTTCTCTTCCTTTCTCCGATTGATAAGCCTTATTGAAGGAGTCGTGTGGCGTGGGTGGATGACGAGCCTGCTCTGCTTGTTCCGTACTGTCTGAAGCCGAGGGGCCGGGCATAGTTGACGAACGCTGGACAATGGTGGCAGACAGGGTAGCAAGGTACCAGGCGGGCCAGCAGGGATACCCTGGCTGTGCTACTCGTACCATAAACTGCTGCCGCTACCTGGAGCATGCCTTGTGCTTTGTTTGGTTTGACTGTTATTTTTACCTTGGTTCTTAGTCTTACTCTGTTGCCGACTAGTGGTTTTTTTCTTCTTTTTTTTTTTTTTTTTTTACAGCTCGTTCTTTTCAAGTGTCTGCCACGTCCCCTACGTGGGGGTACGATGGTTTGTTGCTATACTGAAGTATATACATATACCAGGTATATTTTAGTTTCTTTTTTTTTTGTTTCTTTTCTCTTTCGAATTGTCTTTGTTTTTGTTTTTGTTTTTTCTCTTTGTTTCGTTTTTGTTTCTCTAAGTCATGGAATGTGTATGTCGTGCCTGTCGTACGCAGTATGATGACATGGCATTGCGTTACATACGTGGCAACGTAGTATCTCTGTGGCGTAGCTTTGTGACCACAGAACTTGTATCTCTGTAGGTTTGAAGAATCGGCACGGACACTGGTTGTGCTGGATGTCGACGCGTAGAAAGAACGGTTTAATGTGAAGAAAACAACAACTATTAATATTATGTACCAGGGTATTACTTTGTATTACTATTTATTGGTATGTATACGTAGTATTACTATTAATTTGTACTACAATTAGCTGCAGTAGTATGGTATAAGCATGTTCTACGTACTATTAGTGTGTTCCTCCGGAATAGTCGAAAACTCAGATAGCAGGCTCTCCTCCCCCTTCCCCACTGCGGTTCGTGCTTCCTTCCTTGCATTCTTATCAACATCTTACCATCTTACTATTACGGGGGACCATAGTAAATAGGACCAAATATTGTTATTGCGGGGGTCCATAGTTAATACCAGGTAGGACCTATGTATACATAAAAAAACATATATTTACCGTTTTTACTAGCAATATTTGGTCCTATATACTATGGTCCCCCGTAATAGTAAAAATAGTGAAATATATTGTTTTTTGTGTGTACCGTAGGTTACTACGGCCTCCCGTAATACAGTATCTTACTATCATTTTATTCTATCGCGAGAACGGCTCAGCCCTTTCTTCTATCATCGACTCGCGACGATAACATAACTACTACTGCAAGGCAGCTATCGGGGGAGGGGGAGGGGGGGGGGGGGGGAGGGGGGGGGGTAGACACATGCCTGTGAGCATAGCTTGGCGGCTGTTCAAAGTCCCGCCGAGCGTAAAAGTTCTTGCGAGCTGGGCTGGAGAGCGGGGAGTACTTGAAGTAAAGGAAAAATTAAAAAATAAAAACAACAAAATACATGTATGCACCGCAGGTATGCCAAAGACAGCACACCAATGAGCAACAATGAGCGCCCACTGATCGTTTCGTTGTTCCGCTTTCGTTTGCTAGCTATAGGCAGCATTTCGGGCAACAGGGTATATACATGCACGCGTCGCTGTAAGTCGAATCCGGGATCCGTGGCGAGTAGCGATGTAAGCAGACAGCACTCTCTATTAATACATAGAGAAACGAACTGCAGAGGGTAGATTTTGCGGTTCGTAATAGAGGAGAGTACCTGGTATGATACATGGTGTGTGTTCTTCACATTAAACCGTCGGGATAGGGTTGGGGTTTTTACAGGACAGGCAGGCATGAATCTTTTAGCCAGAAAACGAGTACCAGCACTACACAGTATGAAGTAGGTTGAGGTTTACATGAAACCACGAGAAGCTTCGATGCGGTCGTCCTGGGGTTGGTGTGGGACACATCCTTTCCCATGTAAGAAACCAAGGCCGGGCTACAATAGTATCCCTGTTTCTTGGTTGGTGTCTCCTCAGGTATCTAGGGATGTATCAGTCTTTTCGTCTGTTAATCCTAACTCTTGGGACTTGAGAGGGGGGAAATTGGTGATGAAAAAAATGACCATTACAGCAACGGCCACTGCGACAGGTTCACTCATGTCCGAGATACAACAGACAATGCAGGGATGGGGGAGGAGTCGTACGGCACAGGCACAGGCACTCCTACCCGTACCAAAGATGTCAGCAAAGATGTCAGGAGACAGCAACTTTGCCTTGACATGCCTTGACTCGCACCAAACTACTCGGTTTTAGTGTACAACACTCGGCCCTACAACCTTGACAGCGCACGTTTTGCGTTGCTTGGCTTTTCTCCTGATATATTCGATTGACCCTTTTTTACACACTGCTGGCCGCTCACGCTTCTCGTAAACGGTTGATAACGCCAAAGAAAGGCACACTACTGTATGTACGCCGGTAACAGCTGTGGTCACTATGTCGGGGTTGGTTGCAAGGGGGCTAACGAATTAGTGTTGGTAAACCGCAGAAAGAAGGGAATTAGCAATTGCGCATGAGGTTTCCTCTTTTTGGTTCCCCTTGGTTTTCTTTTCTTCCTGGGGAATGTTTATGAGCGATCAACGTTCAAGCCCATTCTATTACATAATAACAACGTCAGGTGGCAAAAAACACAACGATTAGTAGACAACAGCTAGTTTTCGGGGAGAGCATGTTTATGAGTGATCAACGTTGAAGCCCATTCTAATAGTAACACATTGTCTGATGGCAACAAACACAATTGCATTAGAAAGCAAGAGAAGAAAACCAAACGAAACCGAAGGAGGAAGAGTACATTTTATGTTCTATTCTACTAATAGTATCATACCAGGTAACAGGGGACATGATGCCGGTGGAGTCCTTGTTCCTTCTTGTCACAAGGCGACAACGGATTTTTATGCTCGCGCATCGAAGAAGCGTACGGCTTCGAATATACCATTGTACATTATACTGGTACTGGACTAATGTCAAGCGCGCGTATCTTCACGTGTTATGGACATGTTCGCATACACTGGTACTCGTTTGTACGTGTTGCACAAAACGGCTACTGCCGTACTACTATAGTACTGTAACTATCGCTGCCAACCACCGTTACTTGTTACTACTACCGTACAACGTATTATACCTGAGTGAAAATTCGGGAAGGAGATAAAGTATATATCATACCAGGTAACAGTCTATACCAGTACATAGGATGTCTATTAATAGTATCTACTCACGGCGACAACAAGAGCGGGCGATAAGATAACGACAGGTGGTGCATCCATACCCTTATTTGGTAATTTGCGCCTGTAATCAGTCGTGAGTAAGCACACAGTATCAACAGCACAGTGTTATAGTATTACTATTTGGTACTGCTGTACTACTAGTTGGGGGTGATGTGGTAGGCGATCTACTGTAGCTCATAAGGTGTTGATATCCTTCCCCCATGACAATGATGAAAGCCAAGGCAGGTACCGTGCCATACTTGGGGCGGGGGGGAGTGTACTCGATGGGAGAGATGTACTCGATCTCATGCATGGCCGTAGTCATATGACCATAGACCCTCGCATCCCTACAATGCCGGGACGGAGCATGTCGGGTTTTCACCGACCAGGCAGACATTGCTTGCATCAAGCGCGAAGCGCCGTGAGGTGTCCGGCGAGTCGCATGAAGGGTGAGCTGCATGCTACTAAGAACCGCTCGTGAGGCGGACTTGCATATGGATGACAGCTTCAATGCGCGGGGGGGGGGGGGGGGGGTATTACTGTGTGAGTCTCGGCATCTGACTCACTGTAGTTTCCCTTCTTTTATTTTTTTCGGGGAGTATTTATGAGTGATCGACGTTGACGTTCATACTGCACATTGTCGGATGGACAACAAAACATTATAAACAAACTAACATACCCGGCAGACGATACCATGATTAAAAAATGCGTTTCTTTATCTACTACTCGTACTGTAGTTTAACATTCGCGTTTTTCAAGTAGTTATTTAACTGTGTTTTTACTTCGACAACTGAACCGTTTTTCATGTCATATCGTCTTTTCACTTGACATCTGACAATATGACAATGTACGGCATGTATTATAATGTGACCTGTGACATGACGTTTTTGTGGTCACCGATTTACTAACAACGGGAGGTGGTGGGTGGTGGGGGTGGGTGGGTGGGTAGGTTAGTGGTAGGATACAAATACAATACAAATACAATATTATGGTGTATGTCATCCGACAACGTGTTATAGTAGCATGACCTTCAACGTCGTTCACTCATAAGAAGCATTCCACACCTCAGACAGATCATATACAGATCATTACCACTTCATGATCTAGATATTTCAGGGAATATCCATGGGACGATCTGTATGATGTACGTAGCTCATGTTGCCGTGTGGGAGCCACATAATCTGCTTGATCTAACGTAGCACATGTTTCCTGGGTCAGATCTGTACGATACAGATCCATGTTTCCTGCGTTTAATATATCTGTACGACATAGATCCTACACAACGTATCATAACGGCGCATGTAGGACCTAAATGATCTATTAATAGATCGTGAGAAGTCCGAGGCAGCGGTGAAACATTCCCAAGACAAAAAACAAAGGGAAACCGATCGACAGCAGCAAGCCCGTGAACCAATCAAGTCTAACTCCCCGTTCTGTATCTACAGCAGCACATTAGATTAGATTAGTGAAGACCGTTGAAATCGCACTTAGACAGGGGTGGGTGCGATCGTTTTTTTCAGCGCTCGAAGGTGAAGGTAAAGGTCACCGAACAACAACATTACGGTGTTTTCGGAAAGATCTGGTGGAGAGAGAGCCTTCCGAAAAAAAAAGGTTCTCGACTTTAGCACCCTTACCGTTGTTAACCGTTTTGGGTCTATTAGGACTGTTAGGACTGCAGCAGCAGTTCGGCTTCGAGCACAAACCAGTCAAATTCTACGTACCTCGTCCCCACAATCGGGACTGCGGTCCTAAGTCAAGACAAAACTGTCAATCGCGCTGAAAAACGATCGCACCCTCACCCCCGTGCGAATGCCTTTACCCTTCACCCTTCACCCTTTACGGTATTCCCCCGCCCTTGCTCCGCCCACCCTTCCTTTTCCTCTTGGCGGGGCTGCACTTGGTGCAACACGGGTGTAACACTGTCTGTTTATTGACATGCTTGTTGATATCTGATCACAGTCTAAAGGCCAACACCGATGAAATAATTAATCTCAACACGACACTACTAACTGCTGTGTCTGTTTATGTTGACACTCTTGTTGATATCTGATCACAGTCTAAAGGCCAACACCGATGAAATAATCAATCTCATACTACTCCTCTTGGTGTAACAATACTACATACCTCATACCTCGTACAGCAGTATTGATACCCATACTCTTACGTACGAAGTAGTTATCCCCCAGCAGAATGTGATGTGCTGTAGGTTCTGGTCATGACTTAACGTGAGAACGACAACATACAGCAACAGGTCAGTGGTCTACTGACGGTGGTGCACGAGGTACCATGACAGCAGTAGCACAGGTAAAATTCCCTACTACTGCTGCTGTAAGACTATTGATACAGCATGATATTAATAGTTCATCTCGTATCGTGCTCGTACCAGGTATTTTCTAGCAGGTATCTGATTTCCTTGGCGTTGTTTTTCTTCCTCGCGCATCACGAAAACAAACTACTATTAATATTAATAACACCTGATATTACTATTAATAACAACAAATTATTAAGGCGTACTACTCTGATTAGTATTAATATGATGATGCCACCTGGCAGGCATACATGAGCCATTAATAATACGGTGATATCATAGCCCGTATGTAGGGATGATGCTACTACTACTGTGTGCACCATGACAACGAAAAAACAAACTACAGTAGAACATACCAGTAGAAAAAAGGTCGTACCGGCATACACCTGGTACGTATTATCAGTGAGGGGTACCAGATACTACTGCCTGTCTACTGTATCAGATACCTGGTACCTGGTAGTAAGTAATTCAAAACACCGTACCTGGTACATATTATATCTAAAGTAGGTGATCTAGATCCCAAGCTGCTGTCGTCAGGTATTGGGCAGGATCTGTGCACTACAGATCCAATCCAGGAAAGTACTAGTAATAAATCAAGCAGATTATGCGACCTTCACCCCGCGACATGGAGCTAGATCACACGGTACAGATTGGGAATCTATCCGCCCTGAAATATCTTAATAGTGAACTGGGGATCTGATCTGATACTGTACCTGGTATGATCTATCTCATCTATGAATATCTGATCTATCTGATCTGCCCGGCGTGTAGGTAGTTCGAGTCTAAGATAAGAATGGGACGCAAGCAAGTCGACGCGTGCTATGCCTGATGCGGTAAACAATAAAGGTATTATTATTAGTAGGACCCGGTAACGGCAGTCGTACAGAACGCGGGAAGGAGCGAAGGCAGGAGGGGGGGGGGGGGGGGGGGGGGTACGAGGGAGGAGAGAAGCGGAGTCAGCTTGTGGCCCCGGATCGGTGAGGTGTCATGCATGCACTCACAGCATATACAGAATTTCCACCTTGGTCTGCCTTGGTGGTGGCACCTAATTACTTGATACGACGGTACATAATTGCCTAATGAGACTACGTAAACGTAACACCAACCCCCACGAAGACCAGGACCAGGTACGCAGTGAGTGCTATGTTTTGTCTTTGTGTCGTTATCATAGTGTCTGCTGTATTGGTGTTGTACGAGTATTCTCATATAAATAGTACTCGTACTGTACTTGTTGCTGTTGTCACGATAGCCCATGGCCACATGTCTAATATCCACTACTATCGGTAGTGATCTACTGTTAATAGTAATCCGTAGTCACGTGGTCGCAGCAGTCTCAAAACATGCTGCCAGAAAGAAATAAAATCGGCGATAACTTAATGCGACAAGCAACAACAACACCAGGTACAGCACGGAACGCTGTTGCTATCTCGAGCTCTAGACAACAAATAAGCAGTCAATAGCGCATGCAGCACTTAGGATGGTGGTATTCTAGCGGCACAATGTTGTATTGACATTAATTCGTTCGCCATCCAACGACAAAGTGCATTGACACACGATTCCAATCTAGCTACTTCAATGACACTGCCTCAAACGTTGTTAGTATCGGTCCTGCGAATAATCGCACCAATCACCGCAGTATGGGGGACGGGCATCCTCATTTGTTTTTTGTCTTATTATTCATTTGACCGTTGACATCGCATCCCTTTCGAGACGGAGCACCGTTCCGACTCCTAATAGAGACACCTCCAACCTTTGGACACTCACTACGTTATTTCCCCATACCAGGGTATCACAAAAAATAACTTTGGGGTGGCTTTTAGGGTGTCATATTTCAGCGGCCCAGGATCATTCGCGCCAGTGTTTACCCTCTTTATTCGCTATTGTTTGTCGCGATATGCACCGCCATGGAATTATTTGCCCCGCTCCGCTACGCCAACAAAATACACCGAAGTCTTATTTTCGAGTGAGGCACGCCCCCCCCCGCCCCCCCCTCGCGCAGAGGCCTACTGCGAAGTATACCCAGTATTGAAAACAGGGGTACCTCCCTATCGTCGTTCGGGTCTCTGATACGGCATTCGTAGCCTCCATGACCCTGATATATACAACGCATAATGTTACGAATTACGGGTAGATGGTTCGATCAGGGGTTCGATGACATGCATGGCATGCTAGGGCAGGGGTGCACTCTACTTTTGCCTTCTGAGGCAGGCTGCTGCTCACTTGAGGAGCTCTGTACTATTGGTACTATTAGTAAGTCATCACTAAGTCACACAAAACCTGGCTTTAAAAGAAAACAGCACACTTAACCCGACGAGCAAACCAATCACATGGCCTACAAGGTCCATTACGTCGAAAAACAGTGTACAAACAAACCATAAAAAGGCATGCCCTTATGCCTTGATGGCCTATTGGCTACAGTAGTTCTTCCGTTGAGAAGAAGCAGATGAGTCACAACATACTGCCTCATATGGCAAAAAAGTGCCCCACCCCTACATCTATCGTAGAACGCCCAAGACCAAGCCGTCGGCCCTTGACCTGATTGCCGTGGACGCGGGTGGTCTGGCAGACAGAGAACCGGGCACTCTTTGGAAAGTTTCTCGATGTCATTGTCACTACGCGGAAGGGAGGAGGCGTGCTGAGAACAGCGGAAAGAGGCCAGCACCGAGCGAGACATCGCATGATTGCTGAGGCGTTACTCGAGAAGAATGATAGCACGGAGTGTGCCACAGGCACCTAACCTCCCTCGCGGGCATACGCCGGCAAAGCACTCACCAAAAAACGCCATCGCGTGTGCTGCCCCAGTGACTACAGTACTGCGAACGGGAGGGCATCCTGACCGAAGAAAAGCTTGCACACGTCGAACAGAGATCGATTCTCGGTTGATGATCTAGATATTTCAGCAAAGATAGATCCCAGATCTGCATGACCTACTGTAGCTCATGTTGCAGTGTGGGAAGCCGTATAATCTGCATGATCTAGTTTCCTGGGTTGGATCTATCCCATACAGATCCGGGTTGGATCTATCCTATACATATCCTGTACAACATTTCATAAGGGCAGTTCAGGATCTATTTGTAGATGATATATCTGTAGATGATCTATCTGATAAGTCCGACGTGTGAAAGCTTGGCTCCAGTCGGACCGCGGCATTCGACGGTATTCATAGACATCGTGTTCGGGGTACTACGCCTACAGGAGAAGGCCAATAAGGACATCCACGAGGAATGTATGCATGCACACCTTGGACATATCACCGATTCCCATCCCATGACCTACTGTAAATACTTCAGGGAATATATACCTCTGATCTAAATGATCTAGCTCATGTTGCTGGGTGGAAGGAAGCTGAACAATCTGCATAATCTGGCACAAGCTTCCTGAGTTGGATCTGTACCATGCGGGTTTTGCACAACGTATCACAGCGGCACGGTAGGATCTATATAATCTACCGTAGATCATGATATGTCCGGTGTGATCACGTGGATGTGCTTCGTTCACGTCACAATAGCGTGCTGATGACTCCGTCGACCGACAACCCTTGTCCTGCGGACTGCTCTAACCCGCTTTTGGCATGCCATCGGTAACGCCCGCGGCCAGCCAGCCGCCAATAACTCCACGACGATGATGAGTGCTCGGATTTGTTCTCGACGTGGAACAGAGCCTCTCCCGGCGATTTATTTTTAGCCATTGATTTTAGTTTTCAGCTCCCTGAACAAGCCGAGGTTACAGGTGTCTTCCCTCCCCCCCCCCCCCCCCCTCTCAGTATAAGGCATGCCTTCCCTTCGTTTTTATCGCGCGTGTGATAGCGTTCAGCATTCCCACTGCTGGTTGATTTTCATCGACTTATGCTGACTCTCGCTCTCGCGCTTTCCGCACCGACAAAAAGGCACACGAACATGAAGTAGTTATTTTTTTTTTTCAGAACCCTCCGGGGTTCGAACCCCAGCCCTCATACGCTAGTGGTACTCGAGGTTACGAGACCACCAGGGCGGCCGGCATGTGTACTCGCGCCACTTCATTTCGTTCTTCAACGCTGTAAGACGGCGGGGGTGCTGTGTGCTCGCGCTACTTACTCCTGATCAAGCATCGCTTTACGGGATCAAGCACCGTCATACAGCGGTGCTGCAAGCGTGGCCGAGGAAAGCTTCCGTGCGGGTGCGCTCCCAACGAGATGAGAAAGGGGGGAAGCACTCAAAACGTGCTGCGGCAGGGTATCCTACTGATGTATAGTCTATAGCTCCTACATTTTATGAGGCTCTTCTGACTTGAGTATCTTGATTATAGTATAGGAGCTCTACACCTCACCTAAAAACTGTTTACGAGAAAAGCTGGAAGCGCACCTCAACGAACGAGAACTCCCGAAGCCTGTATAGGAATATATGACGAATTATATGGTACTGATAAAACACTGCTAGTAAATATTAATAATATTATTCCAACGATATTGGGTTAAGGAGCCTATCACTGTACTAGTCAGTCCCAGTGACAGTGACTGTTTGGCCAAAAAAATGCTATGCGACTGCCCCTCTCGCAGCCCGAGTTGCGATAAGGCACAGATCGCCCAAATCGAAGGGCAGGAGGGGACCGCAGACGCTGTGAGGAATGATGTACGCTGACCCACGATCGACCAGTACCATACCGTGCCACAAGTGTGATATGATGATACGACGCCACACACCCTCGGAATGATCTCGACGCCGGTTTTTTCGACGAAGGCGAAAGCGTAAACGCCGAGCTACGCGTCTACTGGAAGATCGCAACGAGTTATTTCCAACACCACCATTTTCGTTGTGTGTCCCCCCCTTAGAGCATGGCTTGGAGAAATCATGATCTGAAATCCCCCAGGGGGACGGTGTGTTTTCTTGTTCGGCGTGTTCTACGGTGCTATACACCAGCATCATGGCTCATGCCTACTATTCATAGGAAGCCTGCAGTGAATCAAGACAGTGTTCGTGACGCCGTGCTCGGCAGTCGGGTTTTCAGCCTCGAAAGCGCAAGACGGAGGCTAGGTGCCTGCGAACGAAATTAACGAATAGCGCGGGAGGCGTGCCGTTCACTGTCACTAAGTTGCAAACAGGACAGTTGGCCACGTGTACAGTACCAACAGACCACGAGCGAGTTTGTGCACATCAGCGGGGCTATCAGCGGAGACGACCGCTTCACCTCAGTGGCGAGAATACGCGTGGTGCGAAAAAGGCTTGGGCATCATACTTCCGGCGGTACAGATATCAATATACTTGTGTTGGGATTGTATGATCGCTCGATCGTCCGCTGATAGGCGAAGGTGTGGTTGGCACGCATGCTGAAAGTCGAGGTACACGGGGTTGGATTGGGCGTGGCATGGAGCGCGGCCTCGACTAGCTACGGCACGCTACGGCAAGTCCGCCTCCCCCTCGTAGTTCGATGCACCGCCTGAAGGGGAAGGGGGCGCGGCGACCACCTGCTGTCTGGCGTAAGCCGACGCGCTCCTCAAAACAGCCCCTCCGAGAGGACTGAGGCGATGGCGCGCATCTAGCGTATATATTGGTCGTTGCGCTTATCGGAGAGCAGCACTTGCCGAAACCGGTCGATATTTGGGGGGGGGGCTGGTCGGGGGTAAGGCCTAGCTAACTACAACGGACGACAGGAGAGGGAGAAGATGTGGTCCCTACAGAGTACGGAGCAATCTACTTCCAGCAACAAGGCCCAACCTTACCATAGGATGCAGTCGTACTTCTCTATACTCACCTGCGGACCAACGCGTAACAAGTAGAGACTCGCGCTACATACGTGGTCAACCGTTCGAAATTTTATTGGGTTACATTCGATTCGTGTGCCGTTCGTGACAGCTAGTTTTCAGTGAAGTGTGGACGACCACAGAGAGAGTCAGTCGCCATACACATAATATATGTATCAGTATCATGTATATACTATATACTACGTATACAGAAGTGTTCGAGCAAAAGCTTGAAGAAGGCAACTCCCCCCCCCCAATTTGCTTGCGGTCGAAAGCGAAAAAATAGTCAAACCTCAGGGTTTTAAAACGGACGGCTTCGCAATAAGATTATAAGGTTGCTCAGACCAAGTATTTCATGTTGGCGGGCCTATACTGTATCCTAGTACTTACATTTATTTCAGAGTCGTATCATATGAAAGCGTACTTCAAGTACCAGGTGTGCCAATGAAGTTATTCATTCTTCAAAGCCGTCTTGGAACTGAATAGTGGGTTCAAAGCGATGGAATCAAACTCGAAGCGAATATTGGCTTCAGGTACAACACTGACATGGAGACATGGTTAGCACAACCTACCTCCACTACCAACTACCAAGCACAACACAGAGATCGGTTCGAGTCGGGGCACGTGGAAAAACAAGACCATTCCAGCCCGCCCTGCCGACGCATTCAAGTTAATAATACTGCTATAGCCATATCGGAATCGGGTACGACAGTATAAAGAGCAGCAGCAGTCGTAGCGTTTTTCTTTCATTTTATTTTCAAGGAATGTATTACGACCACTGGACTCTCTTCATTAAGGCTGCCGCGCTGACCCGTCGTTGTCAATTAAGGGGGTACCAACGTGAATAGCGCAGCAGTCTACGTAACAACGCTAAAACGAAACAACGGAGCAAACTTGCTTGGGGTGGCAGGTGGGAGTCTCATCCCGCTAGTCTCGCGGTGTGGCAGGAGGACTCGTGGCCTTCGTCAGCAGTCTATTAGTTCAACCCCAAAACGCGCATGAAACGGCGGCACCACTTCAGAAAATTGAAACACAGAAGTTATTATAGTAATACTAACAAGTAAATGTTGCATAATAGGTTTAACGTCAATGTCGGACGGCAAACGAAGTACAATCACATTAATACACAGTCTGTATATATGAACGCTCATAACACTCGTATTCCAGTGAAACCGCAGTACAACGTACACATTTTCGCGTGACACGAAGCAAAAGCAAGAGAGGAACACATATTGGGGGAAACATGAAAACAGAGGTAAGTACCCTTTGGGTAAGTTTGGGTGTGTAGGTTTCAATACACCGCCGTGCGTGGCGATCTCACGATCTCTCTGTACGTGCGTGCTGGTAGTCTACTGGCCTTGTTTTGCGAGTACTTACTTGCTACACACGTATACCACAGATCGGTGACTGGCGTGTCCTAGGGACGCGCCCTCAATAAATAACCCTAACCCTACACATGCATTAGTGCTATACCAGGTATATACTTCGTACTGTGGCACAAAACCAAGACACGGACTGTAGTACCGGCCCTTTAATAGAAAACCTGGTTACTGGCCCAGATATATTTCTTATTTAAATAAGCGTGTGTTCCACACTCACTTCAGCATAATAACCGCTCCCGAAAGTGATGTTTCCCGAAAACGTAGGGCTGAGTTTCTTATAGGCATCTTTACTATGACAAGACCTGTAATCTCTATGTAACACACAGTGCAGACCTCGGGTATCTACAGTAGTAAGCACAGAAGATATTCCACTCATACTATTAATAACGGGGGTGGAGAAGCAAGACAAGGCAAAGATAATGCAAAACACATGTACATATGTGCATACCCTGGTAGACAATACCTGGTACAGTAATAGTGTGATATTGAGTATCAGTAGGTAGCACTCACACGTGTAGAGTTTATAGAGAGGAATAACTACTGCAATAACGTATCAACTATTAATAGAGATTGATGACAACAATAATAGTAACAGAGACGGACAAAAAAAATCAATCACTAAAAAAAAACATCACAGAGGTTCAACCAAGTCTGACTTGGGCCATCATCTTCGCTATTATAAAGATCGAAATGCCAAGCTTGGCACACATCACCATGATGGCGGCCAGAGCCAGACTTCAGCCTCAATACCGGAGCCATTCACATCATACGACCGCAGCATACGTAGCAACACAGACTTTTGGTGTCGACGGTCGGTGTCTGTGTCGCGCCGATGCTACCTTGCCACATTCTGTCGCACTTTCTGCCGATCTACTCCTTTCCATCTGCCATGTTGCTGTTGTTGTGGCGTTGTTTTATAGTATATCCGTGCCATCTCCGCATGCATGAACATCTACGACGGTCAAGCTCTCGACCCGGCTGCTCGTCTGCACGACCAGAACCATGTATCTGATCGCCTCTGCTCATCAGCTGCCTCGCGTCACCCTTGGAATTTGGTGTTTTTCCCTTCCTTGCTGTCCTAGCGGATCGACGCTACTACAACCACAATAATAGTGCTGCTTGACCAATGAGGACGCAAATTTCGATGTGAGAGAGTGGCCGCGCGCAGGAAGTGGGCAGGCTAACCTTGATGTAGTCAACAATACCAAGGCGCGTACCGTAGTATTGAGGGGGAGGGGGGGGGCTGCATTGAGACCCCGGATCTGACTCACGAAATCAAAAGGGAATAGGATCACTGACCACTGTCAAAAGGGCTGCATCAATTATTGATGAAAACAAAATGTGTGGTGTAGAAAGTACCACAGGTTCAAGTCTAATATAACAACATACGAAGTACATGTACCAGGTATCATATATAGCAGCGTATCAATACAACAACAATGCAATGCACACATGCACACCTTCAGTCACAATCATCAGCCATCAACATGGTGGCATTGTAGAGGGTGGCCTATCGATACTATTCGTCTCGTGCACAGTGTGCCTCAACCATTTTATCGAATAAACGGTACCACTGGCAAGCTCTACGTACGAGCACATGCATTGCTGTACAACAGCAGCAGTATCTGGTATACAGCAGTAGTAGTATTAAAAGTAAATCATTGTTGTACCATTGCCGGAGTTTGACCGACTTAGTTGGTGGACTCGTAAATTTGGAAGGTTCGTGACACGTCGGTACATCGGCATGTTTGTTCAACTGTATTAATAGTTGCATGACGTTCATTATTCTCCATTTTCATTTGTTAATGTTTGTCGTGCGCACTTTTATACCTGTGGTTTTGCGGTAAAGTTTACTAATTTCGACCAAGTCAGTTTTTTTATTTGATTAAATGTTCGATTCTGTCTGCACTTTTCGTCAATTTCTCATAAATTGATTCGGTGTAGAAGGGACATACTGTTTTCATCGCGCAGACTAACAAAAGCGCCCGGGGGCAAGAGACGTAGACAGCAGCAGCAGAAGAAGAACAACCCCGTGTTGTACCAGTCCACAAGTCCACCGCGGCACCCAGCGCAGTCGTGGCTGTTGGTGGCAGCACAGCCACCGCTCATGCGGAGCGCATCCAGTGTCGTGGTACCAACAGTGCTGGGGTCTCTGCTGTGTGTTGCTGCGTTTAGTCTACGTACTCAAGGTCCAGACAGCAACATCTACGTACGAACTCTACACAGCAGAAGCAGATTGCTGCGCATGATGCATGCAGAACTGGTCGTCTTATCTACAGCCGGTTCTCGGACAGGATTTCACTGTTTCTTTCCTTCTCTCACATACCACACCGAGCTGCCAAGGCGACTCGAACTTGGAGGCTCGTGGCTCGGCGTCACGAGGTCGCGGCCACAAGAGATGCGTCCTTTCGTTCTGAGTCCCACCATGTTTGTATTTGGTGGTATTGTTTTTGTTGCTTGTTTTGGACTGTCTGCCACATCTCCTTCGGGGGGGCACGATCTTTTTGGGTTGTTTTCCGATTGGTTCTTCTTTCCTTGATTTTCTCTCTCCTCCACAAATGTGCATATCGTCCCTGTCGTATCCAGCACAATGACATGTCATTGCATCGTCACTCTGCTTACTGCATAACAATGTAGTACTCGTATATTTATCTCGTAGTATTGTGACCACAGAGAGAGCTTGTATGTCTCTAGTATTGGAGAATCGGCACGGGCACTGGTTGTGCTGGATGTAGACGGATAGAAAGAACGGGTTAATGTCCAGAACCGGCGGGGTGGTGTGCTAGCGAGGAAACGAAGGCGGAAATACTTGCGGCGGGGCAAGAGAGGGAAGCCGCGGGAAAGCTATTGCGCGCGGATCCAGGCAACACCAACCTCAGGAAGTCCCTGAAAACCAGGTCGGAAACGCCTTAAGCGCGTGAGGATCGAGGCTGTGCAGAGATTCTTCGAGGAATCCATCAGTCAACTTCGACCAATCTGGTTCCTACAAGCACCTCAAGGGGATGGATTTCGAGGGGAGGAAATCATGCAGCGCTCAATAAATCGAAGACGCAGAGGGCAGTTTGCGTCATGACATAGGGCTAATTCCCGATCGGTGAGTACAGTGGTTCAGCTCTTTGCTCAACTCTAAGTCGCCAGCGCTCGACCTAGATATCGTCGAAGAGCTCAAGGAATGGCCCCCCTGCACGTCTCTCGATGATTTACCCTCGATCTTTGAGGTGGAGGAAACCATCAAGAGCATGTCAAACCGATAGGCTGTTGGACCCGATGAGCTTGCCACTGAACTACTTACACTCGCTTTAGATGGAGATCGCGACGGTAACCACCGTATACTAGAACAGTTCCACGCCATTGTGATCACCATATGGCAGGGCGGGGGCGTACCGCAGGAGTGGAAAGATGCCACGATCATAGTGCTGCACAAAAAGAATGACCGGACGGAGTGCGGTAACTATCGAGGCATTTCGCTCTTGGCGCACGTTGGCAAGGTTCTCCTTAGTAGTACGGTAATCGCCAATAGCCTCAGCACACACTGCGAACGGGAGGATATCTTACAAGAGGAACAGTGCGGCTTCAGACCGCAACGGTCTACGATCGATATTGTTTTCGTGGTTCGACGACGTCACCATTTGGCACGAAAGAAGAGCACCTCTATATACATGTGTTTCGTCGACCTCGCCAAGCCATACTATTCAGTCGACCGGACTCTATTGTGGACCGTGCTCGCTCGGTTCGGCGTACCATCAAAGGTGCTCGCTTCTATTCGCCACTTCTAGGATGGAATATGTGTGCGCATCCAGACGGACGATGACAAATGTTCAGATTGATTCGGCGTGGGGTAGCCTATGGCAAGGATGCGTGTGCTCGCACCAGTGCTGTTCAACAAGTTTTTTACTGCCGTACTGCGTGTGGCATGGAGCGGTATAGTGCCAATGCAGATGTGGTGAAGGAAAATATGGTGTGCACCAAGGTGAGGGATGAGAAGGGGGGGGGGGGGGGCGAGGGAGGCAGGAGAAAGGGAGAGATCAACCCCAGGAGACTGTGGCGGAGCCGCAATCGATCTGGGGAATGCTGTATGAAGACGACGCGGGCATCGTTTCCAGATCGAGGAATAGCTTTGCGAAGATGATGGCAGATATCGTTGCAGTGTGTGGTTTGTTCGGATTGACAGTTTCGGAAGCCAAGACGAAGACCATGTGCCTGTTGACGAAACGTATGGACAGGGTCACTTCCGCTACTGAGACAGTCGGCCAGGTGTACAAACAAACCACTACGTTTGTGTACCTTGTGGTAACTATGTGCGAAAACGCCGACCTTACCGCCAAAATCAACCGGCGCGTGCTGCTGGTCAATCTACGTTTCAGACGGTATAGTTTGCCACTGTACGACCAGCTCACCGCACCGCTCCGGCTCAAAGTACGGATGCTCGAAGCCGAGGCGATGGAGACCATGCTATACGGGTGTGTCACGTGGAGCCCCACTGTGGCCCATCTCGCCATACTGCGGACAGCTCACCACCGATTGCTCCTGCGCTGCATCGAATGTAAGAGAACCTCGAGACGACGGTGCCAAAGCGGAGGATATTTTTCGTTCGGCATGTGGCTCGTATGGGTAACGAGAGACTAACTAAACGAGTGATAATGGGGAACTGGAGGGAGGAAAGGGTTACTTGGGAGGGCAAGAGCAGGACTGGATGGGTTGTCTCGAACGCGACGTATCGTTGTTTCACTTGCCCACCAAGGAGAAATAATGGACGCCGGCAGCGAAGAAATGGGGGAAGTGGCTCAGACGTGTTGAGCAAGCGGCAGAGCAGTACGCGAAGCGCTGGTTCGTTAAGGAGAAGGAAAATGTAGCAAAACGACGAACGCTTGAGGAACTAAATGCGCAGCAATTTAAGACGCCGATGGACCCAAGGCCCGGGGGGGGGAGGAAGAGGAGCAGCGTTGAAGGAGGCGTAGCAGCAGCAACTAGGCCGGTTGAGAAAGTGAAGGTACCCGCCGAAGCGTGGCGCTGGTCGTCTTTCTAATTGAGACGCTCAGTGACTACTGCCCAATGCTGTGTTACAACCCTCTTTTATTTTGTTTATATATTTGATATGTTGCCCTATTCCCTGGCAAGTCGATGGTAGCCCCCCCCCCCCCCTGTACCCTGTCATTCTGCATCGGCTGCGTCACCGCATAGTTACACTTGTGTTGTTATTTTTCCTTTGTTTCCGATTTTGTCGACGTTTTTTTATAGCCCCCCTTGGTCCGTCTGTCTCTGTTCTCTCTTTCCTCTTTGCGCCGGTTGTTGGGTCGTCTTTGACCCACCAACTGGACCTAGGACGGCTCGTTTTTCGTTTTGTTGTTCTTAATAGGTATTTGTCTCCACCCTCTTCGTGCCTTCCGTCTGGTCGTCTTGTGATGTCCTTATGTTGGTCCATCAGCTGGATATATCATAGGACTGATCGCACTAGCAAACAGCAACATTGTCCTCGGGACTTGGCCTGCGCCCTGAGCGCATGTTTACTTCGTTTGCTTTCTTTTCTTTTTCTTTTCTTTCTTTCTTTCCTTATTTCTGTTTTGTTTTTTTCAACCCTTTTCGTGTATGTGTGTGTTTTTTATTTTATTTCGTGTGTCCCTATGACACCATGGATGTGTTCCCGGTGTTATTTGTTTGCAAATAATACGGGATGGCAAATACCACAGCTCGATAGTTAATACCGTTTCCTTTACGGACTGGTACGATATGATACTGTTGCCGTGCGCGCTACTTCGTGTTTGTTTTCTCCCATCGAGATGCGTTTGTTTACAGACTGTTTTATGACCACAGGCAGGATTTCAGGGAAGTGAGTTGATGTGATAATATCATCATCAATGTGAAGAACACACACTAAGAGTATTAAATAGTAGACGACACAGCGCCCAGTATAACGTATCTGAGTCTGAACCCTGATCCGGATGTCTTCTGTCTTGTGCGCGGTGCTACAGCAAAAATATCAGTACATACAGTAGCAGTAGCGCATTGGAGCCTGATTCGACGTCTTCTGTCTTGTTGCCAAACAACAACAACAACAACAACAACAAACTGTGTTGTTACAGCGAAACAGATTTTGCAGTGTCGACGAGACAACAACGACGACTACAATGCTGCAACCGTCTATCATCCAGTCACACAAGTTGACGACAGCTATAAGCGTCCTGCTGCGCGAGTTCCTAGCGACAGTAATTCTATTATGATATATTTGACAACAAGTCTTGGTATTTCCCCCACATTTTTCTCTGTTCAATCTTGGGGCGGGGGGAAGGCATCTTCTCTGCCCCCCTTTAACACACCAGTACTCTGTAAAAGTACGAGCTGGGCCAGCCAAGGTGCTGTCAAAGCGATAGATTGGCCACGTCCCGCTCAATACTACGAGTACGCATGTACGTATTTGAATCCGTTTTTTTTATGCGGTGTTGATCATGCACCAATCCACAAATGGAAAGCGAGCGCTTTTTCTTTTCTTTTTTTGGTTCGAGAGATACAGATATGACGGATACAAAGATCCGGGATAAAACAAAAGTGACCGCAACTTGTGTGAACAAAAAAAAGGCTCGCTTTCCGTTTGTCTGCGTATGCCATGAAAACACGAGGTTAAAATTCAGATCGAAATTCGCAAAATTGAGGGGTATCGCAGAAAAACCCTGAACCTACATTTTCGTAATTACTTGTTTCACGTATGGAAATCGTGTTTTGGCTATATCTCGTGATAGGTGGCGAATTGGGCAATGAAACCAATATCTGTCTTCTCGTAGGGTCTTCAGCTAAGTCTGCACCATTATTTGCCATAGTCGGGACCGACCATTTTATTGCGAATTTTGTGTTGAAAAATTGGTGTTTTTGAGTTTTCGCCGGTATCTCGTCGAGATCGAGTCGAATTATAAATATGACATATTTTTAATATAATTTTTTTTTTCGGCACATGCAGTGTTGTGTCAGGGTTAGTGTCTGAAAAATTCCAGTCTTAATTCGCAGCTTTTCACGAGATACGACCTGCCGATGGCTTATCCATTTTTTGGCTGGCCCCAGCTCGCATTCTGTATACGCATGATAAAATAATAAAATAGTTGATACCAACCATGTACGATGTACCCCTACTGGCCCACTCATTCTTTCTCTTTTTACTGTTCCCCGGGATGCATATTTCCCTTTTTCCTTTTTCCTTCCCGTTTCTTCGCCCTTGCACGTCCATTTTGGCTCATGCTCGGGGTATGTGTCTGAGCTTTGGCTTCCCATTTTATTTATTTATTTATTTGGGATTCTTCTCTTCTTTTTCGGTTTGGTTTCTTCGTTGCTTCTCTTTCTTTATGGTGTATTTTGGTTGCTGGCGTATGTATGTATGTTGTGTCGGCCGCACCTAGTGCGAAGGCATGGTATTGCGTAGGCTATTATTAATAATGCATTACGGTGTGTTATCTCTGTGTCGTAGTCCGTGACCACAGAGCTCGTATCTTTCTAGGGTGAAGAATCAGCACGGACAATGGGCTTGCTGGATGTCGACGAGTAGAAGAACGGTTTAATGTGAAGAACACACACACACTCGTACCTCCAGCACTACAAAACCCAAGTACCCTGCCGTATGCTGCTGATCGTACTATTAATACAAGAGGTTACTGTTAATATTAATACCGTCATCAAAATAGCTATCAAAATAGCAGCTGTACCTGGTATGTTTATATACCTGGTATAAATAAGACCTGGTACCTGGTATACAGCAGCACCCATCTGGTAAATATTCGCATCATATCATATACCAGCAGTAGTATATGATACCTGGTACCTGGTACAGCAGTAGTACGTACTTCCAGTTGATACGTACTGCGAACGGCAGTACATCCACTACTGCTGGAATACTGCTGGAATGCGTACAAAATCAAGGCAAGCACCCGGGCGGGAAAAGGGAGGACACCTTCGACCTTTTTTTCTTCTTTTTTCTTCCAATCCCGTTCATTATCTTGCTTTTCTTTCTCCTGCTCCCTCCCTAGTCGTAAGTCAGACCCGAGGTCACATGAAAGCCCCCCCCCCCCCCCCCCCCTACAACACGCGCCAAGCATGTTTATCGCGAGGAGGGCTCAACACTTTCTTCCCTCGTCGATTCGCGTCGAATTGTGCTTGCCCACGCTATTAACAGGCGCTCTCGGCAGCTAGTTGGTGTCTTCCGAGGAATGAAAACTCCACACTACTCGTGAGGAGAATCGAACCCTCGACATCAACGCTAGAAGTATTCTAGGTTAACCACTATAATAATAGGTCACCGGGAAAACCTCCCTCGAGTTGATCTGGAAACAAAAAATGTCGACAGAAAAACAAATACAAAACAATGCATTAATTAAGTACTGTAGAATAAGTACGTACGTACCTGGTGCCACTCTGGACGGAACTAACAGGAGCGTTTACGTAGGCATATTAATATTAACAGTAGATATAAAGACTAAAAGGTCCTTATAGATCTGTCCAGAATGGCATCTAAACAGTTGTTAGGATTGAGGCCGCGGGTCGGATTCTTTTTTTCCCGATCCCTTTTAAACTTCGAAAAGGTTTTAGATTTAGCGCACGCATATCGATCGACATATTGCCCCGGTCCCCGCTAGTGGTTTCGGAAAGAAAAAAGGGTGTTTTTTTTGTGTGCTCCCTCAACCCCTTTGGGACCCTCAGAGGGGAAACGTGTTGCAAAAGAGTACGTGTGGTGACAACTACAGCGTCGGTCATACCTTGTGTGTACGAATAAACCTGGGCTATAAAGTAGCTGTTGGGGTAGAGAACTGCAAAGATAAAGATGGTATACAGTATAGTACCCGAACCTCTACGCAGCAAGGAGCTGCACGACACGCGCATTTTTCTTCTTTTTCATATGATCTTTCCGGCGGATTGGTAAATATAAAGCTTACCAAGTAGGTAATTAATAAGCTCACAACACTTCCACTTCGAGATACGTGTACTATAGCGTCAATTTAACCCGTCGCTGCCGTTGCAACAGACTGTAAGTAGCTGCTGCTGGCTGCATATGTACGTGCTGAATATATGCTCTATACATACATACTACAGGCAAGTGAGCATGTTGACCCGACCTGACAAAATAACACCTGCGCTGCCCGATACTTGTTTACTTGTACGGCGCGCTCACGTCACAATGGACGTTTCATAAGATCGCACTACTCCTCAGTTTTTTTGTGGCGGTACCCGGGTCCCAACAGGGATGATGAGAAAGAGGACGTCAAGGAGCCAGGTTCAGCGCGGGCTCTCGTTGTCCATGCCACGGACGGGGAATTCTTCCCACCTACTTTTACGTACTGGAATAGAGAACCAAAGCTGTGTGGCTCGAGGCCGGTGCTTGAAAAAACGAAAAAGGCGGAGATTATGATGAAACACAAAACACAAGCCTGTATGAAAACGACCAGAGGAATGACAAGAGTACGGATAGCTTTCGCTCACAGCAGTTCACGATGAACAGCGATCCAAAGCCGCGAAACCGAGCGCCGCCCTAGCATACGCATGATGTATATATGGAGTGTGAGAGGAGAGCTACGTACGCCGAAATAGTCCGTCGTCGGCAGGAGGAAACAGCAGAATCGCTCTTTGCCGTATTCGACTGTGAATACCACACCCCCGGTGATAACATTTACTCAAGGGGGGGGGTAATAAAATCGGTGTGACAACAGTAGTAGTTGCAAAGGAGTTTGGCTGCCATCCTTCAAGCAGGAAGGGGTGTGATAGTAGTGGTTGAATGTTTTTTTTTGTTGTCACTCGGCAAGGGGTGCGGTAGCAGTGATTGGATGCTTTGCTGCCAAGTAGTACATCTGTTGTGAGGGGCCTCAGCAGCAGATGCAGTACCTGGCTTGTCGACGGTCTCTGCTGTGGGAGCCTCGGTGATAGACGCTTGTGCTGGCTTGTCGGTGAGCTGTGCAGTGGGGGTCTTTGCAGCAGCAGGAGGCATTAAGTGTGGTTTGTCGCAAAAAAAAGTGATCGAGCCTTGAGTACCGGTACGAAGCAGTCACTGGCGCCGCAGAGATGTTTTTCCCACCGCCGTGGGCCACGCGTCGCAAAGCCTTCGCAACTCCTCTACCTCCATGTTGCTGGTCTCCAAAATATGATGTGGTGCTCTCGCACATCTGTGGGTACTGCGTGCTTGCTCACTTCACGGTACCACCCAGGTGATATCTTGGGGGTGTCATACTGATTATGAGGCATGACACCACAGGGGGTGTCGTATACAACGTACCCCGTTGATAATCGGGTGGTTGTCGGGGGATTTCATGTATCACCCGAGGTACCCCGTTGATAATCGGGTGGTTGTTGGGGGATTTCATGTATCACCCGAGTGGTATACTCTGCCTTGTCTGGGGGTGTGATACAACGTCTAGGGTAGTATACACCGTCGTACACAGCAGTAGTAGGTGTGTGGTGGTTGGGATTTCATTGTCAGAAAACCGACATCGATACACCTAAAAGTTTTAGTGATCCCCAATCAACGTCCGAGAGATCTGCAGCTCCTCTTATCAATAGAGATAAGCACACAGAAAGGGGGATTTGTCGGCTGGCGTCATGATGCTTCATATCAGTGGTTGTCACGTACGTCCTGGTCACACCTGAAACAGGTGCGGGCGACCAGGACATGACAGACTCTCGACTCTCGACATGTTGCATAATGGCAATACCCGACAAATCCCCCAAACTGCCCGCCTCTCGACTACTAGGAGGAGCTACAGGCCTCTCGAACGGTGCTTGGGTATCACCAAAAAATTAGGTACGAACTGATTTCGGCTTTCTGCGCGATAAAATCCCAACCTATAGACGATGACACTTATATGACTTTACAAAAAGTCACAGCCAATTCGCACCAAACCTCGCTTCTGACATGGCCTTGTACCTCTAAAAAACTACTGTCTGTGTTTGTTGCCTGTCCCACCGCGCGTGCGTGAGATCATCACCAAAAACAACTTGGAAACCCGTGACTCGGTTAATATATCGACTTGAAATCGGAGGAACTTCCCAAGTACGAAGCAAGCCTGAGCATTCAAACACTTCCCTGCTCCGACCCGCGGCCTTAATGCTTAATACTTAGTACCCTACTATCAATATGAACATACCAAAAATGTATATAGACTGCAAGGTTTTAATACCAGTATCATATGGTAGAGCTGCACATGCACAAAAGGGAGGGTGTCGGGTTGGTGTTCAGGGTTAAGGTTGTTTGAACCCTGGGAGAAAGAAAAAGGGAAAACTACTCGTGTCAGAAAGCCTACCCGTCCAAATATTAATACTACACACACCAGTAGTACGTACTATTATTATTAAAAATTATTATTACAGCAGTATTACTATAATAATATTTTTGTTATTGCCCTCGATGATGCATTCGAGCACTGTTCTTAGTTTGCTTGTCATTTTTTCGTCAAGTCGCAGTTGGAGTTGGTGTGAGTGTCGAGAGAGACCAGTCGGCACCGGCACAGACGGCACCCCAGCAGGCGGGGTTTGGCTCAGACTGAACGTCTGCTTTTTTTCCTTGGAAACCAAGAAAAAAAACAAGGAAAAAAGGCTCGCGCTTCGAACTCGCGCGCCTCATTGTTAAATCCGAACGATTACCATATTACGGGAAAGATTGGTATGCCAGTACAGCATTACGATAGCACGGCGGCAGCAGGACGTCCCACCCCCCAACAGCCACCTATAGGTTGTGGCTTGCCTGGTCCATACAGCGGTAGTGCATACGGGAAACCACGTCTGCCGATATCTGTATATCGCAGAATGTCTCCCCTCGCCTGTAAGAGCCCACGGCTCACGGCTCCGGATCCGAGCGACGATGGAAGCCGGAAGCCTACCCGTCCCTATTACGTACGGAAATACACACTTTTTTACGAAGCATGCTAGCAGAACGTCATGTAGAGTCCAGGCGGTGGTTGATCAGTAGGTACAGCTTGCAAGAAATAATACTTACCAGAAGGTATTGATTTTCTGAAATCGGGGAGACGAAATATACGACGGCAACAAAGTGATCGACAGACAATATAGAACATACCTGGTACATGTCTGTACCACACACAGGATTTGAAAGTAAAAGCGAATTACTTCTCGTCTTGAATTTGATACTGCGGCTGCGGCGTGCTTTACTACAAAGCAAATGACAGATTGTTCAGAGATCTCTGCCGCGAAATATAAGAGTACCGAAATATATACGACGGTCACAAAGTAATCCACAGACAAAATAGACAGAACATGTCCGTACCACAGAGGAACACAAAATAAATTATCATGTCCCCAACAAGCAGTTACAATGTAATCGACACACGAACGAATGTAGACAGAAGATGTCTGCACCACACAGAGGATCGCAAAAATGAAAGCGAATTAGACTTTTTCGTGTTAGTATTATAGTAGTAATGCACCAGACTCTTTCAGTATACTATTAATACTACTACTAGAAGAGTGAGAAGAATGATGAAAGTGACAGATCTACGGCGGCACAGTGGTCTGCAGCGGGGTTTCTTGACATTTATTGCGCTTGTACCCACGACGGTTAAACAGCAATCGGCACTACTCGTGGTCGTACTATAATAGACACATTTTAAGACTACGAATATGTACTTACAAGGCGCTTCGCTCCGCGGGCGGCCTACGCCGCCCGCTACGCTCGCTCAGGAAGGAAACATCAAATTATGCGAAGCGGACAGAGGTCCATGATTGAATATTGTTTTTTTTTATGGCCCCTGTAGTTAGCTGCAAACTGGCGACTTGATAGTGCCAAGAGTCCCGCCGCCATGCTTCAGGAGAAAACAGCTCGGACGCCACATATGCTTCGCGTCGCGGGCGGTTTTTCGCTACGCTCGCTCACACGTCGTACATACGTACATACCTCAGGTAAGGTACCTATTTTCTTCTTTCGATATGCTCTGTGTCTGTGTACTCGTCGTATGTACGAAAGATAAAGTTAAAGCACAGAACGGCACAGCAACACAGCAAAAGCAACGAAAATGAAACCGAAAAATTCTATCCCCGTCCCCTTTCGTGTAATAATTTAATACCTGAGTGGAACACCTTACACCAGTTGTAGGGAAATGTAGACTAAAAATGTTACGTAACAAACGTTACATGAATTTAAGGCTTATAAACTCGATTTCTACCATATTCTCCCTCACTAAATCTGACTTATCTCTCCTTGCGAGTAAGTCAGGAACCCCGATGAGACTCTGAACATCCAGGTTATACCTTCGACTTTTCGGTACCGGACTCAGTATGCAATGATCGCATTGCTCTCATCGTTCCTTCCTAGGTGTGTTCTAAGTGAGTGAGTTTTACAGGTTCTTGAACATGAGATATTCCCCTTTTTTTCCTTTTTTTCTCGGGGGACGAAGGCGAGAATCGAACCACGGACCTCGCTCTTCAAAATCTCACGTCCTGCCGACGACGCCATTGTAGGGAAATGTAGACTAAAAATGTTACGTAACAAACGCTACATGAATTTAAGGCTCATAAACTCGATTTCCACCACACAGTCAAAAAAAGAAAAAATGAAAAAAAGAAAAAATCTTACAGCAGAGCTTCTCTCTCAGCCTCGTACACCGCCCGCCCCTCTCGCGACCATCTCGCCACCAATTCAGTCCGGGTAAAGCTTCCCTCCCTCTCTTCCACAGTGAGCCCCGTCGCCCGCCTCGCGTGGAGCCCGGTGCTCACCGTGGACCTCGACGCAAGCTCGACAATGTTGGTGCTCATTCGGGGTACCTCCCTCTTGTGACTCTCAGTCCGGTCGCGAAAATAAGCACCGCTTGAATATTATCTTGCAATCCCGAACGACCCTTAAATACTCGTACGTACTCTATCCAAAATCATAAATGGAGGACAGACAAAGCCTATTGATGCATCCCTCGTGTCTCGAGGCACACGCGACGCCTAGGCACGAAAGCGGCGACCGCGCTCCCTGCAACCCCCCCTCTACTCGCCAGCATCCGCTGACACCCGCGACGGTGCCGGGTTCGCCCGCGCAACCGTGCTCGGAGTACACGCACGCACACGAAACGAAAGAAGAAAAAAGGAAAGAAGGACTGAAAGTACGAAGAGAAATGGAGAAAAAAAAAAGAACCGCTAGAAAGGCCCGGCAAGTAATACACGGAGGCGATTCCCAAGTGGGAGCTCTGAGAGGCCAGGGATGTACCAACGGAGCACGCTCAGAGGTCGAGATATCTGTAAGTAGTTCTATTTAGAGAAGACATGAGAAAAAAGCACTTATGGTATCAAGTCTTACACGATGCCAAAATATGTAACGATCAGCGTGAAATAAGGATTTTCCCAAAATAACTACATGGATGGGCACTTTTCCGACCAAGATCATATAATATTATTTGGTAGTAAGCTTTTCTGGGCAATTTACTAGTGTGGCACATCGGCACATCGTACAGCATACAGCACAGCTCTGCCGCAGCATGCAGCAGGAGCAGCCACAGCAGCAGCTCTGTAGCAACGCACATAAAGCATCGCCATACGATCCAAACCCCCAACCCAAGTACAATCCGCTTCTCGGTGTAGTATGAACTCGCAGCTATCACCCTACAACACCAGGAATGTCGGCGGCGTGGAGGGGCACCCCGATTCAGCACGCGTCACTCAACCGACAGCCTCTCGTAGTAACTGGAAAAGACCGACCACAATATTTCCCCGACTCTATCGAGCAAACGCAGCACAACACTACCACACACTGCACAGCACAACCCGGCACACAGGCCGTAATTCCAACGCCCAACCCAACCAAAGATAAACTGGCGGGTAGTAAGCGCTCACACGATGGCGATCCGCCCGGTGAACTCTGCGGCCCCAGACCGCGAAATATAAGAGATCCCCAACAAGCGGTCAGAAAGCTGACGACGCTCTGTTGGCCAATGAAAAACATGTCGGTTGTTTACACAAACGACAGATTGACATGTAGTTCCAACAGCGGGGTTATATACGACCGAAATATACGACGAGGATCGCAAAATGAAGGCGAAGTAAAAAGTAATCGACAATAAAGTTATTGTTTTTTTAGCTCCTCCTGCTCTGTCGCCCTCAAGGAATGATCACTCTTGTGTACTTGTGGTTTTGCTCGTCGCGCGCTCGCGTGCTCTTGTGTACTTGTCGTGGTGGAACAGCAGTACGTTATCTATACTCGTTCCTGCTTTGTCGCCCTGAAGGCATATGCTCCTGTGCACTTCACGCTCTGCCATCGCTCGTCATATAAGAGATCACCAACAAGCGTTTTGGTACAGCAGTATCTAACGAGCGATGGCATGCTCTTGTGCACTTGTTGCTGCTGTGGTTCTTCGGGGCGATCGTCGCAGGTGCATAGCGGACCCACTTGGTCCTGCTGCTGCTGTTGCAGACGTGGCTGCTGTTGCCGTTGCGGCTGCTGCTGCTCCCTGGCGCCATCGCTCTCCCTTTGCACCTTCACCTCCTCATATATCACCTCTAGGTTGGGATATGGTATGATGGTATTACGGTTTGATATACTATATGGAAAAAACACAGAATGTGATAAGGTATATGTTGGTGGCATGGTATGATGGTACGGTTTGATATGCTATATGGAAAAAACACGGTACGTGACATGGTATGTTGATGGTAAGGTATATGGGACAAACACAATATATGGTACGGTATGTTGGTGGTATGGTACGATGGTACGGAGTCGTGGATGTACCATATGGCTGAATTTGCCTCGTGGTACGGTATGTTTCAGTATATAAGGTCCGTGGGGGTCGAATACGTCATACGAATACCATCTGTAATGCTTATATATCGACCATTGGAAAGCGTTCGAAGATATAAGCCATGCGGACAGACAGACAGACAGACAGACAGATTTGCAATTACCGCAGCTGAGATTCAGTTTTATAAATTGAGAATTATTTCGTTTGCCATCTGACAATGTGCAGCATGGGTGTCCACAACCAAAAACATGATGAAATAACAGAAAACCCAGACCACCGAAAGCAAAAGCGTGAAGCGATGTTGCCAACAACCAAAAACTACCAAAACTAGACGTACCTCCCTGCCCTCTTAGCCCTACCTACCCCCTCCCTCCGCAAGGGCCAAGCCCTCCTCCCGAAACGCTCCCGAAGAGGCATCGAACGACAACCCGCTGTCCATTTAAATGGCTGGTTTGTAAGTGCTGCGCGCGTTTAATTCAACGCGCAAAAGGTTGCGCGGTATTGCTGTTTGATACTACTACCGGTCGTGTCAAGGAAAGAGTCTCCGCCGTCTCGCTCTCACTATGGTTCTGCCCGATACACCCCCTCCCTGGTCGGTGAAAACCTGACGTGCTCCGTCCCGGCATTGTAGGGATGCGAGGGTCTTTGGTCATACGACTACGGCCATGCATGATAATGAATACACCCTCACCCCCCCCAAACCCTACTTCCCCCAACCCTAACCTTGCCACCCTCCGCAAGGGCCAAGCCCTCCTCCCCTAGCACTCTCGAAGAACCATTGAACGACAATCCGCTGTCCATATCAAAGGCTGGTTAGTAACTGCTGTGCGTCTTGATAGGACTATATAGCGATCTTCTTTGGTCACGGAAAGCGCTCGTGCAGACAGCATGGCGAGAACCAAAACGATAAAATGATATACATTAAACGAGCTACGTATTGGAATGCCGAACCGTACCAGGTAAATAGTAGGTGTTGTCTTCACATTAAATCGTCCTTTCTACCCAGATTCATCAGTACACCCAGTGTCCGCCCTGATTCCTTGTCCTAGAGAGATACTGAGTCTGTGGTTACAGACTGAGACAGAGGAAGACCAAAGAAACGCAAAAATAATCGCGAATTCAAGGGTCAAGGAAGTGAAGTGCCAGCGTACTGGGTACGACAACACAACAACACAAGCAAGACCAGAAAATAGGAACAAAAAGACAATAAAACAAAATAAATTCTGCATAGATGCGCCAATAAAAACTAGAAAGCAAGGTAAGTAAGTCCCAGGGGACAAGGGCAGACACCTACCTGTGACTAACGCTGTCTTTCAAAATTACGAATTAAAAAAATCGCATACCAGGTATCAGGTATTGTATTATATTATTTTATACCTACCAGTATCTGGTAATACAAACAAGGCAGTACGTTGACAAGTATCTGGTAATACACACAAGGCGGTACGTTGACGAAACTACGCAGGGTACTGGCTAACACACAAGGCAGTACCCGGTACAGGGGGATCACACGCTCATCTTCAGGCGTTGCTGGGGGAGATTTTTCTGTTCGAAATGATAGATACTACCAGGTATCTGTTAATACCAGGTAATATATACTAATACAGTGGCTGGCGCAACAATCATACAAAAGTCGTACAATAATCGCATCTATCTGCTTGCGGATTTGCAGCCGTTGTGGGCGGTTTTGACCTATTTCAACTCAGCTCCCTCGGCATTGGCACAGATGAGCGATCGGAATGTATGCGCCAGTGACCGTCTGCTTCACTATTAATAATACTAGTAGCAATCACACGGCGGGCGTTTGGGTCAATCCTGAGTGTAGGCCTCAATGCCTCAATAACGATAGTGTACACTGTACTTTACTGGCTGTGACCGAGGATGCATGGTGCCTTGCGGGGGAGAGACAAGCTCGATGCGCGCTTCGTCAGCGTGCGGGTGGGTGTATGTCTTCTTTCGGGTGCACGAACGTACAGCAAGTATACAGCAGTACGTGCCCACAAAACGCATTAAAAAATAATACGTACGTCGTACCAGCTACCTGGTATATTAGTTTTTAGCCCGCCCCGAGACGATCCTAATTGAGAGCGACACGATCAACGACACCTTCTCCGCAGATTCAAGGGCGAGCTCTTCCAGACAGTTCGGCGGCTATACTACATACAACTCTGCATGCCGCCGCGAGCGGGCGCGTTGTGCCAAATGCAGTCCATGCCAGCCAGAGTTCCTATCGCTTCAAGAGTTTCGTGTGCGGCGGAGACGCCATGGTACACAAACTATTTCGAGTCGACAGCAATGCAGCGGCAATAGTAGTACGTACTACTAATATTGCTGTACTACTGCTGTACCATACAGATATGCACTTCGTATACACTTCGTAAGGGGCATCCCCAGCAAGGGAGGGTAAACATAAATAAAGGTGGGAGAGTGACGGCGGGCGCGAAGAGGCCCAAGCGAAGAAGAAAAAAGTCGACCGCGTCTTGAAAAAATACGGTTTCCCTAGTCGCGATGAAGGTGCTGATTCATTCGTTCATTCGGCGACAAGTAATGAATTGTTGTTGCAGGTTTTCCCACGAAACGCTAAACGTATTGCCGCGCCGCCGAAAACGAGGCCTACCCCTGCTCATCAGTGGCTGAAGGGGGGGGGTGTACTCATGTGATTTATGGTTGTAGCCGTACGGTCATAGCGAGGGGGTGGGGGCGGGGGCGGGGGGGCAAAGCGCGGAAGGGACCGCCGTCGCCGGTGCCTGTATACGAATGAGGTGGTGGGGCTGCCGGCGCACTAGTCGTGCGGGTCACAGAGGGGGGCTGAAGGGTGGGGTGGTCAGCGGACACGGGCAAGCCTGCACGGCACATCAAATGATTGGACGTGCTGGACATCGTCGTCAGTCGTCTTGGTTTGTGGGACAAGAGGTTGAAAGGCGGCAATCAACTGCGTAATCAATCACACTATATACAGCACAATATTTAATACTGTTGATGACGTGCCGCTTATTAATGATTGTGTAGGCTTGCCATCTCAAACACCCCCCCCCCCCCCCCAGGCTGAGCACGTCTGAGTCCTTGTTTGGGGTGGAAGGAAATAATCTGTACAAGGCGCTTCGCTACCCGCTACACACGCTCACATAAAACAAACAAAAATGCGAATGGCACAGACAGCGAGGTCCACGATTGTAGGTGCATACTGGCGACTTACAAGTACCAAGAGCTCCAAGCTAGAAGACTTTTGTAGGCCTGGCAAATTTCGATTTCTTCGTGAGTTTAGAGAACACAGCGAGCTGTATCAATGCTCGACGATATGCTGGTTCTCGCCACAACTCTCTCTGTCTGCCAGCGTTGTCGCTGTGATCGGCAAGTAGTTGCTTCGCTGCTTTATGCAGGGCTGATTGCGCTGTGCTTTGTTGCGCTTGAGGTAGATGCTTGACAACAGAAATGCTCGAAGGCGTGAAAAAAAAGGCCCCACAAAAAGCAAAAAACGAATGCAAAAAGAAGGCTCTTCTTCTAAAAACGAATGATGAAAGAAACAAGGCTTGCGGCAAGTAAATACCAGGTAGAAGAAGGCGTTGTTCAAGTGGGAGCTCTCAGGGGCCAGATTGGTGCTAATGGAGGCCGCTGAAGAGGAAGAAAGACAAAATTATGAAAGTCTTTGGGGTGTCTAACGCCCCCCGCCCCTCCCCCGCCCCGCGAACGCCCCCCGTTTTTTGTCGTTTCAGTTGATGCTTGGTTTGTCGATTTGGGAACAAACCGTTGATTATCGTTAATGAGGCGAGCGAACGCGGAGCTCGAGCCTCTTTTTACTTGCTGTTCCAAAAGGAAAAAAAAAGCCTCTTCGGTTTTCGCGTACGTATGACACGTACGAATATGTATGTGTGTGTGTGTTTCTCCTAAATGACGAGCCCTAATTGCAGAGCGGGTACGCAAATTGTACTTGTACACTCCCGCCTTCCCCCAGCTTGGTACCCTGATCCCTCTCACCCTGACTTGAGACCTCCCAACTGAACCTGTTGGGGTATATAACTACCCAACTATAGCCGCCAGGGGGCACCACTCTGATCCCACCACAAACAAACAATTCCACCAAAATTCCACCAACAGGCACAGCAAAAACAAACGCACTAAAACCAGCATATACATGCAGAAGGGTGTGCAGAGTTAAATTTGTAGACCCGATGTGCAATTACGGTTCCCCCTGTACTACTGCACTATTAATAGTTTAAAAAAAACAAAAAAACATGACGAGTTCGTACGTACGTATTGTGTATGAGTGGAATTCTGACTCCAAATAATTTGTCCCCAAAACCAAACGCGCCTACAAGCAGTTGTGCAGGGTGGACAGACCTTGATAGTAGATCTTTATGGGGGTTTTGTGTTGGACGCCTGAAGCCGACCCTCCGACCGAACCCTAACCCGAACCCGAACCCTATGCCAGTGGTCAGTGCTGGGATGCTGTGCTTGTTAAGACTCTAGGTTGGCTCGGCCGGCGAGGATGCCGAGCGTGGGAAGACTCTAGGTTGACTGGCGATGACTCGGGATGCTGTGGCTAGGAAATACTCGAAACTTGATTGAGCCGCGTAAAACATACCCCTAGCCAATCAGAGTGCCTAATTAGCTACCCAGGAAGATCTACTATCAAGGTTTGTCCACGCTACTGACTGGTTCTAAAGGATTAAGGAGGTTTCAAGTACATTTGCCGGCGTTTTCCACCTATCTGGTACCAGGGTACCAAGTACCTGGCACCAGGTACTGGTATCATATATATATCTACAGCATAATAGGGATAAAACGTGCAAGTATAATTACGGAATCACGACAAGCTTTTTCGATGTTGTTCGTGTTCAGACCTCAATCAGCGTGTAAATGTGTACTACCAGAACATTATTTGCTCCGTACCTGGCGAGTACAGAAAAGCAACAACAACGACAGAGCGAGGGCAGAAAAGAAGAAGCACGCACGACAAAAATAACAGGAAGGAGCAGCAGTAAAACAACAAACAAACACGCAAACAGAACAACACACAACAGGTTGCTGAGCAGGTGCATCAAAGCGACTACACCTCTACTTGTAGACAACACAACTGCATAAAAAAACACAACCGAAATTTTCGTTCAAAAACATCGTTTGTACAAAGCAGTCATCATCCCAGCCCCCCCAAAAAACCTGCGCTGTGCATTACATACATTAGTTGGTCTTAGGCTGAGACTACGCACGATAAAATTTCAAGAGCTCGCCCAGCTGGTGTGTGTTCACAGGTGGTGCTGCACATTGTACTCACTCGTGTGATACTGGTAGAGCAGTACGCGTAGTAGTGTACACACCTGGTACATAATGAATGACGATGGTAGTGGTGATGATGATGAGGATGGTCGATCAACTTGTAACTTGTAGAAGAGTAGTTGTGCTTGCGCTGAAGCTGCAGTGATATGAACTGACGATAGGCCATGTTATACCAGGTACAGACTGGTGGTATCGAAGTGCCGATCGATGCACAACACGGAATGTGGCGTCGGGCAGGCGTGTCGAACAGACGAACAAAGGAGACAGAGACATGAGATTCGACACGGGAAGCGGACCACGCTTCGTTCTGCGGTCGTCACAGGCGAGAAGGCCCGCGGCATCGTCTAATCGTATGGTTGGATTCGTGGGCTGGTGTGAGAGATTAAGACACGGAATTCACGAGATTTCAGTGAAATTCATATGCAAGCATCCAGTATCCAGTAGCGTCGCTGACGTGACCCTGCGTCCGCGGTAAAAAATCATAATTGCCAGTGATGATCTCAAAAACTGCAAGAAAAACACTGCCGTTGGCTGTCAAACGGATCTTTCAATTTTGAAAGCGAAAGACGGGCCGCATCCCCTCATCACCCTCTTTTTGCCAGTCCTGTCAAGTCTGCATCCCGCACCAGGTTGGAGGTTTGCTTTGCGTCGCACGATAAGCTCCGTGTTCCAGCCCGCTTGTTCCCGATTCGAGTGGGGAAACTAAAGACGACCAGCGGCTGACGCGGCGGGTCAAAGCTCGCCGCGGATTTGGAGTGGAAGTCGTCGGGGGCTGACACATCGCCTTGTTTTGACCTCTGACATTGCCAGTCGCGAGGGTACGAACAGTCCACGCCTAACATCTCTATATATACGGGCTATAGCGCCATAGCATAGCAAAGGAGGCCGGCCCTACGGCCTCCATGGCGAGGAACCGACTAGACTTTCAGAGGAGGCAACATGTGCATGAGAGTATCACTGCGGACAGCTTGAGCTTCACCGCCCCCGGAGGAGCTGGGGCGTCTTCGTTCGTAGCGCCAATGATGTCCGAGCCTATGGGGTTCCGAGATATCGAACAAAACGAGGCTGCAAGAGCGGCGGAGCGCCTCTCACGCAGCAGCAGTCGCCGTGGACATTCGATTTCGTTTGGGGGGGGGAGTGGAGGAGCTTGCACGCGAGCCCGTAGCGGTGGTCCTTGTGCGGAGTAGGCCGGGGTCTGCGGGAGGGCCCACCATGCTGCCGGGGTTGCGAGATTCTCGTGCGCCAATCCGTGAACAGGACCTCTCGAATCAAGTGAGCCACCCACTACTTTTGTGAATGTCGAATCTGAATTTTCTGTTGACACCTGAGGCGCCAAGGGGAGGGGTCGGACCTGTGTACTCGCAGCGTCTTCGTTTGCTTGCGTCTCGTCTTCTAACCTTTTGGTACAGCAAAAGTTGGAACACAGAAAGGCCTAACAGCGAGGGAGTTACTCGTACGCACGTCACGTACATGTGATTTCACTTGTAACTGGACAAATAGACGACCACTACTATGCTATATATTACACGTCTTGCTTTTGAGTCCCCGAGTGTATCTACGAGTACGAGTGTACGACTTTTTTCAGGTATACTGACATGTACCGAGGAGTGCAGTAGTGTAGGAGGTGGGTGTGATGTTTGATGCACCACCGGGTACAGCACTACCTGATACTGGTACATGTTTGCTTGCCACTGGCTATTAATATTACGATTGCCTGCTCACACGCCCACCCACCATGTGCGGGATTTGTTGTAACTATCCAGTACTACGAGTACTTCTCTACTGCTGTGCTGCTGTATTTTATAACAGAGACGCTGCTACTGCTGTACATACCTGGTGTAGACTACCAAGTTTAAGTATCATGGTGACATGTCATTCTTGTTCACATTTCACAGAAATTGTTTCATCCAGTACACAGCAGTCCGCAACAAACGCACGAACGAAACAGTCACCCCAGACCGCAAAACTCCACGGCTAACGAATCATCGTGCTGCTGCTGCCGGCCTTGGTCTTCCTCCTCCCAGCCCCAGCCTCAAGGTGACAGATGGAACGCTGAAGTTAGTGCTGATTTCCACGGTGGTGCCGGCTACCCAAACACCAACACCTCAATCAATAGTCGCGCCTATCGCCAGACAACGGAGCAGCCGAGCGGACCATGGAACTCGCTCGGACACCGTAGAGTACACTCGGCCCCCAACATCATGGAAGGAATGAACACAAAACCGTCCAGTTCGGGTTCATCTCGCTGGCGCAGTTCTGCCCTCCCGTGGCTGTCGTCTGATGCCATATCGCCCAGCTTACGTGAACATGCAATACCCGAGGGCCGCCGCTTCGAGGTAAGTACGCGCGTGTGGTTCTGATGACTACTAAAGTGTAGATTGATGGGAATCGTGCACGTGCTCGAGAAGCAGCAGCAATATGTATGTACCAGTACAGCACCGGGCGCGTGTACCAGGTGTGTGTTACGTAAGATATGATCAAGCAGTACGCAGTACGTGCGGCGTGCGAAGTATCGATGCCCCGGCTCCGTTGCTCTTCAGTCTTGGATTTTCTTGTGACGGGGCGGGGTACATTCGTTACGCTACCATTGTACCTGGTAGGCAAGAACCATCGATTGATCACCGATTGATTATCTGAAGTGTCTGATGGCTGATGGCATCTGATTCCTGTTGTGTGATGGACGCCGGGGGGGTCTCGAGTCGCAACTCAAATTCGACATTTTTCTAGGTTGCGTATACCAGGTACATGGGAGATGGGAGACATTACTCGTATTTAATCCACACCCACCCCCATCTCTAATCTAATATCCAGAGAATTGGTGTTCGTTTACGTATGAAATTATATGCGTATTATTACATTACACCAGTATATACCGGTACGCTGTAACTTGCTTGTACTATTAATAGTAGGATGGGTTTGGGTTTCGGATGTGCACAAAAAAAATGCATACCCGCTATCAATAGTTTGAAGTGGCGCCAGTCGGGTATGTGCAAAAAATGCATAATTTGAAGTAGCGCCAGTCGAGTCGATCGTTATGGGATTTTCCTGGCACGAGTGAGGTGTGGCTCTCAGGCATAGCTGCTTTTCTGGAGAGGTAGGAAGCGAGAACGCAACTTGTTCATCGGGTGTTGCACTACCGCCGTATGTTACGGTACGAAGACGACATCGCGAGACCTTTCTCATAGTTTTCCCGCACCGCGTGACTTGCCTGGTTTGATGGTGTACTGGTACCTGTATTTGTGTATTTTTGTGGTACAGCAGCGGTACCACCACCACTACGTATCACTGCCGTATGTATCTCTCATCTGTGTTCGGCGGGCCTTCACTTTTCTCCTCGTAGCTGTGTATATTATCGCATGATGGGGAACAATCTCAATCTTACACCCCCCCGATCCGCGCGGTGTACCTGTACTCGCAAACAAACCGGACGTTGTTGGCACCCTCAGGCCTTGGAGCCTCCAGTCCAGTCTGCCGGTGTAGTGCCCGATCGACCGCGATCATGGCGTGCAAGGACTGCCGCGCCCCCGTGGGGTGCGGGTCCTGCATCTATCAACGAGTTTGGACAAAGGGACCCCAGGTGAGCCAGATGCCTGTTCCGACGTTCCGGGATTTTCCACTTCCCACGTCTGTTTTGCTGCAACCTGGAGTCGTATCGCAGCGCGTATGAAAACTTTTGAGTTCAGTGATCCGAAAGATGCTGTATTTTGTAATTTCAATCGGCTTGACAAAGAGACTGCGGCTTTCGTGTTGTGGTGCGCGGTAGTCGGGGCGTCTGGTCCGATATGTACGAGTATAATATGTACGCGAAACTATTTCTGAAGGACGTACCGGTTTTGTTGACTCCCCGCTCCTTTCTTCTTGCTCCTTCTTGCTTGGAGTTGTATTATTAATACTATTCTGGTTGAAACATCAAAGAGTGAAAGGGTGGAAATAAACGTTTTGTAAAGGGGCAATGGACACTTTTGATATATAAAATGTCTCGGGAGTAAATTTTCGTCACGAGAGACGTTGCTATTGTTATAGAGCTCGTGGTGGTATTCACAACAGCAGTATGATGAATGCTCTGCTGCTGTTGTTATCAATAGGTACGTACCCAAAGCTCCACGTACGCTCTCCTCGGAATTGCCATCTGCCTCAACCTAAACTAAGTTAACCTACGCTTTCGCTTTCGTTGCTCATCAAGCAGATGGACGCACACAGACAGACATGCGAGCACAGCCAAACGCAACGACATTGCGACGGCCTCTCATGCGGCGGCCTGGTAAAATAAAGTTATCGTGCATTTGTGAGCGAATAAAGCAAGCCCCCGACATTGCATCACGCCGCCCCGTCATCGAGAGAACGCTCCGCACTTTCCATCACCCACGTCGCGACGCCCTGTCGCAAATGTCGCATTACTTTGTTTTGCAACAGCAATCTCGAATGGGCGCCGAAGCTGAAGGCATCTTACTTCGTCGATGTTCGCGGTCAGGATGGAGACGACAGCGTCTCCGCGTCAGTTAGCGGCATCATCCCTCAGATAGCCGCCATAGGCGGCATGGCCGCGGATACCCGCCCGTTCGAGGAGATCAAGAGGATGCGCTTGAGCCAGGCTCTGGAGAACGCGCCGAGCGACGGAACCATGTTGGGCTTGACGCCGTCGCCGACGTACTCGGCGTCTGGCATGGCGCACTTCGACAACGTCCGCGTGGCACCGCGCTTCTCCCCCGGGAAGGGAGTTAAGGTGCCCGGGTTCGCGTCCTCTCTCAACTGCCGACCATCCTTCGGCGGTGGTAGCGGTGCTGGTGTCGGAGCAGGGGTACGGGACGGAGTTCGAGACGGGGGCTTCGGCTGGCAGCCCCTATCTCCCGCGTTGACTGAACCGCCTACTCCGCCGCCCCGACCTGACTGGAAAGCGCCGCCAGAGGCTGAGGCATGCTCGCCACGAGTGAACGGCGAGGGCCAAATGCAACCACCGACGACGGAATCGGAGCAGGGCGTGTTGCCCATGGAGCAGAGGCCGCTGGATGAAGTCGACGCCGTGCAGGCGCTCATGTCCGTTGGCCGGGGAACCAGGGCTCAGGCTGAGACGATGCCGGCGCTCGATCAGGCGAGCGACTGCGGTCCGGGCGTCGCCGACAAGCACTCGGACGCTGTGGACATGTCTGAGGTGCGTTCTTCGTGTCACTGATCGCCTTCGCTCGTGGCGATCGAGAGAGGGATTAATTACCGGGCGCTAATTGTGGAGCATCCCGATTTTTGGTCGCATCCGAGGCCGTATATGCGATTTCGTGGTGCACGTTGGTTGCACTTGGAACTTGGAACTTAAAGGACCTTGTACGTATAGTATAGTAAATGTATAACTCCTGTATAAAATATATACGACGGCAGCACGGCACATCATTCCTTGAACACATTTTCTACTGCTGGACTCTCGTTCTAAAACAGGTCGGACCGTGCTCGTCTCCTCCGGTATTTGCGTCTTTACTGCAGGATGCGTTTTTCTGACACGGATCCGTGCTCGAGTTTCCCCGCCGTGCCGGGACCACCAATAGGCAGGGAGGCAGGGTTAGGGTTGGTTGGCACGCCTTCCTGCTTCCTCTCACGCCGGCAGTGTTCTTGTAGCGAGCTTTTACGAGTAAAAGCTGTCCCCCCCGAACCGAGCTGACCTGATTGCATTCACCCTTCCTGTATACCATACGTACGTGTAACCTTCCTATATACAAGAGTATGACCTGTCCCAGCTCGGACATGAAGGACTGCTGTTGTTTTACCGGGTAACTTATTTCAGGAAGATCATAATATATACCAGGTATAATGTTTGCTCTGTTTGGGTTCCCTGGGGACACTCCGTCGCTCGTACGTACAAAATATAGCTCGTACGTACCCTCGTACTTGCAGCTCGATTGGTGATTGGGATGTTCATGCATGACTTGATTTTGTACGTTATGGCCTCTCAAGCTGGTTTGCAACCATTTTAACCCCATTGCTGTTGTTTTGGCGGTGGTGGTTGTGCAGGCTTCCTACCCCCCCGTGCCTTCGCTAGAACTGCTCAAGCCCTTCGAGGGCGGGGATGATGACGACGACGGCCTCGACAAGGACCTGTGGGTCGTCGTCGAGAAGGGCAGTTTATGTGCGTCTGCCGACTGCGTCTACAGGGATGCGGTGAGTGCGTTGTATGTAAGGCTGTAACATAATGTAAGTGTATACCAGGTATGTTGTATATAATACATGTGGTGGTTGTACCGGTTTACTGGATTGTGGCGATAAGTTGTTTTGATACGGGCGTCAATCGACCTCTTGAAGAATCGTCTAAGATTCACCAGCCAGCCCCCAGCAGAAAGGGTCTATCGCACGCGCATCAAGGGCAATTTTTCAACGTGAGCTGGGCCCATGCAGAGGTCGAGGCACGGCAGCAGTGCATGTGTTCGTATCTTGGCAAAGCTGTGCACACAAAGCCCGTTAGGCAGAAGAGTCTTTGGATAGGGCAAAAGCAAAACAAGCATGACTACGTATAAACAGAAAACTCAGGCTGGACTCCAGGATGTTTTGAAGTCAACGGTTCCTCGACAGCGTTGATTGACTTTGCCTTGAGTGCTTCTCCGACTCCTGAATATCGCGATAACCGGGGAAGTCCTTGAATGTTTCTCGCCCCCTACTGCTGTAGGCTGCGCGAATCGCATCTCGGAGGCACTACCACTCGAAATGCGCGCACACGCACAATGGAGGAGTCAAGAAAGGAATGGTCTTCCACCACCACCAACTCGAAAAGGTATGTTCGTGTTCCTGGAAAATCGAACAATGAATGACACTCGATTGAAGGGCGCTCGCTACGTATGAGTTGATATCATACGAAGTACTATTAAGTTTTTTTTTTTTTTTTTTATCCTCCGGCGGATTGGTAAAAATAAAGCTTAAGCTCACCACACTTCCACGTTCCCAATTTCGTGTCGTGTGTACTATTAAGAGTAAAACTATTAACAGCAAGCTGCAGGCGTTGGTGTGGCTCAAGTATATCGAGGCATTGATTGATAATTAATACTGATTCGTAGACAAACATCATCGATGTCCTGGAAGCTTTTCAACTTATGAAAAATAAAACGAAGTCGTAACATTTTTCACGGGATCTGTGTAACCGTACCAGTAACATGTAGTCTATCACAGCAGTAAAATCTGCTGTATTTCCACATTTCGTGATTTATCGTCCGTCTCCTGTGACCTCCCCGTTCTCATGTCTCCATATTTTGAGTTGTCAACTCATGTTTGGTATGTGTTGTATATATGGTGTGGGTGTCTCGATTTCCACGACCTGTTGGGTGTTCCAGGTTCAAAAGCACCAGCGGTCGCACAAGCGAGAAGCCACAAAGAGCGCCCCCTACAAGCGCACGACTCCGGAAGACCACCAGGCCATGGAGGGGGCAGGCGTCGAGGGATACCGTCCGGAGGACTGGGGCCAAGAGGAGACACGGCAACTAGATGAGCTCGTGAACCAACTCGGTGAGACCATTTAATGGAGGAGGATGAGTGTCGGGCGTCGAGGCAACTCGAGCAAGCATCGCTTTTTCTTGCTTGTAGCTCTCGTTGGTTCTGATGTTCATCCGATATTGGATGGTTTTTCGAGGTGTGAACACTGAGGCACACGGTTCCTTGCGCGCTTTCGCTCGAATGCCCACGATTTTAGCTCATGTTTACTATTCACCCGGTGTGCTGTGGATTTCAAGGTATAGAGGCATCCCGTTGCATTTGCTCAAATGGCCGCAGTAGTGTATATGGGTCGTGCTCACCCTGTGTTTCTTGGGTTTTCGAAATAAGGACGCGTTTCGTTACTTAGGCTGGATTGGCTACAGAGTAGAGGATCGTGCGCGGGACGTGTCGTTTCGAACACATGTTTGCCGCTTTCCAGGTGACGATCCCTTTCTCTTTTTCTTGGCTTGATGACGTATTAGTTGGCCAGAGTCGCAGCACATGAATCAATCTGATGGTTGATCTCCGTATGGAGCCTGGCGTGCCCATCTCCATTTCCCCCCCGGTGTGTGTACATGTAGAAATGTTTGCTTACGTGATATTGCACCCTCTTTGTCCTCCCTTCCCTTCTCACACGTGTTGTGTTGTGTCCAGTCGCCCCCGTTACGCATGCGTGGCCCAGCATCGCCCGCTTCTTCCCAACGAAGGTGAGGCTCATCTCAATGAAGCATAAAAGCAACCAACCAACTGTTGTCGCTGAGAATTCTCTTGTGTTTGATCGCCCCTTTCCCCGCTCTGTCATTGCCGGCTGCCGCTGTGCATTTTATCATAATATAATGTATCGTAGTGATTATTATGGGTTCGGAGTTAATGTTTTGTTGACCCTTATAGTATATACTGGAGTCCCGTTCTGGGGACAAGCCAGTCAATTTCTAAGTAATTTTCCCTAAAAACGTGACGGCAGTCCTGAAAGAGTTATAACTGCGTTGTGCTCCCGAGTGAAACGGAACGGCCTGTTGTCAGATGTAAACTTCCCGATGGTGTTCGCCGATGGTGTTATCCATGGCGTTGGTTGGGGCACACCATGTCCGGATTTGGCGTCTCATGCCCTTGATTTGCTACTGTAGGCCTGTTTTTCGTGAGAGCGCGGTCTCGATGCGGATCTGTCGTTCACACCAGTTTCATGACCTGTATCTGAGGGAGCGCACGCACTCTAATCTATTTTTTTTCAAGGCCTGTATCTGAAGGAGCGCACGCACTCTAGTCTCGATCACTCCATCTTCGTATTTGTTGTTCTCGGGGCCTGTTTTTGGAAGGAGCGATCTTAAAAGATAGAAAAGATGTCCGTCCATACATGTTTGTATTCCTCCGGGGAAGACGATCACCGCAAGCAAGCAAGCGTGCACGACATCTGTGCGCCGCGATTGTCGTGTGTGTTTTCTATTGCTATTACTACTGTAGCCTTATCTCGTCGTACCAGGTACACACCAAGTACCTTGCTTGATCTTCGTACCGTGTGCCCTGGCTCATCGTACACACCGTACCTTCGCTGCCCTTTTTCGGTGGCGCCCATCGGTCCTCCTCACTTCCCGGGAGCAGTCGGGAATACAGTGCCTTCTGCACTGGCGCTTCACGCTAAACGGAAATGGAATCATTCGAGGAAACGGGACGTGGGGCGCCGAAGAAGACGCCCGACTGCGCAAGCTTGCACCTGTATTCTCGTCACCTGCAACTGGCCCCCGGTACGTGATCAATGCCTACGCCAATTTTTAGCTACCCGCCAGTTAGGTGGTTGTGTATATTCTGCGGGGAGAGGCGCATCAGGGAAGCCTAACTGCCGGCGAGTTGGTCCTATGAGATCAAGAGGCGCAGAGCAGCATAGAAGGCTTCGTGAGCGCTGTCCGGTATATGCATGCATGCAGGAGTTAATCGCCTAGAAGAATGTCATGAGAGCCCGGTGGGAAATGATAGCTCGACGTTCTGTAGACTAGAACCAGGAAAGATACATGAGGGGTGCGAGTTGTGAGCTACCCCCCCCCCGCCTGTTAAGCGGGGGGTTTTGGAAGACGAGGCATGCTTCAGTATGGTACGTATAGAGTGGGACGAGTTGTGAGCTATCCCCCACCTCTTGCAGGAAGGACCTGAGAAAACGAGAGATGTTGCAGGAGAGCTTTGGCCGTCAGCCTGCAAAATGCTTGCAGTATGTTGATGTTGATGTCACATGAGCTCATTTTTGCACACTGATTACCTATGCTAGTCTAGTCCGTGGGCACGAAACGGCACGAGGAGGAGTCTGCCAGTATTGATACGTACGAAAGCTAAACCAGCAGGATTAATGGATTGATTGCCCTTGTCATCTTACATGGAACTCACTCCACTCTGGGCTGGGTTGACCGCGAGAAGTAAAATCGCTTCAACTTGGATTATCTCTCCCCCCCTTGCGTTTCGCTCAACCGAGCTAGCGAACGAAAGACTCCGAAACGTATCTTCCTCCACCCTGTCCTGTTGGATGACAGTCGGGGGTGTGTGTACCAGGACGACAGCCGGTTCAACACAACTTATTTCGGTGTCGGGTGATGATCATGTCTGTCTGTCTGTCTGTCGGTGCTTGCGTGTGTTGCAGCTGGGCCAAGATCGCGGAGGTCATGCCCGGGCGAACCGCTAAGCAGTGTCGTGAGCGCTACAACAATCACGTGGATCCGGCGATCAAGAAGGACAAGATCTGGACGGCGGAGGAGGATGCGCTGGTCATGCAGCTGCACGCCGAGCACCACAACCAGTTCGCAAAAATCGCGAGGCGCATCCCCGGGCGATGCTACGACGACGTCAAGAATAGGTACGTACGTCTCACCTGGCCCAGGTTGGCCAGGTCATGGCTCACAATATGCACAGATCGGACAAATCAGGTCCCCCGTCCATGATGCGTGGATCTGTATAAAATTTATGTTGCACAACTAATCACAATGGCATACCTGGTATATAGGATATAGATCATCTGTCGAACGTGTGCAACTTCGTATTGCTGATTTATATATACCAGGTATAGTTTTATCGACCTTTCAAGACTCGTCTTTGTAACTGCCAATTATCGGTGAGCGAGTCAAACAGTGTTGTGAAACGAAACTAAAAGTGGCTCCGTCGGTTTTTCGGTTTTTGGCGAAAAAATCGGTCGGTTCCGGTTGGTTAAAACCGAAAAAAACGAAGCCGAAACCGAACATTTCTCGGTCGGTTTGCGGTTTTTCGGCTGGTTTCTTGTCAAAAGCAACCAAATGGTAAGTATTTTGAAGGGTTCGGTGTGCATGGGTTGGCATAATGTGACATGATCAAATTGTGTCAAGTGGCCTTCCTGCAGTACTTGCGTCTGCTGCGCCACACGGTCGGTACAGGCTGACATACGCTATCAAACAGACGTGCTTATATTCTGCAGCAAACTACTACAGATACAGCAGTTTTAGTTGCTAACAATAAACAACATTTAGGATTGTGCGAGGGTACTTGGCTGGGTTGTTATAACGTAGATGACATAATGTGTCGTTACTTACTACGTAGTTACACTATGTATTTTATGAAGACACAACTTGCAGCATACAACTAACGCCATGAAGTCTACGTTGCTCAATGGGAGGCTATGAGCGCGAACAAGTGTTATTGTAGGCGAAGGGCGACAGTGCGACAGTTCAGCGGGGGAAGAAGCTAGCTAGCACTGCCGTCTGCACTCGACATGATTTATCCCTGGCAGTCTCGCGGCGCACCGTGCCCTGTGCTCTGTGCGACTGCTGCTGCTATGCTGCCATGTTGTCGCGGGATGTGGGCTGTGTGCTGACTGTGTCGTGTGGCGTATTCGTACACAATAAAGAGATTTCCATAAAATATGTGAAGGCGTTATCGGGGTAGGGGATAGAGGAAAAAACCGACCGAGAAATTTCGTTTTTTTTCTTAACCGAAAAACTGAACGAAAAAACCGACTTTGGGTTTTCGGTTAACAACACTGCAAACGCCACACAAAACAGCTTCGCAAAAGTGGCACGAAAATACGAAACGTCACAAACCGTCAGCGTGTGTTTATACTAAAGTTATAAAATCGACACCCTCAGCTGTGAAATCGAAAATCTTTGCTAGCTGCGTGTGTGAAAATGCCCGTGCTCTCTGTTGTGCGGGTGGAGACTAATGTTCCCCGCTTCCATGTGCTGCTATAATACACCCCGACGGATAGGTTCAACCTGCTCGTGAAGCGCCGGCAGCTGGCAGGCAAGCCGTCTAACTCGGCACAACCGGGTGCTGCACCCAGCGACATCGCCAGGTTCGTTGTTTGTTTTGGAGAGTTTTTTTCCCTTCCCGCCTGGTTGCCAGCGCTAGCTACCGTATGCTTAATACCACCACTGTTGCCTCGAGAAGCGTTCGCAACGTGTTAACACGTCTTGGCGTGAATCAGCCACGCATACAACTCATGTAGATGCTTATCTTCTATGGCGCAATTATTTTCATGGTTGGAATGAATGTCTAGAGTAGCCAGTTCTCAATCGGGTCGATGTATTCCCCTTTTGCGGTATAGAAATAATAACTTGAAACCGTACGATTCGTTTTCACGTTTTGAGTGTTGGATGTCCTGTTGCAAGGTCACTCGGTATCCGCCCTGTGCGTCAAGCAGTGTGCGTGTGTTTGTGGGACTCCACATTGATTTTCCAAGACTTGCCTTTCTCCTAAGCTCTATACGTATGTCGCCTTTTTGCGGTGTATCCTACCACAGCAGCAGGTTAGCCGTGGATGGACAGAGTGCAGCAGAGCGCCCGGTCCTTCACTCACACTCACACCCTGCTGTTGTCATGATGACGCGCGAAGGAGCCGATAGGCTCTTGCCGGCGCCAGATGACGCCCGACAGGCACCGCTCACTCCGAGGAGCGGGGTGAAGCGATCTACGCCAGAAACGTCTGGTGGTGGTGAAGGAGACCGCGTGTGTTAGGAGAGTCGTAGATTTTGCGTTTAGGTGAGCGCTGCCTAGTATTTTGGCGCCACAACGTTGTATAGGAAGAAGAGGAGGCTCGCTTTTGAAGTCCCAGGTTTCGTGTTGTGGATACGCGAGTTACTGCTGTTGTCTTTTACGTGGAGCCGCAAGGCCGGCCGGCCACCAGTCCTTTTGGAAGGCGAGCAAGTTCAATGTTTTTTTTTTGTATCTCCGCCCTTCGCGATGAAGGACCGAATCCTCGAAGGGAGCGATGTGGGCGAGAGTCTTGATTTTCTCTTTCCGTTGTCCTTCGTACCTGGTACGTATTCGTGAAGAGTCGGTCCACACGTGTCTTAATGTCTTGATGCTGTGCGTTCCCCGCCGTGTGAAGTATTGTCGAGCCGTAAGGGCTTGGGCGGAGAGTGAATGGACACTGCTGTACTAATCGTTGGTTCTCATGAATTGAAATGTATGGTGTGTGTTTAGCTCGTATAGGTGATAATAAAATGATACAGAAAAAAAGTTGCTCTCTCTAGCAACGAAACACCTTTGAGAGTAGATAGTTTTTAGCGCGGTGTCGGGATGGCTTCGTCGCCCGGAGATAGCTTTCTTTCTTTAGTGTCTGTGAGATAGATGACAGGCCACAGCACGAGTCGTTTTTGTGGGCTTGAAGAGTGAATTACAGTAGTAAGCGTTGGTTCCCATAAGGCAGTGCAGCAGATGAGCAGATGAGCGGCGTACTGGTATATTAGAGTAGGGGATAGTGAAGGCCGGCGTTAGGCCTGAATTTGGCAACTTGCGTTGCCGTGCAAATCTCCATTGAGAAGCTGCGAGGGCGCGATGTCCTCTAGGCAGTATAGCTATAGCATATGGTATAGCATAGGGTGATAGCATATGGTATAGCATATAGGTGCCGGATTGCACTTTTACTTTGTTCAAGTCGTGATGGAACACGATTTCTTTTTATATGCATTGGTTTTTGATAGGCAGGGCAATGTAGCATTACATTAATATGCTGCACAGAGTGAGCTTCCCCCCGTATGATGCAGCCGTCTTGAACTCATCGAATGGCGAGAAACGCTGAATTTTGGACATGGAGCATGGTGCCATTTACTTATCGAATCCTAGTTTTTCGAGAGCTGTGCGAGCAACTCTAGCACCAATGTCTTCGACAAGCCCATTACGGAGTCTATAGTCCCATCCATGTTGGTGACGTATGGTTGTACCAGCTTGTGCTCCACCATCAAGCCACCAGCACATTGCAGCACTGTGCCCTCCTCGCACAGCTTCGTCACGACGCTGTCGGGCACCTGGCATGAAAGGGTGGCAGCACCAGCACTGGTGGTAAAGATGGTACGAAAGGTGTATAGGAATTGAAGAGTGTCGCATTCGGTTGGAGATGATCTGTACTGCAGTATGGAGCATGGGATAGATATGGAACATGCGTACCGGAGGGGACGGCGAAACAGAGTGTTTGCTGATGTATCGGGAAATGCACAGCACATAATTTACTCTGGAGTCTGCTTTATAACGTGTCCTATATTTTTGCCCATCGATATAATCTGGTGTTCAAACGCCGGCAGTCTCTCGCTCGTAGCGCGAAAACCCCAAGGAGCGCATTGATTGGTGCACGCACTCACTCCTCGGATCCTCGCTCGCTCGCCGCACTCGCAACACTATTGTCACAAAGTACACCGACCTTCAAATATGCCAGGAGAATTGTAAATAGAGCAAGGGAAATCGTAATTTGTTCAAGGGGTGTAGGGGTGATTATTCGACACTCACGTCAAGTGGTATAGTAATTTTGTGTTAGTCAAGGCAAATCAACAAATTAATGCAAATTTGCTGATTTCGTGTAGGGGTGAAGGTCTGGTGCTGTCTGTCTCCTCACATAATCATAATTGCCGACCTTTGTATTTCACAAATTATTACACCCCCTACAGCACGCGCGATCGAATTCAAGTATCACGTGCAGCTCGCAAAGATGAGTTTCGACGACACTAATGTCCATCTCACCGCTAAAAGACCGATAATATATAATAAGGCGTCTTTTTTTCCAAGGAAACTCAGTAACAACCGAAAAAAAGCAGTAACCGTCATCAGTCAAAACTCAAGAGGGCGGGCTTGCGTAAACATGCAAACAGTACTGGTACGAATGAATTACGCGTTTGGTTTTTCTGATAAAAACTATGCACTGAAATATGAGTTTGATCATGACATTTTCTACACAGCTCGAGCAACAGCAATGGGACTTGGCTGAATCGACATGTTATACGAATGCTTGTGGTAATTTTTGAACTACTCCAGGAAATACAGGCGGCATTTCGGCGGCTTTATATGGTACCATATCATATCACATAGGTGCAGCCAAAAAATATTCGCGGCTAGTCGTGTCAGCTTAAAAAAAAAACATGCATGTGCCAGGTTGCAGCAGAATAGATATATGCGCATTAAGTACGAGTACCTCATGCCAACACCTGCTGTAATAATGTACCGGGTGGATTTTAGAGTTTCGGACGCACTTTGTCAAGTGTCAAGGAAGGTGTGACATGATACTACTGCGGTATGCCACGCAAACAGGAGGCATCATTCATGCGTTAATTATTCGCGCACGTCACGGCGAGCGTACTGAGGACTCTCTATGCCTAGCCGTATATACGAGTGGGCAAGAATACAGCAGCAGCGTCCATGCCCGTATTTTCTACGTTCATTCAGTTTCGTCCCGGACAGGCAGGCGTCGTTCGCACACACAACCCATCATAATTTTGTTGTCAAGCTCGCTGACCAGGACCGTCCGGGTAGCATTCATAGTACTGATAAATCATCTTCCCAAACGAGGCACGAAGCACAAGTTTCGCTGTTTTTGGTATAAATATGCGTGTACCTTATTATTATTATGCTCGCCTTCCGACAATATAGCGTAGATGCCGTGTATATTCACATAATATGGCTATCTCCACCGCACCTGCTCCTCTCGGGGGTCAGGTCGGGTCAACGTGCCCAAACTCCAGGGGTAGCAGCAGCTTGTTTTGATGTTGCAACGGGAGCTATGGGCTAAATTGACACACGACACGAAATTGGAACGTGGAAGTGTGGTATTTTTACCAATCCGCCGGAGGATTTTATAAATTTTGAAATACGTCAGCTGTGAGTTCGACTGATTAAATAGTTGATACTCAACTTTGCAAGCTGCGCAGTACGCCTCGTCTATATTCCATTTTTACCTAATTTTACAATTATTGTGATAAACCGAGAGCGCGTATTCTATATGTGATTCCTTGTCAAAGAAATAGGCCAGCGGCTCCCCTGGATGCTGCCCGGGTCAACAGGATTAAAAAAAAAAAAAAAAAAAAAAACACACACACACACACACACATAATATGTGGTATGAATTGATTACTGTGGTCGAGCCAGACTGGAACATGTATACTTCGTATGCGATATGTGTGTGTTTAAGGACAGCATGCAGTCCCGATTTGGGGACACACCAATCCACAGTAATTCCAAATGCTTCGTCCCCAAAACGGGACTGCAGTCCTGAAAGCTTGGTATATTATTCTTGGAGGGCGATAAAAAAAAAAAATGTGCATAATACAATCAATCGCGCTGGTCAGAATACGGGTATTTTATACTCGTTCGTACATACATATCATTTACCAGGTATATCAAGGGTCGAGCAGATGCGAGCGGTGTGCTCTAGACCTGCTCACACAGTGAAGTTGTGGTACTACTATTAATATATAATAATACTGCTGTACTTGGCGGATGGCTGCGCGCCAACGGTTGAGTGGTGTAGGAATGTAGGAATGTTTCATAGGAAATATAGGAAAGTTTCGACCTTCTTAGCGCGACCCTCTGTTGCTCTACGCCACTACTGATCCCCACGCCACTACTTCCGACTTCCAGTAAAAAATATACTTCCTCTGACTTCCTACAGAAAATAATGGAGGAAAAGAAACGGAAAACTAAAAAAAAAACGGAACACTGTTGGCTTACTTTTGACATCACATTACACCTGGTCCACACCTGGCACCAGATATTGACTGCTGGTACCGGTACGCTCGATACGAGTCAGGTGACGGGTAACGGACAGGTTGAATCTATCTTGCAGTTGCTCTACCGATTCGGTTATTTCCTTGCTCTCCGATACACTCCACAAATATCTCCGTCATACAAAAGCAGTAGTATTTTGATGGGGACCCGAACTTTGAAGAAATATCAGGTACTCCGGTGTACTTGGGGTTGTTCCTGTTGTCTTCGTTGTTTCTACCCAACGAAACCAGTACACCCTGATCCACCCAGTGTCCGTCCTGATTCTTCATCTTTCGAGAGAACACAAGAAAACACAAATCATGTGGCCACAGACTGAATACATGGGAAGAAACGGAGGCTCATATTTTTTATATGAATACAATAGGAATTTGGGGGCAAGAAACGCAGCTCAAACTGGGTAACAATTCGTATACCTGGATAAGAAACAGGAGGGGTCGACGCCTTCACAAGGTTAGAAAAGAGATCGCGAGGGAGCGTGACACGATTTTAGAAATGTCAGTCTTGCGGACAATTGTTACACCAAGCAGCGGTGCCAACGCCCTTGCGATCCAACATCTTGGCAGGTATATGTGGAAACCTCGATGTGGAAAGGAAGAAAGGACATTGGTGGGGATAGACAAAAGGTCGGAATGAGGATGGGGATGGGATAGCGCCGCAGTATCAGGTTTGGTCGAGGTTCAACGGGGGTGGGGGAGTGGGTGGTGGGGGGTAGGCGGGGGGGGGTCGCTGCCAGGGAATGTAGCAGTAGAAGATGAGGTGGGGTGGGAGAAATTGGACATCATGGTACATAAATGGCAGTGGAAGTAGAGTGTGGGAGGGATACTGGAAACGATGGTTCTCACGGAGCATCGAATGCATGTAATACGAAGAATATTAATACCAGTAGGAGACAAGAAACAAAACACGACTACAACGGGCATGAAAGCCGAGACTAATGTAAAGCAAGCATCCAACAGCAATTCTAACAGGAATGTGCACACATAAGACTAGAGCCTGGAAGCCAACTGAACGTCCCACTGTTGTTAAAGTTGTTGCTCAAATTTTGAATACAGCAGGTTAAGAATTTACATAACTTCACTATGTTGGAGTATTTAGGACACATTCTGGTCACCCGGAAGCAATCAGTTGTTCTTGAGAGTGGCAAATGTTTCGCAAGAGCGCCACAACCAGCTCCAGTCACTATTATACCCGTTACCGGTACTTTCCGTGAGCCTTTTCCTGGATGAATAACGGAATCACAAGAAACAGCAATCTCACCTTGCTGAAAGATATTTCGGCGGTATCAACACCTGACACCTGATGTCCGGTGACCACGTCCGTCAGCACCGCAGACCCAACCGTTCGACACGGCGATCGCTGCGGAGTATACAGTTAAGGCCCGCTATTAAGAAATATATCGACAAGAATTGAGGCTCGGCTTTTCACGAAGAACAAGGAATTCGGCCTTAGAAATGTAGCTCAACTGGCGGACAATACAGGAAATTACAGCCGAAGAAACAGCAGCGATCGACGCCCACACGAGATGAGAAACGAAGTCCTATTCGGAAACGCCGAATAAAATAAGAAACGCGGACAACAGCACTTTCTACAACAACATCCAACACCCAACACATCCTGGGCTCTTCCCGCAGTGTGGAGGTTACTGTTTTCCTTCGTTCTACATCATTTTTTTTATTTCATTCAACCGGGTAATATCCAGTCTCCTGCCGCCAAAATCCCCCTAAAAACATGAAAAGTCCCGTTTAAGAGATGAAGCGGTTTAAAAAAAGTCCATACAAATAAGAAACGTATGTTTAAGAAATACAGCTGGAGTGTGCTAAGGCATTGAGCCTCAACGCCAAACTGACGTTGCTTAATGGCGGGCCTCAACTGTACAATATGAAATGTATGCATGTTTAGTTTGTGTTCAGTTATGTTTTCAGTAGTGTTACTGCAGTTCAAGGGCAAGGAGGATGACAGCAGTGGCCATGCCGTCGCCATACTTTGTACGACGAGCGGCCGTAAGCGGTCGGATTGCCACGTTTTTGCATTTTTGTTCGCGGTTGCGATTCATAACAAGCATGGTTCTCCAGTTGCTATTAAGATTTCAGAGGAAAGTCAAGGCAGAAACAGCGACATAACTTGTGGTGAATCTTCGCCACGGCTGCTCAACCGAGATCGACCTGAGATGGAGGACAGACGATAACTAACAGACTAAAACCAGGCACTGGTATATCATAGGAGTACTCGTGTAACACGAATTTATGAACCTTTAAAATCGATGATCAGGCATCGTGCCTGAAATAAATGTGCCAGAGATGTGCACCATGTTCAACAACCCCGTATCTGGAACAAAACAAACAAATGATAGAGAGGGCATGAGCCATCGAGAACAGGAGTCACGCTGCCGAGGAAAGCACTCCTTACGACCTCATACGGCAGTATGCTTTCCAACCAAAGCATGCGATACGTGGACCACCATTTTTAGCGGTTTTTGTATGTACTTAAGAAAAAGGGACACGAGTATTGCAGCAGTAGTTCTACGAGTACAATACTGTATATATATGCATGTCCATGTACCACATACTCTGTGCGTCTGTGTGCATCTGTACTTTACTGGAAGGCAACCAAAATAACAATAAGATACTACAGTACGCATATGCACTTTGCTGCTGTACTTCCCCACGGCAACTCGGGACCGTACTGTCGCCAAACAAACTCACCGCATAGCCGGCGATGTTCCTTCGAACCTCATCTTCGTCGGCAGGCTTCTCTAGAATGCGCCCATCGTGCACAACAACTGTTATTAAAAAAATGTGCACGTCAGGACAACGAAACACAGGGTAAAATCGTCCTTATTACTGATCGTACCAAAACGCGGCGGCCCGGGCTGTTAATTGACATTACTGTCGTATGAAAATGCTGTGTACCTCGTAGTGGACTCATACCTCTTTAGAACTATGCGCATCCACGACTTGGGAACAAACTGCCAGGGATTCGAGGTAACTATTTTCGCAGCAGTATGGATTATCGGCGTATGGATGACTCTGCCTGGACTGAGCAACAGGTAAGTGGCGAAGGATAGATGGTAGAAGTTCACCAGATTGTACTGTGTACGTAGTACATACGAGTTGAGGGTGGAAGGTTAAGCCTAAGATTCCATTGGTAAGTGGTAAATACATACCAGGTAGATTGGTACCTAGGTCATTCCCGACCACGTCGCCCACGGGCTGATAATTACGGAATTAGCACACGTTGTTGGTGTACTGCTGTACCCAGGAGTAGTATTAAGTAGTTATAAAGTGTGTATCATACAACCCACAGTGGTATTCATAAATACCTTGATCTCCGGTCAAGAGCAATGTCGCACCCAGCGACTCGTTCTCGGCTTCGGCCTTTAGGCCAGGAAGCAGCGCCTCTGCCTTTGCCAGCCCGAGCTGAAGAACAAGGTCAGCGGGATCTGCGGTACGGTCGCCGATGGCCGCCTCGTCGATGTCTGCAGACCTGTCGAGTTTCACGTGTATCATCACCGCCATGCCGGCATCGCCAGGTCAGTGTCATTTTGCACAGCAGTACAGGCACCAGGCTCGTGGGTGCTGTGGTAGTCGGTACAGCCAGTATGGTCTATCTTGAAGGTTGCTTAGCTGTGGATCCACCCTCTTTCGCAAACTGAGGTTCCAGGTACAGACAGGAGTACAGGACACCTATATATTAATGATAAGAAAACAGAAAAAAACGGTCCAGGATGGATTTCTTGTTTGAGAAGGGTGCATTTCACACAATTCAGTGTAACGACTCCCGGATTTGTTAAGTTCCTGTAAATCTCAGCCTGTCGTTCTTATTGCTCGATTTCTTATTCTGAGTAGGTGTCCCGTACTGCTCTCCCGTTTGTTCTTCCTCCCCATTGGCATCTACACCATCAACGCTTACTCTTTGCTTCGTGCTGTATTTGACGATGGTTATTCCTTTCGTTTATGCTCGTGCACGTCGTATTTTTGCATGGACGGCAGGAACGCCGTACGAGCGTGCCAGTACCGATGCGGAGAGCAAGAACACAATAATAGCATCATCACCACCACCACCACCAACACCACCAACACCAACACCAACAACAACAACAACAACAACAAAAACAACAACAACAACAACAACAACAACAACAACAACAACAACATCAACAACAACATCAACACCAACAACAATAACAACAGGCATCTTACCTTGTGATTGCTGTAAACCCCATCTCCTCTATGATCATCTTTCTGGTGAAAGACTTGGAGCCGAGTATTATTGGACCTCGCTCACTCGTGGCGGGCTCCGACGATGACATGGAGCACGAGCTACACCTCGCACCGAACAGACGGCCAGTAACAGCAGCGGCACTTGGCGATCTAAGCAAGAACTGCTGTGGTCGGAGTGCCTGCGTGTGGAGCAAGCGCGGCGATCCCAGGGTAGCTATGACTGCCAAGGTTTGCCGTTGAACACGCATGCGCTCAAAGGGTGGATGGAACTGCTGTATATATGTTGTTGTAGGTTGTAGGCGGGCGGTCGATGTCTCATGGATGGGCACCGCTCACAGCACATGACGCCACGAGAACCAACACGCCTCCTGGTTCCAGATTATTGATTGTCCCGCACCGGCCAGTCAGCCAATGGCCAGTGCGGAACTGTGAAAACGGTTTCATAGTCAGTTCTCAATATTTGTCGTGGTACGTACCAGGTAGCTATTAATAGTACCAGGTACAGGTAGCGTTTAGTATTCAGTGAAGCGGTTGTGCCGCCGTTGCTCGTTCGGACCTTTCGAACCTCGACGCTTTGGATGCGTCCCGTCTATGAGCTGCTGTAATAAGAAGTGCACAGAGCTCTACGTCCTGTTTACCTCACACAGGTCAGGAGATTCATCGCAGGATAATGGTTCGCATCCCATGAGCACTGGACCCACGCATAGGTTGTAGGGTGTTGGCTGTCGACTACCAGGTACCAGGTATCAAACTTCGACCGGCAACGACAGGCAGAGCATGTTGTCGGCATGGACTATTAAACATATCCTCGTGGACACCCACCACGCGTCCTGAGGGTATACACGAGTCATCGTGCGGTCCGATTGATGCGGGGTCACTTTCCGTGTTTTAATGGAGGGTGGCTGGCGTGAGGCGGATATCGTTGACGGAAGCTCCTCGAGATGGGCTGCTGGGGAGGAGAAGCAACGTGACGGCGGGGCTGCGTATGGCTGGGCAGGAGATTCTCTGGCAATGTCCTCTAGCACCGAGGCTGTTTGCGGGGCGCATGAAGGATATCAAGACCCCAAGGACGAGGCTATCATCAATGCCGATGACAAGAAAGCGCGGAGGTATGCTCGCCAGGAATGTAGTCAACTGGTCCCGCGCCATGCTCTCTACAGAGCGGAGCCATGGTGTCATTGTGTTTCCCTGCATCGTTTGCATGACAGCTATAGATATTATATGACACTCGCACTGAGTCACACACTGCTTTGTTGAGTCTAAATCTAGATCAGTGAAAATATTACTTGTTGCTGCCGCATGGTAACTGGTGCACTACAATGTTGTGGACCCCGCACCTCTGTTCGTATGTATGGATCGGATATCTGCAGAGACTTCTACACCAAATTTACTGAGCGAGCACTTGCGAATTGTGGAAACACAGCTGAAGTGAAAAACGTCATCCATAAGGTCAGGAAAGTGAACGTGTAGCAGGCGTGAATGTACAAATTCTGCAAAATGTACATGAACATCAACAGATAGTAATCGAGTCAGCTATCCGTAGCTGACATTATCGTATTGCTTCAATGGGTACTTTTTCAGTAGGAGTACACAGCCAGGATTCAACGCCAGAATAGTTTTGTTGTTTGGTGTAGTTACACAAGCTCATAGCAGCATATCGTGCCAGTCGTCTTGCTATGCAAACGTATTGCTAACTTGTTATAAGGATTACCCTGGGCTAGGTAATCGATCGATCTTATACCCCTATAGCTCAGTAGGTACCACCTTCACATTTGACGTCATCCAGGTCACAGGCTCGAACCTCACTTCGAACGTTTCTTTTACAGAAACGCTTGCGCGCGCCTAACAAAAAAAACACACACACACCCACACACATCTCCCTGGTTCCCCAGGTAATGAAACGAAGCGGGTATGTCAGCGTACAGACGTATTCGGTTCTGACGCCCCAAAGATCCCGCCGTTGAGAGGGGGGGAGAGTGTTGTAAGGATTACCCTGGGCTGGGTAATCGATCGATCTTTCACCCCTATAGCTCAGTAGGTAACACCTTCACAAACTTCAGCACCAAGACATGCGTAGGGCAACTTCCGAGAAGCTCGAAAAAATCCCGAAAAGCGAGAGGGTATGATCAAACGATCCATAGGGGGGCTAAACCATGACGCCGTATACAAACGTCAGTAAACCATGTAAGGGTCGATCTTAACGAAGAGTGTTTTTTTTCAGTTTTTTTTTTCGGTATTTTCCCGAAATTTCGGTTTTTTTTTTTCCTGAAAAATACCGAAAATACCGAAAAAAACTGAAAAACAGTCCTCGTTAAGATCAACCCTAACACCCTGTGCCGTAATCCCGTGTTGTTCATTGCCCGGTCAGTCGTTTGTTTTACTGACCCTTGCCGCTTGCGCACGCGCTTGTCCACGACAAAAATGCTCGCAACAAGCACTACCATAGCATTCGCACGAATCGAGGGCATTTAGCGAACAGCGCGTGCCAGCTATGAACCTTGAGTCGTCGTCGTGAATGATACCGTCGGCTTTCGCTCAGGACGCGATAAGTACCGAGCACGAAAAAATCGCAAAGTGGCGAGCCTGGGTCGATCTCACGCACCGAGTGCCCAGTGCATCAGTGCGGTTGTTCTGTTGTCCTTGGGCTGGAGGCAATAGCCTTGCGTTTGAATCATGGCCTGAGCGACTGCCTGGAGTGGAAGTGGTGCCCATCCTTCTTCCAGGAAGACTCACGTAAGTTCACACGGGAGGATAAACATCACGTTTTTTTGTGGTCACGCATAGCTTCGGCAAAGTAGATTAGCGGGTGAGTGCTGTCCTACGATGGTTGGCCTTTTCTTGTCCTCAGCCGGCAAACACCGTACAACGCGGTGAACGATGAACGCAACACCGAACGGTCACATCATGGCTGGCAGAGATATCATTGTGCGGAATGCTTTTGATTTGAGAGAACAAGCTTCGCAACACAGTGTACCCCCGTATCACAGTAGCTCACATATGTTTTGCGAGTTATACCATAGAGGCACTATGGTACTTAGTGTATCACTGGGCCATCAGCTTAAGGCGGCCTAGATACCATGAATCCTTGGAGTTGCTGATCACAAGGGACTATTGGCCCGTTTACTACAGTACAGCAAACATTTTAGCAGTAAAACAGTATTCCACATTAATGGTAAGTGGATTATCGCCGAAACGTGGGTCCAGGTCTAAAGCGGGTAACGATTCCTGTTTAACTGTGCGTGGTACCCACTACCTTCAATTGACACACTCTTTGTCATTTGTTATTGATGCGTGCATCACCGCGAAACAATGCGAGAAGACGGGCCTACGAAAGCGCCCTCACGAGCATTTCCGACATCGTAACGATGGTGGTGGAGGCACTCTGCGGGTTACATCTCCTCGCGCACGACGGCATCCCGGTCTTTGCATTCGGCCACGAATTCGGGGCGCTAGTGGCTTTCGAAATATGCAGAAGAGTACAAGCGGACTTTCCCGTCAGGGGCTTGTTCGTTTCTGGCATGAGCTGTCCTCAGGTGGGAGGGGTCCCCTCTTAAAACGTTTTTTAATCCTCTGGCGGTTGGGTAAAACTATAGCTCAAGAAGCTCTAGCTCACCACACTTTCACGAATGTGTCGTGAGTCAAGTTAACTCTGTTTGCATTACTACTGCAGTACACAACGATTGTTGTACTGCTTACGGTGCTAACACTGCCAGTTCGATATGCTTCGCATGAGGCAGAAAATGTGGATATAGCCCCGATTATTTGTCCATCGAACCGCCAGAAAAAAAAGCATGCCGAAGTTATCATTTACAAGCTTACTGTAGCTCTAATGTCTTGCAGTTGTGTTGTCATATGTTGTCATATACTCTCCTCTTGTACAGATGGCGCATGAGCGAGAGAAGATGTCTATCCTCTGTCAGACATCCCTAGACGGGCACGTTCTTCATGCCAAAAACTCCGAGGTACGTTCAACCTACTTCCAACGTGGCACAGGGGTATAGCCGGAGTAAATACCAACTCACGCCTTCAATGCCGCGCTTAGTGTCAATGGGTTGAATAAACAAACGTAAAATTACTGCATGCACGTGCTGAGAGCCGTATCTGATAGGAAAATTATTCATCCCCCTATGCCATGCTTATAGAAATAAAGACCGTTGAATCCCGAGGGGGGGAACCATATCCGTTTGACACATGCGTCTCAACCTTGGCAAACATTTATGACAAAGCAGTTTGAGGATGCGATGTTGAGGCGAGGATCTGTGCCGCCGGAGTTGCGCGAGAACAAAGACTTGTTGGGAATATTCACACCCCTGTGGTTTGCGGACCTCAGGTAAGGTGCCACATAGTTAAAAAGAGCGTACACCACGCTGTGTACATCCAAACAAGTCTGTCACTCTCATTGCGGTGACGAGCTATGGACTTTGTGAACGCCTTCCTATTAATATCGATATTCGAAATTCTCGGCCCGTCTTATGTCTTGACCCTCACTCAACTATTCGGCGTGCCTGCTGTATATAGCGCGGTGGACTCGTACGAATACCTAAGTGGCACGGCGCTCGAGTGCCCAATCTATAGCTTCGGGGGAACACACGACGGCGAACAGGACATCGGCGCTTGGGCCATGGAGACCTCGTCGGACAGGAGTGAAAGCGTGCTATACCCCGGGGGGGGGTTCTATTTGCTGGATCCGGACAATGAGGTATCCACGGAAATAGGTTGGGACCATCACCACTCGTAGGCGCATTTATCCCATGGCGCCATTTTAAAAGCCTGGAAACACATTCTGGAAGAATCACTTTCACGTACTTGTAGCGCCTTGTCACGCCCTGTAGTGTTTCGGCAGGCCATGAAATCCGCATCCGGCAAGCGTGAGGCACTGCTAACGGATAGCTGCAGTAGATTGTAGTACCTGAAAAAGCCTGCTGACGGTCGCCAGCTGAAACGGCTAGTCAGTCACGATCATTTTTATACCGACCTCGATAAGTTGAGGTGCTCAACAACCGTGATGGGCGGAAAACATGCATACTTACTGTAAGTCGGAGGCAAGTCCGCCAGCGGCGTTGATGGAGGTTTTGTGGGCACGCTTGCCGTGGGGAACGTGCTTGTCCCAATCGGTACGTTGTTCGTTGACCATCATTGCCAGCTGTGAAGGTGCTCCTTGTGATGCAGCATCGTCAACTACCTCTTTTTCAGAGAAATCGCCTTCACTTGCTGCCGTTAAATATGACAGCTAGGCGATGCCTCGGGCCCCGTTACACCCTCTGCCTCGAACCATTCGACTCTAATTCCGAGTAGTTTGTCCCAAAAAACGTGGGGACAGGCTATAGGTGGGGGTCAAGACGAATGCAGTTTCGAATATGGCCTTAGCAGCGCGGAAGGCACAGAGTAGCTCTTCCCCACCTCTTCGTGTTCTCCGGCCACCGCGCACACGATTCTCGAGCCGGTGGCGTCAAAACGTGGGCTAATCAGGGGTCAGAAGTGGTCACTGGGGGTCTCATAACCGTGTTCCGTCTCTTCCATTGTACTTGCGTAATACCAATTATGAAACGACAACATGAACGATAACAGCGTACCAGATACATCGCATGAAGAAAACGAGAACGACCAACGTTTCTCGTTGGTGTGCTGGCCCTTTCGCTCTACGGTCGAAAAATACAGGACAAGGTTCTTCGGTTCTTCAGAGATCGCTTTCATCGCTGTATAGAAGAAGGGAAGCCGGACGAAGAACCATGGCAAATGTGAGCTCGGATAGCGAAAATACGAAATTAAGCCCACCACATTCTCAGAAACCAAGGCCACAATTCCGTTTCCCAAGTCTAAACGAGCCGAGAGGTTCGCAAACGGGTCGAGAGGTTCGCGATATAATTCCGATCTATTGACACTAAGCATGAGAAAAAAAAAGGACGTACATTATGTCATCTACGTTAAAGCCATATATCAACCCCCTACGTTCCCCTTTTCAGGGCAGAAGGCAACACGTACCCCGGAGCGCCGAAGGACGACGAAGGTTCTGCATCAAGCGGCTGATGCTGTCGCCGGTCGATATTTGGCGTGGTCAACGAAGTGCACAAGGGCCACTGCTCCATATTTGAACAGTATTGGTATCGTAGCTTCTATTTATAATACAAACTCCAGTCGCGCAGGGAGGGCAACGCCTTCCGCACGGAGCGCGCGTGTGATCAGTTTGACACCGACCCATAATTCGATTTCGGAGCGCTTCATATAGTCAGCTGCCTATATTAAGTTGATTGCCTTCAATGTGCGCGCCTTATTCTGCTCGGCCACCACGTGATCCATCTCACTATTAATAGACGTTCGTTCACTTGACATCGCACTTCAGCTCGCCATCTGCAGAGTGAAGTTTCTCGGCTTCCTTTTCCTCGACCTTCGCTGGCAGTGATAGTGGTTGCAGCCAAGCCCTCATGCTTGATCTAGACAAACAAATTTCTCTATACTTCTTGAAACCTGACCGCACCGCGACGAACGTTAGACCGGAGTCCTTGCTGACTCTGAAGCAGCATGCGCCAACCTTTGACACGGTCTTCACGTTCAGCTCGTCATCGTCGAAGAACAGCATGTCTCGATATGCTACTCTGGTGGCAGCCGAGATATTCTGGAGGGTTGGTTGCACGGGGTAGGATTGGCACAGCAAGAACGCGTGCGTGACTTTGTGATATCATGATTCGTGCCGTTGCCGGTTAGCTGTCAGTTCCAAACAGTAAGGGCCTAAGACCTATGCCAATGGAAACGCGAAGTCCAAACATTTTCTTTCAAAAATATTGCTGTAAAAAAACATATTCTCGTACCGCCGCTGTGGGAAAAAAGGGAGAAAATGTTTGATATTGTCTTAGTTTTTTCTAACGGCTGCAGGCGGCGCAATTTGTTTTCTCTCGTTGCAAATTGTCAACACGCTGATAAAAATCAGCTCGTGCGACGATAGATGCTCGATCTCGATATAGACTCAGCACACGGCCAACCGCTTGGTGTCGGGCAAGGCCAACGAGTATAGATGACGGCATCGAAGATAGAAAGTGAATGCATGCTCTAGGGGGCGAGAGCTTGCCGGCGGCGTCCTGCGGTATCCTCCTAAACCTGAAAAAAAAACTGTTTTTAGCCATTCGAGACGGATCGAGAATTTTTGTCTTCTGTTTTGTACACTTCAGCGGCTAATTGTTTTTTTTTTATCGTACGCCTGGCCAGCGCCCGCCACACGTCACTCACCATTGTCGAACCAAACATCCGCCTGAGTTTTCTGAAGCCGATCTTGGCCCAACATCGGCCCCAGATCTGCTTTCTGGGGCTTTTCCAAAAGTTGGGAACTTTTTATTTTCTAAACGTGCCCATAGGAAGCGTGTTCTAATTTGTTTTGGCGGGTATATTTGGAATTCAAACTTTTTATTGATACTTCGCTTTCCCATTGGCATAGGTCTAAGCATGGCGGTGCTTGTTCGAAGGGCTTGGTTCTACAAGCTCACGCTCTCTCCCTGTTGTCCATTGATGCCGGTCGGTCTCCCGAGTTGTAGGGGTGAGTACAGGTGGGGTAGGAAACATTGTGACCTTGATGGGGTAACTACGTACTACAGAAATGCCTTGCAACGGGAGTGCTTTAACGCACCCGTTGTTGTTGCTCAATTGGAACACTGACGCTATCGCTACAGCGTGCGAAAACATGCAATGAATGCACCAGAGCCGCGCAATTTCGCCATGTCAGTATCCCTAACCTCAAAAGAACACCGCACACGTAGTGCATCACACACAAAGAAGTCAGCAGCACAACACTTACAACGTTTCAGACGTCACGGCAATGCAAGGTAGCCCACACCTTGAAGTGCGTCGCCTTGCTTCCCCCATGTATCTCCAGGCAGCAGAACATATCCAGGATTCCCAACGCTCGTAATATGCCTCTCGCCGCCCCTTCTACAGGGGAACGGCTAGCGACAGCTAATCGAATCGAGCCCTGACGAGAGGGCACTCGAGCGAGCAAGGATCGTCTTCCGTCAAAAATTTCCGTTAGCGAAAGACAGAAACATGAGCGAACAAGCGGTCTACAAACGCCTCAACATGTTACGTATTATTCAATATCTGGTACCCAGGAGGATATCACCAATAAAACATCTCGATCTGAAAAGCGATGGCACACCGGGACAACTACATACTTGTATACACGTACGTAAACGACAAGTACGCAAACAGTAGCACGTACCGCTACGAGCTTGCATATTCAAGCCCCGACTATCACATCACACTATTCTGGGGTAAACACATGCTTCGGCCAAAAGCGTGCTTACAAACACGCGAGGGCGCACCCATGTAGTAGAGGGTACTACAGCTGAGCGCCACCAAAAATCTCACGATGTGGAGAACACAAATACACACACCTGCTGGTTGAGGCGGCGTAGGACATCCAACACCTGCGGGAAAAGCCGCACGACCTTCTCCGCCCCTTGCAGGGATCGGCACTTCACGGCGCAGCCCTCGTCATCGAGTCGACTGTAGGGTCCTGCAGTTTGTTCATGGCAGTAAAATGGCCACAACTGCGCGGGCATAACGGTCACGGTTGCAGACAATCAGTGAAGGCATTCGGTCATGTCAAAATCAACAAAGAGACACTGACGACAACGAAATTCTGGGCCTACGAAACGCCACTTAACCATGGATAACTCCTGCCACGCAAACCCGTTCCAGCACGTGGACCGCGCAATCTCAATTACGTTGTTGAGCCTACGTGTTGGTTTGGCGTGGGCTGTCGAACAAACGCAACGAAGTCCCGAAAATACCCTATATTCTGGAGGCTGGAGAGGACCCAAAGCTGGGTCGTCGAATTTGATTCTAGGCCTTGGCCAATTTTTTTCGCCAAAGGCTACACAAAGGCCGCACAGTGTTCACAGCAGCCATACATTAATGTGTTGATTACAATCGTACTTTCCATTGTTGCCATGGTGCCGTTGGGCGACATCACGAGAGACCAACTTCTCGGCTCAACCATCACGTGTGTGGTCTGGTTGCAACCACTGCGATTTTGAGCTGAAGTTCAGCAAGCGCTCTTTCAGATCGGCATCTCATTGATCTCGACCTCTACCCTCTCCTCGTAGCGGCGTGCCCATTTACGTTGTAACTGAAGCAACATTTGGTCATGAAGCTCCCAGTGACGTTAGATACTGGGTTCTGTCACGGCAATACATTTAAATTCCCACATCCCTGCTTTTCGGCGCTATTTAGACGTCTACTTTCATCGATTCATAGCTATCCCCTCCCTGAAAACTCCCACGCAATCCAACTTCAAGCAAAATGGATCTGTCGTCAATCGACCATCAATTCAATATTCGATCTGACGTACGATTGTAGAATTTGGCTCTGTCCGGTCAACCGGAACTTGAATAAGCTATCGCAAATCACTCGCAAATTCAATATCTCATCTGACATTATTTTATTGATCTCTCTATCTTTTCGACGGGCATCGGTCTGCTCGCGCGCCCCCATGCTCTATGTATGCCCGCGTGATGATTAATCATATACTGGTGCCGGTACGAGCATGTGACACGTGATTTTTATCTACGCGTATGTGATCCATCCATGCTGCACTGCTGCCGTACACGTTCGGCCGACGCAGTCATCAATCGATCGAACTCACAGCTGACGTCCGTCTATATTTTCTCTTTGCCGTCTGTCTGTGGTCGTGACAGTTGTAGGGATCTCTCTCTCTCCGTTCATCTATCTGCCGTCGCGACCGCCAAGGGGCCCCGAGCTATTTCTCTCTGCATCTTCGCAACCGGGATCAGTCACTATGTGGCGACGTGCTGCTGTTGGTAGTGGCTTCTGTCAAAAATATGAAGGGACACAAGTCTAGCATGCAGCACCTACTTACAGTACTCTACTGCTATGTGTAGTATTCTAGTTGTTGTTGTTCTCACGTTAACTCTCAAAATGAAGGAGTCCGTGGTCACACAAAGGTGTTGGAGCCTTAGGAAGATCCGAAAAACCATAAAAAATCGAAATTCGGCTGCCTAAAAATACACGAGACGAAGAAGGCGCACACAAGATGAAACCAATGTGCAAACTGAACTAACATGGCCGCGAGTATATCCTCTCAACTACAGCACAGAGTTGCCCCCGTTCCCACAACTAACCAACTCGTGGTTACTGACCACAGCGGTTGCTGTCTGGAGTGCTGCCTGCAACGTACGAAACGCACGGTATTCGTGAACACACAGGAACACGCCTGCTGTCTGGGGTGCTGTCAGAGAGACGACTCGCGGACATGCAGTGAAAAAGGAGTAATCGAACCAAAATCCACCACACAGGTATCAATGATCGCCATAGCTTCCCGGACTGTCTGACAAAAGGTGCATCACAGCTATGAAACCACGTCCCTGATAATTGCGGGGGTCATTGCCCATGAAGTGTATACAACTCGCCAACACTACAAAGACCGGTGGCGTAAATAACAAGTACCAGGTACGTACTACTGCCTCGTGAAAAACAAAACAAGAGCGAAAAACGATGACTGCTTCTCTCGTGATGATGTGCACGCCGGTCATGGGTCTTTGTGTGCCGTCCTGCCGCCGTTCTTCATGGCCGCCTCATCGCCCTGGCCCAATCGACCCGCTCCTTTGCACGTGCTCTCGTTGCCACTCCCTTCCAGTCGTCCTTTCTCGGTCGTCTCCATAAACAAAACGCTCCTCGGGCTTGCGGTTCTGATCTGAAAAACAAAATTTCTCGCGCAGGTTGAGTTCAATCCGCCCCACTCGTCGACGCTCTGTCTCCCACCTCCTTCGTCGTCGAATCCAGCCTCCTACCGGCGCAATAGACTATGCCGTAATTTGGCCTGTGGTGGCGCCTGGTTCCGCGCACGGACATCCCGATTGAGCATTGCCGCTCTGCCGCTGCTGCCTTAAAAAATGCGCGCGAATCGTAGGTGTCCGTACCTGACGCACCACGTACGACCCAACTCTTTTGCCGGTTGAGCCTCGCGGCCACACGCAGCAGCAAGAAGGTATCACTCCTTGACGGTGATTCCAGCCTTACACCCGCCAGAAAGACCTACCCCACTCGCTATAAGCCTGATAGAGCATGCCCCGCAGCATGCCTTGCCGAGGCAGCGAGGGGAACGGAGAATATTACTGCAGGTCAGGTATAAATCATACGGGCCCGCATTCAAGCAAAGCTGAATAGAGCGATGACTACTTTGTGTGCGCACGGCGGTATCGCAACGGCCAGCGCCCGTTACATGCAATGCATCGCTCAACCTGGCTCCATCCTCGAATAGGAGCGCCATGGCGGAGACCAAAACGTTTGCCTTTCATTGTTTGGTTTCGTATTGGTATCATGTAAGGAACCAAAGGCCCCTTTTAAAAAACGAAAATTCGAAATTCGCAGGTACCACACACCACCACAATGTCATAGCTGTCACCTCGAGCTATTTTTTCAGTACAATAGAACCACTGCCGTGTTGCTGCGTACTACTGCTGTGTCTCTTTGTGGTTATCACTACCTCAACCCGCACCCCGCCAAGCTGGCAAACCCCGTGTGCGTGTCAAGGACGGCCTCTCAGACTCCGTGGACTATTGATTAATTGTAACCGCCAGGAAGCGAGGTCGGTCAGCCGGTCGTTCGAGACGCTATTGCAAACACGAGCAACAGCAAGCAGCAGCAAGCAGTAGTAATTACAGTTCTTGGAGTATTCAGGATGAAGGGGTAGACTCTACTGACACGCTACTGTACAGACAACACACAACACTAGAATTATAAGACTGATCGCAAAAGCACTACGAGCACTGAGAGCGGGTCGGGGCGCAGTCCCCGCCCGCGCCCCGCCCAGCCGACCTACCCCGTGTGCGAGTCAAGGGTGGCCTCACCCCGTGGATTTTTGATTGAATGGAAAATCGTCAGAAAGCGGACTATGTCAGCCATGAAGTGTCACTGGGACTCGCGTGCAGAGCAACCCCTCTGCACGCTATGAAGCCCGTCCTGTCACCACGGACTGCACCGTGGCGATGACTTATGTGATAACAACAACAAGAAACAACGAATTCAGTACAAAAGCAACGCCGCCCAGAATGGCCTCGTCAACTACGAGTGGTTGTCTATGTAATCGATCCTAGTCCTAGGCTGTAATAGGTCTGTAGGTCGAACGCACCGTCTTATCCAGGTCAAGGACTACGAGCTTCGGCAGGGGACCGACGAAATCCAGCGAATTCTCCTGTACTGACGGTCGTCCTTCAATCGAACCTTTGCTCGTGGCTTCTTCATGACCATCGTGCCTGCCACGCCCCCCCTCCGTCACACCCGCACCACCAAGATCGAATGCCTTCTCTCGTCGACTATGAGGCGCTACCTCGTCGTCCTCCTGAGCATGCCTGCTCCGTTTCCTTGATGCTGATGCTGATTCCATCGAATATGCGGCCCAATTAGAACGGGACCTGACAGTCCCGCACTTGGAGGCTCGTGAATTAGCGGCAGTTCAGTAGCGCCTGAGCACTTACGACAAAGTACTGGAGTTTACAGAGGGGTGAAGTCTGCGAGTCTGGCAGGGGGGAACACACAATAGCAGTTGGGTGGCGTTGCGAGCTGCTGAATGGGCTAGTCATTCCCATTGGGCTGTGCCGATTGGAACGAAATACAGGAGTTCCACTCGAGGTGAATAGCTTGCGGGTGTGGGAAACTTAATCACGCCGCGTGTGGCGTGGCCAGCCTCTGTTTCATCGTGCTGCTTGGTCTCTTCCTCCCTGCTCTTACCGACAGAAAGTACAGAGGGCACGCCGGTGTCGCTCATTGGAAGGGGAGAGGATAAGAGGCCACGGACGGAGGCCACGAAACAAGGTCGCGATGCAGTCATCGAACACTCGCTTGATAGTGAAGAACGTGCCCAAACACGTAGACGAGCGACGCCTGAAGCAACACTTCGCGGAGAAAGGAGAGGTCAGTTTCGCGACGACCGGAGCGGCATCAATGCACCACTACTCGTATAGCCTACAGACTACAGCAAAAGCAGTGGCCAACCATGCTGGCGAAAATCAAATTGAACCACAGACGTCAGATGACGTACGAAATTAATCTCAAAGGTCTCGTGGAGTAGTAGGGCCGCAGTCACTGGGTAAGTCGCCACGAATATTGGTGCGAATTACATTACGATCGCAAGCTGTCTTGTGCTGGCTTTATGAGTGCAAGGCTTTACCGAGGTCTCTTTTCTACAAGTTCTGGCAAGTAATAATGTAGGTCTATACGTTGTACTTACTCGTACCAGTACGAGTGCGAGGTATGATATCCTGGTACTCGTTATCTTATACGACGAGCCCAAGGTAGCAGGTACCTGGTGCCTGGTACCAGTATGTACCAGTATATCTGGCGAGAGGCGGAGAAAGTGCGTGCAAGGCTCTTCAGATTTGCACGTAAATTCAATACGGTTGTGCAAGGCGCTTCGCTCCGCCGGCGGCCTACGCCGCCCGCTACGCTCGCTCAGAGAGGAAAAGTACATCAAATTATGCGAAGCGGACAGAGGTCCATGATTAATATAGTTTTTTTTTATGATTGTAGTTGCAAACTGGCGACTTGATAGTGCCAAGAGTCCCGCCGCCATGCTTCAGGAGAAAACAGCTCGGACGCCACATACGCTTCGCGTCGCGGGTGGTTCCGCACGCTACGCTCGCTCACATGTCGTACGTACGTACATACCCCAGGTAGGCTACATATTTTCTTCTTTTGATAAGCTGTATGTCTGTACTCGCATGTACGAAAGAGAAAGCACAGCACGGCACAGCAGCACCGCAAAAAAAACGAAAATGAAACCGAAAATTTCGGGGGGAAAAAAATCCCCGTCCCCTCTCATATAACAATATCCTGCCTGATTGGAACACCTTACACTTAGATCTCGTGCCGACCAGAGCGCGACAATGTACGCCAGCAGACAAAGTTGGCGAGAGCCAGCCAGAATGTCGTCCAAGCTTTATACAGCTCGCTGTGTTCTCAAAACGAAGACATGGAAAAAGTCTGCCCGGCCTACAAAACTACGTGTCTTCGTACTCATGGAGCTCTTGGCATTCGCAAGTCATCAGTTTGCATCATTCTTGCGCCTCTTAGTCCGCTTCACTCGCCTTTTGTGTTTTTACTTACAAGCGAAGCGCCTTTTACGAAGTATGACGTACCGGTATACCGGTATGACCCCATGCACCCTCTCGTGTCGATCAAATAAAAAATGTTGAGGTCGGCTATTTATAGACTAAGGCACCACCGGCGATGTTTCTAATATTAATATTCATATACTTGATACATCTGAGCTGCTTTGCCCCGTCCCCCCAAATTAGTAACATTTAATTTGGGCAGTACACATGGATGCGGTTGGCCGCTGCGTTTACAGTATCTCAAATTTCGAGAGAACCGCACATTAGCGGGCCCGTGTAATTATTGGTCTACTGGTGCTGTCAATGGGTGCCGCACCAACGATATGTTGCAGATATATGTGACTGGTATTGACCATCTACTATCTTCTATCTGCTTCCATGCACCGCAGGTTTCCGATGCAAAAATCGTGCGCACCAAAGACGGGAAGTCGCGCCAGTTTGCTTTTGTGGGGTTTACTTCAGAACACGACGCGGAAGAAGCTTTGAAGTACTACAACCGCACCTTTCTCGACACCAGCCGGATACAGGTGAGGACTCGCGCCACCAGTCTCAACCTGGCAATAGCGCCGTACTAATTCTTGGCCCTCTTATTCTAAGCCGTGTTGCCCTGTATTGCGAAGGCTGCGCTTCATACCCTATTCCACCACTGTTGAATTCGCCTCGTTGCCCTAGTGAAAGACCGCCCCGACGCTACCCCTTCGAAGTATCGATCATTAGTCCCCGGGCACGGCAACGGACTGTTGGTTGTTGAGGCGTAGGTAGAGAGCGTGCCCTGTTGGCCGCACAGTGGCAGCTCTCACGCTACTACTGCGCTAGCAAGCCTACCCGGGCTCGCCCTCCCTCCCACCCTCCCTCCCTCCCGCCCTCGTGGGCGGTCGTAACTCCTCTAATATAACCTGTACGCGGTGCCTGTTTTTATTTAGAGCGGAAAGGAAACATACTTTCATGTATCCTTGTAGGTCGGTAGTCATGTGTTGACCACGTCTAGACCGATTGGGTTGGCGGAAGACCGACACATGCCGCAAGTCTAGGGTGCCCGTAAAAAAAAAGTACAATTATAACTATTAGTATTGTGTTGTCTTCCTGCGCTCAAATGAGCAGCGCATCGCGTGTTATTCTCACCCCTAGTCCTTGTTTTTTTTGCCTCAGGTCGAGCTCGCGCAGCCTAGAGGAGATGCCGGCATTGCTCGTCCGTGGAGTAAGCACTCCGAGGGTAGCTCTCGGTCTCAAAAGTTGTCTGACGAGAGAAAACGCAAGGAAGCCAAGGCCAAGGGGAAAAACAATGTCGCCGGTAGCGATGATAAAGCAAGAAAATCTGCGAAAGGCAAGGAAGGCAGCGACCGGGGAGGGGCAGAGAAGGAAGAGTTTATGGCGGCGCTCAAGAAGCGCAGCGAGGCGAGGTTCTGGGACAACGACGACGCATTCGCCGACCAACCGCAATCGGAAGCCGGTGCTGATGACGAAGATGAAGATGAGACGAGCGGGGCAAGCTCGGACGAAGATGACGAGAGCAGCCTTGACGTCGGCGAAAATTCGCCTGGTCCAGATGATGGGGAGACGAAAACGGGTAGCGAGGGAGACCGCAATAAAACAAGTGAAGCCATGATGTCGAACATGGATTGGCTCCGGTCCAAGGTGGGTAGTGAAGGAGGAGTCGCGCAAGAGACCGCTAGCACTGGAAGCGACAGCGATGAGGGCGAGGAGGTGGAGGGGGCAGAGCCTACCAAGGGGGCGGTGGGGGATACGCGAAGCCCGGGACGACAATCGCGGGAGAATCAGGGAAGTGCTATGGTTTCTCCTCCGAGCGTCGCCGCCGCCGCCGCCGCAGACGCTGCCGATACCCTCGATGGAGGAAACGATGAAGTGGAAAGCGGGCTGTTGGTGGGGAGGCTGTTTGTTCGAAATCTGCCGTACACAAGTACCGAAGACGACCTCAGGGAGTTGTTTGAGACTTTTGGGGCTTTGTCCGAGGTCCACCTTCCTGTAGACGACGTCAAGAAGGTGCGACACCTTGGCAGTTGTTAGTGCGTCCATCTTTGGCGGAACCAAGTCTGAAATTTGAGACGAGTGCGCTTTTATCCACAGTCAGTGAAATTTAGCTGTTAATAGATATATCGTTAATGCCGGCTGTCGAAGCCCGCAGTTCCGACGCAGTTGTATGTTTGATTTGTCTCGGCGTGCCCATCGCGGCGTTCGATACAATTCATGCTGAAACCAGTCATGATAGTCGTTCGCGATTTGATGGCGTCTCTTCTCTTGCATAGCGAATCAAAGGCAAGTGGCATTCAGGCAAACACCCCTACTGCTGTGTGCTATCCATTCTGTCCAGGCCACCATGGCGTTCGAAGACATGATTTGCGAAGGCTATTTATTTTTGGTCAACGTCCCAAAAATGAGCACCTAGCGCAACGTTAGGGTTTGCCGATTTTGTTTTACAGTAGGTGGAACGGCCTTTATGAAAACGATGTACCATTACCGTTGCCGTGTTGCCTTGAGCAACCATTGACCAACAAACTCATGCCCTCAGGGAAAAGGTTTCGCCTTCATCCAGTTCGTCATCCCGGAAGATGCTCGGAACGCGCTGGAGCAGCTGGACCGGCATGCTTTCCACGGCAGGTTGCTCCACATCATCCCTGCTCGGAGGCAGCCCGGCGCATCGGGAGCAGATGCCCTAGGCAACGCTGCAAGGTACTGTACAGTCATTTCATGTTGCAGTTTGCCGCTTTGCAGCGCGTGTTGCAATCGAGCATCCTGTGGAAGCATGGTCGGCGATATCTGGCGCGCTGGGTGTTTTGGTGTTGGTTGGGCCCGCGTGGCAATCCAATGGAGCCTCTTTGCCATAAAGAGCACATTGGCAAACCTTACCTATATCTAGTTGTCAAGGGTGACCTCGCTGAAATTGCCGAGCTGTCTTCGCGTACGAAGCACTGGACAACCATCGAACGATTGCACTACCGTATTACACGCATGTATACCTGGTATAGGAGAGCACTGAACGAGAGACGTTGATGAGGTGGCAGATGGCTGACGCAGGGGATGCGTGAATTCTAAGTGGTGGCTTCATCACGATTACCCTACGGTACATACCACTGCAAGACTTGTCCCACTCTACGAGTGTTTCCAATTGCTTGTTCCTATCACGTGATGCGAGTACGAAGGTACATTTTGTCAGGTGTGTAAGTACAGTGCTTACGGGTTGAGTTAACGTCCGATCTCATGGCTGTTATTCTCTTTCTCTTTTCGCAGTGCCGGGGGCAAGAGCTACAAGGATCAGAAGGAGAGCGATCGCCGAGCGCGAGCCAACGATTCTCTAGGATGGAACGCGTCTTTTGTGCGAGCAGACACCGTTGTCGATGCTCTCGCTGACCGCTTGGGAGTGGGGAAGGGAGACATCCTTGACCGGGAAGAGGTAATCCGCCGTCGCAACCGCCGCAGCGCACTTGCTAACAAGTACTCGCTTATTATGCTTAGGGCCGACAGTTGGTGCTGGGAGTCTGTCACACGCCCGCCTGCCCCCACGGTGGTGCGGTTGGCTGAGGCGTCTACCGTTGCAACATGGCGGGGCTCTAGCGTTCGCTGGCCTCAATAAGTGTATCGCACGCGCTTGTCCGAGCACGCACATGTCCGAGCTGTTTTTGTAACCGCCAACTAGACTTGATGTTGCGGTTCAGCTTGCAATTTTCAATAGGAGGCGTGTATTTACCCTGTCCGGTGTGGGTGCTTTTTGCCCAATCGGGATTGGGTCCCAAAGAGCATGGATTGTGTTTCATTATGCCTTTTTTGACCCGCTTGGGACTTCAATTCGGGAAAAAATATGAAAAAAAAATGGCGATGACCGCAGCATCGGTCACACAAAGCAAAAGCAGCCTATTATAATCATAGTTATGGTGATGGTATTAGTATGATAGGCTAAGTGGTTAGGGGATAGGTGATAGGGAATAGGGGATGCTTTATTTAGTGTGTCCAAAGTGCAACGGGAGGGGTGTGCGACGCGCGCTTAGGATTCTGATGTGTATCCTGTCAACACGCTCTTCCTATCTTAGAAGGTTCTAGAAGGTTCACAGGACCGCGCTTGTCGCTTCTTGGTTCGCTATATCTGGGTCTAAAATACAACATGGAACGAAAACATGCCAAGCAACGAAGATGCTAGGCTCGCCGAAACCGTACCCAGTACTCGTAGACGCCTCCTTCTTCCTACACTAGGCCCACAGACACGTCGCGGGGTCCGGCGTGAAAGCTGACAGAAGCCTGTTTTCTGCGTTGTCGGTGCTCAGGGCGACATGGCTGTTCGCTTGGCTTTGGGAGAAACGCATTTGGTCAAGGAGAACAAGGATTACTTCGAGAAGGAGGGGGTGGACATTTCTGTTATCGAGAGCTCTAAAGGCAAGGGGCGGGGGGGCAAGGGCGCAGAAGAGCGCAGTAAAACGGTAATTCTGGTGAAGAACTTGCCGTACAGCACCGAGGCGGCGGAGCTGGCGAAACGATTCGGGGCCTTCGGAGATGTAAGCACAGTTATGATGAACTTAGGCCTGGTATGCACCGTTATGATGTTATTAATATTAATAGCATGCGAGTTTGTGGGTTTGTTGGTTTGTTAGTTTAGTAGTAGGACACCTGCAACGGTAGGGGTGCAACTATTTTCTTTGTTTTGATTGAGGAGCTTTACGTCTCATCCTAGGACTGACTTCACCCGATGAACAAATCCTGGGCGTGTGACGACATTAATATTATAATAGTGTTTGTACCACACACTATAAGTAAGTACTGTAATAATGAGAGCCCAACGGTACTGGGGGGTCCTTAGTTGAGGAGCCCATTAGTAGATACTCATAAATATGCATGCCGAGAAATGCCACTCCTATCTTTGTACGGTTGTGATTAGGTATTCACGGGCCCCTTTACACAGTACTTACTGCGCACTGTACACTATTTAGTAGCTGCTCCCACAATATGCTTGGTGACGATATCGTCCCCCTGAAACAAGCAAATGGTGAACTATGTAGAAGATGATTTATCAGTTGTCTGGGACGAATTTGTTGCTTGGTGTTGTCTCCCCGAAACAGCAATGATCGTATTCCCGCCATATACAAACAGTGGATCTTTCATCAGATACCTGGTACGCAATATTTTTTTCGTACTCTGGTATACGATGTCGATGGTGTTGTATCTACTGTTTGAAAATTATAGCATTGGTTGGACGTTCGTGAATCGGTGTATGTCTCCATCTTTCTGGTTGAGCAGCTCCTACCATTACGGCAGAAGGCTACGGCTCTTGGGACTTGGAATGCCCGCTGTTGGAATGTGTCCTCCGCGATGCTCTCGAGCTGACGAGAGCTCTGAGATCACGTACACCCCCTTGACTCAACCACATTGAATCACCTTCATGTGTGGAATATGAAAAGCGTAAAATTTACCCATTCTGTGTTGTGAGCGTATTACGCTTGTGCACATATGTTTCATTGCAACCGGCGTCTTCCCGCAGAGCGAAACAAAGACATTTGAGCTTGGCATGGCAAACACATCAACTGGAAAGCGGTCGGAAAACGTCTTCTCAACCCGACTGTATTTATGTGGTCGCCTCAGTGCGTTTACCTCTTCCTTGTTTCCCATGGAATTTAACCGACGCTCGGCTGGACTAATGTTTTGTCGCGCAGGTGGGTCGCGTTCTTCTCCCTCCGTCGAAGGCCGTAGCGCTCGTTGAGTTCCTCGCACCGGCGGACGCGCGAAAGGCCTTCAAGCGGTTAGCCTACACAAGGTTCCAGCATGTGCCTCTCTACCTAGAGTGGGCCCCCGTCAAGGTGATTCGGGCGCTTTGACCGTGGTGGACTCATGCGGCTCTACTTGCTGTAGTGCTGTAGTGCACGCTCGTGAGAAGTGGGATATCCAGCGTGCCTTGCTTGGTGTGCCGACCATGACGAGGTAGCCCCTGCATTCTGCTGACTTTGTTTCTACCTCCCTCCCCCCCCCTCCGTTCCTCCTTCCCTTCCTCTCTCTTTCCTCCGAACGCCCCTTCCCGGACGTTTCATCGCGGCCAGGCTTTTCGAGAGACGTTCGAGCCTTCGTCGAAGCCGGTGGCATTGCCAGCATCAGACAAAGCTGTCGCCGGAGAAGAGGCGAAGGTGTGCCACATATAAGCATATAGCTGTGTGCTGCGGCTATCGTACAGTATGTAGTACCGATGCTCCCTCAGTGTTTTTGAAACGGCCGAAATGATTCATTCATACCACCGCCTAAAAAGCAGGGGGTGGGGGATAGGGCATTGGCGACGTTATCACCCTTCCTGAGAAGAGCTCTGGCGGCTTGCTCTTGTTGCCTTGGGTAAAAACCGCCTCAACTCCGCCATTCAATGTAATGCTTTTGCTCTACCATCGGAACAAATGTGCACAGGAGTCCCTTTTTAATACGTGCTACTCCGCCCTCGCATGCCTGCCACCTGGCAAAGGCGCACTTCGTACGTCATTCTTCAGAGGGTTTTTGCGCGGACTTTGGTCCTATTCTAAATTACCAGCAAAGCGAGTTGCGACCGCCTACGCTACAGGGGCCCCTTTTTACCAGGGCTCTTCAAGGGTCATCGCCCACCCCCACCCCGCGGATTGAGTCAGCAACTTTTCGAAACCTCATGGGTCGGGTCGGGTCGGTTCGGGTGGGGTCGGGTCGGGTCGGGAGATTTTCCAAACTCTCACGGGTCGGCTCGGGTCACCCTTTACTTGAAATTGCCCCACCTGATCCGCAAGGTTGTACCCGACCCGTGAACAGCCCTTGACTAGTAAGTACTAGCTGGGTGGAGCCGGAGATCATCCTGTATACTGTGTGAAGCCAGAGGTCCGAGGCGCCCGACACAAAATTTTCGTTATATTTTTCTTCCTCCAGCACACACAGTTGACGACGGTTACAAAAATCCACCTGCGCAATCTAGCAAGAGCTATTCACCCTATACTTTTTTGTTACTGTAGTTGCAGACGCTGACTGAGGGTCCTCTTGAAACGCTCCTTGACGAATACCGCTTCCCCGCCGCCCCCAAAACCTTCAAACCCTCACGCTTCGTCGCCGCTGTCGGCGCGAAGGTGGATGAGGACCAAGTGGCGGCGGAGGGTGCGTCGAGCGAGCCGCTCACGATGTTCGTCAAGAATCTCGCTTTTTCCACTACGGAGGCGGGGTTGAAGACCTGCTTCGAGAGGGCCGGCCTCAGCGTGCGCTCGGTGTCCATCCCGCGCAAAAAGGGCCAAGGCTCCAGCGAGGCCATGCTCAGCTCGGGCTTCGGGTTCGTCGAATGCGCCGACCGGGGGTTGGTCGAAAAAGCTCTCAAGGTGGGCGGGAAGTTAGCATCGCTTGTCATCACTCATCTATCTCCGGGGCTGTGCCCGCGCGCTCCCTCGGGTATAATAGGAAGCATTACTGGAGGTTTTGCAGTATGTCAACAGGATTGCGTCTCGCTTCGTGATAACATTTAGTTAAAAGTGCGTGTGTTTTTGCGATACGGTCAACGAAAAAAGGGAAGCATGAACTATACTCGTACTTGATAGACGAAGTGCACTCCTTGTGCGTTTTGCAGTCCTCAAAAATCGTAATTCGAGGAAGAACATAAGTGGTCTCATGCGCTTACGTTGCGTTCTGAGCCTTGCCCAGACGTGGAGAATGGTTGCCTGTTATGTTGGTAGTATGGTACGATAGCTCTCTATCCAAACATCTGCAGCTATGAGTCCACACTTCGATGTCGATATTTTGAAGAAAAAACAGGTGTAACTACCAGCTGTGAGTAGAGCGTGCACCGAAAGGAATACTCTCAATAGTTGGCGTACACAGAAAGTGACCCGTGACCTAATCACGCTGTACCATTCGCGCTGCTGTACGTGTCATCGCCTCATCGCACGCTACCCTTGCTCGCTTGGAGCGCAGACCCTGCAGGGAACGGTTCTCGACGGCCACGCGCTGGAGTTGAAGCGCTCTACCAAGAGACTCACCAAGACCTCCGCACCGGCCAAGGAAATCAAACGATCCAAGCTGATCATCCGAAATGTGCCCTTCCAGGTAAACACTCTCAAGTTTGTGTTTCACACGTCGGACATATCAGATGATGGTATAGACCAGATAGATGATAGTATAGATCAGATAGATGATGGTATAGACCAGATAGATGATAGTATAGATCAGATAGATGATAGTATAGATCAGATAGATGATTGCATAGATCAGATAGATAATTGTATTGATCAGATAGATGATAGTATGGATCAGATATACCATGGTATAGATCAGATAGATCATAGTATAGATCAGACAAATCATACCGGTAGTATAGATCAGATAGATCATAGTGTAGATCATATAGATCATAGTATAGATCAGATAGATCATAGTGTAAGTCAGATAGACCATAGTATAGATCGGATAGATCATAGTACAGATCGGATAAATCATAGCGTAGATTAGATAGACCATCTAGTGTAGATCCTAACCTGCTCTTACGTTCTGTTGTGCAAGATCTGTATATTGATAGTACAGGTCCAACGCAGGAAACCTGTCCTAGATCATTAAGACTATACGCCCACCGGGCGGTATCATGAGCTAGATCATATAGATTAGGATTTTTCTGCCCTGAAAAATCTAGATCATGACGTGGGAATGATCTGTGTAATGTGTAGATGACCTGTCCGATATGTGTAACGTTTGTGCTGTGTCGAAATATAGTGTTTTTTGCGCTACCGTGCTACGTAACACCATAGGGTCTGGTGCAGCGTTACAGCAGTGAGACAGACGGATTTGCGTGTGGTCACGGGTCAGTTATAAGTTGTTTTACTAGAATCGCGATTTTGGTGGCTAAGAAGGTAATACGCTGGCTTATAATGCCAAGAAGCATGGGTGTACTTTTGTTGTTGTGAGCAGTCGAACTTGCCTCGATACGGCCTGGCCTCTCTTGTAGGACCGGGGCCATAGGGATGTTGGAATCCTTTCTAAACCTTGGTCGTAATAAATCCAGTAATGTCTTCGAGTCAGTGGCAGTTCATCTTCTCAACAGGGTGGGATAAAACACTGGCATCACCCTCCGTGACTAGTGTTGTCAGGCCTCCCATACTTGACTCAAAGCCACGAGAGACCTCTCTCCTCCACATGTGAAACTCGCGACTAGATACACCACCCGCGGTTTACGTTTACGCACACCAGTAGTGAGTTGCGATACGTTGCCGCTAGCTCGCTGTGATGTGCCGACGGCTTAATGCAGTGGGTCTTACCCCACCATGATGCTGCACACCACTGAGCTGCTCTACCCCCTCCCCATTCAGGCAACTGCAAAGGAGCTGCGCGAGATTTTCTCTAGCTTTGGTCAGCTGAAGAGGGTACGCTTGCCGAAGAAGTTTGACGGCGGACACCGAGGGTTCGCGTTTGTCGACTTCTTGACGTCACAGGTATGTCGGGTGCCATGGGTAAATGTGGGTTTCTAATTTACACGGCGCCAAAAAACAGGGACAGGGAGGGGGATAGATACCCCCTTTCGAGCTCGCTAAAGCAGAATCTACGACCGCCGACCGAATTTTTCTACTGCTGTATTGGTATACGATTGTCCAATTTTTCCAAATCATCCAACGCGCACAAGTTGACAGCAGGTACAAATATCCTGCTGCGCGAATTCCTAGCCGCAGCCATCCTATCTGATCGCGTGTCTGGTCCGTCACCTTGATGCACTCAAGAGCATTCAGCCTGGCGGGTCGGGCTTCGTTCAGCACGTGGTTTGGGCGCAAAGTTTCCAGTAGGCTGCCTGTGTCAAGCACCAGCTTTTCGCTGCTTCTGATGATCATCTTGATGTTTCGAGGAGCTACGTAGCTACTGTACGTATGTAGATCGGCGGCATTTGCTTGCTACGGTGGAAAACTATATTTCGTGCCTGTAGTTTTAGCTGTGTGTTGACCAACGCACAAGACACTACCGACGTTAACGTTTGTTTTGCGCTTTTTGGCGTCCAGTGGTCCTTGCCTTGACTCTGTATCACGCTATGATTGCGCCTGCAACTTTTTTTAAATGCTACTATTGTTTGTGACTCCAGAAATAGGAGAGAATAGGAACGCACTCATAACGCAATTGTCCTATTACTAGAAGCCACATCCTCTCGGACTGTTCTCACTGATCTAATTAAAACATGAAGTTTGACATTCAGATTGCAAGAGTCAAGATTCCTTCCCCACACTGAAACTGGCACGTTCTAAATGAACTCAACCCTTTCCCCGATCCCGGAAACTTGACTCGGTTTTCTTTCCGTCCCCCCCCCCCCCCCCCCAATGGTACACTCGTACCGCAGGAGGCGCTGAACGCAAAAAAAACTCGTTGGCGCACACCCACTTCTACGGGCGGCATCTTGTAGGGGAGTGGGCGGAAGACAGGGAAGACGTCGACACATTAAGAGCGAAAGCTGCCAGGGATGTGCGCGGCTCGGCCGACGGAGCTAGGTCTGTAAAACGGCAAAAGGCTGGAGATGGAGATGATTTCGCGGATATGGACGGTTGACGAGGCGGTGGGGTAGCGTGTAGTGGGTGTGGATGTACCGCAGGACGCGTTTTATGTATACTGGCACTTCTTACGTAAGACCAACTATCATGGGAAATTACTTCTGGGCTCCAAAAACTGAGTTTTTAGGCCGAACATACGGGTTTTACTAGGCGGGACAGTACAAAATAAAATACCGGTAGACTCCTCATGATGCTCCCCGGAGTTGTCCGAAAGCTTTCTTGGACACTTTTCCGTTTCTCCAGAGCATCAGATTGATTTTTGGCGCAGTCAATCAGTTTTCTCTGGAGGGTCAAAATGAGATTGTCAGAACTGGGACCAGAAATAATGGATCTTTGAAGATTTTTAATGAAAATTCATTATGTCCTCAGAACTAGCAATATGGACGAATAATTAAACTACCGAGTCTGGAGAAACGAAAATTGCTCAAGAAAGCTCTCGGAAAACTAACGGGTGCATCCTGGGGAGTCTACTGGTGCTTTTGACCGTCCCGCCGAGTAAATCGCGGATTTTCGACAAAAAGGAAAGTTCGTAGAGCCCTGCAGAATTTTCCCATAATAGTTGGTCTATGTGTGGATTTTTTATTCAAAATAGGTAAGAACATCAGACGTCGGCATGAAACCATCTAACCACGTACGGGTTTACTTCCGGATCTCCCGCCAATAACAACATCACCATATCCTGCTTCGAGTGAGCAACTTTGTCCGGACGGCAGCTAGAGGCGCGTGATTATGGTTCGTTTGAAATCTACCGCGTCGCGTGTCAAACCAGGATGGAGGATAAGGGGTCGGATGAGCGGGCAGCGTGTACACCGTCTCCACCAAATCGAAGTAGCACACTCTCCTGAAATAGACGGCCCGTAGGGAATGTCGGATAGTTTCGCCGCTGGAAGTAATACGTAGCCCTTTTCGAAGTTTTATACAACGGCCCCATCGAGTGGGATGAGAAATCAATCAAAATTGCGTCATGCACCGTGTGGGCCCATCAGGCAACAGCTCACACGACAAGCCGACCGCCCGCCAAAGGACCCCTACCTGTAATACTTCGTACACCGCCAACTTGTCTTGCTGCATTCACTCCATTTATCACACGAGGACCGGTCGTAGGTCTTGAGGATCTCGCGATATAGGCGACGACCTCGCGCATTGCGTCGGTTCGGCCATCGTCGAACTAAACGCTTTATTTTATCAAATCACAAAAATCGCGTTTGCGCGACACGCACTGCCGGCTTCGTCACAACCGAGCCACGATCATCGATACACCAGCAAACGATGTCCAGTTTACGTACTACGAAGTAACATCAGGAGGAGCTTGTCTTCGTCAGATTTGTATGTATATACTGTCGAACGATCTATTTTAAAAACCCTTTTGACTTGATTACAGCACAACGACCAGTACGACCTTGTCAAGCGGCAGTTACAGGAAGAGCATGCAGCAGTATGATACAGCCATCATCAATCACCATGCTGCCCTGCGCGTGTTTCGTGGGTATCTTTTTCATACGACAATCCCAATAATCACACTACGGACACACCCTCTATCCCCTTTCCCCTACCCCACTATCTTGCTAGGGTGCTTGCTTCGTATGGCTGAAGGTTGATGCTGTAACTGTCGTTTACTTTTCGCATTAGCTTCCTCTCAAGCCCACATGGTACACCTTCAACGTGGTGAGCGATCGTATTTATCAATAGGTACTCGTTTGCCACGAAACTGGCCGGCGCCGAGTGATGCTCGTGTTATTCGCTCCCAGTTCCGCGTATTGCAAGGTGCTTTTGGGCTCATTCTGTTTTCGTTCAGGTCTGTCTTGTGCCGCCAAGAAGTGTCCTTCAAAATTGGCGGACAACGGCATATTATACAAAACAAAGTAACCCCGTGCTCGTATCAAGCCTCGCCTTGCCAAATATAATGTCTGAGCACCCGTTTGAAACAGCAAACTTTTGGCAAGTCCACGTGGGAACGGCTATAGGCGGCAAGGCCGCCGGGTGCTCCATAAAACCACACTATAGTACCAATACAGTTCTTAGCATAACAAACTCCCAGTTAGTATACATTTTACATACTCTCCCAAACAGTACGTCATTCATGCACGCAGAGAAACAAACGTACGACCAGTACGATACGCCGACCAACCCCGGTCGATCAGCGGGCTGTTAGGTAACACTCCCTTGCTGCGTGGGCGATGAACTGACGGGTGTGCTTGCCGGCTCTCCAGCACACGCATTGCTTGAAGCCGTTCCGGGATCAGCATGGGGGCTGCAAATGTGACGCAGAATACCCGTGTTGGTCTTCGTGCTGCTGCCGTCTGAACCCAAAACCTGGCCAAGCGACCAACCGAACGGGTAATGTGACACAGGCAGAGCAGTACCAGGCACGTTAGATGAGCGCGTCGTGCAGTGTGGCGTTTGTGACCTGACAAAAAGGAAAACCCAGCTTGAGTATGAGTGAGAGTACCATAAGGCAACGCAACTACACGAAAGACGCATAACTCCAGTCGCCGACGAACAGTCAACTACTCAACTACTCAACAGTAGATCTGTATATGCCTGGTACATATCATGGTACTTCAGTACGGACTGACTACTGAGGGTTCTCTTCAGCCGCTCACCCGAAACAAAGGCACAAGCACATGTAGTGGAACACGTAGCAAAACCAACTCCCCGGAAGTAATCCAGAGTCAAGGAGAGGAAAAAATGGTTTACAATTCCTCGTGTGCTTAATTATATATAGTACTGCCTTCCTCTGAGTGTGTAAATTTTATGCATCGTACGGCCGTTCTCCGGGTGGTGTACTGCGATGTACAGTAAGGACAATGCAAGCGATCACTTGTATGATACTTCGAAGAATCATTGTTCGCTATCACTAGACTCAAATCAGGCGGCTGTGGACAGAGCAGACGTGTCTTTACCGCGGCAATGCCGATTTCGCAACTTCGCCATTGCTGTCATGTGTCGCTTAACGCTGCAACAATATTAGGCAGTTACTGCTGTACAGCTGCTCATCGTTTTCACTAGGTACCAGCTATTTAACAAATGGCAAATACTGCATTGAATACAACATTAAAAGTAGAGGGGGGTACAGCATGAATCATACTTCCCCCTTCTGGCCTACCCCGACACGTGACATTCTTTTTCGCTCGGAATGGGTTCAGCACTCCAAACGCTCGTCAGGTTGCGCTTATTCCCGCTAGGCACCTTCCACGCCAATCTCTTTTTGGCATTCTTGAGCATATACTTTTTGAGGGCAACTGGGTACGAGTAGTCAGTGTAAAGTATGATGTCCTTCCACTCCAGAATTAGTGAAGCCTGTCGTGTACACACGGACTAGATTTATGGCGATGAGCCAACAATGTCAGAACAACAGCAACAGTCACAAAGTAGCATTCGGTATTCACCTCTCTCCCGTCTTGGTTTACCCGCACCATCTTGGCCTTGAGAGTAGTCAGCGCTTCAAAGAAAGCCCGCTGTACTTGACCTATACCAAACGAACCCCTGCCGACGTTGTTCATGCAGTTCAGGGGGTCCTGCGAGCGAAAAACACCCAGCAGAAACACGCCATCTCGTTAATTACGACATCGGACATGTCGTATTGCAAGGCTGGCAAAAGCTCACGACAATTCCGCGTTGTCAAAAAAAATAGATGTACATATTCATACGTAGCCTGTGCCGACTATGGGCACTGTTGGCAAACGTACATGCCATCCGTACAACGCAGGCGGCTACAACGTACGATGACTGGTGATCAATCGCCGATTGGCCTGTGTGTTTATTCTGCCGATACAACTGTCGGGGGTCGAACGCGAGCACGTGAGCTTGTCGAAGACGGTTGCAAACGAGCGTCATCGATAAATTTTGATACCATGAGCCATGACTGTTGTGTTCGGCAGGAAAATTGTTGCTCCTAGACGCCCCGAAGTGCTCACCACAAAAAACAGGCGGTCGAGCTCATCTCCCAGCGCCACCGTTCTGGAAGAAAGCAAAACCATCGCTGGGCTGATCAGCCGATTATTTTTGGAAGGTGTGATCATTGAGCGGCGAAAAAATTGCTTTGCCCTCCATGTACAGAGGACAGTGGCCATCGCGATATTAGAGCTAAAAAACGAGAGGTCACCGCCTGCACGAATGTGCGCCATCGTCTACGCAAGCCGGCAGGCAGTGCATCTGCCTCCATTGTCAAAACTAAACGACGCGATACATACATGCGTACCTCGATCACGATTGGATCTCCGGCCTGGGGGTGCGGTGGGTGATCGTGCACGCAGAAGCGGAAACCGCCCCCTCTGACACTGAAGCCCTCTCGCGCCATGTCGAAATCCTCTCCGAATAGATGCAAGAAGTCCAGCAAAAGCTCACCCAGCACCTGCTCATGGCAGCAACGAGCCGATTAGTGCATGCACCGATTGCATCGATTGCAAGGAGGTCGCTCCATCGCACGCAACATGACGGGGAGTATGTAGTCCGCATGGTGGGCACTTCAAACAGCGTTCACCATTTGGTATATCGTTCGATACATTGTGGAAAATTCAAAAACCTTTTCCCCTTCTAGGACAAGTGCTGTGCGTGCGAATTGGTCCTCACGTTGTACGCGCAGCTCGCGGGGTTACGTGCGTGCGTAAGCTACACACTACTTCATTTAGGTACGACTAACGACAAAAAAACTACCGTGGTAAAGACTTGAGACGCACCGGCTCCTCGCCGGATGTGATGTACGGTGACAGGGGAGGCATCATCGGGTGCAAAGAAAAATCCGCAGCCACCGGTTGCGGTAGCGGAGGCGGTGGTGGAGGCGGGACCGACGAAATGGGGATGCCGCCGTCACCTCGTGGTTCTAATGCCATCGAACTTCCGGCCCGGACCTGTCAAAGATGAACCACCAGCGCATGGCAAGCAGGAAAAGGAAACATCGACAACGGTATCCTTTCTTCGTTTAATGTGCTTCTTCACCTTCAGAACAAGGCCTGAATCGAATAGTTGCGATATTAATAGGGGTACTGTAGATGACAGTAGGTTGAGCGTTGACAGGGTATGATTAGGGTTGTTCTGATTACAGTAGGTTGAGCCTTGACAGGGTATGATAAGGGTTGTTCTGATTACAGTAGGTTGAGCGTTTACAGGGTATGATAAGGGTTGTTCTGATTACAGTAGGTTGAGCGTTGACAGGGTATGATAAGGGTTGTTGTTGTTCTGACTTTCATCACTTTAACTCATCGCGAGGTCACAGACATGCTCAAACAACTCTGGAGTGGAAAAATACCTCGGGAAGAAATGAAGCAACAACAAAGGTAAGGGCGACCAGGACATCGACACCTAAGTACATGACACTCACTCACCTCAGCAGAAGATTGCTGGTCGCTTCCCACTACCACGGGGGCAGGCGTTGGCGCGCCAGCATGGAATTCCTGCATCAAAACCGCTCTTGCTGTTCTCGATCCCACCCAATACTGCTGCCTTGGCCTGGAAAAACGCATACAGCAGTTGCACCAAGCAACATAAGAGGAACAACAGTTTAATATCATGATCAGGATGCCAAAGTCATCGCTGTTGGTTTGTCAACCTCAAAATACGCATGTGCCTTGCCCCACCTGTCCCAAGATGACACGGTTTGCCCATCTACCCCAGGTGCCTGCCTCTTGACTGTCCTGTTCCCCGCTCGCGCATCCCGCGCCAACATTCCCGTGAAACCCGAGCCGCCCCTCGCCAAAGAAGGACGCTGCCAGAACCCTCGTTGCCTGCCGACCGATGGGGCCAGGGTTTTCTTGCTCGAACTTTGTTCAACTTTTGACGCCGGCGAGGATTGCAAAATGGGCGTGGGGAAGCCGTCCGAGTGCCCTGGCGACGGCGGAACGGAAAAGTCGTAGTCTTTTACATCCGACCTATTCTCCGACACAGAGCGGCTCCGAGGGGACAACGTCGTCGGACCAGTCTCTTCGGGCTGTTCGTCAGGCTGTTCGTCACCACCACGCTCCTCCTTCTCCCGGTCAGGGGTTGGAGGGGTCACTCGCCGGCTGGGGGTGCGGTCCGGAGTTGACCGTTGGATGAAGTCTGCATCGGCGAAGCTTGGTCCGGATGGCATGCCGGATGGGGAGGGGGGGAAATGGTCTCTGCGGAGGAGCGCAAATGCAACCATCAGCACTAGCCCGTAGCTCGACAGGCCCCCGGTGTAAGGGTCGTTGAGGCCTTTGCTCTGGCAATCAGAACAAGAGGATAAATAAAGAGAACGGGACACGATATCAATAGTTCCCTGGTGTATCGGCTGATGACGTGCCCTGGCAGCGGATACTACTCTACGTACTGGACTGATAGTAGTACTCATCGATATTGGGAGTAGGAAGCTTCAGTAAGTTCGTTAACCCCGATCTAATAGACCTATCGCTAACTATGACGTGTTTGTATATTCCACATTGACCATCATCTACAACCTTCGTATGACGCAATCCAATAAAAAAAATAAGGCGCGCGAAGCGCTCCGATTTTTGCGTTTGTATATAGAAATACACAGCTCCGGTGAATGGTCGTTCAGGCCTTTGCTCTACCCAACCAGAGCAAAGGATTGGGAGAGGGCACATTTAGTTCCCCGGTTTACGGTCGGACGCTATACCTGGCAGCGGATACTACTGCTGCACATAAGGTACTGTGATACCATACCACTAGCATCGCACTGAGCACTCGAGTAAAAGGGTCGTTGAAACGATATGATTGTGAGAAGGCAGGGTACACACCATTTACGCGGTTCGGTGAACATGACCCTGGCAGTGGATACTAACGTACGTACTGTACCGTCGGATATACTGCAGAAAACAGTATTGTCCATGTAAGCACGGGCAAAAAAAGCACCTGTAGGAGAGACTTGAGCACGATCGTCAGCGGGACGAGATTCGGCAGGTGGTCAGCCAGGTAGGAAACGAAAGCACTCGTTGCCAAGCCAGTGTGCGTCGGGCCGTCAACAGATATGTCGATGTTCACCCTCAACTTATCGCCGGACTCGCTTCCACCGTCGCTCGAAGCCACCGCCTTGATGATGGGCACCCTGGCGTGATGGAGAACCTTCACCACCTCAATGAACGGTGCCTGATCCAGACAACACAAGTTGGACAGGTCGGGGCAGTGCATTCGAGGAGCGGGTGTTCGAACTAGGCTTCAAGGTCTAAACTAAAAGCATGTGAGGCGGGTACATTTCTTAGATAGATACTGCGGAGGACGCCTCACGCCGACCCGGATGTCACGCAACGACGGATTTATACTATTAATACTGTAATGTTATACAAATGGCGACCAGAGGGGTGGCTCTTATTGGAACTCTTACATTGTTTCGGAGATGATCCGCAAGGTCGTGTATTCTGCTCAACACGCCACCGCCATCCATACGACTCCCTCCCCGCCGACGCTCCCACGACCCGCTCTGGCTGCCATTGCTCCCATAAAGCGTCTGCTTGGGAGACGAAGCCGCGCAACTCGTCGACTGTCCCTTAGCGCCACGGGCTGTCGCCGCTTCACCCTGGGATGAACTCAGCGATAAATGGTCGGCGTCAAGGCCTGGAACCGGGCTCAGTCCGATGTGAGCAGGTGTGCGCGGCATGCCTTCCATGCCTCCCGTCGGTTTTCCTGGTGAGTTACCAGTTGCTCGTGTTGATGGGCTTGCCTTTTCATCTCGCCGATAAAAGTTCGTCGTCTTCCCCCCTCGCCCACCCATCGGGAAAATCTATCAATGGTGACACGGGAACCATGGGAGGTAATAACGCGCCGAAATCAGCTGTGAACGCGGAATGTGGCGTACTGCTACTCCTACGTACTTTCGCTACTACAGAGACGATCCAGCTCTAAAAAAGTAAGTGTAAGTAAGCATCTAATAAGAGCAGGTACATAACTAGTTTGTTCCCAAAAGGTGGTTTGAGCGGTAGGCCGACTGTCCGTTAGTAAAACGGGTGTCCTCACAATGATTTCACGTGGGAGACGGGGTGGTGAAGGCACTGGAGGACACCATACACATGAACACGCAGCGTGGACGAGTCAGTCACTTCATTCACGGCGTCCCAAGGAAAATGGCGCATATGGCTCCAAAACACATTCCCATTTCGATCAAGGGTTTGGCTAATTTGAACGTGGGTAGGAGATGGACGTGCCAGCTAGAGGCGGGTGGTCGCGCAACAGCTCACCACCAAGTCCACGTCCGAATATGGCGTCATCATGCCAGACGCGTAGCTTCCGTACTGCAACACCGAAGCACCAGGCCACAAGAGGCCAATGACGCTTTCAAGCCGACGCCAGAAGTCCTCAAGCTCTTGCTTGCGCCTCGCTTGGGTCTGTCTACACCTTTAGGGCGGACGTGTCGAGGACGCGCATGCAGTCAGAACCAACGGTACCAATTCGTATCGTGTTTCGGCGTCCTTCGCGTATATATCGATTGTATCCCTTCATTTTGTCTCCGGTGGACGTATCAATTTTACATTCATTTTACCTTCTGAACGTCTATTGCACAGAACAGGATGTGTGACAAGGTAGAGAATGGACATAGCAGAAACGCCCTAATTCATTATGACAGCAGTTCGTTGACTAAAACCAGGGCCCATGTCCTCTTGGGGAGGGCGTTCTTATGCCATAAATATTGGTCGCACATCTAGGTTTCGGCGCCTTTCCCGCTAAGTTTTGAGCTCTTACTCTTCCGCAACTATCTTCCCGATGGACACATCGATTTCACCTTCTGAACGGATACTCGTAATATACGGTTTAGGTGGACATCGCAGAAACGTCCCTTTTAACCATGGCAACAGTTTGTTTTATTAGAACTACAGTGCTGTCCGTGTACTTGTTGCGGAGGGCGCCCTTTCTGCGCCATAAAGGCTGCTCGCACATCTATGACCCAGACTGTGTGGATCATTGTGCTGTCTTTTTGTGGAGTCTATTATTTTGGTTGCAAGGTCCCACCTCGCGGCGCATTCTAGTATCTCCTTGTGCAAAATAACCAGGGCGGTCTTCATCTGGTCCTCCAACAGACGGTGGAGAAACTGCCGGGTCTTGAGCGCGAGGCTATCGCTTTGCCAGTCTCCTGCGATGCGACAAAAACCAGAATGTTAAGAGTGTTACTACCGTAGGTATCAGGTATGGTGTATCCTACTGCGCAAATATCGTAGCAGCTTAAGCAGAACAGTGACCCACCTGCCAGCCCGAAACTTCTGGAAAATATCGAGGCACACAGTTCACAGAGCACGACAGGTTGACGCACGTAACTATCATTTGGTGCACGGCTTTCGCAGGGTGTACCAGTAGGCTAGTAGGCCTAGGCAAACGACTGCGTTTAACGCCTCCGGGACGCTGGTGCCTAGGTAGCAAGCTAGTAGAAACAAGCCTTTTCCAAGCATCAGCGTCCAGCATCCAGCAGCCGATAAGGCGCAAAGGGACATGCTTCAGGAGAGTCACCCTCGCAGTGTGGTGTGCTGTGCTTAGGCAGCGCTCTCACCCTTAGCGTCATGGGCCACACGTCTAGCCCTTTCTTCTTCCGCTTGTTGTAGGACCATTTGCAGCGACCTCGCCCTTTCCGCCTCCTCTTCCTTGACGTCTGGACCTACAAGAATTTACCACCATCACCATCGCAAACAACAGACAAAAGCGAAACCACGGTCGATAGTCGGTGGACGGTCGATAGTCGGTGGTGGCCTCTTCCGCACTGACCTTGTACTGACCCTGCAGTGTGGACAACCAATCCTTACCTGCTACCTGGTATCACCTAATCCAAAGAAGCCTCGCTTGCTGTCAACTATTAACAGCAGGAAAAAAGGCTACCGGTAATGGTCAGCCCCTCATACCGGTAAACCGACACGTTTCCAGGTGCTGGGTCAAAGAGCTCCTCGAACAGCTGTGGTCGCAGCCGAGAATCGTGTTGGGACACACCACCTCGTACTCGCTTGCATCCACCTGCTCACGCGGCCACCGAGGTTAGTGTTAACCACGCTGCAGAAAATGGCTGGGTTTGTTCCTACCAGTACAGACAAGTGTAGCCGAGGCAACAAACGTCTCAGCGTGTGTTCCATGAACTCATCGCTGACCAGAAATACCATAACGCAGGCTTTGCACACTGCAAACACAGTACGACTCTTCCGTGATGATGATGACATGTTCAAATGACCTCATTTCCCTGAAAACTAGCCCGTGGTCGAAAAGCAGGCTATGTACAAGAAAAGCTTCCCGATGGAAGAAAAACAAGCACCAAATATTCCGTGCACCGCAGTACCGTCGGCGTCCTGGTACGACAATGTTGTATTCCTCACGCACTCCCAGGCGCGGGGCAATCGACTGTTCAACAGAGGCGTTGTCTTGTCCAAGCACCGAGCACCCACCAGCGTTTCGAAGTCCGAGTCCTCGGGTTCTTTGTTAAACCTGCAGTCCTTCGCCAAGTGCTTGTCCAACTCCGTCCGCAAGCAAATGTGCCGGCAGCCTAGCGAAGAGTACGGGCACACTATTTCGTAGTCCAAGTCGACGGAGCTGATCGTTCCTTGGAACCAGTTCGTTCCCTCGATCGAGAGTAAAAAACTGCCACGGCGCGAACGGCGCAGTGTGTAGGGTCACTTCACGCAGGCTTTTCCCGACCAAGACTGACAGATATAGGCACCCGTGCGGCCCGTCAACCAATACATAATATGCATGCACTAGGAATCTGAACTCAGCACGTACAGCAGATGGGGAAAAGTCAAGGAGCGCTGACAGTCACAGCTTCTGCTTTGAACGCACGCTGTACGAGATATCGTCTTCGTACGCAGGACTTTACTTAGACAGGTCCTTCGACGAAGCGCCTTCGAGCAAACGCTATTGATAGACGCTATTAATAGTGGCAGAAGAAACACCGCCGCCGTTTGGCGCGCAAGCGTCGGTGGCGCGGAGTAAGGTCACCTGCTGGCTTGCTCTACGCCGTTGTTCTTCGTCCATCGCTGACAGCGCCCATGCTCTCCTGACCAAGCGCTCTCGGTGCTCCTCCCGATCCATGCCTTCCAGAATCTACGATGCAACCAATGGGCGACGTGATTGCGACGAAGGTCAATATATCGCCCGATCACCCAACGTTTGATCAAAACGACGCGCACCCTTGTAGCTTCGTGCGTGAGCAACTCTTGTACTCTTGCTCACCTTCGATGGAGACGCTGCTACTGCACGCTGGCACGCTCTTCACCAGTCACGCGCAGGGATTCATCATGCATCACGCCTATCACACCGAGCATCGAACGCGTCAAGTCAACTTCAAGAACTAATCATTATTCGCTACGAGTAGATGGGTCGGCCGTCAATGTCACCAACAGGACACAAACCCCCGCTTTCACCTGTTGATTTACTGACCTGTATCCTGCGTTGCCTCTCGTGCTCGGCCGCGTGCTTTGCCCATTCCTGCCACCTTCTCCTCTCCGCCACCTCCAGCTCGTTCTCGTCCGACAGAAGGTCTTCTCCCTCATGCAGCTCATGCAAAGGTCTCTTCCACATTCCTCCGTCTTCCGGCACGTATTCCTGCTCAAAATGTGGAGTCGAGCGGTCACATTCTATTCGTACAGTACTTAGTGCACCTAACCACACTTATGATAGGCTCCGGTTCAATATCGGAGCGCAGCTGTAGGTAAAGCCATGACCACGCCCACCTGCTCTGCGGCTGAGTTAACTTGCGCTGGCAAATCCGGCCAAAAAGCGCTAGTCGCACCCATCGTTGCCCACAATCCTTGAGAGCTCTCATCCGCATCGCCGTCTCGACAAGGAGGAGTAACCATCGCTGACACCGACGCTTCCGCTAACCCCCCGCCGGGATTGAACGCCCCAGTCCGTCCGGTACGACCGCTTAACCTGGGGGACATATCGAATACTTGCAGGCCTTCTTGCCCAGAACGTGTCCCGCGTTCTTCCTCACCCCCGCGGCCTCTCCGAGGGACCCAGCGGTTTGGCATGTGACTTCGGCCCTTCTGCAGAAGCTCTTCTCCATGCTTTCTGGTAGCCCCTTTGCCTTTTTGTGCGCCATGTTGATATGTAGGCGGCGTACAAGGCCGTGGTCGCCGCTTGCCTGGGGTGTCCTATCATAAAACAATAACGTGTACGTCAGAAAAATGAAAACCCCGTACGTGAGAAAAAGCGAGAGGGGCTAGACAGTTCGGGGTATGCTGAGTGCTATTCGCAGTAATACTGCTGCAGTTGCAGTATAACCTGCTCCGAGCCTTACGCGCGCAACATAGCGATAGCTGCAACCATGATATTCTGGCGGTCAGTTTCGACTCTGGAAAACTGCGTTCAACCACGTTGTGACAATAGACGACCTACAGGTATACGACCGAGGAGTGAATTCTCGCCTCCAGCTCAGTAGCCAGCACAGCTTTCATATGCTCGTCGCACAGTCTTTTATTTCTCCATGACGAAAGGAATCGAACAAAGCTCATGCATGCGCTGCGAAGTTTGCTACAACAGCAGGCTTCGCCAAACGTGTTCGGGGGTAGACGGAAATTGTCTCACCGAAGACGTAGATGGAGAGAGTAGCGACACCGGCAGGAGGTCTTGTCTTGGCGTCAGCGGTGACGCCGGGTCGCTTGCCGAAATCGCGGCGCAACTCCGATCTTGTCCGTTGTCTGTTCCGCCTCGGCTCGATGCTGCCATTCTCTCTACGCGGAGTTGCCCCAGAGGAGGCCTTCCCATACGAGCCGCCGAGCTATTCGAGCGCGAGACGACGACCCACCGCGTATTCTGCGGCTCACGAGGGACCGGCGGCGAACGATGGTAAAACAGCACGATCGACCAAGCCGTGGAGATGCCGTCAGTCCTCTGTATCAACCCCAGAACAGTATCGCGCAGTCGCAACGACCTCATTGGTTTAGGTCTCGACACATAAAATCCTACTAATACTATACTATTCATCAATATAGAGCAGACACAACAGCATGGTTTACGCCGCTATTTTGCCCGTGATTTAGAACTCAAGACAGAAAATCACGGTTCCCGAGGGACAACTGCTTTCAGACACACGTGCGTACGCAACGCGGGTTATACTTATCATGCATACGAGTTCAACTATGATGCTTTACAGTGTACAGCACGTACAGCAAACAGTAGTTCTCGACTCCGACCTTCGAGTCTCCGGCGGTAGTTTGGTCATTTGGACCACCTGAGTCTGAGTCCGCAGCAGTATCGGGTCTCCGAAGCCGTCTGCGCGTTCGAGGGTGCGCCCTGGCCTTCTTTTCCTGTACAGGTAGCAAATTAACAGATTGGAAGTTGGGATACAAGAACGTTCAGTTCCGCCGGGAACTGCAGTTGTTAACCCACGAATCATTTGCACTGGCTGTTACGATTTGAGCCCGCAGGAGTGTGAATCAGATCAATGTTTTGTACGAGCATTGCAGGCGTACGAGTACTGTTGTTGCGTTAACGAGCAACGCAGTAGTTTTTGCTGCGGGTAAACTTCAGGTCTACCAGGTCCGGTACTTCGGTACACTCCGAGTACACTACAGCCACTACATGGTGCACGTATTGCCAGGTACACTGCAGTGCATACGTACCAGGCACGGCTCTGGAACCATGGACAAGAGAGAGACAAGGATTCCTGGATGGTCGACGAAACAGCTGTTCATCGCGTGCGCCACTCCGCTCCAGGGAAAAACACAATTCGTGATCATATCATGCGTACGTCTTAGATCTACGATCTTGTGTGCGTATTGCGTATTGCGTACCAGGTACTGCTGCAGTACCAATGTAATACACCAACAACCGCAACGTATTGGGTATCTGATCAAAAAGGACGAACGTTCGAAGCCGAAGCACTTCAATGCAGATGAAACGTACAGACCAGTCAGTGAACTACTTGCTGCGGCTGTATTTATACTGTCAATATATTCGCGCCAAAGTACAGAGTACCCATGTACCGTATATACAGACAAATTATACCAGGCACCAGGTACCAGGTAGTCTACATACCAGGTATACTGCTACATCATACGCACTCGTACTGCTTGTTGGACCCGCCGGCTGCAGTCACCTTTCCGAATGGATTTGGAAGTTGCATCGCTGATACTACAGCAGTACTATATATACCACAGGTACATACAATACATATGATATTCGTATTTGATATCATACGTGTATTCACAATGTAGTATAATGGTACTATCTGTACGATAGGTATGATACGTACTGCTGCCCTTGGCATTGACTGTGGCCGAAGGCGAGCTTGCGCGTACGTTCTCCATGGAGAAGAAGCAGCACGTATTAGTAGCGGCAATCGGTGCGGGCACCAAATGTATTTCGTACCAGGTAACTCACAAATAGTTGAGATAAATACTGCAGATGCCCCTGGGTATTTAGCCTACGTATTTACCCAGATAGGCGAGGAGTACACACTGCACGCACCCAGCCCCTGGTCCAGGGTAGGACACTGGTGCAGGTCCGTTATGGTGCTTGCGTACAGCAGTGATTGACTTACTGTATGTAGATTCTGCGTCCTGCTGTTCAGCCTGTAGCAGTATAACGCTAGAGAAGTGGGTGTGATATGCCCAAGCATCATGCTAAAACACTCCTGACCGCGACTTTAGGGCGGGGAGGTTGCAATAATCTCCTTCCACGATCTACCAGAGAAAGCCAGGTTTGGAGGGAAACACGCGAGACTTTGCGCACGCACATTAATAGTTATAATTGTGAATTTTTCGTTCTTTTTCGAACGTATCTCTTCGTACGAGCACTTTCGGGCAAAATCCAAAGTAGTTCACGCGGGAAGCCCGGCCGGACACATTGGTCGAGGTCCGAGCGCGATCCGTGCACCCTGGAGCGCGCGGCGGGCGCTCAAAGTTTTTTTTTCTGCGGCAGTGGATGAGATCATTTCCCTGGTTTCAGTACGAGAGGCCTTATTTTGCACGTACGTACCGCTGAAATGTTGTAATCTTTTGGCCGTTTCAAGTGTCGTACGAGTATGTACGTACCAGTACCATTTGTTTTTCATTTGAATACACCACAGACAACATACAATACAGCAGCAGAGCGTGCTTACCCCCAGCTACCTGCAACACTACAACCCTGCCGTCCAGCAGCAGCAGCAGGCAGCCACGTGCGCGTGTGGCAGGTGCATATACGCGTAGGTCTCCGCTGTACTCTGTGGCTAGTTGGTTCTATCTGAGTCTGAGATCGATCACCCCCCAACAACACGCCACCTCCCTTTCTGACGCTGTGCGTGATTGTGTGATCGTACAACATGTTGGCCCTGTTGAACACAGCAGTGCGACTCCGGCAGCAGACAGCAGCGCAGAAAGCGAGCTAACCCTCAGCTAATTACAGTATCAACAGCAGGCAGCACCATGCACGTGTGGTAGACCCGCGCTGAAGGGTGGATGCTTGCTCTGTATCGGGGCCTGTGTGAGCAATCAAATGACGACGTCAATGCCCTGATGCTGCTTGCTGTCTGTGGTGTGTGACGGCACGATTTGATTTCTTCTGATGATGTGCTCTTTCTTCTTCTGCTTGCTTAGATAGCAGCAAAGCAGCAGCAACTCATAGTGAAGCAGCATAGTGCGATGCTCGCAGCAGCTGAGAGCCCAGCATTCAGCAATTATCTGCCTGCGAGTACCTGCTGCTCGTTGTTGTTGCCATGATGGTCGCTATGCACCAGGCACACTGCTACTTGCTCGGCTTGCTGCAGGCTGCAGGCATTTTGCATATTTGCTCCTGTGCACCCAAAAAGTGGAACCGATCCCCCCCCCCCGGGAAAGCGTATTGATGACATCTACATCGTTCGCGCAATCATCATACAAAAAGCACTGACCGCATTATGCCCTACTGCTGCTGCTGTACACCACCAGGCTTCTCTCACAGAGAGCAATAGCAGTGTGATTATTGCAGTCAACCGAAAGGGTAGCACTAAACGTCCCAGCTGTTGCGTGTAGTATTATCTTGCAATGCCGTCATCCATGATACGATACGAGTACGTACGTACATGATATGTACACGTCAGTAGTACGTGACCTGCGGTAAGAGGTTATGCCACATTTTTTGTTGAAGGCGGAAGTGAAAGACATGCGTACGTAGCCGTGTTGTAGCGAAGGTGTTATGAGGCTTAGATTGGGTAGGCGATTGGTTAACCTTTTACCCTGAGCCCAACGGACTAAGACCTTAACAAATGGCGACGACGGCAGGACACGGGTCGTTCGTCGTGAGTTCGAATCTCACGTCCACCATGAAATCGCTTTTCAGAGAAAAGTGAATTTCCTCATGTCAAGAATCTGAAAAAATACTTCTGGATCCCCAGAAATTGGAACCGCGTGTTGGTGTCACGCGTCGACTCGTATATCCGGTCCGTTCCAGGGGGGGAGAGCGTTATAAAGGCTTAGATTGGGTACGCGATTGGTTAACCTTTTACCTTTAGCCCAATGCACTAAGACCTTAACAAATGGCGACGACGGCAGGACATCGGTCGTTGGTCGTGAGTTCGAATCTCACGTCCACCATGAAATCGCTTTTTTGAGTAAAGTGAATTTCCTCATGTATGTCAAGAATCTGAAAAAATACTTCTGGATCCCCAGAAATTGGAACCGCGTGTTGGTGTCACGCGTCGACTCGTATATTATATCCGGTCCGTTCCAGGGGGGGAGAGGGTTATAAGGCTTAGATTGGGTAGGCGATTGGTTAACCTTTTACCCTGAGCCCAACGGACTAAGACCTTAACGAATGGCGACGACGGCAGGACACGGGTCGTTGGTCGTGAGTTCGAATCTCACGTCCACCATGAAATCGCTTTTCAGAGAAAAGTGAATTTCCTCATGTCAAGAATCTGAAAAAATACTTCTGGATCCCCAGATATTGGAACCGCGTGTTGGTGTCACGCGTCGACTCGTATATCCGGTCCGTTCCAGGGGGGGAGAGCGTTATAAGGCTTAGATTGGGTAGGCGATTGGTTAACCTTTTACCTTTAGCCCAATGGACTAAGACCTTAACAAATGGCGACGACGGCAGGACATCGGTCGTTGGTCGTGAGTTCGAATCTCACGTCCACCATGAAATCGCTTTTTAGAGAAAAGTGAATTTCCTCATGTATGTCAAGAATCTGAAAAAATACTTCTGGATCCCCAGAAATTGGAACCGCGTGTTGGTGTCACGCATCGACTCGTATATCCGGTCCGTTCCAGGGGGGGAGAGGGGCTTAGATTGGGTAGGCGATTGGTTAACCTTTTACCTTTAGCCCAACCGACTAAGACCTTAACGAATGGCGACGACGGCAGGACATGGGTCGTTGGTCGTGAGTTCGAATCTCACGTCCACCATGAAATCGCTTTTTAGAGAAAAGTGAATTTCCTCATGTCAAGAATCTGAAAAAATACTTCTGGATCCCCAGATATTGGAACCGCGTGTTGGTGTCACGCGTCGACCCGTATATCCGGTCCGTTCCAGGGGGGGAGAGTGTTATGAAGCTTAGATTGGGTAGGCGATTGGTTAACCTTTTACCTTTAGCCCAACGGACTAAGACCTTAACAAAAGTGTCTGATCCTGGTCATTGATATTTTTGAGTATCGTGTTTCGATCACGTTCGATCCCATTTGTCTTTTTGCAACATACACTGAAATCAAGTCAATTTCGATTTCCTACAAAAAAAAAGTCATTTTCGGCCCGCACACAAAACCGAAGTCAATTTCGACCACCCACACAAAAAACGGCCGATCGATCTCCACACTAAAAGCCTAATCATTTCCGGCCGAACACAAAATCAAGTCAACTCCGATCATCACAAAAACCAAGTCATTTTCAACCCCACACGAAAAAGAAGTCATTTTCGGCCCGAACATGAAAACCATGTCAATTTCAACCACCCACACAAAACCAACTCAATTTTGACCCCCCCACAAAAACCAAGTCATTTCCTCCCCGCACACCAAAAAATAAGTCGATTTCACCAACCTACACAAAAAGCAGGTGGATTGATCCCCAACTTAAAACCACGCCATTTTCGGCCGAACACAAAAATCAATTCAATTTTGACCATCTCCACAATAAGAACGAAGTCCGTTCCGATCTCCTGCACAAAAACCAAGTCACTTTCGGTTCGCGTACGAAAATCAAGTCAATTTTGAAACCCAAGCAAAACCTAAAGTCAAATTTGATCCCCAACACAAAAAGCCAAGTCATTTTCGGCCCGCACACAAAAATGAAGTCAACTTCGACCACCTACACACAAAGCAAGTCTATCGATTCCAACACTAAAACCAAGTCAATTTCGACCCCACCCTAAAATGGATTTCATGTTCGCCCTACCTAAACCAAGCCAATAATTTCGATCTTCCGTACTGAAATGAAATCAATTTCGACCCCCCAATCAAAAATCAAATATATTTCTTGGGTGTGGTTGAGGTTTCCAGCCCTTCCTTCGTTGCATCCTTTCTCTTTCTGCAAATAATATCTCACTAACTGCTGTGTCCCGCGTTTGTCATGTGTCTGCGGTGTGTGTCATGTCACGCGCGTGTTTGCAGTGTGTCACGCGTGGAGTGCTTTTAAACTTTCTCATGTGTCGGAAGTCCTCGTTTTTGTGCGGGAGAGACCTGTATTTACCTTGAGCGCCACAACGAAGACATACAGCCAGACACATACATACGACACAACATGATAATATTGTGCTGAATCAGCATTAAAACGACACTATCAATAGTAATGGTTCCCCACTATTTCCAAGTATGTTTTGTCCCCAAAAATGCAGTAGTTGTCGGTGCAGTCCGCATGAAAAATGCAGGTATTTCATAACGTCGTAAAAGACATATATAAAACTCAAGAGATCGCGATATTTGACATTTAGAGCCAGATTATGTGGCTCACGAGTTTTATACGGACGTCGGGTATAGCGATATTTTCGCCATACGTGGTCCGCAACACACAAATATATGCTTGGGGGTATTTTTACCCCAAGCATATATTTGTGTTCTCTTTTTTGTTGGTAGAGCCGAATTTGGTAGAAACAGCCTGTCCCCTCTACTCGGTCATCCGATCATTACCCTGCCAGCAAGCACCACAACAGCAGCAACAGCAGTGGTGGCCGCCACGACTTGGTTGAATGAGTACGGCAGACGGGTGCTCCCTTGGTCGGGGAGAGGCGGATGCACGGGATGCCCCGGTTCAGCGGCACCAGCACAGCACCCAGTGTTCTGGCTGGGCGTCTTTCTGCCGGAGTCGCCCCAAACCCATGTCCCCAACCCCGCACGCCCCACCTCATCCGGGAACAAGCGGGTAGCGCCAACCCGACCTTTAGTTTTTGGCGGACACGTCTCAGCACGAGCGCGAGACGCGCCATCGTCTATGCCAAGAGACAAATCCATGGTGTACGCGGGCTCTGTAGCCTGCCGAGCTACGTAGAGAAGCAGCTGCAGCAGCAGCAGCAGCGACGTCCTCCAGCCCATGCGATGTTGTACGTGTTTGTACTTGCCGCCTATTTTTAGTTCACCCATGTTTTATCTCACGTTGTTCTGGCAAGAAACCCGATATTGAGTTTTATATCGAGGGATTTGCGTGTGCGAAAATCGCGATATTGATTTCGGCGCAAAGAGTCGAAATATCACCCTCTGTTGAGTTTTATATATGTCTAAGTGATACCAAATGCGATGGGATAGTATTCCTACCAGGTATTAGACAACCAGGGGTACAACATGCTGTATGATTTTCATTTCGTCCTTGCGCCACTCCATAGGCACCTCCCGGAGGGGAACCTTGTACCTGGTATACAACTGACGAGTTTGCTCAAGCCAACAAGCGAGAGCGAGAGAGAGCGTGATTTTTATTGCTCCTGTCATGGCCGGCCTGATCATCAGGCAAAGTCCAAGAACAAATTCCATACCTTCTTGGAGGACACCGGTTCTCCCGCACCATCATCGCCTGTCATTCAAAGAGGGGGCTGGAGGAAGCGCACGAGCGTTGTGCGGAACCTTCCTGACTGTCTGTCCTTCTCGCTTCCGTCGCAAAGTTGCAAGTGGAGAGTCTAAAGTGAAGGGTAAAAAGGAGGGTAAAAACAGAACCTTGTGGGGTTTGCAGAAAGTTCGTTTGGCGTTATGGTTCGGGAATAGGGGATACTTGACAAGTACTTTGTGTTTCAACGAGCAAGGAGACTAGATAGAAGACAAGTAGAGGACAAGCACAAGGAGTGTGGGGAATTTTGGCCCATGGCGGCACGCTCACGTCTGGCGGCAGACTTGGCCGTGGGTTCGCGCGTCACGGTTACGGGCAAGAAGGGCGTTGTGAGTGGCCTAATTAAACCACACGCGATAGTACTTTTTCGAAAGCATGAAGGTCTCCAACTTCTTTCTATTTCCAACTGTGAAGTAAAGCAGCAGCCGTCACGTTTGCCTTTTGCCCATGCCCCATACCTGGTACTGCTGCAATCCCTTAGTCCCATATGGGGGACCGACCGTACGAGCTGTACTGCTGTATTGCTGTAGACTGTTTTCCGTTAGGATCTGTACCAACGCGCCGATCTTGCGGAATAACATGGCGGCGTGTCTTCGCAGGTTAAATTCGTTGGAGCAACGGAGTTTGCGGCAGGAGATTGGATCGGGGTGGAGCTTGATTCAACAGAGGGGAAGAACAATGGAACCGTGAACGGCGTTCGTTACTTCGACGGCCGCGAGGGGCATGGCCTGTTCGTCAAGAAGGCCCAGGTACGCGTGTCGCCCTGCATTCGGAATGTGTTTGACAGATTGAATGTGTGCACACACCGTGTCAGCTGTGAGACGCTTTTACTACTGCTTACATAATCCAACTTTCATTTTATACCTTTTTGGTGTGCAGTTTATCCCCAAAGCTTGGGCGCGGTTCTACGTATATGTGTATGGTCGTACAGCAGTTAAAAGGCCAAAGGGGTATATCTAAATACCTGCAACACCACCTTGTAAACAAAGTCGTGCAACACCTCTTGGTCAATTTCTGTCTTGCACGTCTGCCCAGGTCCCACCCGACCCCCGCCCTAACCCTAACCCTAGCCCCAATCCTTTGATGGGTTCGAGATCGGCAGAGGCAGTCGCGCGGCACCGCCGCGTGTTTGCATTTCCCCCCAAAAAACAAGGCTCATCACACTGACTGAGAATTGTGACGGGATGGGACGGAACAGTAGTTTTGACTTGTTTAGAGATTTTTTTTCACAACGGGACACAGTAATATGAGGATATAAAAAGTTGGCGGGGCGGGTTGGGACGGGATTTTGGTTGTACAATTTCTCGACGGGACGGCAAAATTCAACGGGGCAGATTTTCACGGCAGGACCGGGCAGTTCAGTACAACGCGTTGTTTATTCGCGACGGGACGGTTGACGGGACGGTAAAATACAATGGATTTGTTTTTCACGACGGGACGGGACGGTAGATATGTTTTTCCTCGGCGGAACGGGACGGTGAAGTGTTATGGTTAGTTTTTTCACGGCGAGATGGGACGGTACGTACGTAAATACAGTATTTCGTGACGCGACAGGACGGTAAAGCACAATGGGATTTTTTTCACGACGGGTCGGAACGGTAAAGGAAAAAATCGGCCACGAGATGAGAGGGCACGCTTCTTCCTGGTGATTGTCGATAGACGGCTGGCCTCGATCGCTGCCTTGCTTATACTCTGGAATGTGGTACTCTTTCAGATGGCTCAGCAGACCGCTTGTCCCGGAGCTTTTCTTCCCCGCTGCAGGGTCGGCGCTGTTGTAGGTCAAGAGTTTCCCGCACTGCTGGTTTCGCGCAGGGAGCCGTCCCGAAGCAGCAGGTGACTCTGTGACCACCGTGCACTTGACATTGTTCTTCCCCACCGGCGGCTCAAACTCCAAGAAGTGTTACCACACGGGCGACGTCTTCTGATCCGTTTCCACCCCTGCCCCAAGCACTGTTGCGGTGCCAGCTGGTGGCTGTCCTGATAGTTGTGCTTTCGCTGTGTTGCTGGTGGTTGTGGAGATAGAGGTAGTGGTTAGTGAAGGTGGTGGTGGCGATGGTGATTCTGGTGCAGCTGCTGGTCGATCGACCCCCCGCCCGTGAGATAGGCGTCCATGGTCTACTGGCTTCCGTACCGGTCACAGCAGTAGCCGTATGTTGAGCTGGTGGTTGTAGGTGTTGCGCGTCGAGATATTAAATATCAAGATTCATGAAAATAAATGAGAACAGGTAAAAAAATATTCGTAATTCGTAATTTTTACTTTCATCAGTTCACTATCTAAACACGTGAACACCAGCACAACTTCCGCTAGAATATTAAAAATATATTCAATTTCACACTTACAAAACTCGAAATTTCGTAATTTCGTAATTTTTTGGTGGGAACGGGACGGTAATTTCCAACGGGAGAGATTATATCGGCGGGACGGGACGATAAAGTACAACGGGAGAGGATATTTCGACGACGGGACGGGACTGGGACAATAAGTGACGACGAAGAAAGTGATTGCAAACGCTCTGTACGAGACCTCGGAGGCTTTATACAATTTTGTATGGGTTATAGAATGCACTCATGACGGGTCACGACGCTACGTGCTTGGTTACGCTTGCACACAGCTGGGACACAGCACTCGTGCATCGACCACCACGGAGCGGGAGGGCATCAGTACCTTGGTCACCATCGTGTGCGTTGCGGCCGCCCAACTGCACAGCTGCTCTAGGCCACTTTCGGGACGAATAGGACGAGACTACAGCAGTATCAAAACAACCTAACGGGTTTTTTTTTCTGACTATGACCGCCCCTAGCAGCTGATGCTCCGTGAGAGCGAGAGCTCCTTGCTGGTCCAGCGACTAGGAAAATCCCTTACGCAGTTCCCCAGGAGGTCCCACATCCCGTTCCTTCCTTCGAGGAGCTGGTGGTGAAGGTTGATCGCCCAACCCGGCGTGAATGACTTGTTTGTGTCGTAGAGTTCGAAACCTCAGTTCTGTTCGCTTTTTTTTTTATTCCCCCATGAAATACAACCAAAATCACGATGAGATGATACATCGAATAACGATGTGGTGGGATTTGTTGCCGGTGAAAAATCCGACTTCCTTTCGTTTTCATTCACAAAAATGATATTGCGTAAGATCCGGCCTAAGCCTTGAAAAAAACGGCCGGCCGAAAGAAAAGACCAGCCCCGACCAATGAGACAGTAGTGTTGCACGAAATTATTTACAACATGGAGCTGTAATTAGGGCCTCTCGTTCTCAGGCGGGTGTCTCCTCCCTCGATCGCAAAGCAGCAAGGAAATACGGCGGTACCAGTACGGTACTACCGTAGACCAATACCAGGTATTTCTGGGTACCTACAGTAATAGTACCTATTAATAGGTACCCTGGTATGTGTTTTGCTCTCACACACAAACTGAGCATCCCCAAAGCGCCAAGCGCTTAGGACCACAACGAGTATTCAAAGCATAGCGCACAGCACACGGAGGGTAACATAGCGAAGAGTCAATGTAATAGTTACAGCCCGTAGAGCAGACAGAACGCACAGTCTTCGTAGTGTTGAAAGGAAAATCAGTGCTCAGCAGGACATGTAGTCACGGCCAAAGTTTCGTTTTGACCTCTGCTCTGACACACCTGTTGTGTCACCTCGCCTGATCGAAGAGGTCGCCTTACAAACGGGGGCGTCCCTGTGGCTCTCTTCGCGTGCAACAGCAGCTGCGCTTCAAGATCTATATTTCGTGACAGCCACGGCGGTGCTATCGTGTGTGGTCACCCGTGTTCCTTCTCCCCTTTCAAGCTTGCGTCACCCCCGGGATTTCAACTTACCCACATCCCCAAGGAGCAACATATCATACTCATATCATCTCCATACGATTGTCGTGCGAGTACAGCAGACCCCGGTTGATAAATATTGGCATTAACCATACCTGGTACGATTACTTAGTACGATCTATACAGCAGTACGAGTAGTAGAGCTGGTAACATTTGTTGGTGTCTTACTATTAATAGTAAAATAGTCGTGTTCTTGCTACCAGTAATAGTTTTATTGATTGGCACAGTGGATTTATCGCCCACCAGGCAGTATGAGGTACACAAGCAAGTGGTCCGAGGCTCTTTTTTCATTACCGTTTTTTCTGTTTTCTTTTTACAAAGCCATTCACGGCCGCGGTTCCGTTCACTCTCGGTGTGTTTTCTGAGGGGCCGATTTGGTTCGGACAGTCGCAGGGGTCTATGTGACCGACAGCTGCAGAGGTTCATGTGGCCTTCTTTTTGTTTCCCTCCCGAGCATGCTCTGTACTCTGGCGAGTTGGATTTCGTGCCGTTGCGGTCGGGCTACTGAAGATAGTCGTGACGGTGTATCGCAACAGTTGTCAGTTGTTATGACTGGCGCGATTTACGTACCCCAGGGTATAGCTGTCGCGGTAGTGTAGGTGAACTCAGCGCTCCTGTTCCTGCTTGACCTCGTAGCGTTCTTGATGCAACAAAGCATTCGGCGATTGTTGTGCCATCCCGTGCTTCAATTTCCGTGCCATAGAGTACGGAGATGCACCACAGACACTTCGGTGTTTCGTTCCCGAAGGTGCGGACGGTATTTTTTGCGAAAACATCAGCCTGGGTCAGTTTTGTCTCAGAGGATCACCAGGCGCCCACTCCCGTACTTATGCATATTTGTACCTTGCGGCACCCTGTTCATCCAATGTCATGCCACGCAGCCGTGCTAACACACCCTGTACTGACGTTTGCCCTGTTTTTTGTTTGTCTTGGCGACACAAACTGTACAGGTTAGACTTGACAGAGGTGTCGCTTCTTCGTCGACTGCAACTACAGCATCGGACGGAAGTGCCCGCAGCGGCTCGGTGTCCTCGCCACGGGCTGCTGGATCGGGAAAAGTGTCTTCCCGCCTCGCCGCCATTCGTGAGAAAAACAAGGCAAGTCTGCCCATGATATCAAGTCTGCTATTTGCAAGTGCGACGCCTTCTAAAAGGTACCTAAAGCGTTATGGATTCGGATGACCCGCAGGGACTACGTGGTGTGTCTGTGGGTGTCTTGGTTTGGTGTGGAACAGGTGTGATATCTCTCCTTGCCCCCTTTCGTCTTGCCGGAATGTTGAATGCTCAATGTTTAGGCCCGCAAGGAGACTTTGGCGGCTGGGCAGATGTCCCCGAAGGTACAACGCCGAGCGTCTGCCAGCTTGTCCGTTGGCTCGCGTTCTCCTGGGATGGGTTCCCCACAAAGCTTGGCCAATGTTCCGAGCAGTCCGGCATCGGTCGCGTCTGTTGGCAGCATGGGGAGTGAAGCCAGGTGAGTCCGACATACCAGTCGACCAATCGGCATGCCCTTTTCTGTCCCTTATGTTGCACTTCCATGACACGGAGGCGAGCCGAACAAACGCGTGTCCCAGAGACGCCTGTTGAGTTGAGTTTTGAGTTGAGTTTGTTTTACTCTGTGGCGCCACCTTTTGTGACGCCAGTTTGGTCCACTACATCGATTTCGCCTCAATGCTTGACAGAGATTGTTGAGATCCTCGCAGGTTTGAGTGCGGTTGGTGTCGATGGGTGATGGATTTTTCCTCGAGAACGGCTCGCTTCGCGGCTCCGATGAAATCAACCTTACCGATCGTCATCATGCCCCCATCCCTCGTCGCGTCCTGCTCTCCTACTTCCGTGACATGTCTCACTCGTCGCAGGCGAGCGTCATATATGCAGCCTATGTCCGGTGGCGGGCACGATGTCCAGGAGTCGAAGCCATCAGCCGCGTCGGGAATCGACACAGGCGGAGTTGGGCTGACCAGAAAAATTTTTGGTGACGCGGCCCCGGCCTCATCCGCTACACCGCTCGATAAAACGCCCGCCACCAGAGCTACGGGCATCCCAAGCTTTCGCGGGCGCGTGAGCTTGAGTGCCGACCGCCGCAGGTCTGGGCTTGAATCACCACCCCCGGCGCAGGCTGCAGTCAGCATGCCCCCCCCTGCGCCCGCGACAACGCGGGCGCCCTCGCGGTCAATTGAGCGGCGAAACCGGCAAAGCACCGACGGCGAGGTGGACGTACTTCGCGCGAGGGCCACGGAAGCAGCAAGGTGATCGTTCGGTTGCGGTGTTTCCCCTTTGGGATAATGTTGGGTTCTATGATTCTACTGGATACAGATAACAGGGTTAGGCCCTGGTCCCCCTCCCCCCCCAACAATAGGACCCGACTTTCGAAACACCCATGCCTGTTGGGCGCTGTAAGCTACTGTAGCTTTTGCTCAGTTAGGTTTGGCAAAGTCTGATTACTAGTCTACCCATCTATCCTTGCACTGGCAGTGCGGCCGAAGAGGCACGTGCAAGGCTGGCCGAGACGGAAACCAAACTGGATGCGAGCGAGGCATATTGCCGGGACGTGGAGGGAAAGCTGGCATTCCTGGTGAAGAAATCGGAGCATACCTTGGGAGAACAGCGCCTGAAGGTAGGATATAGTTGACTACCCGCAGTAAGCCATTATTTTATGCTTTGCGGTTTTCCATTCGAGCAGGCGAGTCGTGCGCCCGTTCACATTGTTACCGGTGCTCGAAGCACGAGTTACACCTTGTTCACTTGTTCATGAGTAGAGAACATGATACTAAAATACCAGCAGTGTGTGGACGACTGTGAAGGTCTCAATACGAATGCGACGACACATCAAGTTGCCGAAACGCTAGAGCTGTGGCACGGAGCGAGAGCACGCCTCGGGTGCCCAACATGGTGATTATGATTGTCTTGATTTCGTTGTATACATCGCCACGTTGTGGAGTGGTTATCTCGGTAAAGCCTTCTCGACATTTTTTGCTCTATCTATGGTGCATCGCTGCACGCCTTTGCTGGCGGAAAAGGGCGGGACTTGTTCCAACTGCGCGTTTGTTTGCCGTTGCGGCTGCCGGCGTACCTCGCACAGTACCTCTCCTGACAACCTCTATACTGTATTATGGCGCAAACAGCTGGCGAATGGCTAGACAAACACCACCGGAGTTTTACTCCTTGCAGATTTCAGGTACCTGGTACACGAGAGTCGATCACATCACTCTTTGATGTGTCCGTATATTCTCCAAGAAACACCTAACCACCAAACTGGAATGCCTAGCTGGATGAGCGTACATTTGCATGCGATGTGCCATCATGAACCGATTCGTGTTACACCTGGTATGTATCAATTGGACATGCATATACTCAAAACAATGTGTTTGTCTCACTCACGCCTGTCGACTGTAGACTAATACTATTCGTGCAGGTATTCTCCTGGGCTTTTCGCGGGTCAGGTCAAATCTCACGGGTCGGGTCGGGTCAGCTGACTGACCCGACCCGACCCGCGAGATTTTGAAAGCCTCTTGACCCGACCCGACCCGGCCCGCGAGATTAAAAAAGTTGTTGACCCGACCCGACCCGACCCGACCCGTGAGATTTGATAATATCCTGACCCGACCCGACCCGACCCGCGAGATTTCAAAACTTCCTGACCCGACCCGACCCGACCCGCCACCTTCGGATTGACCCGTCAGACACGGGTTTCATGCGGGTCGGGTCACCTTGATCCGCGAGACTATTTGTCTTGACCCGCAGGTCCGACCTGCGGATCCGGCCCGTGGGTGGACACTTCAAAAACTATTTAATCTTCATTTTTGTGCCCACAAGTGATATGTGGCCTGGCTGTAGTGGGTATTAGTGGATGCGGGCATGCGTATATGGATTTTGACAGTGTTTTCATGTTTGAATAAGACACCAAAGGAGTATTATTGGGTATTAGTACGAGAAAAGCTTTGGAGTAAGAGAGCGGGAAGTACTTTGAGTGTCGGATCCGCGGGCCGGATGCGCGGGTCCGACCCGCGGGTCAGCAGAAAAGAACTCACGGGTCACGCTGGCCCGACCCGCGAGTGACCCGTTTCTCGCGGGTCATGACCTGACCCGACCCGTGAGCTTTTCATAACCTCTTGACCCGACCTGACCCGACCCGTGAGATTTGAAAAACTCTTGACCCGACCCGACCCGACCCGTGAGATTAGAAAACCTCTTGACCCGACCCGACCCGACCCGTGAGATTTTGAACACTTCCTGATCCGACCCGACCCGACCCGTGACATTTTGAACACCCCGTGACCCGACCCGCGGGTCGGGTCATGACCCGCGAAAAGCCCTGGTGTTCTCGTCAGTGCGGTGTTGCAGTTCACGCACCTTCGCACCGACTTTCTTCAGCTGTTTCCGGAAGAGCTCCATGTTCTGAATAACTTTCAAAGCGTTGCTGCCAAAGGAAAGACGCGACGGACGCGTGCTGTACTGCCTGCTGTCAACCTATACAGCGTGGCAGGGGGTTGGTATGGTCGACTACTAGTAATATCACCTTTTTTCTGTTTGCTTGTTCAAAGCTGGACGTCCACACTCTTCCCCTTGCGTGCTGCGCAAATGCAATCCGTGCTTTTCTCTTAATCCTGGGCGCTGCAGCTGTCTGCGCTGGCCAAAGAGAAAGCGGCGGGTGCCGCAGCAGGAAGGAGAGAGGCGGAAATGGAATCGCAGGTAAGGGATTCTATTCGACGTGCTTCGTATTCGGCCAACGTGTGAATTGATTGCCAACGTGATAGCGTAGCGTGAGTCCATTTTCCGCTATCTAAAAGGCTGCTCTATACGGGATACTGAGGGAAGGCATACCTGGTAGCGCTGTTAGACCTATGCCAATGGGAATGCGAACTCAATTTTTTTTTTTTGCGAAAATATTGTTTTCAAAGAACAGCCCAAAATATCCTCGTACCGCCGCTGTGGGAAAAACGGGAACATGTTTGATTTTTTCCTCCTTTTTTTCAAACTGCTGCAGGCGGCGCAATTTGTTTTTCTCGTTGCAACATGTCAACACGCTGATAAAAATCAGCTCGTGCGACGATAGACGCTCGATCTCGACATAGACTCAGCCTACGACCAACCCTCTTGGTGTCGGGCAAGACCAACGAGTATAGATGACGGCCTCGACGATACCAAGTAGATCCATGGTCTAGGGGGCGAGAGCTTGCCGGCGGCGTCCTACGGTATCCTCCTAAACCTGAAAAGAAGCCTATTTTTTGTCATTCGAGACAGATTGAGAAATTATGTCATCTGTTTTGTGCACACCAGCGGCCAATATATTTTTTTTTGTCGTACGTCTGGCCAGCACCCGCCCGCCACATGTCACCGGCCGTTGTGTGAACACGGTGACCCTAGGGTGGGTCGGAGCCCCTAACGAGCGCACTCCGTTCAGAATTCATTACGCAGTCGTTGGTTTTGTCGATTGATGTCTGTCGAGGACTCGGAATCTCGCCGCTTCGAACCAAACATTTCTTCCTGGGTTTTTCTGAAGCCGATCTTGGCCCAGCATCGGCTCCAGAATTGTTTTGTTAGGGGTTTCCCAAAAATTTGGAACTTTCCGTTGTAAGAATCGTGCTCATAGCAAGCTGTACCTGGAATTCTGACGGGTATCTTTTGAATTCAATTTTTTTATGGGAACTTTGCGTTTCCATTGGCATAGGTCCTAGGGATCCGTTTTTTTTTTTTCGTACCGGCATTTTTTTGCAGACGTTGCTCTTTGTAGATGATACCGAACCCGCCCCCCCCGTCCGCGGGGACGCCCCCATATCCAACGAGCCCCGCGAAGCATGTTTTCCAGTGCTCAAGGAAGCATGTGGACGAAGTCGTGGTACAGCACGTTGCACCGTAGATGTGACGAGTTCGTAGTACCGCTGCTTGACACCTACAAGGCACACTCTTTTCGAAAGCCATGCATGCATGCATGGACTACCGTTGTATTTCGTCCTCACCGTAACGATGGTGCTGGTGCCCATTAGCTGCTGTGATAATTGCACCACCGTGTTTGACATTTGACCCGTTTTCAATGTGCTCACGGTTTGATGTCACGAGTGTTTGTTCACTTCTCGGCTGGATGTGTTGTCCTGCTTTAAAAACAGCTTTCGTAACCACCTTGTTTAGGCACATTCCATCCTGCCGCAATGCACTGCATTGCACTGCACGACAATTCGCACAGATGTCAGAGCTTACGGACGCTTGTGAAGCCCTCACCCTGGACAAGGAGCAGCTGGCGCTAGAAAACGAAGAGTTGCAGGCAAGCTGTTTGTTAAGTAGGCAGCGTGCGCGTGCGTTAGTTAGACACGAGTAAAATGTTGCGTCTTTCTTCCCTCTCGTGTGGACATATTATTGGTCCCACCGCCTTTTGCTCTTTGGCGGTGTCTTGGTAGCGTAGGTTGAGGTTGTGCATCACTGTACACTGCTGTTGGTCAGGGCACATCGTTGGCCATTGTCGCCCAGAATTTATGACGAAATACGAACTGAACGTGCGACGAATACCCTACAATGCAGGAGAGAATGGATGAGCTAGTGGGGGAACTAGCTTCGACTAAGCTCGACATGGAGCATGCGCAGCTTAGCGCCAAGGAGAACGAAGCGGCAGCTCAAGCTTTGAGGTATGGTTCTTGACAATACCTCAGACTGAAACGATGGCGCACGGGTACAAGCTTGAGCAGATTTCCACCGTTTTGCTAGAAAGTGCGGATGGACGCAACCTATTTTTTATTTCTTGAACAAGAGGCGTGGCTTACCGATCGGATTTTCTTGTCCACCGCGTGTATTTCGTGCTTTCCCGCAGCGCTGCGGGGGGCACCGGTGGCGAAGGTGGCGTCAATGTGAAACTGCTGGCAGAGCAAAACATGCAGCTAAAGGAGGGACTCAAGCGCTTGCACACCCGCAGCATCGCGGAGAAGACCGATGTAGGAACACTATTCAAAGCACTAGTAATACACGTAAAGTCGCCATTTACGCCGGCCGTGCGTGCCAGGATTTCCGTTTGAGCACAGGTTACAGATTATTACAGAACTTGTTTGCCCACATTAGATGTGTATCGGTACGTGTTGACACTACCACACTACACTACTGTACTAGTCTATGTAGCTGCCACTTGCGAACCGGCCGGGCCATGAGCTCTGTGAGACGGTGTGCACCAAGTTCCTATAAGATTGTTTTCGTTTCTATAGGTATACGGGTACGAAGCACCAGGTGTGTTTAGTCTTGATCACCCATGACAGCGCTGTCGTGGCGATGGCAAGGGTGGCCCTCATTTCGGTCAAATCGCATGCACTTCGATCACATCTGCTCCGTTGCTACAACAGCTCACCAAGGCTATTCGAGCGCTGCAAAAGGATGTGGCGTCGAATGTCACGCTCAACGAAGAGGTGGAGAAGCTGCGCTCGTGGAAAGAAAGCAAGGCGGTCGAAATCGAGGAACTCATGGAACAGGTCTGTGGGCATCCACTTTTTGCTTGATTGCTGCAACTCAACGACACAACCAGATAGATATTCATACAGTATAAAATACCTGGTAGATGGTTTCGTGAATGTATGCGAGCGCTTTAATTAGCACGAGGTTGGTGATATTAATATTGGAGATAAACGTGTGTAGGATGTTGCGGAGTAAGCGAAATCGAAGGTACAACCCAACGGTACAGTCAGATACTGCTGTAGTTGATGGTGTCGTGAAGGTCGAAGCGGGCGCTTCAACACGGGATTGGCCATGTTGAAGATAACTATTATTTATAGTAGCGTGTTGAATGTTGCTGAATCGGTGGGGATCCATTGTGAAGTTCAGGTGGTGTCTGTTCTTGCATTATCGTCCAGTACTTGAGTGGTGTTCACTGAGGTCCCACGGAAGTATGATAGGTTACGGTACGGGTACGCATCAAGTCATGAAGGTTTCTTGATCATGCTCGCTTTTTGCTACTTTTGCGGTTCGTTTGTGTCGTGTCATAGCTTGACGAAAGCAAAGCCTACGAGGAGATGGTCGAGGCGCTCACGACGAAAAACTTGGAGCTTGGCGAAAGATGCGGCGAGCTGGAGGCAATCATTTCTGATCTAGAGGCGTCTGTGGAGCTGTCCGAGGAGCTCGAAATGGAGCAGGCGGAAGAGATTCAAGAGCTGCAGGTACCTCTTTAACACCACCAACCAGTAACACCATACCACCTGTATATATTCATACATCCTACCAGGTATTGTCTGCTAGTATTGCCTATTGCTACAGTATAGCTACTTGGTACTATTAAACGCAGGCCTTGCCGATTTGAACCGCAGTCGACCAAGCGCATTGTTTTTCTGCGCTTGTGATCATGTGCTTGACTTGTTCATGCGTTGTGCCGGGCACCTGGTATGTGGTAGTAGTCGTATTCATCCTGTCCTGTTGATGCCGAAGTTTGCAATAAAATGTACCCCCATCCTGCGCGATGAGTGATGGCTTAAGCACCCTTTGCTTTTTGCCTCGGCCTGCAGCGCAAGCTGACGGGAGGTGAAGTGAGCTTGCACAACCAGAAGCTCGCTCTTAGCTCTGTCATCAAGGAGCTCAACGACACCAAACAAACCATCGATCGCTTCAGGTGCGGACTGTTGCTCCCCATGAGCAACGAGGCGCAGGCAGACTGTTCTTCACGTCGGCCGTACTGTTTAATGCCTGATATATAATACGTTTGGATATTGGAACGTTAACGTTCCCAATGACTGTTTGAAAGTGTTGTTGACCTTCTTGGGACCCAGGTAATAATATGACGTTATCCCTGTAGCAGCAAACACGTGAGAAGTATGGTGTTGTGAAGCGCCTTTCGTTGGCCCGTAGCAATATGAGTAGTAGTACCGTGCTGCATGCGTGTGGTACAACCCCCTGTGTGGCAGTTGAGACTCGAGACATTTCAGTTTACATCTCTACGCCATCACATCAATCAGCCCAAGTTCGTAGTATGGCCGATGCTTCAATCGTCATGTGTGTCTGTCACTTTTTCTTTCCAAAGTCCTACAAGGATTAGTAGTATATGCCTGGTATGAATACTGCAGTGGGTCTTCATACCTATAGTGTGTTGGGGATATCGCGGACTGAAAACCACGAGCCCAAGCATAGACTTCATCTGTGCTTGCGCAAAATTCTTTGGACGTGTTGACATGGTGTGCGCTCCGTCCTGATAGGGAATACGCGGAACAACTCAAATCCTCCCGCGATGAGCTGGCTACAGCGTCCAGCACAGACGTCGACAGCTCGGCACTGGCGTACGCGGAGAAACGAACTTTGCTCACGCAGAAAGCCTCCATGCAGAGGATGGCCACAGAGACCAGGAGGTGGGGCTATTGATAGGATTATGCCAGGTATACGAACAAAATCGACAGATATGGACCTCGACTGAAACTGCTGTAGGCATGCATATAGGACAAGAGCTCAAGTAGTGCTATTTTGACAAGCTCGCAAGTACACAAGGGTGAAGGCAGGCTGCATTGCCTTGGCCGCCTCAGCGACGTTCCTGGTGTTGTATTGTTGTATCACAACCTCGCCCGGGTCTGACTGATGTAGTTTGTGCTCTTTGTGCTTTTTGTGCTCTCAAACGACTTGAAGAACGTTGGAGCAAACAGTCGTCACATCCTGGTTAAGGCCTGTTGGGTTTCACAACTTGCGAGACTGAGCTTGCTGAGGCTTGAGGATCCTATGGATGGGGTAGTATTAATAGTAGATCACAACCCTCCCTTTCGCACTCGGTTGGGGTCGCAGAGCAAAACTGTCGGAGCGGTTGCTTCAGGTCGGCCTTCTCGACGCCCAGGCTCGGTCCTCTCGCTTGTCCATGCTTATTCCTGGATCGCTGGCTTTAGCGGAGACGGAGTTACGGTGAGGACGAACTGCTTCGACGGTGGTGCGACGTGTTTTCTGGCATGGTTCGTATTCGAGAAGTGTGGATGGAAGACTGTGGTAGCGTTGTTAATGTCTTGTGTAGCAAAGCCGACCTGTGGAAGACCCAATAAGTCTTCATGCTGCTATAGGGACTTTGCCGACTTTGGCGGTTCGTATTTGACGATATTGGTTTCACAATAATCGTTTTGGCGGCAACGGCCTTAAGGGCTTATCTCTTGTCTCTACAATTGTGAAATATAAGTTACCGCGGTAATATTAGTAGTGATCTTGACCTTTACCGTAAGGAGTGTACTCGCAATGCCTGTAAGCCGTGCGTGGAACGTCAACTTGATGCCCGGGTCAGCCCCAGACTTAGTCTGATGAAGCCATCGCTACCGCTGCCCCTGAAACTCGCAGGTACACAGATGCAGACCTCAGCTTATGCAGGCTGGTAAGGAAAGCTTGCCTTGCTTTGGAGATCATCGAGCTCCCCGCTATAGAGTTCGTCGACGCCCTCGCCACAGCGGTAAGACTTCTCTCAGCTTCAGTGCAACGTCGTCGCAAGCGGAGGAGTAAAAAACTTGTACGTAATTGACCAATTTTCTCATCGGTAGTGTAGTGACTTCCGTATGGTTGATGGTTATATTTTTAGTAGTATTATTAATAGTATAAACAGAGTCAACCTACGGTAGAGGGGGTACATACAGTAGTAGTTTTTGAGAGGTTGCAAACATGAAGAGCTCTGTACCTTATCCAATAACCGGCGTTGATGATACATATCATATTCTCTTGGGCACCTGAGGCATCTGAAGCATCTGAAGCATCTGAGGCATCTGAAGCATCTGAAGCAGATTGCTTTTTTTTTTTTTTTTTTAATAATCAATCTCATCGCTAGGCATGCAACGAATAAAACTGGATGACGCCAATGGGATTGCAGATTTGCGACTAAATTGGGTAATTTACCACTATAGGAGCCATGTCAGACAAAACATTTAGGGCTCGACGTAGTATTAATAGATTATAGTATACCCCCCCCCCCCCCCCCCGATATATTGTATATGGGTTGGGTTGGCGTCGGTTGGCAACGACACTACTGTACAACATGCCGCTCACGACGTGAGCTAGACATCCAGGGTACCGTTATTTTATTTTATTTTATTTTTTTGGCGGTCGCCCACAGCTGGTCGTCTAGTTAGATCATTTGTACGAAGTAAAGAACCTTTACTCTGCACAAGGGAATTGATCGTATCACGTAGTGTTCAAGGCACGGCACCCAGGAGGCAGTTACATAGTACTCCCATTGCTGTCTCTGGAAGTGGCCACACCGGAAATTAAACTAACTCATTGAAGCTGTCATCCATATGCAAGTCCGCCTCACAAGCAGTTCTTAGTAGGATACAGCTCACCCTTCATGCGACTCGCCGGACACCTCACGGCGCTTCGCGCTTGGTGCAAGCAATGTCCGCCTGGTCGGTGAAAACCCAACATGCTCCGTCCCGGCATTGTAGGGATGCGAGGGTCTATGGTTATACGACTACGGCCATGCATGAGATCGAGTACATCTCTCCTATCGAGTACACCCCTGTAGCATGGGTCACTACCCTATAGCCTGTAGCCTGTAGGTATGCCAGATGTTCGTTCCATCACTCCTTCTCCCACCTTGTATACCGCATCGGCGATATTGCGCCCACGTGTTCTGCGCCAATGATGCCATGCTGCAGCCTGCTAATTTGTCGGGCGAGGAAGGGGAAGAGGTGCAGGCTGATCCGACGCTGGATCGCGCAGCCGTGATGGAAGACTGCTCGCGTCTAGCCCTCGAGACTGAACAGTCGTTGCCCATCGCGCAAACCGTGGGGGAGGCACTCGCTGTGCTTGGTTCCACCGTCTTGGTTGCCGGCACCAAAATGTCTCCGCACGCGGTCGCAGCTGTCAGCGTCGAGGTTGCTTCCTCGGTAGCCGAGGCGGAGGGACTCGTGGACGGTCTCTTGGGAGTCATTCAGGTCAGAACTTAGTTATCTTTCTCATCTCAGCTACATGCTATTTAATTTGTCCGAATGACGTATGACCGGGGCTCAACGTTTTTTTGTTGAGTGTTTCGGCTCTCTCTGATGTACTTTGTGCCTGGTATGTGAATGCAACCGTTCACGATTGGGGCCAGAAGCGTGAGGCGGTATCAGACTGCTTGCTGACTTGGTCCAAGCTGCGTGTTGCCGAAGCACTGGTGCTTGGTCTGAAGCGCGCTTGAATAGCAACTATCGTCGAACACGTCGTGTTACATCCATTATTAATAGTATTTTCGTTCACTCTACCGGCGAGTTCTGTACGAATACGAGGGTTGTTTTTCAATGCTGCCGCACGCGATTCTGTTGAACCGATTCGTTTAATTCCAATAACGGTAGGACGAAGGTGGACTGCCCCCTGCGGGTTGTGCTAGCACCGTCTCTGTTCTCTCAACAACTGCCAAGAGTATCGGCATGCGCCGTTCCGCGGCCATAGCTTCAATCGCCACTGGGGGTGGTGATCCAGATCCAGCTCACGCTCCACAGGGACGCGAAGGGGATGAGAGCAACGGAAGCATCGCCGCGGCTGCAGCTGCCTTTCAGGATTGTTTGATTTGCGCCAGACGTGCTGTTCTGGCCGTGACGGGTGCGCTCTTGCGGGTGAGGATGGGGCATGCTTTTAGAGCACCACTACGGCTGTACTGTACCACGGTACTGTGCTATTCTGGTCATAGGTATCCACGTATCACCCTACACTATTGTACGGTATCACCCTACACTATTGTACGGTATACAGCACATCCGGCGTATCTCCATGGTAGAATTGCTTGAGGGGCCACGTAAGGTCGCCTCGCTGAATAAATACAGTGGTTTCCATCGGTATTGTCTGCTTTCCCAGTGTTAAAATATGGACACAATCCAACTACGAGTATTCATACTGCAATCGTCTGTCTACCTTGGCCAGCATGATACAACAGTCTTGACGATCGACTCTGATTTTTTTATCGATTACCGTAGTCACGGGAATCCACTATGACTGAAACTGAAAACGTTGCAGCTCAGGAAGGAAGGAGGTTATGGGCTGAAATTATGCGGTTGCAGCGTGAAGATCGCAATGGAGTGTGGTTGCGTCCTTACTCGTGATACATGATGTCTGGTGTATGACAGCGGCTGTCGGCGGCTGTCGGTTTTCTATTGCTTAGTTGACCAAACGTGGTTGGCTTCATACTTCGTAATATGCGATTGTGTTTGTGCTTTGTGGCCGTGAGCATAGAGCCACGTTAGGTCTTGGCAGTATCAGTGTACACACCCGGCTGATAGCCTCTGGGTAGCATGTGCTGCAAATATGCGTCCGTCTTGAAAGCGTTGCGTGTTGCTTGAAAATGCAGTGCTGCCAGTACTCCAAGAGTTGATTGACTGCGTTCATACTCGTGCCCATTTCATGCACAGGTCTAAGTGCTATCCTCGTTTTGTTTTGCAGGATACACATGAATCGCGAATTTCTAGCGCAAATCTCAGCGCGCGCGAGGACGGACAGGCTGTGCTCTGGCAGACCATCCGCGGATTGTGGAGCGATCTGACGGTGAGGGCAAGTTTTCCTTTTTCTATGATACTTGGTATATTTGTTAATAGTGCGACGAGACCATTGTGGTCAAGTGTACTGTAGATGAATGCCGACAGCCCCTGAATATCCCTGAATATTATCGATTGTCTTTTATCGCCTTTCTTTATTTCGCCCGCTATCGCACGGAGACTCCGTTCCTTCCAGCGTTCTGAGGACTGCTATGGCATATTGATTTGTAGGTTTGATTGACCAGCGTGCTATATGGTGCGTTCCCCTCGCTGCCTCGGCAAGGCATGCTGCGAGGCATGCCCCAGGCTTATAGCGAGTGGGGTAGGTCTTTCTGGCGGGTGTAGGGCCGGACTCACTCTCAAGGAGTGATACCTTCTTGCTGCTGCGTGTGACCGCGAGGCTCAGGCGGCAGTAGAGTTGGGTCGCACGTGGTACGTCAGGCACGGAGACCAACGATTCGCGCGTCTTTTTTTAGGCAGCAGCGGCAGAACAGCAATGCTCTATCCGAATGTCTGTGCGCGGAGGCAGGCGCCACCGCAGGCCAAATTACGGCACAACTCTATTGCGCCGGCGGGAGGCTGGATTCCACGACAAGGACGAGGGAGACAGAGCGTAAACGAGCGGGGAAGGGACGGATTGAACTCACCCTGCGCGAGGATTTTTGTTTTTCAGATCAGAACCGCAAGTGCGAGGAGCATTTTGTTTTTCGGGGCGGGAGAGAAGGGGAACCGACTGGAAGGGAGTAGCGACTAGAGCACGTGCAAAGGAGCGGACGGATTGGGCTATGGCGATGAGGCGGCCATGAAAAACGGCAGCAGGACGGCACACGGAGACCCATGACCGGCGCGCACACCATCACGAGAGAAGCAGTCATCGTTTTTTTTTGTGCTGGATTTGTTTCTCACGAGGCAGTAGTAAAGTACTTGGTACTTGTTATTTACGCCACTGGTCTTTGTATTTGTAGTGTTGGCGAGTTGTATATCCTTCATGGGGAATGACCCCCGCAATTATCAGGGACATGTCATCAGAGCTGTGCTGCACCTTTTGTGTCAGACAGTCCGGGAAGAGATGGCGATCGTTGATATTCGTGTGGTGGTTTTAAGGTTCGATTGCTCCTTTTTCACTGCATGTCCGCGAGTCGTCACTTTGACAGCACCCCAGACAGCAGGCGTGTTCCTCTCTTGTGCTTTCGACCACCATGCGTTTCGTACGGTGCAGTCATCACTTCAGACAGCAGCCGCTCTAGTCAGCAGTCACGAGTTGGTTAGTGGTGGGAACGGGGGGAACTCTATGCTGTAGCTGAGAAGATATGCCCGCGGCCATGTTGTTAATAGTTCAGTTTGCACCTTGATTACAACTTGTGTGCGTGTGCGCCTTCTTCGTCTCGTGTATTTTTAGATAGCCGAATTTCGGTTTTTTATGGTTTTTCGGATCTCCCTAGGGTTCCAGCACCCTTGTGTGACCACGGACTCCTTCTTTTAGAGAGTTAATGTGAGAACAACAACATGGTACCGGAATTCCGTAATCTAACCTTCCGCTCTTCCCTTGTGAAACATAGGCCCTCAGGAGCGCGTCTAACGCCGGCGGCAGCAGCTGGTGCAACAAGTTAGAGCAACTGGCAACTGGTGAGAAGCACATGTGGCCGCCCCATGTATTACTTGGCGATGGAATTTTACAAGGCAGATGGCGCGCTTTCTCTACCATAGTACGTTCGTCAAGATGATACGAAGTATGCTATAATAGTATAATGGTACCGATTGTATGCGCCCGTGCGAGGAAGGGGGTGCTGTCGCCCGAGGGAGATAGATCCAGCGTGAACTGATGCCTCGGTGTTTGTTGACGTACCTCCCTTTTCCGTCGAGCCACACCTTAGCATCCCTGCTGCTGTTGCTACTGTTGCTGCTGGTGATGTACATGTCTGGTGATATACTTGCACCGCCGTTGACAGGGGTCAGGGATGTCTCGGCCAAGATTTCTACCCATGCCGCGGACACGCAGAAAACCGCCCCAATTGCGTCGGAGCTCGCCGAACAGGTACATACGGAGGCAGATAGGTCTGCTCTTGGGATGGTTGCGAAGTGTGCATCGATTTTCATCGCGATACGAGTAATTACATATGATAAAGTTCGAAAATTATCCGAGCTTTCTCAGCTAACATTCGAGGATATCTCCGAAGCATCCACACAGAAACCCCCCCGATATTATTCAAACGATTGTTTCTATTTTATTCGTGCAAAGTACTTTGTATTTTTACCTCGTATTCTGTATTTTGTAGTCTAAAAATAGAGGTGACGTCATCACCAACGGCCACATTGAATATGTTGAATACGTGAAATGTTGATTTATTGACCTCGAACCCGTAAACGGCAACTTGGAAGGTTGTGTCTCTACGGCTAACGGCGAAGGAGCTCGCGCGGTCACCCCTCATCGGCGCGAACAGCCAGGAGGAAGGGTGTGCGCCGGCGCTCTGTCCTATAGCTATGTGGCACGCGGTAGCACCTTGGTTGGTAAGGGGTGCAAGCCGCAGTCCTGGTGGTTCTCGCAGCGGCGGCGGCGATGGGATTGAAGCGCCATGCCTCCCCAGAGCGGAGAGCGTGCGAGCATCGCTGAAGGAGGCCATGGAACTGAAGCCGGAACTGGAAACTTCTCGGGCGCAGATTGCTGACTTGGTGAGCACCGCGTTGTATCCGCAACTTCAATATTGATGTCTCCAGAATATTTGCTCCTTGGGTAACTTGCCTGGGATGGTACTGCTTTAGCCACCTTGTTCGGCGCAATGGGGAAGCGCATGCGCTTTTGCAAAGTGGTATACAGACTGAATTGGTGGTGCAGACACGGATATTTATATGTCGTACCGAGATGCATGGAAGTCAACTTTGTCGGGACGTTGCCGCATTCAGCGTTTGGTACCCAACCACATAACTGACGGTCATTCGTAACGGCCTGTGTCACGTTTGCTCTGCTCTCAGACGGTTGAGCTTGCGTCAAGAAGCAAGGAAGTTACCGCGGCGACATCGAAGAGGGAACAGTTGGAAGCTCTGCTCGAAAAAGCGGAAGGGTCTCAGGTCGTGTCCACAGATCTTCGAAACCAGGTGCCCACTGCTCTCAATACTGTTGTAGAAAACACAATCTCGGCGAGATTAATCCTGGTGTTTCCCTCTTGAGGTTTGAAACATTATGACAAATGTGTTGCATCGGAATCCAACCGATTCAGACAAGTTATCATTTGATCCTTTTACTGTTTGCTGTTTATGTTTTACGTACTCTGACCCAAGGTCACAAGGTAGACCTCCCCTCCCCTCTGGCCTACCTCGGTCACTACTATTTTAGACTGCACACGTACCTTCTTTTTCTGAGTCGCATTGGATTGTTCAGCAAGTGGCTCCGAATATTTTGTCTCTATGCGTTGCTTTCTGCTTATTTACTCCACGTACGAGTTTGAGACAGACGTTCTCCGCGAGGTTCTCGTATAGTATCGATGCTGGCCGCAGTCTTGAAGAAATTCCCGTGTGTTTAAATACCGTACTTGGTACTGGTACAATATTAGGCTACCCTTGCCGATACGCGAACCCAGGACCACATCACTAAACCTCTAAATGCTGCACTGCTAGCATACTATTAAATGCTACATATTCGATGATTTTCCTAATCTTCATCGTATCGATTCTCACGCCCACGCATCTTCCTCTCCTTCGTGATGGTTCGTCCGTGCAGCAATCTGTCCTTCTTGGGTACGTATGCCCTCCTTCTAGCAGCCGTTCTCATCTCCTTGCGTCGTTTGTATTCTGTTTCATTTCAGATTTTTTTTTGTCTTTTTGTTCGTATATCCTGGTCTTGCTTGTGTTGTTGTGTTCTCGTACCCAGTACGCTGGCATTTCACTGGCTCTACCCATGAATTTGCGTTTTTTTGCTTTTGGGTTTTCTCTGTCTCACAGTTTGTGACCACAGAATCAGTATATCTCTAGGATAAGGAATCAAGACGGACATGATGTAGCTGGGTAGAAAGTACGATTTCATGTGAAGACAACACACACACCTCGTTTCTGGCAGATACTGGTTTTGCGAGGCACCAGCAGCAAACTTGAGCAGGAAAACAAGTTTATGACGGAAGCCTTGGAAGATCTTCAGGATAGCACCAGTCGTCTCGAGGCGGAGAACCGCACTCTCAAAAAGGCTTCGTCGCCGTTAAGACGTACTGGGGCAAGTGGGAGCGGCGGCTCTGCGAAGGTAGGCGATTTCATAATATTTGTACGCGCGGCTGAGGTTACGAGAGGAATGCCCAAGCTATGGCTTCCTCTCAATCAGAAGAGGGGCTTGTTGTGCTTGCATTTTGCTTCTGTTGCACCGTTGGATCGTATTCTGCCAGCGGCGTGCTGCTTTCTTGAATGCCAGCTATTGCTTGTAGATGGGCGATACAATGTCGTTATACTCCTCCCAGCCCCTATTTTTTTTTCCATCCCAGCTCGTGAAACAATTTTGAACGCACCCAAACGATCCTGGTTGTGTTGTTTTGTGGTCAATGGTAGTTATCGTGACATCTTGATCGTACGTTGCTGGCGGAGTATAGCTATGTCGCCGCTAACGTGATGCTGTATGTTCACTTACTCTGATGGTCACCGCATGGGTACCGTGACATGTGCAGGAGAATGTAGCATGGGCTCTTGCTAACGATGTCATTTTTTCTCCTTCCCTTTTCTAACGACTCCAGCACGCTAAGGCGGCACGGGCCCGAAGCACACCGACACCAACTAAATTAACTGGTGGAGAGGCCGCCTCGACGCATGTGTCGGCAGCGGGAGCTCCAGCGGCGGGTTAGTGAGGGGAATAGCTCCGGCAGCGTAATATTGAGTAGGTTTCGCAATCTGGGAGAAGGGATCTTTAGGGGTGTCTTTGACTTGAAAATTGCGTAGCGCGGTCTGCACTTCGGAATTGTCGTCTGCAATTGAGAAATTTCCTGGTTCGATGCAAACGCGGCGCAGCCGCGTTTATGGCCAGTTTTGGCCCGTTTTGGCTGCGGTTTGGGATCAGGGTTAGGGTTAGAGTCAGGGGTTGGGTTGGGTCTTCGCCCGCACCTTGATCCCAACAGGAACCAAAATACCTGAACAGCCTACCAACCTAAAGATCCCTTCTCCCAGATTGCTAGGGGACCTCGTAGTATTTGAACGGTACCAGATCCAATCTTTGAAAATTGTACCGGTAGTTAATGTAGTACCAGGGCATCACTGTGATGCGCGTTCAACTTTTGCTTGGAATAGAGCACTGCAGCGTATGCACATAGCATGCCGACCTCGGAGGACGAATGGTCTTCGTGTATCAACTTGTGGTAATAATACAACTCCCGCACGTGACCTAAATGAGTCTCGTAAGCTTAACCTTTAACCGTGCGGAACCCATGACAAGCCTCGTGAGGGCCCAGTGACAATGCTCGCGATGACCCGAACCTTAATTTCCTACTGTATTCGCAGATGCTGCCCGAGCTACGCAGGAAAGCGACGAATCGCTGACAATGGTGTTGAACTGGTCCCAGGCCGAGGTAGCCAGGTACGCCAACAATCCCGCGCTGCGCAAAATCCATCGGTTAACCCCGACCAACCGAACCACAGGGAAAAACTGTGCCGGTATTGTCTTGGTTTGGTTGGTTACCTTTATACAGTAGCTTGGCTTGATTTTTGAACCCAGTGGGGTACACGCCCTCATAGTAAAGTTTTTCTTCTGGCTTCAACTGTGCACACGGTTGTTCGATGTGAGCCAAGTACTGGTTGAATTCGATACGGAGAGAAATACGTACGTAGTCATGACCAAAAACAATTTCGAATTGTTGGAAACAGGTGGCGCGGACAGGCCTTCACTTCTGTCCTTTCGGGTCTCAAGCCCCTTCCGCATCTCTCTTCCGCTCAAGGTGGACGTTCGTCATCCTCACAGGTGCGTCGCTTCATCATATCACCGACTGGATGTTGCAGTCTTACACGCAAGTCATGGTCAACCTGCCACCGCTTTTGCTCTGCCACGTAGGCCGCTTCATGTTTTAGTGTTAGACATTGCTTGATTCGAGTGTGCATTGACGCGAACGACAGAGAGTGCATCAAATGTGCACCCCCACTATCCAATTTTATCACTTGAGCGCCTTGTTCCGGTAGAAACAACCATGGGCGGTCTGTGTCCTGTAGCCGCTAATTCACGTGCAATGTCGTCTCGTGTTCGCTCAATCGGTTTTCGACGCTAAAGGCACCAGGATCATGTAAGGACGCCAGTGATTCTCTCACAGAGCTTATTAGCCTGTCCAAGAAACTGGCAGCTATCCGTGGCCCACCTCGTGTTATCGGGGTTCAAGGGGCTGCCCAGCTTCCACAAGTGACCTCTGTTGGGGCGAATCATGTTTTGGCTGGCGGTGTTGCTACTGGTGTTGATGAAAACACATACAGCGGGGGAGTGGTATGCTCCTCTTCAGCGAGTGCAACGTGGCAAGCGCAGCAAGTTATCAACGCCCGCTTGGAAAGTGAATGGAGGGAGGGGCAAGGACGTGCAGCGAAAGCGCTGACATCTTTGCTGGGCTCCGGCGCTGGAGGTGCGTTCGGCTCTTATGATAAATATGTGCAGCAGCTTCGTCACTTTTACATGGCTATCGTATGCGTGTGCATTTCACGCTTTCTCGAATCACTACTCTTGATCTTGATCGATCCAACTTATCTGTTTCATGTTGTACGACTCCCTGGTGATTGTCGCGCTTGCAACAACTCGAGCGCGTGCAACAACCAGTTTAGCCATGCTTGAGAGCGGATGCACAGCTCTGCAGCATCACGAGACCAAATAGCTCACGGGTCCAAACGTTCCGACGCGTTGCTCTACCGTGATAATTGGCATCCTCAGCAGGTTCCACCACTTTCGGTCGAAGCATGGCCGATCTACCCATGCCACAACCCCACCAAGGAGACAGCAGTGACACTGTACGCGTGGCACGACTGCGGTTGCCTTCGGCGGCACATTTTGGACCGATCAAGACGCGGCAAGCAGCTGTGCCGATCACGCTTGAACGCCCATCTCTCGAGAGACTGCAGCAAGCGCTTACGGTGTAGAGCCACGTACGTGGGCGGTTTAGTTCATATTCTAATACGGCAGTGACTGGTATAAATCATCCAAGATGTTTGGAGTCTGTAAGCATACGCAGTTTGTGCGAACTTACATGTGATATTTCGCAAGTTCCATGTTTGAATAGAGGTGATTCCTGATTAACGGCCCGACCTGGCTACTTTGAAAATAAAAAGGTAATACCTCCGGGGCGTTCCTTTTCCAACCAGTATGCACAGCAAAACGCGAAATACACATCACGCAACGAGGATGATCTCGTCATCGCTTTGAGGGTCCTTTCCCAAGCTTGCTCTGGATGCGTTCAAACTCGGCGTCGTCGATGTCAGGAGGGGACACTTTCTTGCGGCGTTTGCCTTCTTTGCCCCCCTTTTTTCCCGAGCTGCTGCCCCTTTTCCCACCGCCATAACGTGCTTCGAGCGATGAAACCTGTACGGCGAACACATGTTCCAAAATGGACAAGATCGTTTATTCACAAGAGCTTTTTTTTGTTGGACGTTTTGCTTCCTTGCCCCCCCTTTTCGTGCGAGCTGCCGCCCCTTCTCCACCATATGATATACACCACGTTTGAAGCGACCAACTCTGGACCACAAGTATATTCCATTAATGATAACACTCACTTACCACAGTAGACAAATACCCGGTCTACTCAACGCCGGAAAATATATAGAGGGTGACTTTACACATGTGGGCGGACGAAAAGTGAGAAGCATTCCGCTTGAGCACGTAGATACCCCCATGGAGTCAAGTACTGTTCCACTATTCAGGTGCCTTGACGGCCCGAACGTGTGTGCTTGTGACCGCTGAACTCACAGGGCGTTGGCCCCGTAAACTACCATTATGATCGCGCGTGGGGGTACAGACAAATGATAATCGATAGTCGAAAATGTAGTGTACCAGAGAAAGGGTTCTCACCATATTGTCGAATTCACGTGCCCGGTGGGTGGACAACGCCGACTCGCTCTTCTTCTTTTCATGGCGCCCTTTGAGCATTGCCACTAGTTCCTCGGCTTCCGCAGCCTCCTGCTGATTAATTTCCCGAATGGCGTCAAGGACGTGAGTCACATACATTTTCCAGCTGTTCAATCGATATATCTAAATATCTGCCGTAAGCTCTACGCAACCCTTCCAAAAAAAATCACTGAATTCAACTAACTTGAGGTGCATTTGTAACAATCATCGTAATAAAACAATTGGTAAAATACTCAGCACCACGCAGAAACTAGCAGTGGCGCACCAAACGTCCAGCCACTTCTATTGCACCCGCCACGATTCGGCGGACCGTTAGCGATCGCAAGTCCACATCACCGCTCCCTGTGGTGTCATGGGGCGCATGCTAAGCCTAGCGGTTGGAAAAATTCGTATCAGTATTTCATGTGGAGCGCGGCACGATAGAGCGGAATTTCACAGCCTTTGCAAGTTAAAGCCACTTCTTGCCGCCTATCAACACATGGTTCCTTCGTAACAGGTACCATTGGTACTACTGTAGATACTACGTACTACCACTACAAAATACGCATCGGTCTGGCCGGAAAAGCTTCAAAATCTAATACCAGGTACAAGCGACAGCTCCGACCTTGTCCATCTTTGTCTTGCGCTTCGCTGCGGACTTGGCCGATCGCGCAGTCTTGGCCCCTTTCCGAAACGCGGAGAACACAGACGCCTCTCCGTCTTGAATCGCAAGGTCGATCACAGCTCTGATTCGATCCTCGTCCGCTGTTGGTCACAGCGTCACAACCCGAGGTGTATAAGGAGAGGAGCTTTGTTGGTCACAGCGTCACAACGCAAGGTGTATAAAGTAGCGGCGCCTTCGTGTGCGCCGGTTATTGCAGTAGTGCTTGTGCGCAAGAGCGATCGCAGCGCACGCGGCAGGAAAAGTCTGGACGGCAGTAACCCAACCCAGGCTACATCATTCATGATAGTGCATACGAATAACACCTTTCCGATTCTCGACACATCAAATTGTTCGATGCCTGAACGTGCATGCTCTAGCGTCAAACTCACTAAACTGTGCAACTGCTGCTGTAGCCTCGAGGACAACTTGTTTGTATCGTAGTAGGGCAGGGGCAACGATGAGCTCCGTAGCCCGCTACCTGCATCTTCAAAAGGTACATGTACCCCTGTTACTGTAATACGTTGGCAAGAATACGCTGCCGGACCATAGCTACGGTAGAGCTGGAGTGATTGGGATTCTTGGTCAAGGACGGGAGTCACCAACATGAAGACAGCATACATTTTTCAGAGGTTTCGCAATTCTCTTTGGCTCCTAATATTTTCCACGTAACGAGTAACAACAAACAGCAGCCATCTCTCTTCGCTCACCTTCTGTGGCTAGCATAATGGAGTCAATGACATCGCTCATCTTCCCCTTCCTTTTCTCGTATGCTTCCAGTATATCCTTCTTCTCTTCGTCGGAGCCCTGCCCATAAACACATACGCGGTACGTTTTCGACTATATACGGCAGCAGCAGTACGGTGTGATCTTCAGACACGTCATATACTGGGTATCATATCATACGTACTGTGCAGTTCGGCGACCTCTACCATGTACGTGTCACACGACCGATCTCCTACAACAGTAGTTCGTACGCAAGCGGCATGTAAATACCTTGTTCGTACGAGGCACCAGCTATGTCCAAAATCACGCCAGAGATCTACTCAAGTAAGAACCTCAACCAATAAAAATCAATTTTATACAAGTTTGGAGGTCCTTTTAGGTTCTTCCTACGAAACAATATAGTGTTGCTGTTCTTGCTGCCAAATAACATACAAAATCAACCAGTTACGGCAGCCCAGTATTGATGGAATAGGTTGCCCAGTTAACATGGCGAGCAAACTCCAACGCGTGAAGACGCATGTGGCTGGCATACTGATACCAGTACACAGTACCACTCCTCACCTGGTACTTATTGCTGAATGATGTGATGTCCGCATCAGTGATCTTGGGAAACAAGTTGCGCCAATAGTCACTCCTGGCTCCGCGTACGACGAAAACACATATGATACCAGGTATTCATACAGATGTTAAGTGTCGGATAAATCAAGGGTCAGCGCAGTACGGATATGCCACGAGAAGTGCTGGGCTGGAGCTCTCGGTTGCATACTGCTGTAGAGTTACCCGTACAGTTAGTTAAGAGCACTTGCTGTAAAGGAAACAACACCGGGAGAAAACCGCTGCACTGTTGTCTATGTAGAGTTACGGTGTTTTGGCAAAATACATGTTGTGAGTAATTTGAAATTTGAAATACTGCAAGGCTGTTTCCTATGCGGTTCGATTTTGGAGCTTCAGCTTTTGACCCGATCTCATTTCCAGATGTGAACTTGGCAAATCGAAACAGTCTTCCTACGAAAAAAAATCAGATTTATTGCGCGTGCAGAGATCCGAGCAAGCGCCGAGACCAACTGCTGATGTTGTAGCGGAGAGACGCGCCGAGTGCGCTGCACTGCGCGTAGGATCCAAGCGTCCGAGCCCACGCTGACTGTCTCTGGTCTGGCGGCGAAGATACGTGCAGAGTGCGCTAGAATCAACTTGTCTCGGTATTGTGTGTTGTGACAGAATGCGACTGACTGCAGCTGCTGTAGTCTACGAGTACGTATCCACGGAGAGGTGCCCGCCGAGTGCGCTTCTCCTGCTATCTAGGCCCGAGCCCCCGCCAGTCGACTGTAGTCTGGCACGGAGAGACGCGCCGCCCGCCGACTGCGCGTCGGGCGCGATGCAACGTCGCTATCCAGCTGTGACCATCCAACTCATCGATCGCTCTGCTGCTGCTTGCTGTCGTGGATAACATCTTGAATTTAGAGACCATGCCATTTGTCGATTCGAAAATCTGAAGACCCAGGTCGTCGGATATTGGGCCAAAATCTGACGACTTGGACCATGGGATTCTCAAATCGAAAAAAAATCCAGTCATATTTAGCATGCAGGTATTCGGCCTGCATTAGCAGACACCTTTATTTTTGGGATCGAAAAATACAAATATGATGCTTCAAATCGAAGCGCACACCAGGTAGGAAACAGCCTGACCCTTTTAGAAGTGCAGTCCCGTCTTGGTGACAAAAAACTTGTAATGAGAATGGTTTGTGCCCAAAAGGGGACTGCAGTACTAATAGGGCTAAGGGAAGCGCCACGCTCGGAAACACGAAACACTGCAACGATAAGCACTATTGATAGATTAACACAGCTATGCGTTGGGCGAATAAAAACCAGCTAGATACGTCGTACATACGTAGGCATCAGAACGTTTCCTGAGTTTGTTGCAGCGGGGCAACTATCCGACTACAGTATTTGGGTTTCCTGGTTATGGAGGGCTTTACGGGGTGCACAGACTCATGGCGTATCTAAACCCATTGTCATAGACGGTTGCGGTGCCGATAGCAGTGCCGAAGGCCGTTTATTTATTATTTAGAGCCCATCTTAACGGGGAACGCTAAATTTCGTTATTTTGAAATAAAATTTCACTTTCAATGAATTTTAATTTGATTTCGAAAAAAAAGCGTGTTTGTATCCTATCGGGAAACGGCGCATTCATTTGTCAAACAAAAAGGAATTCGAAACAACCTGGAAAAACGCACCGCGTCACACAACGCCCGGCCGACAAACAGCGACGCGAAGGTTTGCGTTGTCGCGTGCGCGCCGCCGCCAGCATTTTTTTCTTTTGGGTGGCGCAGGATAGGAAGCTATCACTCTCAGGGTGTCTTGGGTGGGCGGAGGGAGTCCTCAAGCGCCACGTGCGGAACAGCAACGGTGATGCAGCCATCGAGGTCTCGAGCGTATCCTGTTTTTTTGCTCGTTTACTCGGTTTTCGTGATGGTTGGCCGATCGAGCAGGCCGAAAAATTGGGCTTGCGGCCGCCATGATTTCTTTTGAGGCGCCTCCGCCGGAGTACGATGTGCTATGGTCTGTGGTGGTGGGCGCGGCTATTGCTCCGGTCGCCTGTCGTTGAGGTTCGCGTTTTATCGCCTCGACCGTGGTCACCGAAGCGGCCAAGAATCACCCCAGACTCCACCTGGGGTGTTGACCCACCATGAACATGCTACATCAAGGCGGAGGGTGTGTCTAAACAGGATCGAAATCGAAAATCGAATTGATAATAAACAAGGCGCTGATTGGTCCCTGGTCAAAACATTCCCCTTCGTTTTTTAGGTTCCGAAAAAATGAACGATTTACAACCCAATGCCAAAATCAAAAAGTTGACGGCTGGGAATCGAAAAGGAAATCGAAAGCACGAACAGCAACAATTCAGCTCGTCCTACTAGTCAGCGCAGCCACGTCAAAATGTCACATCAGGACCGCCGTATACAGCATCCAACCCAGCTAGCACGGCAACACAGCCGCAGACCCCCCCCCCCCCGTAAACAGCCAGCAGGTGAACCACAACACCAGCCCCGATGTTCTCGGGCCTTTGTTTCCCGGCGTTCGAGCCAGAGCGAACATAGTTTGAGGAAAATTCAGGATGATACCCTCGAGAACGAGGTCGGAAGTTCGTTCTCAGTATAATTTCAAGTTTGATCTCAGGGCGTCAACGTGGGACGCGCCACCACCTCCTTGGGAGGCCCAACGACCTCCCGGAATCGAATTGCCGTCGCGTTTGCCTGCTTCTGTGGTGGATCTGTGTTACCGAGCGCTAGATTGCCGGCATGTGCACAGTTGCGAACGGCCTTATCAATAGTAGGTTGTGCTCTCCGTTGCTTTTCGCCTGGATTTCTATTTTCACTTTTCGATTCTGGTTGGATACCTCGGGAAATTTTTATCGAAATCGAAATGAATTCGATTTTCGATTGAGCTTTTCGATTCTGTTTAGACACACCCTGACCAACTCCCAGATTCGAAATTGAAATTAAAACAATAACACCAAAAAAGTCCCAAATATAGACTTTTCACTCAAATTGTTTTTTTTTTCTGATTTGCCCCTTTGAATCCTGCCTGCACTCTACGGCCAATCAGCTGCAAATTAGGCTAGAAAAAAAATCAAATAAAATTGAAAGAACCAAATGTCTTCGGTAAGATGGGCCCTAACCATGGGCGACTGAAGTCAGATACTCGTACGTACTGCTACAACACTGTAATAGTACTTGCCTCGCCAGCCAGCAAAAACTGCTGTGATAACTCGGAAGTACCAGGTGGCAGCCAAGTCCCGCCAACTCCACAGCCATAATGAACACTTGTGAAATGGATCTCTGAACGGTATGTGGCACAATAACGGCCAAATTTCAAATTTCAAGAGGCGCCCAAGTGGAAAGGCTCCATTCTACGGCACGTAGAAGCCCAAGTTTGAAAGTGCTCACCACAAGTTTGCTTCTTCTGATGCATCGCCCTCCTCTGCAACTTCGCCGGTTTCGTCGTACAGACCTCGTCTTTCAGGGTCTGACAACACCGAGTGAACCACGGATAGCGCTTGGAAACGACCCTTTGCAGCATCGTCCCCGGGGCATTTATCCGGGTGCTGCGTAAAGGGGAAATCACACGGCAGATGGGGGGAAGCAACACAGCAACAGCGCAACAGCATAGCGGACGGTCATGTTTTCGGTTTGGTGACAGTTTGTGAGCTATTCAAAAATGGCGCCAATGACTTGATTTTTATTTACTCACACATTTGAGAGCGACCTTGAAGTATGCTTTCTTTATCTCTGCCGGGGTTGCCGTGGGTTGCAACCCAAGTACATCGTACAGAGACTGATTTTCTCCAAATTCTGCTTCGATCGAGTCCATGTCGCTTGAGTGTGTCCCGTGCGCCTGGCGTGGTGTTAGCCCTTGATAAAAGAGGTCTGCTCCTCTGAAGGCTTGTGTCTGGTGCACGGGTTTGCAGTAGCAGTGGAAGCGTTTTCATTTTTCAAACTTGGAAAATCAGGGGGATTCGAGAGTCCGTCCCCTGTATCCATGCTGGAATGCCACAACAGTCCAAGATGGCCGGCGGTGAGGACGTCGCCTCTACCGCCAGGTTCATGCGTCTTGCTTTAGAGCAGGTGAACATGTGGGTTTTCGTTCGGGTCGCCCCTTGTTGGTGCATCGCGTGTGTCTCTTGATGGCGCCTGTACCGCCAGGTTCGTGCGCCTTGCTTTGGAGAGGTAGGTGAACATGTGGGGTTTTTTTGGGGTCGCCCCTTGTTGGTGCATCGCGTGTGTCTCTTGATGGTATCACATGGTATCATGGTATCAGGTACCTGGTGCAGTAAGAGGTATCATGGTGTCCGATACAGCAGTTACATATGTACTGCGAGACATCCAACCTTAAGCTTTGCGTCGTCCATTGCTATTCTTGTATGCTTCACTCACAGGCGGAGCTCGCTCTGAGCAAGGGAGAAGTTCCGGTCGGCTGCGTTGTTGTGCATACCCTCACCGAGCGAGTTGTCAGCTACGGCCACAACGAGACGAACAGGACATTTAACGTGAGAATCCCCTTCACTACTTTTCACTATTTCTTGTGCTGTAGGCGCCATCGGCGGTAGTGCGTCCAGAGTCGGGGAGACCGGAGACCTAATAAATACGTTTTTTTTTTTTTTTTGTTATGCCCATATGAAAGCTGTTTCTTATGCGGTCGGATTTGTACTTTTCGATCCCGAAAATGAAAGCATCTGCTTTAAGCTAATTCTTATGCCGTCGGATTCACAGTCAGTTGAAAAATTCCCTTTCAGCACGTTCGCATGAGCTTTTGCCCCGGAAATGTTAAAAATTGGTCTCTCTCGCCTCATAATGTGTCGGAGTTCTCTCCAACATCTGTCAGGGGGTGTTTGCTTATCGCGGAGCCCGGTTGAAAGAAATTCGTCTGCACTTTTTCGATCCAAAAGAGGTGAATATGATTGCGATCGGGGATCGGATCGAAAAATACGTTTTACGAGTACTCGATCCGATCGGGCGTTTGGATCGTGTTTGACCCAGTTGGATCGAAAAAGTGCGGACGTCAATTTCCTGTACCTGGGTGCCTGGAGAAGCGGGAAACACCCCCAGATAGATCTTGGAGATATCGGACACATTCTGAGACGAGAATACCAATTTCCAACATTTCCGGGGCAAAAGCTCATGCGAACGTACTGAAAATTGTTTTTTAACTGACTGCAAATCCGACGGCACAAGAAAAAAGAAGTTACTCAGTCCGAATATGTAAAATCTGACCAGAATTTTTTCGACTTGAGAATCCGACGGCCCAAGTCGTCATTTGACTTTGGCCCAAAATCCGATGACCTGGGTCATCAGATTTTCGAATCGAAAGATGGCATGGTCTCTGAGTTCAAGATGTCGTCCACGACAGCAAGCGGCGGCAGAACGGTAGCAGAGGTGGATGGTCACACAGCTGTAAAGCGATGTTGCTTCACGCCCGACGAGCGGTCGGCGGGCGGCGCGTCTCTCCGTGTCCAGACTACAGTCGGCTGGCGCGGGCTCGGGCCTAGATACCAAGAGAAGCACATTCGGCGCGCACCTCTCCGTGGATACGTACTCGTATACTACAGCAGCAGCACCAGCAGCGCCAGCAGTCAGTCACATTGTGAAGTACCAAATGTCAAGACAGGTTGACTCTAGCGCACTCGGCACGTCTCTTCGCCGCCAGACCAAAGGCAGTCAGCATTGGCTCGAACGCTTGGGTCCTACGCGCAGTGCAGCGCACCCAGCGCGTCTCTTCGCGGTGCCAGACCACAACATCAGCAGTTGGTCTCGGCGTTTGCTCGAATCTCTGCACCCACGATAAATCCGATTCTTCCGCAGAGTAAGACTGTTTCGATTTGCGAAGTTCGCAGCTGAAAATGCGATCGGGCCCAAATCTGAAGCTCCAAATCTGAACCGCACAGGAAACAGATTAAGATGAACTACTATGGGAAATTATTTCTGGGCTCCAGGAATTGAGTCTTTAGGCCGATTATACGCGTTTTACTCGGCGGGACAGTAAAAAATCATGGTAGACTCCTCAGAATGCTCCCCGGAGTTTTCCGAGAACTTTCTAGAACACTTTTCCGTTTCTCCAGAAGCCTAGTTTGATTTTGGGAGCAGCCAAACTGTTTTCTCTGGAGGATAAAAAATATGGTCAGAACTGAGGCCAGAAATAATGGATCTTTGAAGAGTTTTGGTCAAGCATTATATGATGTCCTCAGAACTGGCAATATAGACGACCAGTCCAACTACGACTCTGGAGAAACGGAAAAGTGCTCGAGAAAGCTCTCGGAAAACTAAGGGGAACATCCTGAGGAGTCTACCGGTGTTTTTGACAGTCCCGCCGAGTAAATCGCGGGTTTTCGGTAAAAAAATCCAGTTCTTAGAGCCCTTCAAATTTTTCCCATAATAATTGGTCCAACAGGAAAACAAAAAAAGTTTGTTTTTTAGATTTTTTTTCCAATTTGGATTTGATTTCATGAAAAATGTTTGCGTACGTACGTGTTTGGGTCCCCCTAATGAGAAAAGTGAAGTAAATGTTCGAATTATTCTGATTTCGAGAAAACACAGCACGTTTCACAACGCCCAGCTCGTCGGCGTGTGCACGCCGCCGCCAGCCTCTTTTGATTTTGGTGGCATAGGCTAGGAAGCTATCGCTCTCTGGGTGTCTTGGGCGGGCTGAGGGATCCCTAAAACGCCACGGGCAGGACTGCGACGGCGATGCAGCTATCGGAGTCTTGACAAGGTCTTGAGCATATCCTCCCGTTTTTTGGTCGATCGCTCGGTTCCCGTGCGGTTGGCGCATCGAGCTGGTTGGAACGCTCGGATTGCGAGCGCCATCCTTGTTTTTGAGGCGCCACCGCTGGGGTACGCTGTGTTATGGTCTGTAGGGGTGGGCGAGGATGCTGTCCGGTGGCCTCGCGTTGTGGCTCACATTTTATCACCTCGGTCGTGGTCATCGATGCGTTCAAGAAATACGCCGCGAGGTCCCGAGGACGTTGACCCAACGTGGACATGCCGGCTAGGTCGGGTCAGCTCCCAAATTGGAATTTGATTACAGAAAAACGAGGTCCTCCAATCAATTTTTTAAACCCCAACATTCAAAGTCCTAGTCTTTGGTGGTTGTGCGTGTTTACAGCAATGAAAAGCAAACTAGTTTTTCGTCTTCCCAAATTGGATTTCAGGACCCTGAGAACGCGAAGTCCGTCCTTTAAAAATATCGCGCAAACCATCGTTCCGGATTGCCGTGAACTTTTTTTTCACCGCATTCATTCCTGAACTCTTTGAAAATATGCTACAGTAGTACCGCAACGCCCGCCAATCGACTCCGCTTGGCCGATTTAGGGGGTGTAGAGCTACTCATAAAGTTGACTAGACAATTACTCGACCCTCCCCGCGGATGGCGCCTGTAGACAGTAGGGGCTATCCTATCATACGTGCTGTTGAAGTATGGTATGTTTTGGGGTTGTTGTTGCGTTGTGTCTTTCACTTTGTCACTTAACCTGTCAACCCAGCACGCTATGTTGGTGTACGTATGCCAGTATGTTTCGTTTTTGTTGTACGATCGTAGTTGTTGTTGATATCACAATATCAGGTACCGTATACCAGGTACCTGGTGGCTCATTGCCGTATTCTGGTCCGTTGTCACGAAAGGCACAAAACTTTACAGGCTGGCGAGGATAACACACCAAAAAACTCAGTCGGGGTCCCAGGATGCTGTAGGACACGACCTATTGTACTGCACTAACACAAAAATAGGCATATTTCACGTGCGGCAAGAAATTATAAGTTGTACATATCATGGATGTCACTATGTACGTGTGTTCGTACGAGCGCGCCATCTATTAATAGCTAGTGAGTATCATACCTGGTATTGATGGTGACAAGTGGACCCGTACCGCTGCCTATAGCTACGATAGCTGCGTAGCTTACGTTTCCACGGACGGCGTGTAACGATATGATGACGCCGATCTAACTGCAAGCATGCGATGTAGCATTTTGCGGGCACAGTCCGAACCAGGCTCCGACCAGGCTCCTCACACCACTCACCTCTGACGTATGATACGGCGAAGGTAAGCAGCATCGTGTAATAGCATCGTGCAGTTTGCATATTTTACCCCCCAAATATCCAAGTTGTGCTGGCCGCCTCTATCCCGTGCGCGTTTGTATCAGGCCACTCGACATGCAGAACTTGTGGCAATCGACAACGCTTTACGATCAGAGGCGGATTCTTCCATTCTAAGAGAATGCCAACTGTGAGTCTGTGAGTCTGTGAGTGAGCACCACCTGCAAGTAGTGGGCATAACCCCGCAGTATTCGGCCTGATTTTACGCAGCGTATGCACATGGGATGGATGCTACTGGGTACCAGCATATACCAGGTAGCTATATTTAAAGACAAGAAAAGTCGTCAAGGGATGTGGTCTCATGAACTTCTTCATCCTCTGTAACAGGTTCCTCGTGTACTTGTGCGTAGACCTCTACTCCATGTACTTGCGAGTAAACGTGTACATACTAATCCAGGTACTCGTACGTTCAGTATAGTTTTCGGCAAGGGATCAACACAACTAACATGCACTGGGCTGTGATCGTGTAATGCACGAAACATCAAGAGCACTGCTTTTTGGAAGCTATACTCGTAGGGAGCTGATGCCATTTTTGGGTGGTTTTTGTGACACGCCAATTTTAAGTAAGATGGAGCCTGCGGTTGCAGGTGGCGTGCACACGGCACGAACCCGTGGTGAGGGTCGCGCAAACCTGAAGGCACAGAGGCAATGGCTAAGTGTCTCCCGCGTAGATGATGAATTGTTTCACTTAGCATGTGCCGTCGGGATATGTGAGCTGCTTCTCGTCAGACAAATCTCTGGCCTTTATTAAAGAGAAACCTGAGTCACTCTACTGGCTGTGAGAGACTCCGTGTGTTGTGTTGCTGTAGTAACAACTGTGGCACTAGAGCAGCTACTGGGCAGTAAGTACTCTGCTTCAGTAGAGCCTGCTCATTTCGCGCGCGGCAAAACTACATCAGACAAACCAAAATAACGAATTTATTCTTAATAGAAATGATACCGATGGGCAGCTCGCTGGACGATCTACACGAATTTTCGCTTAACCAAGCAAAATGATCTACGATTATAATTTGTTTTTCTTTCCCATGGGTGCGCCAAGTACCAGTACTCCTCGTAACATTAATATTAATAGTATACCAAACAGGTTTGTTGTGTGCTGCTTGACTTTGTCCCAAGACGCTTACGTACATAAGTAGAACTCTTATGGTAGAGCTCTTTGGATTGTCGCATGAGATGCCTTTGGAGGTGATTGCAAACTCCGGGCCTGGCGTCACTCACCGCCGTAGCGGCTAAACCGACGCACATTTTCCCGAGATCAGGTAGACGTACGTACTGCGGGGAATATACATCTACATATACACCTGCTCGAGTGTGTGTATGCCGCTCCGTTGTCGTCGTGGTTTTGTCGCAACATAACTGCGGTACGTAGTCGTATTGTCGTAATGCTAACGAACGGTCTCGTTCATACTTTTTTCTTCTCGTTCCATCTATTATCTTCGTCCTTCTTTATCCTGCTCCCTCTTGCCTAGTCTCCTAGTCGTAGTTCGGATCGGGGTCACATAACAGGCGCTTCTCCCCCCGCCGCTATGGTACGTGCCTTGCCTTGCACTTTTATCGCGAGAAGGATTCAGCGCTTTCTTCCCTCGTTGAGTCGCGTCGGATTTTGTGGTTCCCACTCCAGGCACTCTCGGCAGTTGTTGGTGTCTTTCGAAGAAGAGAAACTCCATACTACGGAAAATCGAAACCACGACGTAAACGCTATCAATAGCAGTATTCGAGGCTAACCACTATGATAGGTCACCGGGGCGACCAGTGCGATAATAAGAAGTACAATGACAGCGTTACAACCACACCTGGAGCGCGATATGCACGGCACCAAGAGGTAAAATATACGCTACTGCTTGCAACATCGGCATTTCCTTAGAGCCTTACAGGAAGATGACCTCTTTCACATATGCCGACGGAAAAATATAACCTCGTTCTCGTACAGCTTGCATCTTGCACCCCCGCTGTGTACCGGAGCTCGGCACGATCGGTCCTCGACTTGAGCAATGTTAGGGACAGATCCGGAGCGCTGCAAGGAGCACCGGTGCGCAGACAGTAGTTTGCCCGTCATCCTTGCATCAGTATGGCAAAACGAATCCCCGACGAAACACCGAAGCAATGGGACCAAAAGCCAGCCGAAACAGCAGTAGCGATAGATACAGCCTGCCGAACTGGCGGGGGACATGCCAAGCCTAATATAGCGTCAATGCAGGCAGGCCTAAGTCAGAAGTCTGCACAAGCGCGAATTACATTTGCATATTCTGAGCGCAGCTCTGAACCCCGAAACGTAACTCAGCGCACGCCATGAGTGGCTCTGAGCGCAGATTACAAACAACAAAGGCGAGAGATAAGCGCATATTGCAATTCCGAAGCAGGAAGTACTACACCATCAACATGGCGAGCAGTTTTCCTTCCCTTGGTGTGGCGTCGATTATCTCTGGTGCATATCACGCGCGCTGGGCTCGCAGTGGGGATCACAAGTGCTTACTCGTACAAAATATATTTTTTTTGTCTAGCTTTTTTGTCTTGAACTTGGTGTCATAATTTGACCCGAGGTCACAAGGCAGCCTCCCCGCTCCTCCTCCCCTATTATTTTCCCCGCCAACCAGAAAATTGCTGGGGCGTTACCCAGATATTTTTACCAATCATCGCTCTCCCTTACAACATGGACCAATAAAAAAACTGCGTCACAGAAGACCATGGACAGAACGTGACGTCGCCTTGGATGGCATAATGTTCCATCCAAGGATATTCCGCCAATCAGAACACCCCTTAAATATATTGATACATCAGAAAACTGCGGGAACGAAATACCTTTCTCTACCCGGTTGCCACAGCTCTCTTCCTTATGTTGCCGCACGTTGCGTTCTTGAGTACTCACTCCCAACGCTGGTCGACTTGCGTCGAAAGGTGCTTGCTCACGCCAAGCGCTTTTCGCGTCGTAAGTTATTGTTTTCGACGTTGGCCGCAGTCTGCAAGAGACTCGACGTTAGGTGTACAACGATATCACCCAGAAGTCAACTCATCTCCAAATCGCGCAAGAGGCTACACGGTTACCGCCACACCACTGGAGCGATCGGCGCATCCACGAAGCTGGGCTGTTATGTTACGTGTTACGACCTGTCACAGTAGGACTGCTCTACCTCAATTTATATATCGTTGACAGACTTTGGGGCCTGAACGCACCATAAATTTGTTGTGCAGCATGGTGCTCTTGGGCTCTTTGTGGGGACCGTCGTTTCAGCAGCCAACTATCAATAGCTCACACGCTCACACGCCCTTCCTCATCTTCAGCTGGTATTGCCCGTGGTTGCAAAGTGAGCTCTAATCGCTGTTTTTATGCTGTCGAAATGTTTCTATTCAGGTTTGTAACATGCGAGCCGTGTATTATGTGCGCCGCAGCACTGCGTGATGTTGAAATCAAGGGAGTTGTGTTCGGTTGCACCAACGACCGATTTGGAGGCTGTGGTTCTGTACTCAGTGTCCACAGCGGCAGGTATGTTTATGTCTTGGTTACTCTTATATCGCTACTTCGCTACTTGGCAGTTGTTTGTGCACTTTGAGGAGATTAATTTAATGAAGACGCGTTGTTAAAACGCTGTGCGGCTCTCCAAAAAGATGGACAGTTCGTGTTGCTCGGTCCTTCGTTTCGGCATGTTTGTGCTGCCTTGCTTCGATGATGCCGACCTACCGTATCGTTCGAGCTGCTTGAGACCACGTGCAGTAAGCTATGAGTACAAACATGTTTATATTTGCCGTGTCGTTTTTATCTCGAGCGCCAGAGCAAACTCTTTAACGGATCTTCTCATCTGCCTATTTTCTTACTTATTTCCAGCGGTCTACCACCAACAAGTTACACGTACCCGTGCCAGCCTGGACTTCTGGCTGAAGAAGCTGTCGCGCTTTTCAAGAACTTCTACGCCACGGAGAACACTAAAGGTAAAAGAGCCCATTTGGTTGCTTGTTGTTTGGTTTTTTTACCCTGCGTCGTCCAAGAAAAATGTGATTTCCTTGTTCGTCATTGTCGTCTCCAAAAGCTGGTCGTGGGAAGTGTTTTACTATAAATACTAATAATAAACGTCTTTGTAAAGATGCGTTACGTCTTTATCCCTTTGTCTGTATTGTACGGTTTTGCATAATCCCACGAGGTGGACCAAAAACGCATCGCCTTACGAAACAAATTTCTACGTATGGCTGCGCTTTGATGCCCCACATTCACTCACGCTCATGACCATATTGCAATAGCAATTTGGAAACTCAGCATACTGGTTTTCCTTGTTCAACGACCAGCTGGTGTGACGTCGGGCATTAGCTGAAGATGTTGCTGGCTACCGTTTTGTCTTCTTCGCCTTCTTCACTGGTTTTCCTTGTTCAACAACCAGCTGGTGTGACGCCGGGTATTAGTTGAAAATGTTGCTGGCGACCGTTTTGTCTTCTTCATCCTCCCTCGCCTTTGAAGTTCATCGGGCGCCACAAAGCACTCTTGATCATACTCGTGCGGCGCACGGCATACCGATCAATTAAAAGACGACGGAGGATGATGAAGACAAACGGCAGCCAGGAACATCTACAACTAACGCTTGATGTCACACTATTACGGGGGTCCATAGTTGACAGGACCAAATTTTGTTAGTAAAAATAGGTAAATGTATAGGTTTTTATCTATACCATAGGTCCTATTAACTATGTACCCCCGTAATATCTGCTCCTCGAACAATGGAAAACATTATGCTGAGTTTCCAAGTTGTTATTACAATAATCTGCTGAGCGTAAGTGAGCGTGGGGTATCAAAGCGCAGCAATGTGTTGCAGTTCGCTCTTGAAAGGCCATGCATTTGGGTCTGCCTTGTGTTTTTTTTTGCGAAACTATCCAATACAGATAAAGGGATCAAGTAAGTTTGAGGTGCTTTCTTGCTTCGCGTCCGCCCTTTGCCGGAAACTAAACGAACTCCGTTGAAAGCGTCCTCTCTTGCTAAAAGTCGTACGAAATACCACCGAGGTGTTGCTGTTCAGCAATCAGTAACTTGGCCAGACGTTTGTTCACCGATACCAGGTATACATGTGGTCTAGTACTGTGCGTGCTGTTCCTGTTGCTGGTTTTACACAATCTTGATGCAAGTGATGTATGACGGATTTGGCTGGGTTTCGTGTTTTTGTCCCGCTTGTAACCAGCGCCGGAGCCTAAAAGGAGAAAGACGATCCACGAAGAACAGGAGCCTGCGCTTGGAGTGAGTGCAACGGGATCGTAAGCTCCTGTCGGCGTTCAGCTTTGAGAAAACACAGCGGATTTTCGCCGGTACACACGACTAGAGAGGTGCGAAGGATCGTTTCGCAAGACACAAGCTTGAAAATACACCCCCCTGCTTTCGATCCACATGAAAGCCTAGTCGGTAGTCGCTGTTGGCGATTTATGTGGCCGGCTTGTGATGATAGTCGAAAGTCAGGCGCTTGGATTGCTGTTAGGCAAGTCCGGTTGCGAGCTTCAGCTCAGAAGATTTCTATTGATGTTGAAGAAGGCGCTCTCGGGCTAAGAAATATAAATGAGATATAGTGTAGAACCCGGCATCACTATAGGGCTACCCTATATATACCCCCTACCTGGCATACGATATGATATCTCCATAGTACTTAGTCATGTTTTTTTCGTCGGAATGTGCTATATATATCATATCTTATTACATCGCTATATATAGGGGCGTTCAGCACGATGTGACTAAAAGGTTATATGACATTTGGTATATGATGTATGCGTCCGCTATGAAGGGATATATCGGCCTATACAAGGTGATACAAGATGATATATTGGCCTATATGAGGTGAAATGCGTGATATAGCTATATCCGATATGTGGCATAATATGACGACTTGCTGTCTTGCCGATATATCTTGTATCTTTCGGGCGTACATTTTGGGCGGAATATGCGTACAGTATGTACCTGGTGTATGAGTACGAAGCGGGACGCACACACAAGGGGACACACCAGGGGTCTGTGTCCGCTGCTGTCTTCCTGTCGTGCGGTTTTGATCCGCGATGAGCGAGTCGAACGCGCCATCGCCTGTTGCCACAAGCGAGCCACAGCTACAGCACAGTCGTGTTGGCTGTGTTATAGTCTGAGAATTGGTGCAGTAGCAGCAGTTACTATAGGAGCGGATTCGGCACGTGCTTCTCGTAACGAGTGGGGGGCGGGAGGTAGCTATTGAATGAATAGTGGGAGGTGCTTGTCTTTGTCGCAGGATGTGTTGGGCATCCTTCCTGTTTTTGTCCGTTGTATGTTGTGTTCCGGTTTAGTTTATATGTTCTTGCTGTTGTCTCTTCCTTGAACGTTCGTTTCAGCGTTATTTCGGTTGTAGTCGGCGGGAGGAGCATATTATCCTGGTGACCTATGTCATGGATCGGAGGGGTCGCTTTGTGGGCACCAGCAATAATATTAATAAGAATATACGATATAGTACCTACCTACCTACCTACTTGGTACCTGTACTACCGGCACACTCTCGTGGTGCGTCATCGCAATATACCAACTGTTGTCTGCATTACACGACACATCAACATGCAATAAAACCTCGCGGAGAAGGGGTTGCTGTATCATCTTTCGTGCATTTTGTGTACCGGGTAGTACGTAGCGGGCACAGACCGCAAAGTATTTGAGCCAGTGCTTTACCATCAGTGTGGCACAGGCCCCAACCACGAGCAGGTACCGATGTGACACGGCGGTGACGTGCATATGTAGGTGAAATAGCACACGAAAGCACGATATATAGGGCAGATAGAAGTGACATATCACACAATATAGAAGGTACATGATATATAACATTATATATATGCTATATCACAGTATATATGATATATCACACGATATATGGCATGTGAAATATCATATACCGAAGTCGGTCTATTTTTGGTCAGAAAAATGGTCGCCAAAGATTCGCCTCGGAGGGCAGGGGCTGTGGTGGCGTAGCACTATCGTACTTTCTTTGCGCTGCTTCTTTGGGGACATCCAAATCGATTCATCGAGACGGCTAATCCTTGGTGGAGTTCGGAAGGCCGCATCTCGTCGTTTGGTATGTAAGTAGATGCTCTAATGTCTTGTCTGATTTGGATCAGGGTTGGTCTGCAGCACTATCTTACTCAAACGAGTGATGTTTGGGGAGCTGGAGGGGGGAAAGGGTTGCTTGGGAGGGCAAGAGCAAGACTGGATGGGTTGTCTTGAACTCGACCTATTGTTGTTTCACTTGCCCACCGAGGAGAAATAATGGACGCTGGCAGCGAAGGAATCGCGCAAATGGTTGAGACGTGTTGAAGAAAGGGCAGAGCAGTGCATGAAATGCTGTTGTGTTAAGGAGAAGGAAAATGTAGCAAAAAGACGAACGCTTGAGGTACTAAATGCGCAGCAACTTAATTTAGATGCCGTTGGGCCCAAGGCCAGGGGGGGGGGGGTGCACTCGATAGGAGAGATGTACTCGATCTCATGCGTGGCCCTAGTCGTATCACCATAGATCCTCGCATCCCTACAATGCCGGGACGGAGCATGTCGGGTTTTCACCGACCAGGCAGACATTGCTTGCACCAAGCGCGAAGCGCCTTCGGGTGAGGGGGGAGAGGAGCCGCGTTGAAGGAAGCGTAACAACAGCAGCTAGGCCGCTTAAGAAAGTGAAGACACCGGCCGAAACTTGAAGGCACCCGCCGAAACTTGGCACTGACCGTCTTTGTAGTTGAGACGCCCAGTGACTACTGCCTAATGCTGTGTTACAACCCTGTTTTATTTTTGTTTTGTTTGGTTTTGTTTGGTTTTTGTTGTTGTGATGCCCTAGCCCCTGCCAAGTCGATGGTGCCCCCCCCCCCCCCCCCCCCCCCCCCCGTACCCTGTCATTCTGCGTTGACTGCGTCACCTTATTGTTTTACGTACCAGGCAGTTGCGTGACCCTTTGGTATCTTCCCTTTTTCCGATTATGTTGAGGTTTTTCCTTGGTCCGTCTTTTCTCTGTCCTCTTTCTTTGTGTTGGTTGTGTCGCCCTTGACCCACCAACTGGACATAGGACTGCTCGTTCTTTGTTGTTAGCTCTTTGTCTCTACCCTCTTCTTGTCTTCTTGCCTCCGTGTGGCCTTCTTGTGACGTCCTCATGTTGCTCCATCACCTGGACATACCAGCAAACAGCAACCTTGTCCTCGGGACTTGGCTTGCGCCCTGAGCGCATGTTTGCTTCGTTTTTCAATCTTTAGTTTTTCTTTTTTTCCTTCTTTCTATTTTCTCTTCGTGTTCTTTCTTTCTTTCTTTTTTCCTTTTCTTTTTTTTTTTCGAGTGTACATGTACTAGTAGTACCATGGATATGTTTCTGGTGGTGTTATTTGGTTACGAGTGATACAGGATGGTATACCACAGCTCGTTAGTACCGTTAGTTTCTCTCACGGACTGGTATGATACTGCCGTGTGCACTATTTCGTACTTGTTTGATTTTTCCAATCGAGATGAATTTTTGGTACAGTCTGTTTTTGCGACCACAGGCAGGATTTCAGGGAAGTGAGCTTGTGTGAGAACATCATCATCATCATTATCATCATCATCAGAGTATCACCCCGATATATTCCGGCATGCTTGTTGGTGTCTTTCGGTTTGATAGTGATTGATGTTCGAGCGTGGACCTTTAGCCTTGATGCTCGAGCGTGAAGCTGGGACTTTGCCGAGAACGCATCACCTTGCTGTACAGGCGCCTATGTGTATACCATGTAAGATGCAGGATATCGCTGGCCACTCATGTTCTGGGAGTCGAGGCTATCATCAATTTTCTGCTGCGACTATAAACAAGAGTGGTCGCTTTTGCCCATGGACTGGTGCTGTAATTGCTCAGAAACATGGTGAATGTACAGCTCGAACTACTCCACACCTCGGATAACGTAACACTTGACATTTTAAGTTAATATTAGGCGCCAGCGAAATAAAAGCGTAACACTACGTTACTGCGTTAACTGCTGTCTGGATTTTGTGACAACATAGTGTTAGTGTGTTATGATATTGGCGGGCGATCGCGTAACATTATGCTAGAGTGTTAATTAGATTCCGTATTGACCCCAGTGTAGGTGTTTCGGTGATAGGGTATGCAGCCCATAGGGAGCAACACTATGTTAGTGTGTTACCGGAATCCCTTGTGGTTATCGTAACGCACGTTGAAGGGATAACGTACATGGCCAATAAAACGCCAACATTGTGTTACCGTGTTAGCGACACCAGCCCGTAGCGAATAACGTTATGTTAAGGTGTCAGCGAAATTCGTGCTTGCTACTGTAACACAATATACTGTATGTAACGGACGACGTGCATGGCCAATTGAACGCTTACATTACGCTATGTTCGTGTGTTGGTGGAATTACTATTAATATTGACTATCGCAACATGTTAGAGGGATACCGTATATGGCCAATATGAAGTCAGGATTATGTTAACCGTATCAGCCGCAGCAGTAGTCCGTATCAAGCGACGCTATGTTAGGGTGTTAACGGAAGTACTGCTACCATCACATACGTCATACGGATAACGAACATGATCCACGAAACACTAGTATTATGTTAATGTGCTAGCTCGTATGCAATTTATGTAGTAACACAAGATAACATATACCGTACATTCCCAATCTATCATCAACAACACATTTGAGAGTTTCGGAAGTGAAAAAAAAAAAAAAAAAAATGATCAGGAATGCCGTTGCTCAGGGTCTGTCGAAGTTTCGCCGCATAAAAGACGTTGACGGCTATTTTTTCCCTGAGCGGAGCTGATGCTTTATTTAGTTAGTCTCAGGGTTACGGGCTGCAAAGCAGGGGTTTACCCTGAGCAAAGAAACTGTTCCGGGTAATGGTCATGTCACAGAGCACAAGTAGTAAAGGATGCCTGTACCGCCACATAAGCAGCCCGGGACTGATACTGACTCGCCGCCATAGCTTAGGGCGACAAGGCGCGCTATCTCCTCGAACCAGTCGTCGTTTGATTCGTGATTCTTGGCGGCGAGGAAGTAGCTTCGGCAAAATCTAAGCAGGCAGAGAGGAGGAGGAGGAGGAGGAGGAGAAGGAGGAGGAGGTGGAGCATGCATCTATCTTTAGAAAAGGAAGACAAGCGACCTAGCAACCTTACGCTGCGTAACGGTGAGGAGGGCGGTGATGGCGTAGAAGGTGCGGGAGGCGGACGCCCACTCGCCAAAGCATTGGGGCAACCAGGCGCACCACCTCCTCCACCAGTAGGCGTTTGGTTGTGATGGGGCTACTAAAGTATTGCTGTATAGCAGCTGTACAGCAGGCGAGGCGAAGTGAGCAGGTCGATAGATAGAAGCACATCACGCAGCACACGAAAACAAAGACACGCGACCTCGAGCTGGGTGGCGGCTTGGTGGACAGCGATGGTGGAGATCGTGTTATAGCGTGTTATAGTGATGGAGGAGCGGGAGGGGCAGTTCGGGGCGAAATGTGGTGGAACACACGGCTGTCGCGAGGCGGACGCCCACTTTTGCCAAATCGTTATGGCAAAACCGGGCGCACTACCTCCTCCACCAGTTGGCGTTTGGTTGTGATGGGGTTAAAAAGTACTGCTGTATAGCAGATGTACAGCAGGCGAGACGAAGTGAGCAGGTCGATAGATAGAAACACGTCACGCAGCACACGAAAACAAAGACACGCAACCTCGAGCTGGGTGGCGGCTTGGTGGACAGCGACGGTGGAGATCGTGTTATGGTGATGGAGGAGCGGGAGGGGGGGCAGGTCGGGGCGAAAGGTGGTGGAACACACGGCTGTCGACTGCACGAAACTCGATTCTTGCTGTGAAAAATCGGGAAGCCTCAACGCAGGTCCACGTCATGTTATTCCTCCTCCACCCTGAGCGTGCTTTTTTTTCAACACATTTCCAAATCCTGGAAACACCCACTATGAGCGCCTACCCTGAACAAAGCTTTTTTTCCCCGAAACGCTCCGTTCCTTGGTAGTGCTGTGTTAGTGCGTATGTGGGAGTATGCACTTTACGTTATACATGGATAATGTACTGGTGGGGTTTCCTAACCTTTTTGAGGCGTTTTTTGCCGAGATCGCCCATAAATATCCCATGTTACAGGTTATTAAAAATACGGAGGCTTTTTTTTGCCGTATTCAAACTGAGTCTGTGTTTCGGTAATTGCAAATGTGTCTGTCTGTGTGTCTGTCTGCATGCCTTGTATTCTCGGACACGTTCCAATGATCGATATATAAGGTCGTTACTGATGATATTCGTACGACGTATTCGACTCTTAGGTCGTTTCCTATGCGGTTCGATTTTTGAGCTTTTTAGATTTTGACCCGATAACATTTTCAGATGTGAACAAATCGAAACGGTCTTCCTATGGGGAAAAATCAGATTTTTTGTGCGTGCAGAGATTCGAGCAAGTGCCGAGACCAACTGCTGTTATTGTGGTTTGGCGCCGCGAAGAGACGCGTTGCGTGCGCTGCCCTGCGCGTAGGACCTAAGCGTCCGAGCCAAGGCTGACTGCTCTGGTCTGGCGGTGAAGAGACGTGGCGAGTGCGCTAGAGCCAGCTTGTTTTGGTCTTTCGTGTTCCATTTGTGACTGACTGCTGCCGCTGGGTGCTGTACAGCAGCGTAGTCTACGAGTACGTATCGACGGAGAGGTGCGTGCCGAGTGCGCTTCTCTTGGTCTCTAGGCCCGAGCCCGCGCCAGCCGACTGTAGTGCCACGGAGGGACGCGCCGCCCGCCGTCTGCGCGTCGGGCGCGAAGCAACGTCGTTATACAGCTGTGTCACCATCCAACTCATCGATCGTTCTGCTGCTGTTTGCTGTCGTGGAGAATATCTTGAATTTAGAGAGCATGCCACTTTTCGATTTAAGAATCGGATGATCCAGGTCGTCAGACCTGGATCAATCTGACGACCTGGATCATTGGATTCTTGAATCGAAAATTCCGGTCGGATTTTGCATATTTGGACTACATAAGACCTATGCCAATGGCAACCCGAAGTATCAATAAAAAGTTTGAATTCCAAAGATACCCGCCAAAAAAATTTAGAACACGCTTCCTATGGGCACGTTCAGAAAAAAAAAAGTTCCCAACTTTTGGAAAAGCCCGAAAAAAGAAAATCTGGGGCCGATGTTGGGCCAAAATCGCCCTGAGACTCAGGCCGATCTTTGGTTCGAAGCGGCGAGATTCCGAGTCCTCGACAGACATCGATCGACAAAACCAACGATTGCGTCATGAATTCTGAACGGAGTGCGCTCGTTATGGGCTCCGACCCACCCTTGGGTCACTGTCTTCACACAATGGCCAGTGACGTGCGGCGGGCGCTGGCCAGGCGTACGATAAAAAAACAAATAGCCGCTGGAGTGTACAAAACAGAGGACAAAATTGCTCGATCCGTCTCGAATGGCAAAAAACAGGCATTTTTTCAGGTTTGGGAGGATACCGCAGGACGCCGCCGGCAAGCTCTCGCCCCCTAGAGCATGTATTCACTTTCTATCTTCGATGCCGTTATCTATACTCGTTGCCCTTGCCCGACACCAAGCGGGTTGGCCTTGGGCTGAGTCTATATCGAGATCGAGCATCTATCGTCGCACGAGCTGATTTTTATCAGCGTGTTGACAATTTGCAATGAGAGAAAACAAATTGCGCCGCCTGCAGCCGTTGGAAAAAAGAAAGAAAAAAACAACCATTTTTTCCCTTTTTTCCCACAGCGGCGGTACGAGGATATTTTCGGCTGTTTTTTCAAAACAATATTTTTGAAAAAAAACTTTCGGACTTCGCGTTTCCATTGGCATAGGTCTAGGCAGGGTCATTTATTTTTGAGATCGAAAAATACAAATCTGAAGCTCGAAATCGAACCGCATAGGAAACAGCCTTACGGACCTTATAGACTGAAAACATACCATACCACCAGGTAAATTTAGCCATATAATACATCTGCCACACCGTACCATCGTACCATATCACAACATGTGTTATTTCCATATAGTACATCAAATCGTACCATCATACCTATACCACCAACATATCGTACAAATACCGTGTTTTTTTCCATAAAGTATACCGGTATCAAACCGTACCATCATACCATATCAATGCACCATATAACATACCGTGCCATACCGCACAACCGTACCGTACCACACCATACCCATACTGTACCAACACCACAGGACGACAGAGCAGGAGCAAGTCTTATTCAATAGTAAGTACACAAGAGCATACGTTGATGGTGCAAAGTGATGAGGCGATAAGTGAGGTCAAGGTGCAAGGTGATGAGGTTATAAGCGCTTTTGCTACGATCGCCCCGAAGAACAATAGCGACAGTAGCAGCAGAGTCAGGGGGGCTCGGTTAACGCTGGAGGTTACAACCCTGGCAACCGACAGCCAGTACAAGACAGGGTGGACGGGGTGGAGGTGGACGACAAGGAGAAGGTGGAGGAGGTGGAGGAGAGTGGGGGGGCTGGTAGGAGAAGTGGAGCAGCAAGGTGGTGGTGGGACGACCATGGACACGGACGCTGGAGGGCGCTGGATTTGGGGTGGGGAAGGCTTCCCTCCTTTTGTACAAGATTAACACAGATTTCGTTGGCCTGCCCCCGATGCTCGTGATGCGAATAGCTGTTTACTGTTTATTGTACTCTGTTGTAGGTATGATGACTTGCATTGACTGCCTGTATGAAACGAGTACATCAATACTTTGAAGCAGTATAAGTTCTGGTGAATCAATTATAGAAGAGTAAGTGCGTACCAGGTACCAAGTATGAAGTTCGTTTTGTGTGCTTACTTGCATGTACGAGATGCACGAGTGGTTCTGGTGATTCTTCATTTTTGTGTTAAGCAATCTATATACGTACCCAAGTTGATACGCGGTACCTCGTATCAGATACGCCTGAAGGGCAGCATGATGGTTGAAAAGATATGCACGGGGATACATGGCATTCATTCTATATGACGTACAAACGTGTATCTCTCAGCTTTCCCTCCGTCCCCCGCCCCTCTCTCCCCCCCCATCTACGAGTTGGGCCAGCCCAAAAATGGATAAACCATCGGCACGTCGTATCTCGTTAACCACTACGAATTAGGACTTGAAATTTGGAGGCACTAGCCCTGATACAACACTGCATGTGCAAAAAAAATGTGTAATAAAATAAGACATGTTTTTAATTCGACTCGATCTCGACGAGATATTTGGCGAAAACTCAAAAACACCAACTTTTCAACACAAAATTCGCAATAAAATTGTCTTCTCGATCAAGGCAAAAATAGGTGGAGACATAGCTGAAAACCCTATGAGAAGACCGATATTAGTTTCAGTGCCCAATTCGCCACCCATCAAGAGATATCGCCAAAACACGATTTCCATACATATTACGATCGTTTTTTTTTTCTGCGATGCCACGGTCAAATTTGCGAGTTTCGACCTAAAAATTTAACCTCGTATTTGCACGACATATGCAAACAAACGGAAGGCCAGTCCTTTTTTTTCCAGACAAGTTACGATCGCTTTTGTATTTTTCCGGATCTTTGTATCGGTCTTATCTTTCGAACACTAAAAAGGGGCTTGTACTCCATTTGTGGGTTGTTACATGATCAACACCGTGTAAAAAAATCGCATTTTAATACGTAGTATTCAGCGGAGCGAGGACAATCAAAACCGATTTGGCAACTCCTTGGCTGGCCCAGCTCATAGTAGTGACTGAGTTGGGCGAATGGGATGCAGGTTATAGCTTTGTCTGGGCAGAACGCTTACATACAGTTCGTGAGGTCCGTATCGACCAGAAATCGGTGGCATGTGAAATTTTATGAATTTTTCCCCAAACGAAACAACCAACAGACTGGACGATTGTCAACAATTCCGAACTGTCATGGCGCTCCAAAATAACTTGAACATAGTATGCCGGAAGGTCAGCCTTGCATCGCTTTTAACTCCTGATACGTCACGAATTCGCTGTCGATAGTGTGCCCAGACTTATAAAAGCAGATGTTCTGGACAAATTTAGCAACCGGAATGTTTTTCCCTATGATGCTGATCTCAAAAACAGCGATAGGTGTGATTTTAAGCGTATTTGTTATGATCAAGCTTGCGGGACACTTTGTATCCTTGGACAGGTCTGCCTTTTATGTCGGTAAAACGTTGGTAGTCACGTGTGTTGTTTGCTTAGCTATAGAAGAAGAGCAGTTTTATTCCTTTCGTGCACGCGGAGACTGAGACCAAGCTCGTGCGCCTCTGGAAAACCCCTGGTTCCATCTAAGATACGCCTTCCAAGTACTACAAATACGTTCCCAGTGACTGAACCCAGGTAGTTGCCGGGCTTTCAACCTTATACAAAGCAGTATCATAACACTAGCCCACTCTGATGAGCCGTATATGCAGAATTATGGGAAATTCGTGGAAACCCCGATTCCACGAACTAGAACATGAGTCGAAGATGCGGCTCCTCAAAACCCGCTCCCACACCTCTGAACGGCGAGGCAACGAAGCCGGCAAAGTACGTAAAAAAATAAAAGGAAGACCTAACCTTAAAGGGGCAGGAAGAAATCGTCGATGGAAGCCATCGCCATGCCGCCCGCACGGGGGGGGGGACGAGGAAGATGCACGGAAAGGCGAAAAGTGAGTAGGGGAACACCCTCTAACCGATTGATGTCCAGTACTCTTTTCCACTTCGAGTCGTTCAAGGGGTCGAAACGTCGTCCTCGGTGACGTGGTACGGAGGGGATTTCTTGAAGAAATTGTTGAGCACGTATGGCGCCAATCCCGCCGGCAAATACTTCGGCATGTCGCCACGGTCGTGGGGGTTGGCACAGGGCTTGCAGCGTTGAACAGATACGCGCCGGCGAGCCTCGGCGCCGGGTATATCGGAGCAAAGCTCCTGTACCGACAAAAAAGCGGAAAGTCCTAAGCCGAAGACGCCACTTGTTATGATCAAGCTTGCGGGACACTTTGTATCCCTGGACAGGTCTGCCTTTTATGTCGGTAAACGTTGGTACTCACGTGTGTTGCTTGCTTAGCTATAGAAGAAGAGCAGTTTTATCCCTTTCGTGCACGCAGAGACTTGAGACCAAGCTCGTGCGCCTCTGGAAAACCCCTGATCTTCCATCTAAGATACGCCCTGCAAGTGCTACAAATACGTTCCCAGTGACTGAACCCAGGTAGTTACCGGGCTTTCAACCTCATGCAAAGCAGCATCATAACATAGTTCGGCATAATGTACCAGGCTGTAGAGCGCATCGACAGATATGAAAAATCGAGGCTAGAGAAACCTAGTTCGTGGTATGCCGCACACGGATGAACAAAAATCACCCTAAACGTACACCTGAGTAAGGAGTACCACCCCGTCAAAAAGATTAGTTTTTTATATACATCATACAAACACGACACAACACAAGAAAAAAAACACGAAGGAACTACAGGAGACTTTGAAAAAAAAACGAGGGATTCTTCGCCCGCACGGGGAAAACAAATGGAGAAGAAGCGGGGAGAGACAAGCGTGCCGAGAACACTGCGGAGCGCGCGACTATCGTGTGTTGGAGCGACGTCATGACGGTGCTGCCCGTGCACGCGACGAGGCTGTGGTCAAATGTGCTGCTGAGACCGAAGCTCGCCAATCGGCCGAGAGTCTAGCCGAGGAGCGAAAATTGTGTCCCTGGAACCCGAGGAGCGGCTGCGACTTGTCACGGCAGCAAACTTTCTGGGGAGCGTCAACACCGGCTGCACGCGGAGGCAGAAACGCGTGCAGCCCTAGCGGCGCTGGCAGCCGAGGAGGGGCGGAGGTGGGCAGATTGCTGCTGCTCATCCTACCTTTTTATATTCTGTACGAATGTTTTTCCCTATTTTCTATTTCTTAGTCTCCTGAAATGCTTCTGAGCTTTGTTTGTCTCCAATGAAAAAAATGATGGCTGCTGTCAATGTTCTTCGTTGCGGTTGATCGAAAAAACGAAATTCATCTCTGCGCACAACGGTCAATGGACACATTACTTCGCGACGCCGCTTTACTACTAGCACAGGTAATACATGTGAGACCTCGGGAAGACCCACGTCGCAACACAACGTTAGCATGATTTTAGCCCCAACGGAAACTCAGTAACATAAAGTTGGGCCCGGATTGATTATTACGGGAACACAGTAACGAAATGTCAAAATCAGATATTTGCTGACTGTAACACCGTGACATGATGTTTTAGAGACCTCCGCACTTAGGCTAACATCCTAACATAATGTTACGTATCGGCCGACTGGGACAGTAACATTGTTAACGTAAGCTAAGGGCTGTGGCCAAAATCAGCTATATACCTGTTCCGTTCGAGTTAAAAACAATTGCATAAAAAACAAACGCTACGAGTGATGTTTTTGGCCATGAGAAATCACACACATTTTTTTTTTCGCGTGAACATTGCGCGTGTGGCCTCCAAAACCTGAGTTGTTTCGTTTTCTATACCTGGTAGGGTATAGGTACCACGGGCTCCACTTGGGCCTGCAGAGGGTCACCGGGCTTCGTTTGGTTCACCACGGCAGGAGCGCCAAGAGTATTTATTTTGGCGCCCCCCCCCCCCCGTTGCCAGCTTTGAAGCTTCTCGACCATCCTAGCAGAACCGCCTGCTCGGCACGCAAGTATTTTGCCGTACCAAACCTCTCAGACCACCTCGACGTGGGGTGTGGTAGACAAACTGCCGTGTGTGCCCACGGTGCTGTACTACGACTCCTGTGACCATATAAAACAACCAAGTACACATCATAACAGCTGAAGCACATCGTGCACCCCAAAGAAGAAAAAAGTGAAATCAGCGTACGTATGTATGCATAAATACTTACCAGGTACGTTCTTACTCTGTTTTTTGTTTTTTTTCGTTGTTTCTTTTGTTTTCTCTCTTTCATACAAGATTGTATGTCGTGCCTGTCGTATCCAGTATGATGGTATGACATTGCATTGTCCACCCTGCTTACTGCAGAACAATGTATTATCTCCTTGGCGTAGTTTTTGTGACCACACAACTTGTATCTCTATGGGATTGAAGCATCGGCACGGACACTGGTTGTTCTGGATGTCGACGGGTAGAAAAAACGGTAATGTGAAGAACACACACGTACGAGTGCAGAGTTTATATACAAAAATTGCAACCGAGGGACCGCAGACGCATACGCAGAGAGAAAACGATGTACGTATGGCCTCTCTGATTGGTTCAAAATTGGCCTAAATCAGTTGAAAGCTATACAGAGTTGACAAAGTAAGTCAGGTATACCCTGTTCTTTTCGAGTCAAATTAGATATGGTGTCAGTCTGGCCAACAGCAGAGCTCCTGGCGTGTGATTTGTAATTGTTTTTAGTGTGCAACTGATTTGGGCCCAAAACTGGCGAGGTACTTGTATACCTGATTTTGGGTTAAACCCTCAGTTAAAATGTTCCGTTATTTGACCCTACAGCAATCAGACGGGGGTCCGAATAACGTAGCGTTAGTAGTGCTTGTCACTAGTTTAGTTATGTTCGTGTGTTATTTGTAACATAATGTGATGTGTTAGTGCTGACCAACACATGGTATCGTTGTGTTAAGGTATTATGTAACACTCCTCTTAAAGACGACGCAGTTTGCACAACCGGCGCTGCGTAGTCAGTAACATTATGTTATCATGGTAGTAAATTTGCGGATATCGATCTGGGCATGTTAGGTAGGGTGATAACATACGTGTATGGTCAAGTCCTCAAATTATGTTGCAATGCTATTAATAGCACAAGCACCGTTCACGGCGTAACATAGTGCTACTGTACCAGAGCCGGGCGAGATCGAGCAGAAACATAACGTTAAGGCACGCGCACGTTCGTGGGCTTCCAGTCAACACTGTTACGGCGCTAACGTGATTGCTCCTACAGTGCTAACATAGTGTTACGTGGCGACGTCCCTGCGTTAGGCCCCATAACGTAGATAAGTGTTGGCCGAGGTGTGAGCTATTCAGCGTCAGGCCAGTCAAGGTGTGCAAGAGGCTGGGAGAATGCTCCTCTCTTTGGGGATAATATTTATCCAGCTTCTGCGCACAGCTAGTATTTATGCCGGTTGGTGAATCCGCCTGTTGGGACATTTCGAATATCAGGATTTTCGTCAACACCCACATCTTTCCTTCGGCTACTACACCGCAAACAATTTTGGTGGATCCATCTGGTCCGGGCGGCGACATAGCTGATGGTAATCCAGGCGGTGCAGGGGTGCATCTTGCCTGTAATTTGGAACTGAAGTGGGCTGTGTTACTTCAGATATCGACTTGGTATTTGATCTACCTGCTAAGAGGTCTATTTGTTTACACTGATGGAGGCACGAGGGGGTTCAACCTGGCGAGTACTACTGCTGCTGTCCCATTGTATCTACTACTGCTGCTGAGGGGTCTTTATCTTGGTGTTGCAGCCATCAGCATTAATGTCGTGGGACCGCTTTCATCTGCGGTTCAATTGCATACCGTTCGCTGCATCGCAGATCGATCTGTCGTCGTTCCTTAGACTGATTTGGTGTCTGTATCTGAGGAGCCCGATTGGGACGGGCCCGGCAACCACGCTCAACCCAGGGCCAGCATAGCTGAAAGCATCTGAGTGAGATGATCACCTTACGTCAGCACAAATAGAAGACATACATCAATTACCGAACCAGCGTGACAGAGTCCGGAACGGAGACCGGATAGAGGACGAAGGACTGACTGCTGCGGTCCATTGCTCCCAGCAAAATCCGTTATAACTAGGACTGGGGACTGGCACAGTATGTGGCAGTAGTAATCTAATCCACTGAATGGCCCGGCCAGTATATTCGCCAGTAGTTTTCTCACGTACGTCCAAGAAGCCCCTAATATTACAGTATTGAAACGCACTAAACAGGCTTTGAGGGAGCGAGGAGAGAGGAGCTCTCCGCCACCCACGGGCTGTTGGGCTCTTTGCTTCCGTTTTTTTCCATGTTTGGCCTCTTTCTCTGGGTTGAGTACCGGGTTTATTAATCGTATATAGATAGCCCTGGTGCCCACTTAACATGTTGATAATAGAGTTGAGTTTTAATGCCTTTTTTCAGTTTTTTTTTCGCTGAATAAAAAAAACATAGTATCACCGGGCCGCTCCAACTGTTACATCGTCTGGCCGGTGCAACGCTTAGATCGGCCCTTCCAAGCCTTCCTCTTCGCCTGGGCTTGTACGGCGGAGCCGACGATACACATTGATCCCAACATATAGCGTATTTAACGACGAAGACCATACACGCATCCATCTAATCTGCAGACGACGGCAAATCATACACTATGTCGAACGATACGGGGAAGCACCACCCTGCTTCGTCATTGGTCTCCTCCGCCTTGACAAGCCTCCCATTTTTTTTTTCATCATCACTTTTACTTTCCAGCCCACTCGTAGGAGGTTTTACCCTTGACGATCTTCTTCTGGACAAGCCGTGGTCACAGGTCCCTTCTCCCCCCCGGTACGGGCCTATATTTTTTGTCGCGCATAGGGTTCAGCATTCCCACTGCTCGTCGATTTTCATCGAATGTAGCTAACTCACGCTCTCGCGCTTTCCGCTTATCAATTTTTTATGTAAGAAAAAGTCCCTACGAGCATGCACTCGGTGAGATTTGAACCCACGAAATTGATCTTGATAGGCACGCGAACCACCTACCAAGCCACCGGGGATGGCATGCCTTTATGTTCTTTTCTATTCAGTAAGAGGGACGTGCGATTTCGTGTAGTATTTAAATATATTGCTAGAACATGAAATAGTGAAGAGTCACATAGCTAAATACGATGACGTTGTGTATACCAGGTATACAGTAGTTTGTAGTAAATATAATATTGAGTAACACGTGTGCCCGAAGAACGAATGAATGTGATTGCCGTCTTTGAGTTGCATTTAATTTTATCAATTTGGGAGGTGTATAGATGTATCCCTAGTACTAGGGAATAAGCGGCCCTCCCGCCCCCACGCCGGGAGGGCCACATGAGGCAAGTTGAGGTATTATATATAAAAATGTACCATGGTATACTCTGGTATTTATTTAGTATCTGGTAAGTGGGACGTTCGATTTCGTCTATTAATGATGAAATGGATTGTTGGAAAATATCTGCAGTAGAGTCGTAAACAGACAATGATAAAGTAGTTTTCTGTAATGAATATAATATAGAGTAAAGCGTGTGCCCGAAGAACGAACATATTCGGGAGGTGTTTATTTATGTGTTGGAATTACTGCTTTATAACGTCAGACAGTTTGCTCACGGAGACGAACTTTTCAGTGGATCTTATTTCGAGTGTATCGTACAGCGTAAGGTGCGCACCGAGGAGGTGGTGATAGCAAGATGCCCACGAACGGTAGTCGTAGAATGATGAGTGTTTTTTATGACTGGTCTTGCACAGAAGTCCTTCGAGTGACAACTATTAATATTAGTGGGAGATGCCCCCACGTCTAGAATCAAATGCGCAAACACTAAAAAATGGAATTCCCAAACATACGTTGTTAAGGCTGAGTATCGGGTCCGCTGCACTCGAAGAAATACCAATATAATAGTAAAGTTTTATCTCTTTCTTCATAATGATGGTACTCATTTGGTAGCCTCTACTACAGAAACACCGCTTTTGAGAGCCATAAACATACTTACGGTTGTCCTTTTTTGTTACTTGATTATAATCACCTGCTTCGCGCTCAGCGAGTCTATCACGATTGGCTGTCGCTTCTACGATCTTTGTTTTTTTCGCGTGCTTTGGTTTCTTGGCGTTCTTCCTTATCGTGCCACACTTTTTTTCCCGGCAAACAAAAAATCTCTGAAAATAAAATCGATTTTAGAGCCTGCCAAACCTTCGCTCGGTTGGTGCATCCCTGGCCTCTCAGAGTTCCCACTCGGACAACGCCTCCTTCGAACACTTGCCGTATCTTTCCCGCGGTTCTTGGTTTTCTTGATTTTTTTGGCACGTTCGGGATTGCAAGATAAGATTCAAGCGGTGCTTATTTTCGCGACTAAGCTGAAGTTCACAGAGAGAGCTACGCAGTCTGAGCACCAACATTGTCGAGCTGGCGAACGGTCGCCACGGTGAGCACTGGGCTTAACACGAGGCGGGCGACGGGGTTCGCTGTGGCAGAGAGTGAGGAAAGCTTTACCCGGACCGAATCGGTAGCGGTGGTCGCGAGAAGGGTGTGCGGTATACGGGGCTGAGAGAACCTCTGCTGTACGACTTTTTTTGTTTTTGACCGGTCCAAGGTTTTCCAATCCGGCAGAAAATCATTACATGAGAGTGGACGCGGATTTTTTTTTTCTGAAATTTTCCGTTTAATTTTCATTGTTTCTGCAGTGCTGCTGTGCCGTGCCGTGCTTTCTCGTTTGTGCATACAGCATATCGCACGAAGAAAATAATTACCGTACCTGGGGTATACGTACGGCATGTGAGCGAGCGTAGCGGGCGGAACCGCCGGCGACGCGAAACGTATGAAGCATTCGAGATGTTTTCTCCTCAAGTATGGCGGCGGACTCTTGGCATTATCAAGTCGCCAGTTTGCAACTACAACCATAAAAAACTATATTCTATCATGGACCTCTGTCCGCTTTTGCTATAATTTGATGTACTTTTCCTTCCCGAGCGAGCGTAGCAGGCGACCTAGGCCGCCCGCGGAGCGAAACGCCTTGTAACATAGGGACATGATTGAAATCGATAGCCACTCGATAATTGGAGCCGCAACATTTGTCTCGTGACATACCAGAAATGTTTAATCGACACCTATTTGAAGACAAAAGACGGCGACGTCTACTTGTACAACCCTGGCGAGTAGACGAAATGACGCAGAAGCCTACAAATTCCATCCTCGGTGAAGATTCTGATGTCACCGGACCACCTTATTCTTGATAGAGCTACATAGAGGCACCCGTGCATGAAAACATCCCAGCGTAAATCAAAGACGACTTTGTCTAATGTCTGGCCTTGACGACTGTGGACAGTAACCGCGAAACACAAACGAATGGGGATCTGAACACGTTTAACACCCACACCTTGCCATGTGAAGAAAAAAAAAATTAATCCGGGGAATACAAGTCGTGCCATCTTTTATGGTTGGTGCATGCAAGTTGTGAGGCATAATATTCAACACGAATACTTTAGCCCCATTCGTCAAACCAGCGGACACGTCTAAATTTCTCTGTTCTAGTAAGCATAACACACACTCCCACTTTTAGCTTTAAAACGTGAGACTGTACACGCTGCTACGTTGAAGAGTAGATGAGTCAGCCGGTGCCTCAATAACTGACCAGTCCTACAGTAGTTGCTTACAGCTACCTGGTACGTCGTATGAATCCCAAAACAAAATGCCGGCAGTTCCTACAAGTGCGCCCTTACATCAATGAAACAACACAATCCGCACATCCACACAAGCACAGAACAAACCAGTAGATAATAAACGCACACGACACAAAAAAGCAAATGAGTCGCCAAATCGATGCGCGGAAGGCATGAAAGTCATGTGTAAACAGAAAGCAAATATCTGTGTTAACTACGTGGCTGATTCAATCGAAACGATTGACTCCTTCCAATGAAGGTGCAGCTAAGATGGTTTGTGCAAGGGAATCAATAAAATAACAAAAACGACGACAAATGGTTGTGTGAGCAGCAGGTGATATATATATATATGTTGATAAGACAAATTAATGTTGATAACAAATAATTTTGCAGATATAATAGTTTTCAATGCTGCAAACGACAGTAAAATAACAGATCGAGCAAGCGGAGTTACTCACATTTTCGCGTCGCGCAGATAGTAGACAGCCGTAGCAAGGAGAGACGGTTCGAATGGAGCGAGGACGACGCGGAGGACGCCAGCATCAAGTTGGGACCCGAAGAGGACGAGTCGTGTAATAGCCATTTATTGGACTTTAGAAAGTGAACTTTGACGGAAGCTGTAGTATTTCCTGACGAACAAATGTAAAGGAGAGCATCAACGACGAGATAAAATAAAAAAAAAATCGGTATATTGAAGGCAATAACATAAATAATGTTAGCGGGAGCGTACACCCTGGGAAATGAGAGGAGTCGGGATAATGCATTTTGAACAACAGTAATATTGCGGGTTGGGACGCGAAATAAGTTGTTGTGAAGTAAGTGAACTCCTAAATCGAATGTTCTTGTACCTTGGAGTTAGATGGTATTCAACTACTATTAGTACTGTTCTGTATGTACTACAAGGTCCCCCCTCGGGATGTGGGTGGCATGAAACCCGGGGGGTGTCGCAAGTTGAAAAGGGAGAGCGCAGGTAAAACCCTTGTACCTCTGGTTTTTTGTATAAATGATCTCGGAGTAAAATGAGTCATGGGTTAGTAGGCCGGCGTCCCCGGTGGCTCGGTAGGTGGTCCGCGAGCCTATCACGATCAATTTCGTGAGTTCGAGTCTCACCGAGTGCATGCTCATAGGGACTTGTTCTTGCATAAAATTGATTAGCGGAAAGCGCGAGAGCGTGAGTTAGCTGTACATTCGATGAAAATCGACGAGCAGTGGGAATGCTGAACCCTATGCGCGATAAAAACTGAAGGCACGTACCGGGGGGGAGAAGGGACGACACCTGTGACCACGGCTTGTCCAGAAGATCGTCGAGGGTAAAACCTCCTACGAGTGGGCTGGAAAGTAAAAGTGATGATGAAAAAAAAAAAAAAAAAAAAAAAAAAAAAGTACTGTAATATGGCTAAAAGCGAAGAGTAGTAGTATCTAGTCTTCGATGCTCTCGCATGTCTTGGCGTATAGGAGGCATGGACTGCTGTATTGCTCAAAGGAAAGCGTAGCACTCAGAAGGAAATTGACGGGATTTGTATCATCCAGGTATTTATCGCCTGGGTGGGATCTGCCATCGATATATATATAAATATGTGTGATCCTTAATGATTTGAACACCTCTACCGGGTGGAGTCTGCACGATCTGCATGAACAATGCACATGTTAATCGAACATACATGATTTGTATAATGTAGATGTATCACCCTGTGGTTTGGCGGTGAGATCTGCTTGGTCTTTATGATTGCACTTGCGTGCCGAGTGGGATGATCTGAACGCCATGTGTGTATGATGTGGAGGATCTATCTGCATGATCTGAAGGATCTATTATCTACACACTCCAACTAGTTTGCCTGGGGAGACATGTTGGTTGCGCATCATTTGCACAAGTGTGCCAGGTGGGATCTGGTTGATCTCAATGACATACACATGTTTACCCTGAAGGGGATGTGTGTGGTTACAATTTTCATACTGTAGATGTGTACCTCAGTAGAATCTGTGTGATCTGTACAATCATTACATTTCGACCGGGATGGGATTTATCCGATCTGCCTGATCTGTACATCTTGAGCGAGATAGGGTCTGTACGGTCTGCATGATCTTCACATGTTTACCGGTGGGTGTCATTGATTTGGAGGATCTGTATAATCTGCAGAATCAGCATGATCTACCTGAGTGGAATCTGTGTGATCTGCACGATCTGTGCACCGGGATAGGGTACGTATGATCTGCATGATATGCACATTTTTATCGGTGGATGTGCGTGATCTTTTTTTTTTTTTTTTTTTTTTTTTTTTTTTTCATCATCACTTTTACTTTCCAGCCCACTCGTAGGAGGTTTTACCCTCGACGATCTTCTGGACAAGCCGTGGTCACAGGTGTCGTCCCTTCTCCCCCCCCGGTACGTGCCTTTAGTTTTTATCGCGCATAGGGTTCAGCATTCCCACTGCTCGTCGATTTTCATCGAATGTACAGCTAACTCACGGTCTCGCGCTTTCCGCTGCAGGGTTTGTATGGTTTGCAGGATGTAGATATTCCACACAGTTGTACCTTAGTGGGGAATTGATCCGTGTGGTCTGTACCTATGTGTAATCTGCAGGGTCTGTATGATCTGTACACATGTGTGATCTGCAGAATCTGTTTGATCTACATGAGTGGAGTCTGTGTGATCTGTATGTTCTGTTCATCTTGACCGGGATAGGGTCCGTATGATCTGCATGATCTGCACATGCTTATCGGTGGGTTTGCATGACCTGCAGGAATTGTATGATCTGCAAGATCTCGTAATATTTGGCAGGTGTGTACCTGAGGGGGATGTTGATGTGTGCGATCTGTACACATTTACCGGGTGGTAGCTGTATGATGAGGTGTTTACGGGGGTCCATAGTTAATAGGACCTATGGTATACATAAAAACCTATATATTTAACTATTTCCGAACAAAATTTGGTCCCATTAACTATGGATCCCCGTAATAGATATTTCACAACCTTGTGTGCCTGAGTGGGAACTTGCAGGATTTCTGTATGATCCGCAGGATTTGTAAATCGGGATACTCCATAATTATTTTGCGTCATGTTTAGCTGGGATGGGGTCTGTATGAGGTAGATATTGCACACGTGTGTACTTGAGTGGGAACTTGATATGTGTGATCTGTACATATGTGCGATATGCAGGATCTATGATCTCTACCTGAGTGGGATATATGTGATCTATATATGATATGTTCTTCTTGACCGGGATGAAGTCTGTACGATCTGCATGATCTACACATGTTTATCGTGGGTTTGCATGACATGCAGGACCTGTATGATCTATATGATCTATAGGGTCTGTAATATTTGGCAGGTGTGTATCTGGTGGGATCTTGGTCTGTGTGATCTGTACATCTTCACCGGGTGGGATCTGTATGATCTGCAAGAACTGCACATGTTTCGTCGGGAAGATCAAATAATCAATCAAAACTAATCAAGCTCGAAAATGAGTTGGTGGACAACCCTATACACGCTCAACGCAATTAACGCCCGGTACAAAATACACTGGTTCACGAAATAGCCAGGGTGTGATAAAAACATCTGTCGCACGGACACAAAAAAAACTAAGAGTAGCAGCAAGGAAAGCAACCTGCGCCAGCAACAACAACAGCAGTAGCTATACCGTTACTGTGTGCAGCAGCGTCATGAGCAGGAGCATCAAGATAAGCCACCGTGTGACACGGGCAAAAACATACTTTGGGTAAAAGCAAGGAAAGGCGCCAGCAGCAACAGTAGTAGTAGCAGCTATACCGTGATTGTGCGCAGCAGTGTGCAGCAGCAACGACAGGAGCAGCTAAATAGCAACCGCGTGGCACGGGCAAAAATAAAATAAGGGTAGCAGCAAGAAAAGCAACCTGTGCCAGTAAGAGCTACTGTAGCATACCGTGATTGTGTGTAGCAGTAGCGGCAGCAACAACAGGAGTAGCAGAATACTAAGCAAACCGTGAGGCACGGGCACATTGCACAAAGGGCAGTGAACACTCGGTTATTACACGCAACGAAATACGTGGTACAAAAATCCGATAAATGATGAATCGCACCGAGATACTGAAAAAATGCTACTTTAGCAAGTATAAACGTGGTGGATACAGCCTTTTCTCACGTCTTGTGGCCAAGCAGCCATGAGCACATGAGCACTCAGCAGCAGCAGCAGCAGCTGCAACACTCAGCAACACTCGAGCAACACTCGATTCGAGCAGCATTCGTACGCCTGTTGTTGCTGTTCTTGCACTGTTGCGTACTGCTCGAGCAGCACTCGAGCGCACGAGCATGGGTAGGTTTCCAAGCCAATTGCACGGAAAAAAAATACACGGGACCACGATCACTCGATTGCTCAAGCGCAACGAGCACGAGACGAACACGAGCACGACGTGGCCAAGCAGCCACGTGCACCAAGCAGCCACGTGCACCAAGCAGCCACGTGCACACGAGCACTCAGCAACGGCACAGCACCACCCAGCGAACCTCGAGAAACACTTGACTAGAGCAGCACTCGTACGCTTGTTGTCGCTGTTGTTTTACTATTTATCAAGATCGTGTCCGCTTTTGGCCGAACAAAACAATGCAAATGAATTCAAAATGGAAGATTGAACGGAGGAAATCTAGGGTTTGTGGTGAGGTATTGAATCGTTGACATGTTTTGAAGAGGGGGGAGGGGCAAAGAGTCATAGAGTTGACGGTGCAGTTGGTTGAACTGGGAAGATAAGCTGGGTGGGGTTGAGACCAAAAGGAAGACCATCTAGTAGTGAGCTCTAGTCGTGGTTGCGGACGAGCAGGGGTCTGGCACTGGGTAGGAGGTCGTCTAGTTGAAAGAAGAACCCACCTGCCCTCCCCAGGGATTAGAGTACAATGAGTTCTACAGTGGAACTTGGCAGTCTATCGTCCCTTTTACTTTCCAGCCTAATTCTTAGGAGGTTTTACCCTCAGCGGTCTTCTGGACAAGCCGTGGTCACAAGTTTTTTTTTTTTTTTTTTTTTTTTTTTTTTATCCTCCGGCGGATTGGTAAAAATAAAGCTTAAGCTCACCACACTTCCACGTTCCCAATTTCGTGTCGTGTGTCAATTTAGCCCAGTTGGGCACGTTGACCCGACCTGACCCCCGAGAGGAGCAGGTGCGGTGGAGATAGCCACCCGGGAGAGTCATCTCTCCCGGGTAGTGTGGGACTTGCGCGCGTTCACCAACTAACAAAAACCAAGGCGATGAGGCCTTCCCGCCGGACTCGGACCAGTTACGGTCCACGCTACCCGTTAGGGCGTTGGTCGTCAATCACAAGTGTCGTCCATTTTCCCCCCCGTACGTGCCTTTGGTTCATGTCGCTCATAAGGTTTAGCATTTCGGCTGCTCGTCGATTTTCATCGAATGTAGCTAACTAACGCTCTTGCGCTTTCTGCTGATCATTTTTTTATGCCAGAAAGCATGACTTCGGTGAGACTACAACCTACGAAATTGATCTTGGTAGGCATGCGAACCACCTACCAAGCCACCAGGTATATGCTAGGTTAAGTGTGGATAAGGTCCAGCATTTACAAATAATAATTCCAGATTCGTGAGAAAAACAGGCAAACATCGATCGCTGACAGGTTGGACGGATCGAATCACTGCTGTAATACAGATCACACTACTTGAAAAAAAAGAGTGTTAACGTTCGAGATCAACGTACCGTACATACGTCTACAACATAAAAAGTGCTTTCGTTGAGAGGGACATAATTATATATTTTCTGAATTCGGGGAGACGAAATCACAATTATATACTAGTATGTCCCACCTGGATTTGGTCCTCGCACGCCCTATTTTTTTTCTCCTCTTTAACATATAGAACATATCCTTATTCTTTAATGCTACTCCGCAGTATAATGATGATGATGGTATCCGAATATATTTATAAAACAGTAACACCAGGTGCCTGATACCTGGCATGTAATACACCCCGGAAAAATTCCCCACTCGTGGCAAGTTACGTGCATCCTCGAAAAAATATTTGTTTGATTTTTTCCCAAATATACATAAACACGCACTAATTCGGTAGCTTGAGATTAGTCTTCCTCAAAGAATAGACTGTATTTCCTGCATGGAGCCATATAAAACCCGTAGCACGCGCGATTGAAGTATCACAATCAGCTTGCAAAGATGAGTTTCGACGAAATCCTCGATCTCACTCACAGTTGTTTTTAAATTTATAAAGATGCCCATGGACGGTAGTGTAGAATGATGAGTGCTGATTATCATCGGTCTCGCACAGAAGACTTTGGAGTGGCAGCTACTCACGCCTAGATATAATACACCAATATTAAAAAAAGTATTCGCAACCTCCGCAGTTGTTGGCGTATCCGCGGAACGTTTGCGCATGACATCTTAGTCGAGCACGCAGAAGGGTAGCCGGGGGCAGAGGATGTAGAGGGTGTAGGGTCTGATGTCTGATGTTGTGTGCCAATATGAAGGATCAGTACAAAAATAGACAGGGTAGATGCGGTACGTGTCACCAGGTACAGCAAGTGGGTGATAGGTGTATAGTAGGACATAGTCACCTTCGCGCTTGAACCTCTCGCAGCCGACAGCATAGTTGCCGGCATTTGGATACGTAGTAGAGTGCAAAGAGAGCAGCGTTTGAACACGGAGCAAAGTGAGGGTATAGGGCATAAATCTTATAGGAATGGATCGCACATGCCGCGTGATTATTGAGGCTGCGTAAGATATGAAACAGAAAACGCAATTAGGTTGCGAATACAGCAGTAGTAGATCGCTCGCGAGATACGCAAGCTACTTGACAACCATTCATAGCGTCCGTGTGTGTTTGTTATGTAAGTGTGTTGATGTGTGGATCCACACTGTGGATACTGCTGTTCGATTGGCAGAAGGACGTACTCGTAGGAACTACTGGTATATGGGGGGTTGCAGCGGTAAGCAACGAGGACTGATAAATTATGGAGGAAGACTGGCGTCCGTGCGGTCATCTGCCGTGGGTTTATGGACTGGGAAATATGTGGTGTCGTCGTTGCTCTACTGTTGCGTAAATTTTGCAATGCTTGTTCGTAGACATGAGTTCGTGTGCGCGTTTAAGCACCGCTGTTGCTTCGCAACTGCCAGGTATGGGTCTGTGTACGTACGCGTGTGTAATACATTTCAAAGTGTCCCTTATTTACAGTAGAAGGAGATGGAGACGAGTGTGCTGTAAGCAGGCATAAACTCAATAGCAACAACCACTGAAAGGTGACGCAGACTGGTGTTTGTTGTCGTCTGTGGTGAGTGTACGGACGTGGAAACGTTGTCCCTCTGTAGTACTGATCTCTAAGACATCCAAGTTTCTTGTCGTAGCTATACGTTCATTGACGCGTTTGTCAGGTGCTAGCAGCTGTATGTGCTACCAGGAGGTGAAAACGTATGTGCGAAAATGAAATAGAAACGCCGTTGTGCTGGATTCAGTGTTTCAGAGGCCAGAGCAACAACAGCTGGACGGTGGCCTGTGAAAGCGGGGGGGTGGTGCTTCGTCGTATCGTTCCACTGGTGTATGCTTTGCCGTCGTCTGTAGATTAGATGTACGTATGTGTAGTCGTTGTCGTTGAATACGACGCTATGTTTCGGGATCAACGTGTATCGTTGGCTTCGTCGTGCTGATCCTGGCGTAGAGGAGTGCTTGGAAGGGCCGATCCGAGCCTTGCACTGCACAAATAAGCAGTAGGACAGAGACGGTGAAGAACCTGCAGCGACCCGACGATGGAAAGGTTTTTGATTTTGTGAAAGAAAAAGTGGGCATCAAAGCTCCTCTGTTTTCAATGTGTTAATTAGGCGCATCAGGGTTAGTTATCCTTACATAATTAATATTCTTCACCGTACATTATATTTAACTACACGAAATCGCATTTCCTACTTACTGAATACCAGGTAAACAAGTACCATAATAAGGCATACCATGGTACATTTTCATGGGCAATATATCCACTTACTTCTTGTGGCCCAGCCACCGTGGGGGTGGGAGGGCCGCTCATTCCCTACTAAATTAATAAAATAAAAAACAAGAGATGTGAGGTCGAGGATTTTGTCGGATTTTTTTATCACTATGTCCTCGGTACCTATCTTATGCTGGACGATACACTCAAAATACGCTCCACTGAAATTTGCGTCTCTGTGAGTAAACTGTCTAACCTTATACAGTTAGCTCTGCGTGTGAGGTCCGTATCGACCAAAAATCGGTGGAATGGTGAATATCTAGATTTTGTTTCTCAAACGTAACCAACAGACTGGACGATTGTTAGCAATTCCGAACTGTCATGGCGCTCCAAAAAAACTTGAATATATTATATCGGAAGCTCTGCATTGCATCACCTGTAACTCTTGATACGTCACGAATAGGCTGTCCATGGTGTGTCCTGACGTAAAGAATAAGCGTATGTTCTAAATTTGGAGGGCAACCGGAATGTTTTTTTCCGCTTGATGCTGATCTGAAAAACAGCGATAGGTGTGATTTGAAGGGTATTTCGGTATAAAGTACTCCGCTATAGATATATGTACTAATAATAGGGGGTGAGCGACCCTCCCCCCCCACGGCGGCAGGGTCACATGAAGTAAGTGAAGGTATTAAATACAAAAATATACCATGTGGTCTTCATTCCGTGAGTGGGACTTGCAATTTCGTCAATAAATATGTTGTTATGATGTACAGTAGTTTGTACTAGGTACTAAATATGTTTCTGAGTAACACGCGTGCCCGAAGCACGAATAAATGTAGTTGCCGTCATTGGTTTGTACCATTTAATTTTACCATTTTAGGAGATTGATACTTGTAGATATCTCAGAAGTACCAGTTTACCCACAAAGGCGTACAGCACAAGATGCACACCGAGATGGTGATAAAAAAGTCCCACGAAATCCTCGATCTCACAGCTTTCGATTTTAATTGTATAAAAATATAAAACTAGGGAATGAGCGGCCCTTCCGCCCCCATGGCGGCAGGGCCACACGAAGTGGGTGGGGATATTGCAAATAAAAATAACCCATGGTACGCATTTATGGCTGTTTATTCAGTGGGACGCGCGATTTTATGTAGAATAAATTAATTTTAGGAATATAGATATGAAATCGGGAAGGGTCATATAGCTAATAGGATGACGTGTATATACAGTAGTTAGTAGTAAATATCATGTTGAGTAACACGTGTGCCAACAACGACTGAATGTAGTTGCCGTTTTGACTTGTCTTCAGTTTCATAAATAGATATTTGGGAGGAGCGTAGATCTACTGCTGTGTACAAGTAACCTCAGACAGTTTGACCATAGACAAGAACATTTCAGTGGAGCCTATTTTTGTGTAACTTACAGCCCTAGCTGCGCCAACTTGGACAGTTTACCCACAGAGAAGCACATTTCAGCGGAGTTTGTTCTGTGTATCATTCAGCACAAGATACACAATGAGAAGAGGGTGATAGAAAGTCCGGCGAAATCCTCTACGGTATCTCGCAGCTTTTTTTTGTTCAATTATATGAAAAAGGTGTTACGCACGATCTTACCATCTCACACAATTTCAAAACATGGAGATCGACGAAACTTTCAATGTCGCAAGTGACAGGACACACTCATCTATCGCGTACTCACCCCCCCGCCTTTTACATTGGCGAAAAATAGCACTTGAATGAAATAAAATAAAGTTTCAAGTTAATCCAATGTATTTTACCCACCTGCCTCATATAAAAAACCGTGGGTACGCACGATGTTGATATGGATGGCTTGGAAATATGAGCTTCGAGGGAATCCTCGATTTCATAGTATTTTTCGTCAATATCGTACCTGCTTTAGCCGGAAAACATAATGCATATATAAACCAAATAATGAAGTAGTTAAGATTAGTGGTATCTCCACCTGGTTCTCTTTGGAATATACATAGACACATACCCTTTTAATATAGAACGCTGGATGGTAGTAGTATTGATGGCGGTATCCGAAGGACTTTCTAAAACGGCAATACCATGCATCAATTACACACCGGAAAAAACCCCCATTCTTGATAGGCTACGTGCAATCAAATTTTTATGCCTGACTATTTCCCAAATATAGACACACCCACTCCTTGAATTCTGCAACTTCAGATCTTGTTTTTCTCATACACGGATTGTACTTCCTGCATGAGGCCATACAAAACCCGTAACACGCGCGATTTGAAGTATCACACACAGCTTGCAAAGATGAGTTTCGACGAAATCCTCGATCTCATAGCTGTTAGTTTTCAATTTTATGAAGATGTCCACGGACGGTGGTAGAATAGTGAATCTTCACTATGATTGGTTTCGCTCAGAAGACCATGGAACAAGTATTAATGGGAGCTCCCCCACTTCTAGATAAAGAGCACAAATATTCAAAAGGCAATTCGCAAACTCCGCAGTGGTTGTGCCGTATTCGCGGTACTTTGGAGGATGGCCTCCTACTGTAGTCGAGCAAGCAGAAGGGTAGCCCGAGGAACCAAAAGAGGACGTGGAGGGCGTAAGTTCCGAAGTTGTGTACCAATATGCAGGAACAGTACAAAAATAGACAGGGTAGATGCGGTACCTGTTGCCAGATACAACAAAGTGGGTGGTAAGTGTAGTAGGACATACCAAGTAGTCCCATTCGCACTATCGTAGTCGATCACATCGTCGCACGCGTTTGGCTAGGTAGTAACATGCGAAGAGGGCGTTTGCATATGGAGCAAAGTGAGGGTAGGTCATACATCGACGAGGAGTGGATCATCTGAACAGAAAACGCGGTTAGTTTACGAGTGCTACAATGTTAGTAGGTCGCTCGCGAGATACACAAGGTACTTGGCAAATTGTTTAGAGTGTGCTTGTGTTTGTTCTGCAAGCATATGAAATGAGTGGATACTTCCGTTTGATTGATAAGAGGACGTACTAGTTAGTAGGAACTACCGGTACCCTCGTGTGTGCTAACAGAAGACAGAAACGTATGTACGAGAAGGAGTTAAAACGACGTCGTGCTGAGTTGAGTGTTCCAACAACACTAGCTGGAGGGAGGCTCGTTAAAGCGGAGATCAATGACGACGCAGGGTAATGCTTCGTCGTATCGTTGGAATGATGTATGTTTTCCCGTCGTTTGTAGACTAAATGGATGTGTGGTCGTCGTCGCTGAATACGCCACTGTGTGTCGGGGTCAATGTGTATCCACGGCTTTGTCGTGCTGGTCTTCGCTTGGAAGGGCCGATCTAAACGTTGCATTGTACAAACGTGCGGATCTGTACGAGCGAATATCGTATCTCGTGAACTATTGCGAATTTATAATTGAAATTTGGAGGGACATACCCTGACACTACACTGCTTGCGCAGAAAAAACAACTATATTAAAATTAATACGTTTTTATATTTCGACTCGATCTCGACGAGTTATCGACGGAAACTCAAAAACGACAATTTTTCAACACAAAATTCAAGACAAAAGTGCCGGTCTCGATCAAAGCGAAAATTGGTGGAGGCGTAGCTGAAGCCCTAGGAGAAAATCAGTACTAGTTTTATTGATCAATTCGCCACCCATCAAGAAATATTACCAAAACGCGATTCTCATACATGAAACAAGTATTAACGAGAAATTTGGGCTTTTCTGCGATGCCCGGCTCAATTTGCGAGTTTCGATCCGGAAATCAAGCCTCATATTTAAATCGCATGTGCGAACAAACGGAGAACTCGCCTTTTTTGTTTTTGTTTTTTTCCAGACAAGTTATGGCCGTTTTTGTATTTTTTCGGATCGTTGTATCGGTCATATCCCTCGAACAAATGAAAAAAAACAAAAAATGCGAGTCTTCCGTGTGTTTGTTGGTGTATGATCAACACGGTATAAAGAAATCTCGCCCTAATATGTAATACTGAGCGGGGCACCGCCGATCAATCACTTATTCAGCATCTCGGCTGGCCCAGCTCGTAAAATATCCAAGTTTCTTATCGTAACTATGCGATCTTGTACGCGTTTTCCAGCTGCCGTAGATGCTAACAGGAGGTAGAAACGTATATGCGAAAAGGAGATAGAACAGCCGTTGTGCGGAGTTGGGTGTTTCAGAGGCCAAAACAATACTAACTGAAGGGAGTTTGTCAAGTCGAAAGAGACCAATGACGACGCAAGGTGGTGCTTTGTCGTATCCTTCGACTTGTGTATACTTTGTCATCTATCTGTACATTAGATCGGTGTGTACATTGTGGTCGTTGCTGAATATGCCGCTGTGTATCAGGATCAACGCGTATCGTTGGCTTCGTCGTGCAGGTCTCTTCGCGAAGAGGAGAGGTTGGAAGGACCGTTTTAAGCGGTGTATGTCGCATATGTAGCTACCCTGCGATAAAAAGGTTTTTGATTCTGGGAAGAAAAATATCTCTATCTGTTCAGTATGTTGAGTGGACATTAGGGATATCTATATATAATGAATAGAAAGCTGTTTTGGGACGATTAATATCACGTGGATATAGAACAGGACCGTAGTACACTCAAGTTCAGACGCAAGGATTCTAGCAGACGGAAAAACTCGATGATACAGGAAAAAGGAAGCAGACGAAAGCTGTGATGGCCGACAGAAGTTGCCACCTCACCATCAAGGAAAAAAAAAAACGAGATATGGCTGCGACAGGCACGGAGATGTTAGATGCTAATAGAGTAGGAGACGTGCCTATCGGAATCAGCAGCATTTGTTGCAGCGAGTGGCGCCAGGGTGACACGTCCATATACCGTTGCGACTGTCGTGACCAGCGCTATGGGGTAAATAATACGGCGTGAGACAACTGTTCTGATTAGGTTCCCGATTCGAGTCTATTTGTACTAGTAGAGAGTAAGCTTTGGTTAACTCTTCTGGGCGCATCTTATAGGGAAAGGGAGGCTCTCCGGTGCGGGAACGCCTTCAGTCTCGGGTAGAGATCCAGTCCGGCGTCCTCGGTAGCTTGGTAGCACAGGTGACACTTGGGTACGCTGCGGGACGTTGTGGCGACAGGAAGAACGTACCGCAACGCTTGCGCAACGTACCAAATGCACTTCGATTGTGAGACGTCCTGTCGTGAAGTTTTGAATAACGTGTGACGTTGTCGTTAGGTTTGTGGATGTTCCTGCAACGTTTGTTTTAGTTTTATTTTCTCGAACATGTATGAGGGTGTGTCTAAACAGAATCGAAATCGAAAATCGAAAATCGAAATGGTAATAAACAAGGCGCTGATTGGTCCCTGGTCAAAACATTCCCCTTCTTTTTTTAGGTTCCGAAAAAATGAACGATTAACAACCCAATGCCAAAATCATGACGGCTGGCAATCGAAAAAGAAATCGAAAGCACGAACAGCAACAATTCAGTTCGTGCCTACGCAGCCACGTCAAAATATCACATCAAGACCGCCGTACACATCATCCAACCCACAGCTAGCACGGCAACACAGCCGCACAGACCTAAACAGCCAGCAGGCGAACCACAACACCAGTCCAGACGTTCTCGGGCCTTTGTTTCCCGGCGTTCAAGCCATTTGAGGAACATTCAGGATGGTAACCTCGAGAACGAGGTCAGAAGTTCGTTCTCAGTATAATTTCAAGTTTGATCTCAGGGCGTCAACGTTGGACGCGCCACCACCTCCATGGGAGGCCCAACGACCTCCCGGAATCGAATTCCCGTCGCGTTTGCCTGCTTGTGTGGTGGATCTGTGCTACCGAGCGGTAGCGCTAGATTGCCGGCATGTGTTCACTGATGCGAACGGCCTACTAGGTTGTGCTCTCCGTTGGTTTTCGCCTGGATGTCTATTTTCACTTTTCGATTCTGTGTGGACAGCTCGGCAAATTTTTATCGAAATCGAAATGAAATTGGTTTTCGCTTGAGCTTTTCAATTCTGTTTAGACACACCCTGACAAGTTTTGGGATTTATTTTTTACCGTATGTGTTGTTATATACCATAGATATTGACGAAATGTAACAATAAACATGGAACGAAGGAGATATGGGGCTTGTAGAGGGGTACTGAGTCGTTGGCATGTTTGAGATGAAGGGGTGGGACAGAGGGGCATGAAGTTAACAATGGGTGCAGTTGCTTAAACTATAAACTGTGCGAATTGCCGTCTGATATCTGCAATGATGTTTGCATCGTAGAAGAGGTGAGTTTGTATCGATCGCAACTTTTGACCAAAATGTTTGTTTTTGCTGTTGGTATTTTTCGTTTAATGCACAATAGACGCAGAATGCATGGGAAAAAAATGAAAATTGTAGAAAACGTTCTTCTTTCCCGAACGTGGTATGTGCCGAAGTTTCAAATGCTTTGCTTTATTTTAATGTACGTTTTGAGTGGTTTTTGCGTATAGAGCCTGTGTTGGCATATAGTGTCGGTTTTGTGCATTGCAAAACCACGATTGAGACCAGAAAAGGTATACATACAGGAAAAAACAACACATTATTGACCATAACAAGTCGTGAGTTGTTGTTGTGTGGGTGCATGTATTGCATCATGTTGTCTTCTCCAATTTAATTCTTACTTTTTTTTTGTATATATAATTTTTTTTCCCTATTACTTCAAATTTTGTTTCATTTTGTGTTTCATTTTTTTGCGGATTTCATGTTTTCGCTTTGTTGTTGTCAGTTTTCATTTTGTGGTTTGTTTCTCAGTTCTATTTCGATTTTTGTTGAACTGTTTTGCCAAATACTTCAGCGGTAACAAAAAAACACGGCACTTTGACCTGGTACGTTTACCAACCTGAGTACAAACGCGTACGTTCGACAACCCGGGGTCGTTGTGAACGTATATACATTGGGCAATAATCGACCTTGAGATTTGTGGCTCAAGATGTTTTTAGTCAAGGTCAACCAGCGTACGCTCTCAAGATACTCCAGTGGCCACATGTGAGGTGGTCCGCATGCCGATCAAGATTAATTTCGTTGGTTTGAGTCTCATCGACGAGAGTGCATGTTTACGTTTCTTACAAAAAATACATGATCAGCGGAAAGCGCGAGATCGTGAGTCAGCTACATTCGATGAAAATCGACGAGCATTAGGAATGCTGAGCCCTATGCGTCACAAAAAAAAAATGAAGGCACGTAACGGGGGGAGAAGGAACTACGCCCGTGACCACGGCTTGTCCAGAAGATTGCTGAGGCTAAAAAACTCCTACGAGTTGGACTGGAAAGTAAAGTGATGACTAAAAAAACAAAACAAGGCAAAACAAAACAGATCCAGTAACAAGGTACTGGGAACACCTGATGTTCAGTAAACATCACCAAGTGAACCACAGGAAGTCAACGCCAAGTGATCCGTGATACCCGTTCTATCGACCCCCAGCCCCTTGGGCCCTACCTTGCATGTCGTGCCCGTTCCTGTTTCTGCGGTGCTTTGTTGTGATTGTTCAGTCTGGCTGCTTGCAGGTACCGCCTTGCATCGATTCACTTTCCGCGTGACCCGATCCTCCCTGCACGAGAGCACTTCTTTAACTCTCAAACAACAGATGAGCCGGCCTCAGAGATTTATCGAGCGCCGATCCTTTTCAGGAGAGCTGTACCCTGCTGTATTTCACTTTGGTGTCACCTTCGTTATCCGTCGATCCGTTTGAACACTATTTCGTGGATATCAAAGGATTTCCCGCAATAACGGAGCTCAGAAATGTCATCTACAATGGCACTCCAGTACAAACGACAGTTGATAACCTCGGCCAAACAAGAGTAATGCAGCACGGTAGTCACAGCACCATGCTGACCCTCACATGGACAATGTATACGAACACACGACATAGTCGACTACTATTGTTTTGCAGAGAAGCAGCTGCCTCTCTCAAAGCTTTACGGGTTGTACTCGTGAGTTTTGCCTCCAAAACTTCCTACCTTTGGACTACTCTCTGAACCAACGCAAACTCCTTTAGTATGATTTTAGAGCCCTACCTTGCGCTATCGCATAGCAACTTCCAGATCAGTATCCGTCAATGATTTCATGGCTTTAGATTAGAGTACATGAAAGAAGCAGCATCATTTCCAGGGGTAGTCTGTAACAGGTCAAAGCATCCAACAAAAGATATATCCACCTCAATCTCCGAATTCTCGCATACATCACATCCATTGATGGCTCCTCATATACAGGTACCCGCTCAGCAGAAGGAACAACGACAGATATGTCCACAACAATATCTCAGAATCCTCTCAAACATCCTACATTTTGTGATATGATCCCCTCAGAAACAGACACCAGTGCAGCAGGGAGAACGACAGTAGTTATATTCGACAAAAAACAAACTGCTCACATACATCTCCATCCTCTGTTACGGTCTCTTCAGAAGAAGATACAAGAGTAGTAGAAAGAGCGACAACAGTTCGATCTGGAACATGTTGAATGGCATATGGGTATGATCGATGGCTACGAATTCCAGACAAAATACGTTTCCTCAAGACTAGATAGATATATCCGGAACACCAAGTGCAGTATTATATATTCGCGGTTGGAGCTCCTCGCCCCTCCTCCATTGCCGAAACAAGTTAGTCATACAACACGTTAATGTTCAAAGGAACACCCGTACACAGTCCCGCATCATTGATAACAGGATGCATCACAGCCCCACCGTCCGAAGAACGACCAACAAAGGTATCACCTCCCGTATCATGAGCATAAACGGACCCACAAAAAACTGTTGGAGGTATTACAGTAGTCGAAGGATGAAATTGTGGGTGTTAGCCCGTTGACACATCGATTCAATAATCATGGCGTGAAGAAACAGGGTAGAAATCGTGTTCAGACGACAAACGCTTGCCTCCAACCCCTTGCACTCTTCGGCTGGTGCGACTGTGAACAGTCCGACAAGCATACCCACCATGTTTCTTACTAAATCCAGCCTTTTTTGATGGACACAACGAGAGCATTATTCACAAAAGAACTTTGCTTGTAGCCTCAACTCCAAGAATATGAGTATACATCCGTAGACATCAACGCCCCGCACAGCAACAAGATGACGTGTCCTTGGCCAAGCCTCCGATTCACGTTCCCCCATCAAGAAAAGTCCATCGGCCGAGTGTACAGTTCATCGTTTGCTGTCAACCGAGGAACACATGCATGCCGCAACATTTCAGGTGATACAGTATTAAAAATATATGAGTTGAACCAGAGCAAACTTCTAGGGTCCATCAAAATGACCACCTATCATGACAATTTATGTCGAACTTGCACATAGCATTGAAAAGAGACCCAATAGCGGACCGTGGCGTGTCAACAGCATCAGTCGAAGCAACAACCGAAGCAACAGCAGATCGAAGCGATTCTTCTGGAGGGGTCCCATGGTGTGCGCCGTACGATACGCAACACCATGCAGGCCATCCAACATTTCCTCGTCAGAAACGCGAGAGAATCAACCTGTATATGCGGCCTTGAGGCGTGCCCTCTGTAGTAAAATTAGCGGAATCAGATCTCGAATGTAGTAATCCCGCACGTATTCCAACTTAGCTAAGGGATCAAGGAAGGAAAGATATGCGTACTAGCCCTGAGTTGGTGGTACAGCAGGGTACAGCTCTCAGACCCTAAAAAGGACTTGCGCGCGTTAGATCTCTGAGGCCGGCTCACCTGTTGTTCGAGAGTTCGAGGAAGTGCCTTCAAGCAGTGATGGTCTGGTCACGAAGAACGTGGATCGATGCAATGCGGTAGATGCAAGCAGCCAGCGTGAACAATCAACGAAGCACTACAAACACGATGACGGGCACGACGGGCAAGGCAGGGCCCAAAGGGCTGGGAGTCGATAGGACAGGTATCACAGATCACTTTGACCTTCTTTCTTCACTTGATGGTGTTGAGTAAACACCGGGGGGCCCCGGAACCTCGTTACTGGGTCTGCGCCCCAGACCGAAGGCTTTCCCACACCCGGGATCCTCCCTGCCCCTACAAGATCCGCCCAGAGGATGCTAACCAAAGCTTGCCCTTTGCGTATAGAATAGACCCGACGCGTGACCCTGGCCAGGACAGTTGTCTCACGCCTTATTATCCTCCCTATAGCGCTGGTCACGACAGTGCAGCGCTATGAACCTCCCTCCCTGGCGCCACTCGCTGTAACACTCCCCCTGTCCGACGCATAACCATCGTCGGCACAAAGCCGGCACCCCGGTACTAGCCCGGCGCCAGCGTGTGCGCTTTTCTTCTCGGACTCCCCCCCAGCCCGGCACATATGAGCGACGGTGCCCAGCGAAGCTGTCCCTTACTTCCTTTTCAGGTAGCCACTCTGACTCCACCCCATTTTGGTATCGGCCTCGGTACTGACATTTTCACCCGGTCCCCGTGCTCTCCATGGCACGCCGGTCCGTCAGGGTATAGAGCGGCACCGCCACCGTCGAGGTGTCTGCCAACCCCAAGTCCGCGCCCCATGCCAGATGCGCGAATTCGTCCTCGAAGGCATGGCGCAGATGCTCCGGCCGCACGTGAAATTCCTTAATGTTGGCAGCCGAAACCGTTCTCCTTCGGGTCCGGCAGCCGCTCATTGTCGCCTGGTAGCTGATACCCGGCTGTGCAATGGCTGTCACCCGCCACGGCCCCGTCCAGTGTTCATGTGCTAGTTTGGCGTGAGTGCCCTCCCGCGCCATCTTGCTGTCTGCCTCCTTTACCAGCATCAGGTCTCCCACTCGCGCCCCTTCGCCTGGAGAGTGTCGCCTAATGGCCGTATTGTGGCGTACGCGTCGCTTGTTCTTGTCTTCCTGACGCTTCTTCGACATTGCCCGCAGTTCCATGAACGTCTGGTGTCTCTTCGCCACGAACTTGTCGAGTCCAGTGCGGAATTTTTCACCGTCCAGCGCAGGAGTAAGAGCACCCAAGTTTGTGCGTGCATCACGACCAAACAGAATCTTGAAGGGCGTCCCACCTGACGGGAGACGCGGGTCCGGCGTAGTCCTTTGAATCCAACAAGCCGCGCTTACATATTCGTCCCACCTTGCCGGCCAAAATTTGTAAAGCTCCGCCAAGACCTCCTGGAGCCACCCCCCCATCCTTTCCAAGGCTCTCCTTGACTACAAGGATGGTCAGCAGGACCATGATCCAGCTCCACCCTGAGCCACGGGCACAGGTGGGCAACCACCTTAGCGGTGAACTCCCCCCCGGCATCGCTCCTAATAGACAGCGGCACGCCAAACGTGAGTAACAGCTCCAGGAGTTTCCTCGCCACTCTCACAGAATCCTTGATTCCAGCGGGTACGCAAACAGGAACCGGCTGGCCCGATCCACCACTACCAGCAGGTACCTATTCCCTGCGCTTGATACCTGTTTCATGTCCTGGAGGTCCATCTCAAGCACTTCCCAAGGCCACAGTAACCGAGCAGCTTCCCAAAGCCACAGTAACCGAGCAGGCATCATGGCCACGCGTTGGCTCCGGGATATTTTTCTCCTCCTGCAACCGCACGATAGTACGTACTCCCTGACGTCCTGGGCTACTGTCGGCCATCCGTACTTGCCCTTAATCAGCAGGAGGGTCCGCGCAACTCCCGGGTGGCGGTAGGTACTGTGCACGAGTGCCAGCACCCCTGGCACTAATGCTCGCGGAATGGCCAGTACCAGGTACAACACCTGAAGGACTCAAAGCCAAGCATAAGAGGGAAGGACAAGAAAAACTGGAGAAGATGAAGATCGGCTACGCAAGCCCTTGGGGGGCACGGGTCGCACGGGGTGAGATTGTTTCAGCTAGAAGATGATGAGCTTGCACACAACGGAGGAAGGCGTGGCTTGCTGTGTCCGAAGGGTTCGGGATAGATGACAGATATACGATGCAGCCCAACCTGATTAGCACCAGGCCAACAGTTTTGGAGCGAGTGAAACACAACCGAGGGATTGATAATTCTCTTTTTCTGATGTCGTATCCACAGGTAAAAATGCTGATATTTTTTCTTGTTGTACGTTGTTCCTCGAGCGCAAAACAAAACGGAGGGGATAGACTGTGTCGCCCTGATTGACCTAGAATTCAAGTCACACACCAACGCTGATGCTGGGCCATCGATGTAAGACCAGGGACATGGACCCAACGAGATACCGGTAGCAAGCATGACATGGCGTATACCAGTGACGAGCTGCCCGGTGTGTTCGGAAAGGCATGGGACCTGAGTGGTAAATTGATGGATCTGCTGTATTCATTTGGACTACTTTGGAAAGTATTGCGATGGGCTGTCAATATATGTACGACTCTATTAGTCAGCCCAAACTTGACTGTCTGCATTTTCGTTGTCAGATATCACATGTGCTGCTGTTGAAAAATATCTCGCTGCTGGTATCGAAACAGCAGGGAGTAATTTTGAATTCCGTTGCGGAATGAGCGCCTCCCGTAGATGGTGCTAAGGGTGAAGCTGGACGTAGTTACTGAGGAGCCTCTACCATGCCAGGAGCAGCATGTCTACCGCCGCCCGAGACGCCTCAACTCGGGAATCACACAGAAAAACCGTATTTCCGTCTCTACAATGCTATCAGTAATCTATACACTAGCTAGGCACGATGCTCAAAAAGATAAAAATAAGATAGTACTGAGGATCTGCATTGTAATACACGATTCATATTAATAATAATAATAATAATAATAATAATAATAATAATAATAATAATAATAATAATAATAATAATAATAATAATAATAATAATAATAATAATAATAATAATAATAATAATAATAATAATAATAATAATAATAATAATAATAATAATAATAGTAATAATAATAATAATAATAATAATAATAATAATACTAGTACATGTTACAGGAACCATGCTGCTGCTGTACGCTGTACCTACAGTTTTTGTTTATTTATTTCCCGAACAAGGTTGATTTATCGATATACGGGGTTAGTTGATACCACACACAAGCGTACAGGGGGGGTGGCTCGCAGCATGCTTTTTACACATATGTATATAGAGGACATACACAATATATCCATAATACTAACTGTATGGCAAGATCCCGAGGGACCCTTGAGCCTATCTCTCTTCCCATCTTGACGAGTCATCATGTTGACTTGAAACAGCACCTACACGGCAGTATCTGCAGGATGCACTACACAACACCGTATGTATATATGATATTCACTCGGGTTATACTGATGAAGGTGGATGAACAGTGAAGCTGGGTAGAAAAGACGATTTAAAGTCAAGACAACAACCTGGAGGATGTATCTATACATGCGTAAATTTGTAGGTCGTACGGCAATATCTCCCTCGATCCTTGGGCCCCACAATAGTGTCCCATACTACCGCAGCAAAGTATGAACACCGCTGCCTCCCGGCATGAAGTGCTGCTGTGAAGCCGGTTAGCTGTCCAGTATAGCAATCAGGTTTTTATTCGGGTGAAAGCACCGCATGAAAGCTACGTTGAAACTGAGAACTATACAACAACTCATATGTCCATCAACATAGGTAGTGTTGTGGTCTTCTCGTACCCAGTACGTTGGTATTTCACTTGTTTTACCCGTTACGGTATTCTCGTACCCGGTACGTTGGTATTTCACTTGTGTTACCCGGTATTCACCGGTACCCTGGCATTTCGCTTGCTTTCTTGCTTTACTGCTGCAGCGCCGACAGTGCTTCGAGGAGGATAATACGGCACGAGACTGTTCTGATCAGTGTCACGCGTCAGGTCTATTCGATAGGCAGAGGGCAAGCTTTGGCTAGCATCCTCTGGGCGGATCTTATAGGGGCAGGGAGGATCCCCGGTGTGGGAACGCCTTCGGCCTCGGATACAGAGCCAGTGACGAGGTTCCGGGACCACCCGGTGTTTACTCAACACCATCAAGTGAAGAAAGAAAGTCAAAGCCAAGTGATCTGTGATACCTGTCCTATAGACTCCCAGCCCCTTGGGCCCCACAGGTGGCCACTTGGGTACGTTGCGGGACCTTGTGGCGAAATCACAACCTTAGCACGTTGCGGCGACAGGAAAAACGTATACCGCAACGCTTGTGTAATGTAACAAATGCACCTCGATTGTGAGACGTCCTGTCCTGAACTTTTAGTTTCATGTGACGGTGTCGTTGGGTTTGTGGACGTTCTTGCAACGATTGTTTGAGTTTTTTTTTCTCCAACACATACGACACATTTTTCGATTAATTGTATACTGCTTGTTTGTATATATATTATGTTGTTATATGTATGATATATTGACGAAATATAACATGGAATATTGAAAGAAGGGAATTTGGGGCTTGCAGAGGGGTACTGAATCGTTGGCATGATTGAGAAGAAGGAAGGGATTGGGAAGAGGGAAATGGAGTTGACAACGGGTGCAGTTAAACTGCGAATTGCCGTCTACCAGGTATGTATCTGCAATAATGATTTTCGCATTGTACAAGAGGTGAGTTTTCCGTCGATTGCAATTGTTTATCAAAATATTTATAGTGTTATTTTTGGCGACTTTTCGTTTATTGCAGAATAGACGCGGAATTCTTTTTAAAAGTAAGAAAAATAGTACAAAACATTGTTCTTCCCCGAACGTGGTATATGTGCCGAAGTTTCACATGTTTTGCTTAGTTTTAACGTACGTTTTGGGTGACATTTGCGTGTAGAGCATGTGTCGCATATGGTGTCGGTTTTGTGCAGTACAAGACAGCGAGGGGGGCAAGGAAATATTTAATATATATCTTCAGGAAAAAACATCACATTGTTGACCATACAACAAAACTTGTCGTGAGTTGGTGAAAAAACACGTTGTGGGCGCATGCACTGCACTACTGCTGCAGTCTATGTTGTCTTCTCTAATTTCATTGTACTTTGTTTCGTGTAGATATCATTTTTCTCCATCAATTTTGGTATTTTTTCGTGTTTCGTTTTTTTGCCCGGATTTCATGATTTTGCTTTGTTTTTGACGTTTTTCATTTTGCGGTTTGTTTCTCTATTCAATTTCGATTTTCGTTGTGCTGTCAGTCGTGTAACAAAAAACACAGCACCTTGACCTGGTACGTTTCCGAACCTGAGTACATTGTGACGCGTACATTCGACAATCCGGGGACGTTGTGAATGTTTACGTTGGGCAATGATCGACCTTGAGATTTGTGGCTCAAGGTGTTTTTGCTTAAGGTCCACCAGAGTACGCTCTCAAGGTACTCCAGTGGCCACCTGTGCCTGCCTTGTCCTTTGTGCCCGTCATCGTGTCTGTGGTGCTTAGTTGATTTTCCACGCTGGCTGCTTGCATCTACCGCACTGCATCGATCCACGTTCTGCGTGACCCGATCATTGCTGCTTGGAGGCACTTCCTCGAACTCCCAAACAACAGGTGAGCCGGCCTCAGAGATCTAACGAGCGCAGGTCCTTTTCAGGCTCTGAGAGCTGTACCCTGCTGTAACATGATGAACCCAGGCTGGTCGAAGTGCATTGCAGGAGATCGGGGTGTCTGCAAACCGTGCAGGGGATCCGAAGAGTTTGCAAAATCGGGGGAATGATGCTATCTTGCATGCTCATGCGTCACCTCACATTGATCTCGTATAATAGTCATATGCACTTGTACACCCACATTCGTATGCATGTGAAAACCCGCATGTTTTTGTTTTGCCCGTCTGGCATTATGGTCATACTTGCAATGCTGTTATGTGTGCACGCTGCCAATGGCGCTCCGCCTGTTCGTTCTGTATTGATTTGAATATAATAGCTCGGTCAATGCATGCAGACATACTTGTTGCTCGTGCTCCGTCTGCCTGTTGCCCGTGCTCGTTTGTCCCCTCAATGTTCATGATCACACACATTTTTTTTTTTTTTTTTTTTTTTTTCATCATCACTTTTACTTTCCAGCCCACTCGTAGGAGGTTTTACCCTCGACGATCTTCTGGACAAGCCGTGGTCACAGGTGTCGTCCCTTCTCCCCCCCGGTACGTGCCTTTATTTTTAATCGCGCATAGGGCTCAGCATTCCCACTGCTCGTCGATTTTCATCGAATGTACAGCTAACTCACGCTCTCGCGCTTTCCGCTAATCAATTTTATGCAAGAAAAAGTCCCTATGAGCATGCACTCGGTGAGACACGAACTCACGAAATTGATCTTGATAGGCTCGCGGACCACCTACCAAGCCACCGGGGACGCCGGCACACTATGCACGTTCGTCAATAAATGACTGTGTGCTATTGATCACATATCATCTTCAAAAACAAATGCACACGACAGGTGTCGAAACAGACCAAAGGTGCCGTACATACTAATACACGCATAGTCTCGTATGCCGTTCGCCCGGGTTAGGTGACACCGGTAACTAATTATGTAGAACATATTGCTGTAGTGATGCCGTCCAAGAGCGAGGTCATTTATAGCACATGCTTTGACGAACACGTAACTCGCTCTGAGGCCAAGCATGGACCAAGAATTTGAAAACACTAACACTAACATTTTTTTTTCAGGACAAGTCTGCACACCTGACACGCAGACAATCTCAAGCAAGACAAGGGCTGTGAACGATGCTGACCGTATGTGAATAAATGTTCAAAATACAGCCAGATACATGTATCCTTCCCCTTTTTCTGGGCTGTCATACAATGCCCCGAGCGTACACACAGGGTAAAACGTACAGCAGACCGCAGAAAAGAAAGAGAAGGAATTTGAAGAAACATGGACGACTGCCACGCCACCAACAAGGACGACCGTCCCGGCGAAGGAGGCAGTACGCGGGGTGACGAACCATCTTGTAGCAGCAGCGACCGGGGGAGCGACAACGACCAGGACCACGGTGGTAACCGCAGCAACAGCGGTCACCCTCGCGAACGCACGATCATCCCCCTTGTGCGGAGTGAAGTTCTTCTCGCGCAAAAATGATCTAACTTGACCGCCAGCCGTGGAATACCGCAAAAAAAAACAAAAACAAAAAAAAAAAAAACGGTACCCTGGCTGTCTAGCTCACGCAGTGAGAGGCGTGTTTTACAGCGCCGTCGCCAACCGACGCCAACCCAACCTATATATACCAGGTATATATGGCGGGGGAGGGGGATCAAACATTTTGTAGTACAACAGTATAGTAGAGTGGCAGGAGAGTGTGGCCAGTATTTCCATTTTTCGGTGGTACGGTACCGAAACGTCAACGTAGGAAGTGGGTTCGCCCGAAGTATTTTTTTTTTTGTCTGGCAGCGGTGTATCTATTGTACCCTGTGTTCACCTCTTGGGCGGTATTTTATTGTGTATACAAACGCTACATTTCTTGAGTCAAATAAAACAAACACAACTCGAAGAGCAACAGAAAAACCGCCAATCAACGTTGTCCGTTTCGACAAAATCCCTGCCATATGGCATTTATCCATGATCAATTGGTAGCTACACATCCACTTGGTTTGAATTAATCTCATACGAGAACATCAACAGTTATTGATGCCATCTCATATCTCCTCATTCTCTACCGTAGTAGATAATAATTCGATGACAGACCGGTCGAAAACACACATACATCTACACAAATTAAATACCAGAAACAACATATATAATAAAATATCCACCAGCTTCTCCCTGTTATTGCCTATATACTGTATAGTCATCAGTCGGGAGCAACTAGTAGAGGGCCCAGGCTAAGAGGTGAAGCTTCCCACTCCGGACAAGCAAACACGACCAACGAATTTGTTGTTGATTCACCCACAACCTTTATCCTAACACAGGAACCGACTGCACCGTCGACTAACGCTTCTTCCCCTTTATTTCATGTTTTTTCTTGTCATACGCTAGCTCAAGACCAATTTGAAGAATATGGTCCTCGAGGTTGACGTCGGGCAATATGGCTACTCCCGTTTCAGTATCCATCATCAAGTTAGTGCGTTCAGAGGACAGAACTTCCTTTCCAGGAGTGTCCCGCAACATATTCAACGTCTGTAACGAAAGATATACCGATGTCCGACTTTTGCTATACATCTGCATCCGTTCCACCACGTTTCTAAGAACACGGTCCTCGAGCTCGACCTCGGGCAAAATCCCAACAACTTCCGATTCAGTATCCATCGGCTAAATAGCGAGTTCAGAAGACGCATCTTCCTTTTCAGGAGTGCCCTACAATGAATCAGAGTCTGAAACAGGTACTTCAATCTTTGACTTTTCACATACACCCACATCCTTCGAGAGCTCCTCAGAAACAGACACAGGTTCAGGGGGAGGGGGGGGGGGGGGGTAGGGGGTAGTAGTTTTGTCGCATAGAAGTATAGTGGAGTAGCAGAAGAGTGTAGCCGGTGTTTCCGTTTTCTGGTGATAATATTCCGGAACGTTACGTAGGAAATGGGTCAGCCCGAAGTGTGTTTTTTTGTATGGGAACAGGGTATCTCATTGTACACGTGTGTGCCTGTGAAGCATTATTTGACAAAGGGTGAGTATATTACAACAATTGTGCGAGAAATATAACAAATTCTACCTCATCGTGCTCAATTTTATCATGAGCTTCGTGCTCAAGACCTACGATTGTACCGCTCTCTGATTCAGCGCCAACCTGAATAACGTAGTCCTCGAGCCTGACTTCGGGTAACAACTTCGAGATCAGTATCCATCAACGATTCCATGCGTTCAGAAAGAACGGCATCATTTCCAGGGGTAGTCTAATGAACTGAAATTTGCGATGACAGATTTATCCACCTCAATCTCCGATTTGGAATACATCCACACCCATTGATACTCCTCAGACTTAGCTAACAGTTAACCAGAAGGAACGACGACAGCTATGTCATCAACATTCTCTCAGATTCCTCTCACATACATCAAGACTTTCCGTTACGGTTTTTACAGAACCAGACACCAGTCCAGCTCGACGACGGATATGTCCACAACAAACTCAGGGTCCTCACATACATCCACATCTTCCGTTACGAGCTCCGCAGCAGAAGATGCAAGTTCAACAGAAGGAACGACACCAGATCGATCTGCAAGACGGCGAACGGCATGAATTGAAGACGACAGGTGTGTCATCAACAATAACATAATATTCCTCTCATACATCCAGACCTTCTGTCACGGTCTTCTCAAAAACAGACACCAGTTCAGCTCAACAAACTCAGACTCCTAATAAATTGACGACGACAGGTATGTCCTCAATCAACAATATCAGGTTTCTCATATACACCCACACCTTTCGTGACAGTCTCCTCAGAAATAGACATCAGTTTATCTCGACGACGGGTATGTGCAAACCCCAATCAGACTCCTACCATACATCCACGTCCTCCGTTACGAGCTCCGAAGAACAAGATACAAGTGCAACAAAAAAAACGACAACACATCGATCCGGAATACGGCGAACGGCACGAATTTATGATGGCTACGAATTCAGACAAAAACGTTCCCCTTTTTTGTCGAAGTATCACTGTTGAAGTCTGTGGTCGTCAGGGAACATCCGGGGGGCATCCACGGGTTCCTATGGGATACGGGTCTTGGGGTATAAGGGGTTTTTCTGCTGTAGTTCATCGCGCACAATTACGCTGTTTTTGGCTTGGGCTTCTACTATTCAACCTACGTATCTCGTAACTGTTGACTAGGTTGGTCAGCTCACTCGGGCGGTAAATCTGTGTTGGCCTCGAGCTGAGCTTGGTCGTCTGGGGTCTACCACAGTACTGCAATATTCGCGGGTGGGCTCGTTGGCGCACGTGAATGTTCGAGTTTGGGGTTTAACTGTGGGTGTCTTGTCGATCAGGTATCGACGTCGTGTATGGTATTAAAATGAGCGGCCCTCCCGCCCACATGGTGGCAGGGCCACATGAAGTAAGTGGAGGTGTTGCACATGAAAGAATAGCATGGTATGCCCTTTGATCTTTACGTGCGACTACGTGTAACAAAATATGTTGTTAGAATATGCTTGGTACCAGGTATGAAATACTAGTGGTCACGTCGTGTACATATAAATTACCGGGCAGTTTGTATTAGATATAAAAATTGAGGAACAAGTGTGCTTGAAGAACGAATTGCACTTGCCGTCTTTGATTTGTATTGAATTTCATAGATGCAGGAGGTGAGAAGTGTTAGAATTACTGTGCAGGGTCAAAACAGTTTACTCACAAAAACGAACATTTCAGTAGAGCTTATTTTAAATGTATCGTACGGCATAAGATGGTGCAGCGAAGACATGGTGATAGAAAGAGACCCGCGAACGATAGTAGAATTATGAGTGTTTATTATGATCGGTCTCGCACAGAAGACCATGGAGTGACAAATGTTAGCGAGAGTTGCCTCCACGTCTAGATAAAACGCAAAAGAATAATCAAACGTGATTCCCAGCGATACTCTGAGGCTACCTATCGGGTTCGCTAGTACCCCCAGCCAATCAGCAGAAGGAGTGGAGGCGGGAGAAACACGTCTGATTCCGCCTTGACAAGCCTTTCTCTAGCTATGATTGTTTTGGCCTCTGAAACGCTTGACCCAACCCAACGGCGTTTCTATCTCTTTTCCGCAGGTATGTTTCTACCTCCTGGTGGAGCATACGGCAGCTAGCAAACGCGTACACGAACGCATAGCTGCGACAAGAAACTTGGGTACCTTACAGATCAGTACCGAGGGACGACGATATTACACATTTCGCCGTCTGTACACTGCAGACGACAGCCAAACATAAGCCTACGCCACTGAACTTTCTTCCTCTTGTTGCTGCGAAGTATTCGCCTGCTTCCAGCACACGTCTCTATCTGCTACTAAGACATGTTATACAATGCTACACACGCGTACACAGACCCATACTTGGTAGTCACAAGGCAACAACGGTGCTTGCAAGCGTATACCAACGCATGTCTACGGACAAGAAACATGTAAATCTTACACATCACTAGAGCGACGACGACACCACACATTGAGTCTTTTGTAAACCCACTGCAGACGACAGCATGAATACCAGCCTTTCTCGGTGATTCATCAGTCCTCGTTACTTCCCGTTACAACTCCCAGTAGCACATAACGGTAGTTCCTACGATTACGTCCTTTTATCAATCGAACAGTAGTAATGTCCACGCACCTGCACTCCCAACACCACACATCAGGGTGCTGACAGTTCCTACGAGTATGTCCTTCTATTAATTAATCAAACAACAGTATCCACACATCCACACGCTTACATAACAAATACACGCGCACGTCCTGAATAATTGTCAAGTAGCTTGCGTATCTCGCTCGCAATTACAGCGATCTACAGTAGTGTCTACGCACCTGCACTCCCAGCACCACACTCAGGCTGCTGGTAGTTCCTATTAATACGAGTATGTCCTTCTATCAATCAAACAACAGCTTACATAACAAAACACACACGCACACCATGAATAATCGTCAAGTAGCTTGTGTATCTCGCTAAGGGTCTACTACTGCTGTACTCGTAATCTATCCGGGTTTTCCGTTTCAGATCCAACGAAGTCCAAATTTAATATTCACGCCGCATGTGGGGTCTATTCCTCTCATGTATGACCTCTTGATACCCTCATTTTGTTCAGTATATAAACACCCTCTTCGCACCTTAGTGCCTATCCAAACGCCAGCAACGATGCCGTCGACTACGAAATTGCGAAGGTGACCATGTCCTATAACACTTACCACCCATTTGCTGTACCCCGTAACACGTACCGCATCTGCTCTGTCTATTTTCGAACTGTTAGTTCACATTGATACTCAACCTCTGACTTTACACCCTCAACATCATCTTTCTCTTTCTCCAGCTGCCCTTCTGCGTGCTCGACTCCGAGGACATCCGACAAAGTACCGCGAATACGCCAACCACTGCGGAGGTTGCGAATTCTCTTTGGATTATTTGTGCATTCTATCTAAATGCGGGAGCAGCTCCCCCTAATACTCGTCACTTTATGGGTATCTGTGCGAGACCGATCATAATAAGCACTCGTCATTCTAGTATGTTCGTGGGCATCTTTATGAAATTCAAAACAGGTGCGAGATCGAGAATTTCGTCGAAACTCATCTTTGCGATCTGTGCGTGATACTTCAATCGCGCGTGTTACATTTTATATATAGCCTCATGCAGGAAATATATTCCGTATATGAGGAAAACGAGTGGGTGTGTCTACATTTCGGAAAGAACCAGAAAATATTTTTTTTCGAGGATGCACGTAGCTTGCCACAAGTGGGGAATTTTTCCGGTGTGTTTTCATACCTGGTATTAACGTTTTATAGATATGTTTGGATACTATCATCATTACCACTACCAGGGAGGATTGAATAAGGGATTGTGCCTATATTTCAAGTCGAAGAGAATTAATTATATGGGGCGTGAGTGGATCAAACTCCATTCGCGAAGCAGGTGGAGACATGCTATTACAGTATTCCTAATAAAGGTGTGGCTTTGAATCAATGTGCATTATTTTTTCCAGCAAAAAGCGCACACAACATTGATAAACAACGCTACTGCGAAATCGACGATTTCGCCAAACCTCGTGTTTCCAATCCATGTGCGATAGTATGATCTTGTGCGCTGCGGATTTTATATACGAAGCAGGTGGGTAAAATGTATTGAATTATTTTCAGACTTTTTAAAATGTATTTGCATCGATCATTTCCGACAAACTAAACCGGGGGGGGGGGGGGGGGGGGGGGGGGGGGGGGGGGCACGGGGGGGGGGGGGCACTCGATATTTTTTTGTTTTTGTTTTTTTAGTCATCGCTTTTACTTTCCAGCCTCTTTCGTAGGAGGTTTTACCCTTGGCGGGCTTCTGGACAAGCCGTGGTTACAGGTGTCGTCCCTTCTCCCACCCGGTACGTGCCTTTATTTTTTGTCACGCATAGGGTTCAGCATTCCCACTGCTCGTCGATTTTCATCAAATGTAGCTAACTCACGCTCTCGCGCTTTCCGCTAATCAATTTTTTATCCAAGAAAAAGTCCCTACGAGCATGCACTCAGTGAGACTCGGACCCACGAAAGTGATCTTGATAGGTACTCGGACCACCTACCAAGCCACCGGGGACGCCGGCGCCATATAGGCAAGTACCGTGGTATGCCCGATCAGGCGAGAGCCTGGGTTTCGTCGAATGTTATTTTTCGAAATTGTGTGTGATGATAAGATCATGCGCGATACGGATTGTGCATGTTCATATAATTAAAGAAAACAAAAGCTAGGAAATCGAGGGTTCCGTTGGACTTTCTATCGCTACGTATCTCCTCGCGCAAGGAGCATATTTCATGCTGTACGATACAGTGATGATGGGTTCCACCGAAATGTTTGGCTCTGTGGGTAAATAAACTGTATGCCGTTACAGTAGTTCTAACGATTATATGTCCTACATACCTCACAAATTTTTGCAATTAAAAAATTATTAAAGACGGCAATTACATTTATTCGTTCTTCGGGCACACTTCTTCCTCAATATTGTATGTACTACAAACTATTTCGTTTACACAACGCCATCGTTTTGACTCTATGAAATATCCCTATTTAATATCTTCTATGAAGTATCCCTATTTAATATCTTCTATGAAATATTTCTACTTCATATCTTCTATGAAATATCTCTATTTCATATCTACAATGAAATATCTATTCATATCTAAGTTCTAACAATAGGTTTTAATTACTACCCGAAATCGGACGTCCCACTTACTGAATAAACACTGTAAGGCATACGATCGTATTTACTTTTGCAATACCCTCATTTACTTCATCTGGCGCTGTCATCTCGGGGGCTGAAGGGCCGTCCATTCCCTAGGATCTATGTATTGAATAAATATAGCCTTGACGCCCACTTCAAAATGTTGAAAGCCCTGATGCCCACTTGCAATATTGAAACACAGTTGAGCTTTGATGCCCACAATTTGTTTTTCGCACAACAATAAAATGTTTGCTACAACGTTAGTTCTACTCCGTGTCTGTATCGTGCAACGCTTAGGTCGACCCTTCTCAGCACTCGTCCCGCCAGGACCTGCACGACGAAGCCCACGATACACATTGGACACATAGCGGCGTATTCAGCGACAACCACACACAATTATCTAATCTACAGACGACGGCAAAGCATATACCTGTTGAACAATACGACGAAATACCACTCTGCGTCGCCATTAGTTTCCACCTTGACAAGCCTCCTTCCATCTATAATATATTCTTGTTGTAGCCTCTGAAACACCCAACCCAGCACAACGGCGTTTCTATCTCCTTGTCGCACGAAAATTTCTACCTCTTGGCAGCACAGGCAGCACAAAGAGCACCTGACAAACGCGTACACGATCGCATAGCTACGACAAGAAACTTGGATATCTCACAGTACAGAGGGACGACAACGCCACACATATCGCCGTCCGTACACCCACCCATACAACAAAGACATACAGCAGCTGACAAACGCGTGCACTAATGCATAGCTACGACAGAAACTTGGACACCTTACAGATCAATACAGGGGGATGACAACGCCCAACATATCGCCGTCCGTACATCCACATAGACGAGAGACAAGCACACACAGAATAGCTGTCTATACATTCACCTAGACGATACCCAAACACCAGTCGACATCAATGACCTATCAGTGATTGTTGTTACGAAGTTTATGCCTGCTTCCAGCACACGTCTTTATGTCATTCTAGGACATGTTACACAACAGTACCAGGATCACACACGTACTACGCACACCCACCCTTGTTAGTTACGAAGAAATGACACCGCTGCAGTGCTCGCACACGTACACGGACGCATATTTTCTAACAGGCAATTTACATATCTTTCACAACAGTAGAGCGACGACGACACCACACCTTTTGCAGTCCGTAAATCCGCCAAAGACGACAGCACGGACACCAGCCTTACTTGATGACTTATCACCCCTTGTTGCTTACCACTGCAACTCCCAGTAGTACATCATACCGGTGCAAAGTTTCTATGCGTAGGCGCGTCTTTCTGTCAATCACATAGAAGTATCCGCACATCCGCACTCCCAATTCCACACACAAGTGCACCGGTAGTTCCTACGAGTACGTCCTTATATAAATCAAACTGCAGTGTCGACACATCCCACACGTTTACATAACACACGCGCACGCTGTCAATAATTGTTAAGTAGCTTGTGTATCTCACGAATGATTTACTACTGTACTGGTGAATTAAGCGCGTTTTCTGTTTCAGATCCGACGCAGTCAGAATAAATTTTCACGCCGCATTTGTGATCCATTCCTCTCATATATGCACTATTATAGCGTTACTTTGCTCCGTATGCAAACGCCCTCTCCGTGCTTCACTACGTATCCAATCGCCAGCAACGATGCTGTCGGCTACGAAAAGTTCAAGCGCAAAGATGACTGACTATGCTCTACTACATATACCACCCACTTGCTATACCTGGCAACCTACCGCATCTACCCTGTCTATTTCCGAACTGTGTTCATTCATTTTGGTACACAACCTGACCTTACGCCTTCCACATTCTCTTTTTCTTCCTCCGGCTACCCTCCTGCGTGCACGACTATTACGGGGGACCATAGTAAATAGGACCTACAGTACACAAAAAAAACTATATATTTACATACTTTTACTGAACAAATATTTGGTCCTATTAGCTATGGTCCCCCGTAGTAGCAGGCCATCCGATAAAGTACCGCGAATACCCCAACCACTGCGGAGGTTTCAACACATGCTTCTCCCAACCCCATTCCTTCTCTCGATTGACATGTGGTACATCGCAGCGAACCCGATAGGCAGCCTCAGAGTATCAACACGAATTAATGTTTGATTATGTTTTATGCGTTTTATCTAAATTTGGGGGTAGCTCCCACTGATAGTTGTCACTTCCTGTGGTCTTGCGAGACAGATCGAAATGAACATTCTATTACCGTTCGTGGGCATATTTCTATCTCGACATGTTCTCGGTGCATATTTTATGCTGTGCGATACACATGAAATAAGCACCACTGAAATAAATGTTCGTCTCGGTGGATAAGTTGTCTGACGTTAAACATTTGACATATGTAAACTCAAGAGAGGGTGATATTTCGACTCTCTGCGCCGAATTCCATATCGCGATACTCGTACACGAAAATAAATCCCTCGATATAAAACTCACTATTGGGTTTTCTGCCAGAAAAACGCGAGATATAACGTCGGTGAAATAAAAATAGTCAGCAAGTCTACACACACGTAGAACACTGCATGGGCTCGAGGACGTGGCTGCTGCTACTGCAGCTGCTTCTCTACGTAGCTCGGCAGGTTAGAGCGCCCGCGTACACCATGGACTTGGCTCTTGGCATAGACGAGGGCGCAGCACGGACACGTTTTGTGCTCGTGCTGAGACGTGTCCGCCAAAAATTAAAGGTCCGGTTGGCGCTACCCGCTTGTTCCCGGATAGGGTGCAGCGTGGCGTGTTGGGGACATGGGTTGGGGCAACTCCGGCAGAAAGACCCCCAGCCGGGGCACTGGATGCTATGCCGTGGATCCGCCTCTCCCCGACCAAGGAAGCACCCGTCTGCCGTACTCTTTCAGCCTAGTCGTGGCGGCCACTGCTGCTGTTGTTGTTGTCCTAGCTGGAAGGGTAATGATTGGATGACCAAGTAGAGAGGACAAGCTGTTTCCAATTTTGTCTGCCAAATTCGGCTCTACTAGCAAAAAGAGAACACAAATATGTGCTTTACCCCAAGGTGATATTCGTGTGTTGCGGACCACGCATCGCGCAAATATCACCTATACCCGACGTTCGTATAAAACTCGAGAGGCATAATAGTTTGGCTCTAAACGTCAAATATCGCGATATTCTTGAGTTTTATATGTGTCTATTAGTTCTAACACATATCTATCACCTCCCAAATCTATGAAGAAATTAAATAAAAATCGAAGACGGCAATTACAATTCGTTCTTCGGGAACACGTGTTACTCGATATTATTTTTACTACGAACTAATGTATATACAAATTGTGATCGCTTTGAGTACACGACTCTTTACTATTTCATATATTCTAACAATACTGGTATAAATCTTTACACGAAATCGCATGTCCCACTTGCTGAATGCCGGTACCAGGTAAACGACCATGAGGCATACATGGTAGATTTTTGTCATGTGGCCCTGCAGCCGTGGGGGCGGGAAAGCCGGTTATTCCCTGGTGTATATGTATGTTGTTGTTGTTGTTGTTGTTGTTGATGTTGTCTTCACATTAAATCGTCCTTTCTACCCAGCTTCATTAGTACGCCCAACGTCCGTCCTGATTCCTCAGCCTAGAGAGGTACTGATTCTATGGTCACAGAGGAAGACAAAGAAAAAAAAATAGTCGCAAATTCAAGGGTCAAGCAAGTAAGTGAAGTCCCAGCTTACCGAGTACGAGAACATAACAACACAAGCAAGACTAGAAAATAAGAACAAAAGACAATAAAACAAAAATAAGTTCTGCAATGAAACAGAATACAAATGACGCAAGAAGATCAGAAAGGCTGCTATTATAGACAGAAAGCATACGTACTCAGGAAGAACATGTAGCTGCCGCGCGGACGAAGCAAAAAGAACGAGAGGAAGATACCGGCACACGGACGGCGGGGCGGGGAAAGGAAAACAAAGGGAGAGACAAGGCAAAAAAGAAATGAACATCGTACTCCAGGCGGTGATAGTAACATGGGTGCCCGTCTGATCTACAAAATCGATTCGGGAACCTAGCCACACCCTTTGCCGTCCTCCTTCCTACTCTCGTCAATAGCGGTGCCAAGTGTTAGTACTGCCGCTGTCGAGCCCCCCCCCCTCCATTGAACAACTCAACAAGAAACAAACTATACCTGCTAGACTTCAAAAGCTAATCAAACCGATACTTAGCCGTCAGATCTATCGTTTCGTTTCTATATTCGTCGACAGCTGTGTCGGTACGGCTGCCCCAACCCCCCCCCCCCCCCCCCCCCCCCCCTCCCCTCCCCTCCCCTCCCCTCCTTGTCGCTGCTCTTGGCTCCCTCAGCTGCGTGGCGCAGCCGGCTTCTCTGCGCCTCGTTCCTGTGCCACCTCACCATGAACAGTCCGCCGCTTCGACGACCCCCCGGTACCACTTCCCGCTCTTCTCAGCGGCCTTCGGCCATAACACCGTCTCTACTCCAAACAGCAAAAGGGAGCTTTCCATGGACCTCTCGGTGGCTTGAAAAACCCTGAGGTATATCCATCTGGTATATATTTTTGCGTGCTGGATGAAGTTTGTTGCTTAACCCTAACCCTATAAACCCTAACGCTGACCCTCGTCAGCTTTGCACCAGCTGAGCACGATCAAACTAAGGTAACTGGCCATGACCCTGATAACGCTGTCTAGAGTTACTACTATCCTGTCCCGACTCGGAACAATCAAGGCCAGGCAACTAACTGGCCATGACCACAGCACCTATGTATGACATTATTTTGCGGCTTAGAGCACTCACGGTCCGGCAACTAACTGGTCATGACCTCGAAGCCACCGTCTAGAGTTACTGCTATCCTATTCGGACTCGGAACAATCACGATCGGGCAACTGGGCATGACGGTTCGGTAAGTCGCAATAGCCGCAGTAATTGGGTCTAGAGTTATATCTCGACTCGGCAGGCTCACGGTCAGGCAACTCGCCATGACTATGACAATGTCTCCGCTTTCTGCTCTTCTTGTTGGTCTCGGTATAATCAAGGACAGATAATTGACCACGCCCACAGTAATTATATGTCCTGATAATCCTCAACGCGAAACAAAACGGGTCGGGCAGCTCACCCTGTCCCTGGTACCGATATCTAGCCTTACTACTAGTATGTTATAACTCAGCGCCATCAAGGTCAGTAACTGGCCATGACTAGAGATTTTGTTGCACCCAAAGCAGAGCCTGGACCGGCAAAGTTTTGCAAGATTGGGGGTGATGTTATAGGATCGTGGAAGCCTGCTCCGGTTGAACTGTTTGCTCGTGCATTTGAGGATGCGATATCACCAGGTATGATCCGACATTCACGTGTTTCTCGGATAAAACGATCAACTTGTACTCTCGACCTATGGATCCATTCTTGATTGTAGAACGTGAAGCGGAAGCTTGGCGGAGGGCACTTCGCCGTCTTGCCGTACAAGAGTCTATTTCGACGAATCCATACTCATAATCTGGGAATCGATCATACCAGTAGAGCATTATTGTGAATGACGTCCATCGAAGGGGGCTGGGGTCACTCAGAAGCGTGGTTAATACAGGTCGAAGTACTGTAGTCAGCGCCAGGCTAGCCAAGACCCTAAGTGCAAGGAATTGGAAGCATACATTTTTCTTCTTGACGTTGCATCAACGCTTTATCAGTACAGACCGATTTTTTCGGATCGGTGAGTCCACCGGTTGAGATTTTCGAACCTCCAGGGTTTTGTCAACACCAGGTCTTCGTCGTTTGACTGATTTCTCCCACAGCTTCGGTGGATCCGTTTCTTCTTAAGATCCGGATCGTACCTTTGTTGGTGGTAATTCAGGTGGTGGTGCTGTGTTGCATCCTGCCAAGAACAATGATGCAGGACTGTATACGCACGACTGTTACTTCAAATGTCTACGTGGTCATGATCCACTTGTTTCTACAATGGACGGGCGAGGCGCATCAACATCCATCATTACTGCAGGTGCTGTTCCGGATATATCCACTACTGGCGGAAGATCTTTAGTGCGGAATTCGTAGCAATCAGAATCAAAATTGTGGGACTGCTTTTACCCGGGTTCAACACATGCCCTTCGATGTATTCCAGATCGATCTGTTGTTGTTTCTTCTGCTGCACTTGTATCTTTTCCGAGGAGACCTCAACAAAGGATGTGGATGCGTGTGAGGAATCTGAGTTTGTTGTGTACATACCCGTCGTCGTTCCTTCTGCTGAACTGCTTCTGGTGAGACCGTAACGGAGGATGGGCGTGGGTGTATGTGAGGAGCCTGAGATTGTTCATGACATACCGGTCGCCGTTGCTTCTGCTCAACTGATATCCGTATTTAAAGCCCTCAATGGATGTAGATGTGTGCGAGAACTCGGAGTTTGAGGTGGATATACTCGTATCTGTGTTTGCAGACTTCGGTTCGTTACAGACACCGGCGATATCTTGATAATGATGTTAATAACTCTTTGGGGGTCTGGTTAGCTTCCTCTTCGACATTTTACTGTACTTTTGCTCCAAGCTGTCATACGCCGTGTGCAAACTTCTGGTAATGCGAAAAATCGCCACAAGCGCCTATTATCCCAACGACAGCGGCGGCGTCGAGCGCGTCAACCATACCATGGCTCAGATGCCAGCGATGGTCTGCAACGGACGACAGGACGACTGGGACATCCACTTGCCGCACGTGGATTTTCTTCAACAATTCCGTCAGCGTTGTCAACGGGTTGGCCCCCATAAGGTGCACATGAACCGCCTCCCCCCTCGCCTTTCCCTCTCCATTTTCGAACAACACAACGCCCAACGCCACCACTAATCCTCGCCCGCGACCAACTGGAATACTGCCACTTCACCCACGACCGCCAACGGCGTGCGTATGCGCTAGTGCGTGAACAACATATTATCACGGTCTCTCGCGTGGAGCGTCGTAACTCAGCGCCCTCAGACGCATTCAAGCAACGCTCTACCTGCACCATTAGTGACTGGGTGTGGATCTACAACACCACTGCCACTATTCGCCAGGGTGCGGAATCTGGCACAGACGCCCGAGATTCTCAAGGCGAAGGTATCTCTCAACTGGACGGGCCCTTTCAAAACGTAGCTGTCGGCCCCGCGCCCTCCGACCCGACGCCGGACATCCGCCCTGTGGACGCCGAATCGTTGTACTTCAACCTTCCTAACGGCATGCCGGGTGCTGACGCCCACTGTCGCGTGTCGGTAGTCCGCTGCAAATTTTGCACCGACCCACATGACACAACCAACCTCCCCCGATACCTTCCCGCTGGACTAAAACAATGGGTCCTCAACAAACCACACCACCACATCTCCCCCCTTCCACGTCACCACCGACGACGTTTCGGTGCCCATTGAGCGGTAGAAGTCGAGTAAGATTTCCAGCCACCGGTCAGCACGAGGCCGGGGCGGAGTCATCGCCGTTCTCTACGAGACACACTGGAAAAGCCTCCTTGGGCCGTCTTGGGAAAGTGAATCGGACCTCCTTCACTCTCGTCAATCCAACCTCAACAACTACTGGGCCGGCGCGCGCCTGCAATTTGGACAGGCGAACAGAGCGTACCGCCGTTTGCGCGTGGGTGCCGCTCAACGCGAGCTCGCCCGCGACAAGACCGCCCGTTATCTGCCTCCTGGATACAGCTACGTCAACCAGCAAACCTGACCTCGCCGATTTAACGGCACCACCCTGCCTCTCGGCGCTCACTTCTGGTGTAAGGGTCAAGATCATCTTTGATGGATCGGGAAAATTTCCGGGCACCCTTCAACTTCTGGACAGTACGTAGTTCGCTTCTTGGGCGACCCTGGACCGGTCAAGCTCGCGCTATCTTCTGCCCGGTATATACTACGGCTCTTGGAGCCGTTCGCGGCTCGTGGTGTCTGCGAGTACACCAAGGAAGCTCTCTCACGCGTGGTGTTGTGAGCGATGTCGACGAGTCCCGCATGACTGAATTATCTGGCTCTGCCGACTTGAACACGTTCCCTAACCCCGTCGCCAATTTTGTTTTCGCGTGCGTGGCTTCTGTAGTCGCCGGGGCTGGGGTTGATCTCGTGACTATTTTTGTGATCCCTTTGTTTTGTTGTGCTGTAGGTGTACTGTTTGTTTGACTTTCCACGAATTCTACTGCCGTTTCGTGCTTTCATGGAAAGCAACTGCTGAGTTCTTGCGCCGAGTGGGCTTATGGTTGGATCAACCTGCAGCCTTGTCATTCGGTCATGCGTGTCTTGCGTTCCGTATCTACGACGGTTCTGCCCCCCTTTTCGAGAGCGGCGGAAACATTCGTTCGCTTTGTGGTTCCTTCTCGGGACCTATTTCGATTCTACAGGACCTGCGCAACCAGCCGTACCAGTTTCTTGTTGTTTTTCTTGTATCCGTTGGCCTTTCTCTGGTTTTCCTGAGGAATGTTCGCGAGCCTTTTATACGCATGTTACAGGTTGCCCAAGGTCCAGGTCTGACCACATTCGCCGTTCATGCGTTCACCTTCCGCCTTCTTAATATCTCCAAGCAGGCCGAGGTGACAGATTTCGTTATTTTTTAGCGACAGTTTGCATTCCGCTCACTCCCGCGCGATATTGCACAGGCCGTAACAATATCTGCTCATTTAGTGTTTTGTGTTCTAGCGCGCTCAGTGTCGACGAAATCTCGCACTCGTCCTTTCCGCCCTCTTTTTATGGGATCGGGTCTCGATTGTTTTGGGTTCTCTTATTGCGTGATTTCCTGTATGCCGACACTGTCCTCACTCTTCAAGTGAGCTCCGTCGCGGCAGTACATGTTCCGTTTCGTTAGCCTCCCGATTGATTTTCATTTCTGCGAAGCACCCCGTGCCTTCGCAGTGGGTAGTGTGATAGTTTTTTTTTTGTTCTTTGCGTTTCGCTCTCAGGTACCTTCAAATCCTTCGCAGTGGGTAGTGTGATAGTTTTTTTTTGTTCTTTGCGTTTCGCTCTCAGGTACCTTCAAATGGTACCTTGCTCCAATATTAATAGCCTTAGCTTACATTGCTCCTGGCTACGCGAGGGCCACACCGCTTCCTCGAGTTTTGTTCCTCGATTTGCGTCCGGGTAGTTCCATTGATAGCTTGTTTCGCCTACTTTCGCGTACCCGTATTTTTGTTGTCTAATTCGCAGTATCTACGTTTAATTGGTTACAGCCTTACAAGTTTAGAGGTGTGGCTTGTGAAGCGCCGCATCTTCGATCCATTTTTCGAATTCTCCGTATTGGTTGGTTCGTGCCTGAGTTTTTTATGAATCCGCATATACGGCCCTTCAGGGTGGGCTAGTGTCATGATATCCCCTCCGCCCTGTTGCGGGATTATAGTTTGTAGCAATCATCCCCTCATCATATCTGGCAGGCGTTATCGCCTGCCTTTCTGATGAGTGCCTTGGCCCTTCGTTCCAAAGACATCTGGCTAGGCAAGCAGCAACTATGACAAGAGCTTGTAACTTTTTATCATCGTCAAGCTCCCTGTGTGAGTGATCAGAGCAGAGTCGAAGGCATCACATGTTAGCAGTAGTCGGTCCCTGGGTCCATACTGCCTCACACTTAACATAAGCACGTAGAAGCTATCTGAAACAAGGGAAAAACCTGATGCCGCGTCATAGCGATAGAAATGAAGAGCCTATGAAGGTCACTATGCCATAGTTTAGGTACGAACACAAAGGGAGAGGAAACAGACTTTGTGTCAGAGGTCGGTCGAGCGATGAGAAGGGAGAATGCCTTTGTGTCCAATGGAGAAGGGTACGTTTTCCTTTGGCACTTGTCCAAGTCAAAGTTAAGAAGCTGGTTCGCCCGAAGTGTTTCTGAAGTCACATGTCATACGTAGGTGCGAATACAAAGGGAAGGAACAGACTTTGTGACAGAGGTCGAGCGATGAGAAGAGTAAATAGTAGAGGTCAAGATATTTTTGGCCTTGTTGCCAATGGAGAAGGGTGCGCTTTTCTTTGGTACTTGTTCAACGTCAAAGTTAAGACGCGGGTTAGCCCGATTTGTTTCTAGGGGCATGGTATCCCATTACACTTTTTTTTCCTCGTAGGCATTACGGTATTGCGAAAAGTGATTCCATAATTCTTGAGGTAAAATATAACAAATTGAAAAGTTCATGTATTTTCAATCTGTAGTTTGTTAAGAAGAGACATTACTAGAATTTGGATGGGAAGAGGGGATAAACTATTCGAAGGGGCAGATATGGGGCTGCATTTCTGAGAAGGCTTTGCCCATGATGCTGGATGGATCAGTGAGCAAGGAGGCAGGCAGAGCGCAAGGAAGACCCAGCAAGTACAAGCACAGTGTGGTAGGCAGGCTTTAGGAGTTTCTTTCCCACCATCCTGCCCTAAAACAAAACAAAAAAGCTCAAGAGAGAAAGAGGGGGGGGGCTGATATTGTTGTGTACGTCTTGTGGAGAAGGGTGTGGCCAGTTTTCTGTGTTGCTTTGCTACTGGTTCAGCGTGAAAGTAAGAAACGGGGCCCAACTTGTTTCTGGGAGCACGATATCCCATTGTAAAATTGGTTTTTTTTTTTCCTATAGGCGTTATTTTTGCTACGAAAAAAAAAAATTTTTGAGCCAAAATAAAACAAAGTAATGCTTTCTTTGTGCGATAGTATGTGATCTCCTTTGAGAGCGTCATTGTTTTCCAGGAACCTTATTTCCCGTGTTGTTGTCTCTTTCGGTGGCATCACAAAAATACCGAAGAGCCCGAAAATAAGATACTTACATATGGCGATGGGAAATCAACGTGGTGGCCGATTACACAAAAAAACAAGGACAGCCCAGGAACACAACACTCTGGTGCTTTCGAAGCAATGCCCACGTCGATAAATCCCTTGTTGCGGGTCGACTGTGCTCGTATGTGCTGATGAGGCTTGTCTCCTTGAGCTGCAATGAAATTGCAACTCGAGTGTTCGCGTTCGGCAGGAAAAAATAGGTCGTGGACGGTCGTCGGCTGCCACTTCCCCTACATTCGGCCTCCCATCGTTACTACAGTAAGACCCGGGCTAATACTTTCCCAAGGTTAGATATTCGTCTTGAGGGCTTACAGCGTGGGGTGTGTGTGAAGTTTGGGGGCAATATGCTTCAACCAACTTGTACTGAAAGTCGGTGGAAGAATACGTAGGGAATAAATAGATGGAAGCTCGTGGGATAGATGGGGAGAAATCAAAGTCACTGGATTTTTTCTGAAACTCGTGGAAGAAAATGGCTGTGTTGATGATGACGTCGGCAGCTAATGACTAATCGCCTAGTATGTGCGTACAACTTCGTATAACGTTGTTCAAAATGCGTAGAACATTGTAAACGATAAGTAAACGTCTTCAATCAAAGATGGCGTTCCAATTCTTCTTGTCTTGATATTACTATTCAATATTTTACTTGATAGTCTTGAGTTCTGTACAGTGGCTTGTTCTTACTGGCGACGGAAAACAAAGAGTGAACTCTTAGGAATAATGCACTTGAGCTTTGGGGACCGCTGCTTAGGTTACCAATGAACGATTCGCTCACAACTGTGTGCTAACAATATCTCTTGTTGGCAATACACGCAACAGTCCTGTCCGACGAGCTCCATATTTAATCGACAAAAAGTACCAAAAAGGCCTGGCCTTGAAGAATGTGATGACTGCCAAGGATCTATCTGGCAGTCAAGAGACTCTCTTTAATAGCATCACCCACAGATAGCGAGGGGGGGGGGAGGGGAACCCCTTGCTGCTTCCTAAGAGTTGCGTTTTTATGTCGATACCCTATTAACCTAACACCGACTGCCTAGGATTGTTTTCGGAATGAAGCAACCTACCGGTATCAGGTACCTAGTATGAGACACAGTACTAGTGGTAGAGACTTCTGCTGTGCATACCAGCATACACAACGAGTATATGACGCACGTGCCCCTTGACCTACGGTTTATTGGAGCAAACCGGAAGGGGAAGAACACTGTACAGATAGAGAAGTAAGCCCACCAAACACGATGCACACACGTATCGTTGAGGAAAAGGCCCCACGCAATGCATGTACTCGTATAATACATTGCACATACCTGGCAGTACGTACGAGCACGTGCTCGTCCGACATATCATAGGGGTATTGAACAGACACATATTTCGCCCGTTGTTGTCAGCCAGACGCTGCCTCTATGCGGTCTTTGCGTTCGGCTCGACGCGATGTCAGGTGGGAAAGGGCTTGGACGAAAGGCCCGCTAAGACGATAGAGGACATCAGCAACTGCTGCTAGTGCACCCTTTGGCTTGCGCCGTCAGCAGCAGCACGGGGTACTCACGCTGCCAGCGCCCAGAGGAAGCGTGTTTGTTGCCGTCGCTGTTAGCCATAAGTTACACACCCTCGCAAAGACAGCAAGCAGCCACATTTATGGTCCCGGCTACCAGAGGTGCCAGGTACCGGTGCGTGGTCGAAGGCAGATAGGTCCCAGCTGCCAGAGGTGTCAGATACCGGTGACGGTGGCTATGCTTTCGTGGTGCTCGATAGTAGATAGGTCCCAGCCAACGGAGGTGCTAGGTACCCCGGTGCCGATGGCCATGTTCTCGCGGATGCTATCATGTGGGGGTGTACGACGTGGTCGGGAAGAAGCTCCACCCGGGACTTACAGTCATGTCCTGGCAGTACGTACGAACACGTACTCAATACGGTCACCACGTCCTCGAAAACAACGGTTTCATATGTGCGGCTTGACATGTTTCACATGCGGCGGGATTACGAGCACTGGAATTTCTCAAGAATTTTATGAAATGGAATATAGACGAGACGTATTACGCAGCGTGCAAAGTTGAGTATCAACTATTTAATCAGTCGAACTCACAGCTGACGTATTTCAAAATTTATTTTGAAAAAAAAAAAGACTGTTCAAGCGCATTAAAGAAAACTACTTGAAAACCACTTCTAAAAAAATAACGGTACTTGAAAACACCTTTCAAGAATTTAAACGTTTTTTTTGCCGCGATGGGTCACCGAAGAGTTGCACTCTTAGGAGCTGTTTGCTGGTGTATATAATTATTTAGCTTTGACGGGCTTTCGAATCTATATGGCCACACCCGGGGAAGACCATTCAGCCCACGGCCAGCAGCCGACCACCAACCTTGACAAACATGCACTCTCAATCCAGGCGCACAACCATAGAAGATACGTAAGATACCTTTCCTCCGAAAAAGTCTGCCATGGCGTATAAATGGTATCCTACAAAGGGTAGGACACTAAACTATCATACTAATTACGGCTACGCATGTCCATATCTTTCGGTACATCATCGAACGATTCAATCGTCTACTGAGGGGCGCTTTGTTCGCCAAAAAACTCCGGTGAGCCCTTGTAGTGGCAGTCCTCAAATATCAGGGTGAGGGTGTATAACCCCGCTCCTGGAGCGAGTCCCCGAGGAAGCGACACATCGTCAACACGGCAAAAAAAGTCAAAGGTTGGGGCCTTGTCTCTCGGTCAAGGTCATAACGCTCAAAATTCGATACCCTCCCACAGCTACTGCAAGGCCGGTTCGTTGCGCAACTACAGGAGACGGCGTCTTGATGGCTAACCGCGGCCGATACAAGTACAGGGTACCGTCGTTGTTGGAAAGCGGGGCATCGACACAAGTTTCAAGGAACACAGCCCGCAGAGCTTGACTGCCACACAAGGCACGATGAACAAGACAGCAACAAAGAAAGCCAGGGGATCTCCTGGTTGGCGACAAACTTTTCAGGTTGACAAGGAAGGTCGTCAAACGGGCGCCAAATCGGGGGCATCATCAACAGGTGGGCACTGGTATCCTGGTAGTTGGTATGACCGCGTAGCCTCGCCTCCAACAGACCGTTGGGTATTGCCCTCGGACTACGATAAAATACTCAAAGTACACGCCCTCGCGCTCGAATTCGATCCAAAAAAAAGAGGAGCGCATGACGATGACGGCCCGAGAGCACGCACAAACAGCTCGGCGGCTTAAGGTTGGGCGGAGTGTCTTCAGCTTCACCGTCCAACAGCTAGCTCAATGCAACAATGCTTTCGTGACCGGGTCTGAACAGTTGGCATCTACCGAAACTCGAACGCCATTCAGTTCGGTGACCATTTTTCATCAGACTGCTGGCTGCATTGTTGACGAAAGTCATAAAACCCCACTGCGCGCACTCGTGGGCTTCGCTACTCCCCCTACACTGCCCACGGACGGCCAAATGGATGCAAAACACAAACTTTCTCATCTAACACCCAGATTTAAGAGAGCTTCGGAGAGCTTTGTCTCGTGCCTTCCTTCTATCGGATGCACACCGTAAGCAGATTCACGATCCAAGCGATAATTCAACAATATTGCGAACCAAGCCACAGCTCCTATCCCCTACCCTTCTACTCCAACGCTATTTTCCACTGCTGACTGCGAACCTATAAAAGCGTCGGAATGGCATATAGGCGGGGGCCGCAAGGAAATTCGACGAACGTTCACATATCTACAGAAATACAAGAGGTGCAAAAGTCTTTGCAGCAGAAGACCTTCCATGATTCCGCAGCTCTGCATCAGCCATCCATTTCCCCATCCGACGATTCGCCCTCTATCTCGCCGTCAACGTGTCCAGATCCAGCGCCGTTCGCACACGTGGCTGCAAGATCCGGGTCGATGATGTGCCATGTGGAGTTTTCATGTGCGCGATACCACTTCACCAGCTCCGTTGCAAGAGCGACAACCTGCTCCAGCCGTGGCCGAAAATCGTGGATCGACGTTTGTTTTAGTATTAGTACAAATATAAGCCCTGTAGCAACAAAGCACCCGAAGGGTTCCCGCAAATTAACGTTAGTGTCTAGAGCGCCTTCACGAGGCATAAACTACGGAAGCCGAAATATTGCGACATGTACACCACCTGGTATTTTTTTTAATCGGAAAAGGAGCCTGCCCTTTGGATGTGTGTCCCTGTGTGTGAGACTTTGAGCGTAACAACGGTCAACACAGTAAGGGACTATTCTCTCCGAGCCATGTCATAGATATAAGCTAATGTGTTGGGTTTTATTATTGTTGGGTTTTAGCCAAATCGGATATACCTGCCCACTTTTGGACCACAATCAGTTACATACTAGAAACAACTATCAATCACACGGCAGGAGCCCTGCTATTGGCCAGAGTAACATCGTAACTGATTTTGGTTCGAATCGGCCAGGGTATACCTCACTTACTTTGTCTACTCTGTCTAGCTTTTAACTGATTTTAGCCAATTTTGAATCAATCAGAGAGGCCATACGTACACTGTTTTTTATCTGCGTATGCGTCTGTGGTCCCTCGGTTGAATAACTTTGGGTATAAAAATTATGTACAGTACTGGTACGTACGTATGCGTTTATGCATACATAACGTACGGTGCTTTCACTTTTTCCTCTTTGGGGTGTGCAGTACGACAAACATGCCAGGAGACAGCATTTTCACCCCTTGACAGACAGCAACTGTGCCTCGACAAGCCTCGACTAACACCAAACTAATAGGTTTTATTTAGTGTTGAACACTCGGCCCTACACCCTTGACATCGCGCGTTTTGCGTTGCTTGATGTCTCCTGATGTCTTGTAGTGTACGATGTACTTCAGTTGTTATCATGTGTACTCTGTTGTTTTCTTAGAGGTCACATGCTAAGTTCAGGGGCAGTTTTTTAACTGGATTTTCATGGACAAATCGCCGCTCGGGACGCGCGTTTTTTACTTGGTTTTAGTATATAACTGATTTTGGCCCAAAAGTAACCAGGTGTGCCAGATTTTGGCCACAGTCCTTCATTGTTCATACAGAGTTGCAAGTTGTGTGTAAAATAGCTGTCGCGTACTTGGGGCTATGTTTGCTACCTGCTATATCGTTTGACCATTTTTAGGAGACACCGCCGGAAAGAAGAGTGATTTTGCGCAGTTTGTGTGTACTGAAATATACTCAACTTCAAGTTTAACCAACATACCAGGCACCTTTTACGACTCACCTCCATTGCAGTGCGCCTCTATCGGATGCTCTACCCAAAAAAAAGATTACACGGATAAGTTAATCAGGTACGACACAACGTGTTTTCTTACCCGCATAGCCACGCGTGGTTGAAAGGAGACCTCTCCACCAGCCAAGCTGGTGACCACGTGCTGCGTACCCCCCCAAGACTTGAGCGCTTGTACCATTATGGCTGGCATTTGCAAATCTGCCACCAATCGCTGACCGAGAAGAGGTAGCTCCACAGTCGAACCAAGTGCCCCCCCTGCCGGTGGCAAAGTCACACATGCACGCAACAGTCAGACATGCAACTATAAAAAAATGGCCTCGTACGCAAGCAAGCGCCCACTGGACGTGCCAGTGCATTGCGTATTTACGGACGTCAAAACCGAGCGCGTTGCATCTTGCAATGCACATCATCACAGAGGTAGAGGTGGTAGGCACTGTATGGGATGGAGCGGACACAACTTACCCCTCTGCAAAATATCGCACCAGAAGAGGCATGTCATTGTGGAAAGACGACCACTGCAACAGGGTGACATGGCAAATAATCACAATGGTGCATGCAACCATGAGTGAATGTTCTGCGCCTCCATCAAATGTGGCTGTGTGTGTAAAACAACCCGATGGGCGCGAAAATAGCATGCTGACGTTGAAAGTTACGAGGCAGGGAAAAACACCCCTGTCGTACATGAGATAAGCTCGGCCCAACTCAAGAAAATAGAGCCCAGGAACGTACAGTAGTGACTCGCGCGCAAGCAAACCCCAAGATACTCACCTGGTCCGGGCCATGAACGAAATTGAGGTCTGCCAGCACCTCGTCGATGATCTGGAAAGCTTCGCGGATGGTCTGGTAACAGAAAACGAGAACGGCATAACCCGTCAACTTCAGATAACACAATGCCATAAACTAATGAAGAGGAACCACGCCCTGAGCCTCAGCGATACAACCAGGACAAGATAGAAACAAAATCAAATCGTGCTTCAAGCCCAATGAGTACGACGGCGCAACCCTAAGCTGCCGTCCTAGCTATCAGTAGAATGACGAGCCTAACGGTGAATGCCATGCCATGCAATGCATTAGTATTCATTAGTATTTCAAATGTGTTGCACCCGTTTCGTGATGACTTGAATCAGTTGTCTTGTCTTGCTTTGTTTTGTTTTGCCCCCGCCCCCCAAGCCGCCTGTTTGCGGTGTTGAGTACATCGACCACTGCCGCCTCTCTTGTTGATCAAATACGGGCATAGTAGTATAATAGAATACACCATACAACACGCTACCATACCTACTACACACCGTACCACAAAATATGAACTGACAACCGCCCCAGCGGACCTCATTTCCTGTATCCTCCGTTCGAAGCGATTTCGCTTTAGTCGCGTGCGATGCAACAACGGAGGGAGGGACCCGCAACGACAGGTTTGTGGCCAAATAATCCGTTCTGACCACAAAACATCATCGTGTATGTATGTACCACAGAAACGTCAATACACAAAAAATATGCACCATGACACATGACTACGTACAGCATGCTTAATTACCTCAGTGGCGTCAATATGGCAGCGACGGCGAAGCTTTTCCAATGAATTGTCCCACAGGCGTGGGAGAGGTATGAAGCTCGCCTGCGCGCCGGAATGAGGCATCGAAGAACACACCACGACGATCGCCGTTCAAAACCACGTGCATTAAAATATGTAGAAATCAGAGCACATCAAAGCACGTGGGAATCAGGCCCGAACAACCCTGTAGCTGGCACATTTTAGTTGTTAGTGGTGGAATTGAGAAATGTGATAAATCATGTGAATAGTAACAGTACCACACCAGATGCAGCAGATGCAGGGAGATGCAAGGTGTGGGTGCAGAAAATTATGTTCTTCGGGGGTGGATAGCAGTGTGCGACATTCGACTTCTACAGCGCCAACATACGAGTACAGGTAGAGGACTAATTCAGTAACTCACGATGTGCTCGAACACTGCTCGGTTCGACGAAACCGGCGAGATCAAACTCCGAATCAGCATCGACAAAGAAGCCGACCCCGCAACGTCCGGCTGGGAGTCAGTGATGATGAGCTTTCCTGCTGTGTATCGGTTGAAGACCTTTTGCAGCACCAGCGTCCTCTCCGCACACTCCGCATCCTGCAGCGGACAACAAAATAATTGAGTTCTGGAATTTGAATCCTTCCCGGCAGGAAGTGCTGTAGTCAAAGGCTAGGTAATTTTCCACTTTTCGTTGGACTGTCAAAGCTTCCGTCTCTTCGTTGATGTCACAAAAGTAACTATTGCCAACGCGCGCAGCTCAACTGCTCTGCACGGCAAGTAATCTTCCAGTAATGCCCTCAGGGGAAGCTTGGGAGCTTACGTCCAACTCTGAGATACAAAAAGCCTACCTGGTAGATGTCAAACACTCGATGGCGTTCGGGGGTAGACAGCCGCAGCTATTACAAGGAACTAAAGAGTTGGAGTTGCGTCAATCGACAGTTGCAGGTTTTCAAGACGCACGCATGCACTTAGAGAAACGGCATCCGGCGATGCACTGCTGTGTAATGTAATAAATCTATGAGCCACCATGCGCCAAATCTGAAAAACTGCCCGGCGCGGTAGCACGTTGCACAACACAGTCGACATGCCTTCATGTCGTGCAGGCAACTCTGGCTAGTCATTCGACATTTTTCTTTCGAATTGACATGCTCGCACCTGCATTAACCTTATCTGCTTCGAAGGATGTAACATGGCCAAAATCGTTTCGCGACTTCGTTTGTAGGCCGTATCCCTAGCTGTTCTCCCGCGACTATCCTTCTGGTGTAGTTCTGCTCCAGCAGTCAGAAGTACACGTACTACCTCTTCGTGCCCACGTTTACATGCCAACATGAGGGCCGTGCTGCCTTGCGCCGTCTGCCATCGCGACCGGGGTAAGGCAAGGCAAAGCAAGGCAAGGCACGGCACGCGAAAATATTGAAAATGACGAGTCAGTGGTCTGCGGTTTCCTCTTCCTACGGCCACTCCTTGAAGGCATGTTCAACCACGACGAGCCTGCACCAGCAAAATAAAAAAATTGAGCGCTCAAACATAGACGACGAAAATCAAAATCAAAATCAAAATCAAAGCACAGCGCCTTGAAGGTCGTTCCGCTGTTGGTGCATAGTTGGCTGACCTGCCCGTCGATGTCCGCCTTGTGGTGGATGAGAGCTTGGACTATGGCAGCATGGCCCCTCTGAGGTGAGCAAGTAGATGCGAATCAAGCACGGCCAACCGAAGACAAGAAACATTTCGTCAGACCTTGGGTGATAGAATATTTCCCATCTGCTACAGATCTGCAACATAGCGCCAGGTCCCACCCAACCTTACTTCCTCGTGTCCATTTGACAGACTTAGATTAATCCACAACCCCGGCGCATCTAGCTTGCCACGTCAACTATCCAATAACCAGTGCCTGCCATCGTGATGGGGTATTTCCCTCACCACGGTCGGCACCAGATATATTATATCCTTGTATTAATAGTATTAATAGTACAGCAGGCAGTACACTACTGTAGTAGTACAGGGTTGGTTGGAAACGGCCACAGACGGCAGGGACAGCAACATTGCCTATTGCTCATGGCGTACTGAGATACCGACATCACTTGAGTGCGTGAGGAGGCTCGATTGTCGCTCGCCCCCGCCCCCAAATTAGGCAAAGCCACGACAGTACATACGCCGATCCATTACAAGCGTGACTACGCACTACCGCATCATAATAAGTAGAACTCTGGAGCAGCAACACCTACTATACCTGCGAACCCAGCATTAACGCGTTCATACGCTCGTTGTTGCGCTTGCTGACATCCGCTCCAGCAGACACGAGGATTTTAACCACCTCCTCGTTCCCCTCTTGTGTTGCACGCATAAGCGCTGTTGTCCCCTTTTGGTTGGCCTTATCAACCAGAGCATTCGCTTTCACCAAAAGCTTCACCACTTGCGCGTGCCCTATCGCACAAAAAGGTGTCAGATGTCATGTCAGCAAAACATGTCATCAAGCCATATACGGTATATATAGTTACTGTACGACTACTGTAGTATATTTACGACATGAACAGTGATAGGTCGGGGTTGAAGTGAGCGCGATCTGCCCGTGCCTCCACCTGATATGAACTATCTACACAGCACTATTGCATATGCCACCTACTGTAGTTCGTACAAGCTGTGATCGGTGTCTCTGTTTGACTAAGCGTGTGAGAGCGGACGAGCACGCACTCGAACCCTGAATGTTGCTGTTGGTATTAATAGAGTTAAATTAAAGACCGAGAACATGTGTCAAGACACAAGAGACTGACTCGGACGACGGACGCTAGTCCTACATCCTACCGACGAGTTCGGGCAAGTGTTTACCGGTGCTAAGCCCTAACAATCGCGATGAGGATATTTCGGCATAGCGCCAGTACACACTAGTATTGCGACACACAGCAGTACATTCAATGATGTTATCACGTTAGCTCGTTCCCTTGATCAAAAACGTACACAAGCCTACAACGAACTCTTATCGCTCGCTTGGACACAATAGTTCACGTTCTACAAATAAATAAAAAACAGTGACCACAGCAAAATGAAACACTTGGTGAAGATCCTGGCCAAGAGGGTTGCTGGCAGTCCCGGCCATCCGGTGGATCAACACAAGACGAATAAGACGGAGACAAAAAGGAACACCAGGCGCAGAAAAGACAAGAAATAAAAACAGACATGACGAAACACTGTGTACGTCGACCGTCGGCAATGAAGTGTAAGCGGGCGAGCAAGCACACCTACCGAAATGTGATGCCTGGATTAGGGGTGTGGAACCGTTGTTGCTGTCGATGTTGACGTCTGCTTGAGCCGCAATGAGCATCTTGACGATTTGTTGGCGGCCTTTGTGTGCCGCCACCGATACTGACGTAATTCCTGCAAACACGAGGTGCCACATCCACAGGGGAAAAGAAATGTCACGGGAAAGTGGGGGTATGGTAGGTAAGGCCAAAGCAGCAGAGTGGGTGGCAAATGGCCTCCCGTGCTTACTCGCACTATAAACACAAAAAAAAAACACCCTGCAATTCCGCTCCATCCACCTACGAGCGAGAACACGGTGATCGGCGGTAATTGCCAACGAACGCAATGACCGCCATCATGTGAAAACAATCATATTCATACTCGTAACAATCCTAGCCATAATCCATGAATGTTATTCAATACAGTCTTGCGCCTGTCAACCCGAATCCCCATCCCAATCATATAGCAAGTCAAAAGCGGTCATGATGACCGTATACAACATAGTGGGAATCCTGATCTTGAGGGCATGGCATATTGGTAAGGGGAATTACACACATAGTGGAGGCATGTTTACTTTTAGTTACTGTTCACGAACATCTCTGTAACTATTCTTGCGATTTTCGTACTGCCGTCAAAACGCACGTTAAAAACAAGTGAACATATCTACGAAACAATTGAAAAGACCTACGAGGTACCTGGTGCGTACGAGTGCTCGCATTTTATACATCATCTGACGTACCAAGCGTGGTCAATTGAGCGTTTTGGGTCATTTCTCGCGCAAATCGGGTACACGGGAAGCTGACAAAGTCGGTGCGCTCGTCAAGTCCCGCACCACCAAACCATTAAATGTACTGAATCAGGACACCAGCCAGCCTGTTCCCGGGGGTCAGCTTCCTAGGAGCTGTACACTCGGGATAGCGCTGGCATAAAGAAGGTGCATTTGCGCAAAAAAGGTGCACCAAAGTGAAGGAACGAAGGGGGGGGAATGACTCCCTCGTCACACTCCCAATCACCTTTCACCACCAACATCAGCTTCTAGTAGAACCATTTCAGCGCCATGCCTTTCCCACACACCATACATATTGGCGCGGGAATGCCGCGTGGAGCTACATCTCTACTTCCATGGTGTGGCCGCTGCCGTGGGATGGAGTCGTCGTCGCATTTTCAAATTTTCAAAGGTTACGTCTGTATTTTGGCTTCCTACCGAACGGTCCTCAACAAGTCATAACTCCTACCACACAAGCCCGTTCGAGCACACGCCGACCGCGCGATCTCCGCGATATAACTGAGTCTACGAGATGAGATACGTCGATGGTACCTGGCCTGTCGGAATGCACGATTGCTTCCAAATACCTTGCATTCCGAGAGCTGGGGAGACCCAAAGGTTGCCTTCTAAGGCTGCCTGGTCGGATCGATTCTAGGTGATGGCCAAAACTTTCCACACAGATTATTAATACCAAAAACCACAAATATTTCCCAGCAATAATACCAAAGGACGCCGATCACACTTCACACCATCACACTCGTATTTCCACTGCTGTCATGCTGAGGTACGGCAAGATCACCAGAGGTTGCCCTCTCGCCTGAACTATCACGTGCGCGATCCGCCTACAACCGGTGCGATTTTCAGCTGACGTTCAGCAAGCATTTTACTGAGCAGGCATCCCCTTGCTCCCCCGCCCGGCCTCTGGCGGCAGGATTTTTTTTTGTTACCGAAGCAACACTTGGTCGACAAATGAAAAAACGGGGGGGACGGGGGAAAAACTAACATACCCAGACTACAGTACTATAATACTGAAGTAGTAAACTATTGTGATGGATCTCGCCCGTCTCCGCATCGTTGGTTGCTCACAAAACGTGACAAAAAAAACCGAGTCAATTGATAAATCCCATCTTGGCGGTAAAAAAACGCGGTAACTCTCATCGTCGTGGCGCTCTACCCGTGGCATAGCTATCATAGCTCTACCAATAACCTATTTATCATGCGCACGGGCGCAACTCAATACAGAGAGAGAGCAATATCCAGCTGGGTGGGAACACATATAACGCACCTTTGTGATTTTGCCAGTTGACCTTGGTGGCCGGCACTTCGAGCAGCGCACGCACAGCTTCGTCGTGGCCAGCTTTGGCAGCAACGTACAGTGCCGTATCCCCATCAACCTGCGGAGTGCGATGCGCACAGCGATATAGCCATGTATATTAGTAGCGCAATCGAATAGGACGGCCGGCAGAGTGGTACTGTTATTATGTAAGTGATAAAGTTGGCGCCATACACCTCGTGCCTCATACACCACGTTTTTGATCGTGTACTCGTTCAATTGATCGAAAAATGCGCGTATGAGCTCTACTGCCGTTCCGGAGTAGAATTGTAATGTAACTATCTACAAATATACTAATGCTCGACTTACGAGTACTCGTGATACAACCACTGATTACGAACACTATCGAGAGGAATCCGATACGGTATTTATACGATATGTGACGGGAGTTAAACCAAGCCAATTGGATGAGATCAGCAAGTGACGACCCTTTCCTGCGATGAAAAAATGAAAATCAAGTACAAATCTTCAAGTCAGGTAAAAACATCGAAGCCAAGTAAAAATAACAAGGCCAAGGTGTCAAGGTGCGCCCACGAGCTAGGAGGGGGAAGGGTGCCCTGCTTTGACACCCCGATCGCAGTTACAACGAAATGAGGCCAAGCCCTTTTATTGCTAAATCCTATTGATAGGGCCCAAGGGATTGACAAAACAAAACACGTTCAGTTTACGCATGAGAGGCACGGCCGCGTCGGCTGTCACGCAGTACCTACTGGTAATATTGTAATTGGCTGTGCCCTACAATGCGTACGCGGGTCGGGCGTGGGATTGAAAAACGTCAAACCTACCCTACCCTGCACGAAGCGATACCGACGCCTTTTATATACCGGTAGTCCTCTCGGTTATTTCAGCACAAAAATCGAAGGCTACAATTATCCTCTCGAAAGGACGTAAAGGACTGCTGCCGAATCCCAAAACTTGAACATATCTTAGGTGTGCTGCTATTGAGCAGCGATCTTGTCCGGGCATGGAGCTTCGCGGCGCTCAGCGTACAGCCAGCAGCACAACTGCGCTTCCTGACCATCTATCCATTCCTCCATAAACCATTCTTGCAACTGTTCTTGCTCGTACTAAGTATTTGGCCCTGCACTAACGCTTGCCTACAGCTGCAATACATCTACATGATCAGATACTGTTGCTGAATATCCAAATACTGTACGTACCTCCAAGACTTGATGAACCGCTTCACCACGGGCATTCGATTGGACAAACACAGAAGGTTGTTCAAACCAAAGAACGATCGATCGAACGCAAGTTTCTACCGTGAACTATACCATAGCTAACCTCTACCAGCTAAATATGACCACCGCGGTAGTGTGGCGGTGGGTTATGTATATATGTATATGTATATGCATAGTGCATTATTAATTTGTTTCCGTACGGACATACCACTCTACGCAAGACATCAGAGGAGAAGCCACATACGGGGTAAAAAGTAACCGTAGAAAAAAAGCATTCGTACTCGTAGTGTTTGTGGCGGTCACACCCCACCCCTTTGCAAAATAGTGTACTAATAGCAATAGTAATCGAACGCACTGCCACCCAAAGAGAAGGGTGGTACAGCAGCAGCAGCAGCAGCAGCAGCAGAAGCAGCAGAACAGCGAAACAGCAGAGCACGTGTGCCCTACGTCACCCATTCGCGGAAAAAAGGAGTTGACACATCTGAGAGAACAAGGAAAACAGACTACAGTGAGTAGTTTTTTACAAGCACAGAGTGTTGAAAGCATCAAGAAGGTAGGAGGGTAGGGGGGTAGGTAGGAAGGACGCAAGTTGTGACAACGGCAACGGTAAGAGCAGCAACGACAACAACAGTCCCGCATCACGCTCGTTAGGGGGGGGGTTACTCACTATCATGCATGGCCGTAGTCGTATGACCATACACCCTCGCATGCCCGTGAGGTTGTGGGCGAGTCGCATGAAGGGTGAGCTGCATCCTACTTTCTTCTTTTCTTTTTTTTTTCATGCTCCGGCGGGTTGGTAAAAATAAAGCTGAAGCTCAACACACTTACGAAGAACCGCTTTCGAGGCGGATTTTCTTGCGTATGGATGAGAGCATCAATGAATTAGGGGGGTTCGTTTCCTTTTCATCCTTTCCTTCCCTTTCCCTCCCTTTTCAAACAAGGCTCTGGCTGTAGCGGCGGCTGATGGGATGAAACTACCAATGGCGACTGGAAACGAGGCTCACATTAATAGGATAATTGAGGTCACGCTTATCCGAGTGACTGCTACTGCTACTGCTACTGCTATTAATACTGCTATTAATACTAATACTAATACTAAGTTGTGGAAAACAATAATGAAGGGCACCTTCGATTCAGCTCAGCTCAAAGACGTAGCAGTTAATCACTTCCCGCGGTCGATTCGAGTGGCAAATATGCACGAAGTGCCTGGTATAGCCTTGCGCTTAATGTCGTTGCCGCCACCATGCAGGTGGTGACAAGGGAAGGCAACAACACTCGCCAAAAAGATTGTAATGCAGCTACGGTAGTAAATAGGTACCAGTTAGTTAATAGTTAATACACAGTACCTTGTCGTTGGTTTTTAAAATCAAATACTGGTACCTGGTATTTGACAAGGTCTTCTCTCCGATATCTTTTTTTGCCAAGAATTCGATTCATACAAAACGAATCGATTCGGTTCAAAACTTTGTTCGTTAAATGAGCCCTAACTCTACGTATACCCAACTTGACACTTGCACCTCGTATTTACAGGCAGTGCAGGAATACACCATATACTACGAGAAAGGCTGAGCTGTCTGCGGTAAGCACACTGATGTAAATATACCATGTATGATAGTCCTTAGGCTCATCCGACACTTGTTTTCAATCGCGGACCTCTCGGGCCGCCCAAGGCCTTGTATAGCGGTTTCTTCGCCGGGGCGCGCCCGCACCTCGGCCGTAGCGGAGGACGCCGCCAATCTGCTCGCGCGGCACCGCACGCGCTCGCGCGAGGCCTCGACGTCGGAATTCACCACGAGTTTCTGCGCAATCTAGGGGCCTTTCCTGCCCGTTCAGGCGTTTTGATGCAACGCCTCACCAAAGGAATTAATTTCTTACCGTGATCTTTGGGGGCGTGCTCTCCTACCTCCGGTCCCCCGGGAGGGGTCGGCCGCCCTGCCGGCGCCGCCGTCGTGGGGGCCTGTGCGGGCGACCGTAAGGCCGAGATCTACGACATGTTTCTCCTGCCCGGCATATACATGCCTTCCAGATTTCGTCACGATGGCGCAAGTATTATGTCATGCAGCACGTGAGTATGCCAGGTAACATTGGAGACCTCAGTGGTCGTAGAAAATCATTCGAGCGAGAGATTCAAGCGAGAGAAACAGACTGCGACGAACGTCAACTGGGGCGAGCGCTCGGGACAGAGAGCATCCCAGGAGCTAAAACCAACGGGCATATTTAAACAGGGTGTTGGATCCTGCTGGGTAGGTGGTGGGTGCAAGCTCAACGTGCCATTCACAGCAACTGCTCTGCTGTGTTTCAGAGCATCTATCGAGAATCGAGAAACAATCAAGGAAACATGGAAAAAAAGGGGCTGCGACAGAAACAATTTGCATGTCTCAAGCGGGGGTTAATTATGAGCTTTTGCAGAATATATATACACCAGTATACATTATTTGTTCTTTGTGTATTTGTCGGAGGTATCATAGCAGTTGCGGTCGGATCTCTCGCGAGACACAACAGCACCAGGTGTGAAGCAGTCATATGTGTGTCACATACTGTGCGCACTGTGCATGACCGACACACAGGTAACACGAGTATCAGCACAGCACTCACTCACTCACTCACTCACTCTCTCTTTCTCCGTGGGTCGTGTGTGGCAGCACTCTCAACTATTTGTGGCAGCAGTTATACCTGTTCATATTCTACATGTTTGTATAATACAGTAGGTGTGTGGGCTATTTATCCTAACATTACCACAACCTGCACGAAAATACGAATAGATTTTACGAATACTCGGGATTTCCACTCGAATAGGTGTTATTCGTCCACGGACCAACACTTGCCCTACGCTCATTTTAGGGCATTCATCCACACCACCACCACCACCACCACCACCACCAGTTAAGCCTTGGGAATAGATTCGTTTTAGTACGTAAAAAAAAAAAAGAAAGTCGCATGGTCGAGATCAGCCAATCCGTGATGGGGAGAAAAAACTTCGCCAACAAAAAAAAATGTTCGACGATGCTGCCTCTCAAAATTGAAATAAAAGGCTGTGCGGGGGTCGTCGCGCCGTTGAGCTACGAGCTGAGAAAAAAAACAGCCTTGCTTTTGGCACAAAACGTGCTGCTGGATAGCGCACAACCGGGCAAAGAGCGTAGAGCAGCAGCGTAGACACAGATGCGCGAGCGTGAGCGAACCGCACGTTTCTGGTGGCCCCTTGGGATTGGCGGCCGGCAGCACGAGAATACGCCCCCCTTTGAAACATATATTGTACAGATGATCAGGTCGCAGGCTAGATGGTCCTGGTTTACTGCTGCTGGGCACGACGTGTAGACAACAAGAACATACCTACACACAGCCATCGATAATCGGCTGCGTGTTGCTATACTGCACTTTGCCGCGACCAGGATTTCGACGGTGCTGCCCTAACCTCCGTGGAAGCGCGCCCCACCTCTCTTTCACGGGCAACTTGTTGCTATGGGTGTACCTGCGCTTGAGGCTTGCAGCCAAGGCTGCATTCACCACGTACGCGCTTGGAGTTCTGCACGGTGATGCTGTATGCAGTATTACCACTCTGTCCGGAAATGTAAGGAATCTTTTATTTTCATGTTTTCATATTTTTATAATTGAACCGTCTCTATATTTCCAGACAGAGTGGTACGGCAGAGTATTTTTACTCGATCGTTTTCTCACGTGAGACAGACAGCAGTGATGGATGGCTTCGCATCTGAACGCTAGGGGTGACTCGCTTCCCCGCTGCATCAAGGTCCGATCACAGATGATCTTCGCTGCGGCGATGACACCGGGTGTGATGGCGATCGCTCGGCGTGCGGCCGCGTTCATGTCTGGCACCGTTTGCCCGATACAATGAAGGCTGGACGTCCTTGTTTTTTTCCCTTATTCGTCTCGGGATACTTTGTCTCGAATTTCCCATCAAGAATTGACTTATGAGGGTCAACTTTTATGGCATTCTTTTTGCCAGCTACTTGTCGGATTCAATCGCGGGTTGCATTGCTGTGTGTACAAAATCCTCGTAGCGAAGGGGGTGGCAAGTAGCGAGTCCTTGATAATATAAAATAATTCTTCCCTGGAGAGAAAATACGAATATAACCTGAAAAAAAACATTTTTCCCGTATATTTCCAATCGGATAGACGAAAAAAAAAAAAAAACTGCAGATCGATTCAAAACCAGCCATCTCCTCCTTCTCCATTGATTGGATGTGGCAGTCGAACGCAAGCCTCCAATTCGTTTCCTGTGTCGAGTAACCAGCTATTTCCTGCAACCGTGAATGTAGTATATATAACCAAGTAATTAGGGTGATGGCAGGCTATCTGAAAAAAAAAGTTTTTCTCAAAACGGTTTGTCGAATAGACTGGACATTTTTTTACGTCTAAAAATAATGCGTTGCCAGGCTTAACGAATAATTGCCCCATGTTGAGAGGGTATCTATCGTCCATGGACAAATACTCTTGCCTCGTGTTTCTGACAGAATATTCGCCATTCGCCACCGAATACATTCTGCATTGCTTAACAGGCGAATACTTTGGAGAACCGACATGTATTTTGTGTTTGTGTTTCTGCCCAAGACCAAAAATATTTTGTTACTCATTTTACTATCGGTATCACTTGTCCACGGACGACTGCTTGCCCCGTGTTTTTGAGAGGGTATTCGTCCGTGTACGAATACTTGCCCACGTTTTTGAGGGTGTTTTCGTCCGTGGATGAATATACTCACCCCATGGTTTTGAGAGCTCAATACTTGCCCCATGTTTGTTGGGAGGGTATTCGTCCATAGACAAATACTTGCCTCACAAACCGAACACAAAGCCAACAAATGCGAATACTCGTGGCTATTCGTATTCGTGCTCGTATTCGTGCGGAGTGTGTGTACTGCTGTAATATTGACTTGTGTATCACCGAAGATACGCACACGAGTGTGTATAACTACAGCAGCAGCAGTCACTCCGTAGGTAGTGGAGAGCACTCTAAACTCCTGACCTCCACCCTGCATCACAACGCTGCTGCTACAGCAGCAACATGTCGGGCATCAGGCGAGTCGGCAACCGACGGCCGTCCAGGCCGCCGGCGTAGCCCCTCTATATTTTGTACTTAAGCTTAACCTTCGTACATCAATAAATTACAAGTACAAGACCTATGCCAACGGAAACGCAAAGTTTCCACAAAAAGTTTGAATTCCAAAGATACCCGTCAGAATTTTTCACATACAGCTTGCTATGGGCACGATTCTTAAAACGGAAAGGTCCATACTTTTGGAAAAGCCCGAAAAAAGCAATTCTGGGGCCGATGTTGGGCCAAGATCGGCTTCAGAAAAACTCAGGCGAATGTTTGGATGGAAGCGGCGAGATGCCGAGTCCTCGGCAGACATCGATCGACAAAAACCAACGACCGCGTCATGAATTCTGTAACGGAGTGCGCTCGTTAGGGGCTCCGACCCACCCTAGGGTCACCGTGCTCACACAATGGCCAGTGACGTGTGGCGGGCGCTGGTCAGGTGTACGATAAAAAACAATTAGCCGCTGGTGTGTGCACAAAAACAGAAGACACAATTTCTCGATCCGTCTCGAATGGCAAAAAACAGGTTTTCTTTTCAGGTTGGGAGGATACCGTAGGACGCCGCCGGCAGGCTCTCGCCCCCTAGAGCATGGATCCACCTTCTATCAGCGAGGCCGTCATCTATACTCGTTGACCTTGCCCGACACCAAGCGGGTTGGCCGTGGACTGAGTCTATATCGAGATCGAGCGTCTATCGTCGCATGAGCTGATTTTTATCAGCGTGTTGACAATTTGCAACGAGAAAAAAAACAAATTGCTCCGCCTGCAGCCGTTACAGTAGAAAAAAAAATCAAACATTTTTCCCTTTTTTCCCACAGCGGCGGTACGAGGATATTTTCGGCTGTTTTTTTAAAGCAACATTTTTGCAAGAAAACTTTTGGACTTCGCGTTTCCATTGGCAGAGGTCTTTTACTATTTATTTATTTATTACTTTTACTTCTCCAAAAATTCTCCCGAGGTAATTTTTTTAGGTAAATTCTTGAAAAAACGGCAAAAAAGTACCTAAGCGAAGTCAGGATTTCATCAAAAGATGGGGTAACTTTTGGCTCTGTTTCATTGGCCTACACGCACCGAGCATTATCCCGACGTTTTACGCATCTCAAAGGATAAAAACATCGAGCATCTTCCATGCCACCATGCTGCTTGCAGTACACATCACGACAGCCGCTGGGAGCACCGAGGCTCGAAAGGTGTACCTCGAGTATAGGGCGCACGAGCGGCGTTGCATTGTGCTAGCGGGTCGCCGCCGCTGCTATGGTAAACGCTTTTGCCCGCTTCTGACGACGTGGAGGATGCGTCGAACTCGTACTCGTACTCGTGTTCGTACAACCTTGCTTGAAGAGCGGGACAGAATGACAGCTCGTGTATATTTTCGATTTCAACATACTGCGGCAGCGGCAGCAGCAGCGGCCGCGGCCGCGGCGGCGGTAGTAGAGCGGAGCGCGCCGGCGCTGTGGCGTGCGTAGGCCGAGAGCAGCAGCAGCAGCAGCAGCAGCAGCAGCAATCGAAAAATGGAAGCTGGTTGGTGCTGGTGCTGCTGTTATTTTTAATGCTGAAACTGATGCTGCCCCTAGCTGCGGCTAGCGCTAGCTAGTTTCCGCTTGCTGTGCTGCTGCTTGCAGTCGTGGGATGGCAGTGGTGGCACCACGGTCAACTCTGCCGCGGACACCTGTGCTGGGCTGCCGTTGCTACTTGCACGCTGTTTTTTTGTTCGTCATTTTTTTGTTTGCCGCGTTGCCTCACCTCCTCACTTCCCTTCTTATTTTCGGAGGTGTCGCCTGCAGGATTTAGTTTGCCTCACTCGCAAACACACCGAAATCAGGAAGGGAAGGAAATTCATTTTTCCAGGCAAGTATTAGTTATACTTATTTGTTACCTGTGTCTGCTGTGGCAAACACTCCAATCAAACCTTTTTTCCCTTTTTTCCCACAGCGGCATGGCGGTACGAGGATATTTCCGGCTGTTCTTTAAAAGCAATATTTTTGAAATCAAACTTTTTGACTTCGCGATTCCATTGGCATAGGTCTAAAGCACCCTCTTGCTACTTATTCTACGAAGCTGTAGCATCTGGCACTGCCGGGGTACTGGTAAACTGTGAACTACCAATGCCTGGTACCTGCTACACCAGTACGAGTTGATAAGTACCTAACTGGCATTAATAGTACGCAGTCGAATCCCTTAACCCGTACGGCGGTGTTTGGTGCAATATGGCACCGTACAAACCAAAAAATCTACCCTTTCAAGTGTTTCGTCCCCGAAGCGTGGACATACTATTGTTTGTATTCCGTACGAAAACAGCAGTACGTATCAATAGTATTAAAACTCTGAACCAACAGAGACTCCGACTAGATGGGTCGACACGCCGATACTCAACGTTGCAAGCCGCGCAGTACATCGCCTGTGCGAGTTGTACATGAACATATTATACATACCGGTACTATACATAGAGCAGTACCAAGGACCAAGGACACTACGTGCCGGTATATGTAAGGCAGTGCGTGACGTACCATTCGGCACGCCAAAAGTCATTTATCACAAATTTAAATTATTAATATTATTATTAACTGTTACTACGTAGACGTACGATGGTTTGCTGCTATACTGAAGTATATACATATACCAGGTATATTTTAGTTTCTTTTTTGTTTATTTTCTCTTTCGAATTGTCTTTGTTTTTGTTTTTGTTTTTTCTCTTTGTTTCGTTTTTGTTTCTCTAGGTCATGGAATGTGTATGTCGTGCCTGTCGTACGCAGTATGATGACATGGCATTGCATTACATACGTGGGAACGTAGTATCTCTGTGGCGTAGCTTTGTGACCACAGAACTTGTATCTCTCTAGGTTTGAAGAATCGGCACGGACACTGGTTGTGCTGGATGTCGACGCGTAGAAAGAACGGTTTAATGTGAAGAAAACAACAACAACAACAGACTGTTTGTTGGTAATCCGAACTGCTGCTGGTGTTGCTGTACGCAGTACGTACAACACGTTGACATCATACCAGGTATATTCCAGGTATCACCACAGCAGCCGTATAATATTAGTAGTTAAAAGCAAGCAAGCAAGCAAGCAGCAGGTACCCGTGACAAACGACGAAGCGGTACAAGTACCTCGTACATATCATACATATCATACGAATATAGCGTCACTCGTTTGTCGTTGTATCGGTACCAAGTACCACACGGTCCAAGGACGGCGGTACCTGCTGGTAATAATATTTTCTATTTTCGTGACAGCATTCGCATTGCAGTCATTGTGCGAGTGTTACTCCGCCGACAATTCTAAAGGACAAGAAAATATGACGATAAAGCAAAACAATACTGCCCATCCAGTGAGACTTACAACGCGGAATGAAACAACAGACATCAGGGACCCAATGCGTAGGTTCCCCAGTGTCCAGCATTTGTGTTCCTAGATCGACGATTTAGCCGCGTGACGGTAAAAACGCTCGCAGCTAACATTTTGGTGAGTACTTATTGTACCCTACTCACATTGGCTGCCTTGTGAAGGATTTCGGCGGATGGGTTGTACCGCCGGGGGTCCAAGAAGAACTCAGTTACAGTCCAGGGGGCCTCTCTTGTGTCCTCCGTCTCCATCGCGTCCTCTGCTGGAACTGGGTCGTTCATGGTTTGTTTTCAAAGCGTGTTGCCTGGTGTCCTTGTGTGGCGTGATAAACGAGGAGTGGCCAAAACCTGCAAGGCGTGATGCAACATGGGATAAATTATCGGTTACCCCTTCTTCTGAAGGCTTGTCCTCTTGTCCTTTGCCTTTGTCCTCCTCTCTGCAGCCTCAACTCTTCAACTCAGTGTTTGTCCGAGTACAGCTATGACAACGGCTCATAGGCCCACGTGGGCTGCCGCCCAAGCTGCAGCATCTGACGTCGGAAACTGGTCTACTGGAGGTGAGATCGTGCAAATCACCCCAACAAGCATCCTACTCTAATTCCAAGTAGTTAGTCCCGCCAACATGGCCTCGGTTCTACATCTACAACCTAGCTACGACCTGTGTTACGGCGGTTACGAGCAGCGTGCCTGGAGTAGAGACAGCAGCAGTAGTTCGAGTACGAGGACAATTATACATGCATTGGTGGTACGTGCCGGACCTCCCCGCGAACAAACATGATGTGCAACCGTACAACATTCATCCCTATCGTGCCTCTGATATTCAGGGCAAGCAAGTCAGGCGGTGTCTTCTTGGGATCTGCCGAGCCAAACGACCCTGAAGTTCAGAGGGACCGGCCAAAACAGCGAGGCCGAATTGCGAAAGCGGGATGTCCGTGCACAGGTTGAAGAAAGCGAGCGCCGTGCTTTGGATGAGAAGCCCGCAACGATAAGTCGGCGTTACGGTGAGTTAATAAACATACTTACGTTTTTACTTTTTTCAACTTTTTTGACAAGGGCTCCGCATGGGTGCCTGCCGGCACCCATGCTCCGGATAGGGAAATATACCTCAGTGCCAATTTGTGATTACTTTCAAGCAAGTTACGCAACATGAATACACCATTCGATCTTATTACGAACAGGATCAGGTCAATGCCAAGTGGTGCAGGAAAATGGCAAAGCCGAACTTCAGTTCTCAGTTCTTGTATCTGTCACTCGCATTATTATAGACCAACTTTTATGGCAGTTTTTTTTGCGACGTTATTTTGGATTTTTTCAGGGATCTCTGAAGCCCTAACATCAGAACCGTCTATTTTGGGCCAGGAAATCATCGATGCTTTTGATCTCAGTTCCTATTAATAGAGGAGGCAGAAATCAGCTCAGTCCTGAGAGGTTTCTCACATTTCTCAGAAGTTAGATTACTTGGGTTTTGTGTACTGCTGTAGTACTGCGTGCTGCCCTTAATCTCCCCAGCTGCCAAGTACCCAATACCGACGCCGAAGTATCACACCTATCTACGGCGAGCTGTACCTACTGCCAACGGCGCTTATGCACTGCAGGAGAGATGACCTCTCCCTCATATGACAGCGATAGCAACACCAGCAGCAGTGTGGTCTAATACTGTAGTAGCAGTCATCGCTTCTGCTGAGGATAGTTGCTGCTGCTGCTGTCGCTGCTGCTGGTGGTGGTGTTGCTGCAGCTGTTGCTGTGTAGCCGCAGCCGCAACACCAGCAGCACAACAGCAGCAACAGTAGCAGCATCGCAGCAGACAACAACGTGCAGTATCCGCCAAAAATACTGCGAGTACAGGACGCGTACTGCTGTACGCGCAATATCGCAACATGAAATACTCAATCATGAGTACAGGCAGTAATCGCAGTAAATAACCCTAAATGCTGCGAGTATGAGCACAGCAGGATATCGAGCACCTGATACCTGATACGGCTCGTACCTGATATCGATCGGCAATGCAGAACAACCGCAAGGTATTGCTAACATGGGCAGTATTCTCAGTGTGAACCCGAACTACTCAGGTTGGATATACGTGAAGCACAAGCACAAGCAGCGATATCCATAGCAACACGAAACCCCGACATGCTTGCTTGCTTCGAGTACTCGCAGTGGAAGCAAGCAGTCTCGAACCCTCGATTATCTCCAGTAGTGCTCGTCGAAACAACTTGACGCGTTTTTCACCAGAAAATAGTAAGGCGAAATTATCTCCCATTTGTCCAGTGTGTGTGTTCGTCACGTTAAACCGTTCTTTCTACCCGTCGACATCCAGCACTACCAGTGTCCGTGCCGATTCTTCAATCCTAGAACAAATACAAGTTCTGTGGTCACAAAGCTACGCCACAGAGTTACTATTACGGGGGTACATAGTTAATAGGACCTATGGTAGACATAAAAACCTACCAGGTATATATTTACCTATTTTTACTAACAATATTTGGTCCCGTTAACTATGGACCCCCGCAATACAGTACGTTGCCACTGGTATGCAGTAAGCACAGCAGTGGGCAATGCAAGGCCATGTCATCATACTCGATACGACAGGCACGACATACATATTCCATGACCTAGAGAAACGAAACGAAACAAAGAAAAAACAAAAACAAAAAGACGAATCGAAAGAGAAAAAGAAACAAACAAAAAATATAAGAAACAAACTGTCGTGCCCCCCCCGCAGGGGATGTGGCAGACACTTGAAAAGAACGAGCTGGAAACAAGGAAAAAGAAACACCACTACTCGTCGTAAACAGAGTAAGACAAAGAACCAAGGGAAAATAGCAGGCAAACCAAAGAACAAAGCATATCCTCCAGGTAGCGGCAGCACTTTGTGGTACGAGTAGCATAGCCAGGTTTTCCCTGCTAGTCCACCTAATACCTTGCTACCCTGTCTGCCGCCTCGGTCCTGCGTTCGTCTACTATGCCCGGCCCCTCGGCGTCAGACAATACGAAACAGGCAAAACAGGCTCGTCATCCACCCACGCCACACGACTCCTTCAATAAGGCTTATCAATCGAAGAAAGGAAGTGCAAGAAATAAAATAAAAATCACAGAGGATCAGCGCAAGAAATAAAAAAAAAAATTAAAAAAAAAGACGAAAAGGAAGACCACGTTCGAACCAGCTGCACCAGTTGGTGGCACGAGTAGTATAGGCATGTTCTACTTCCTAGTCTGCCCGGTACCTTGCTACCCTGTCTGCCATCTCCTTCCTAGTTTCGTCCACTGCAGTTTCCCTTCTACTCCTATTCCCCCCCCTCTCCGCATTCCCTTGGTCGGGTTTTCTGCCAGTAGATACCTGGCATCTGGATACGATTTTTTTTCAAAGTGAAAACGTCTGTTGTGTGTGTACGACCGTTGGAGTGGTTAAAACTCCTAAACAATGTAATCTGCGTGGTACGTCAGACACGCTCATCGGGCGCGCTTGTTATGGATATTTGGTTTTGCTTTGAACATGTTCGAAGTAGAACGCCTCTGAACTACTGTACTGCTGTACTGCTGCTGTATACTATTATAATAGTACTCGTATCTCAATGCGCCTCCAGAGATCAGACCCTGCAGCAGTATAGCCAGTCCGAGCATGTACGACCACGTGTGTGTATGATATCCTCCGATTCATTTGGTCGGTACGGGACTGTCAATGCGTACCAAAAAACAAATCCTCCGAACAAAATTAAGGGCCCATCTTATCGAGGATTTTTGGTTCTTTCGATTTGATTTGAATTTTTTTCTTCTAATTTAATTTGCATCTGATTGGCCGAATAGTGAATGAGCAGGCATGATTCGAAGGTGCAAATTAGAAAAAATCAAGCTGAGTGTCTTTTGAGACTTTTTTCGTGTGATTTTTTTTCATTTCAACTTCGAATTTGGGAGTTGATCAGCCTTGACGTAGCATGTTCGTGGTGGGTCAACACCCCCGCTGGAGTTTGGGGTGAATCTTGGCCGCTTCGGTGACCACGGCCGAGGCGATAAAACGCGAACCTCAACGACAGGCGACCGGAGCAATAGCCGCGCCCACGGCCACAGACCATAGCACATCGCACCCCGGCGGTGGCGCCTCAAAATAAAGCCCATTTTTTCGGCCTGCTCGATCGGCCAACCATCACGAAAATCGAGCAAACGAGAAAAAACACAGAGGATACGCTCGAGACCTCGATAACTGCATCACCGTTGCTGTTCCGCACGTAGCGCTTGAGGGCTACCTCCGCTCACCCAAGACATCCTGAGAGTGATAGCTTCCTATCCTGCACCACCAAAAAGGAAAAAATGCTGGCGGCGGCGCGCACGCGACAACGCAAACCTTCGCTCTCGTCTACGCTCGTCGCTGTTTGTCGGCTGGGCGTTGTGTGACGCGCGCTGCGTTATTCCAGGTTGTTTCGATTTCCTTTTTGTTTGACAATGAATGCGCCGTGTCCCGATAGGATACAAACACGTTTATTTTTCGAAATCGAATTAAAATTCATTGGAATTGAAATTTGATTTCCAAATAACGAAATTTAGTGTTCCCCGTTAAGATGGCCTCTAACCAGTGAATCGTTCAGATCCTGAATACATACACGACAGTCACCGTCCACGCATACTATAAAAATTCTTCCAAATACATTGACCTTTGGATCTTTTAGATCTCGAATACGAGTACGGCGGGACTGTCAACGCGTACCAATAAAAAATCCACCGAACAACTTTACCCTTGAATCGTTCAGATCCCGAGTACACGACTGTGCACGCGTGCCAAACAAAATTCTTCCAAACAAATGGACTATTGGATCTTTTGGATCTCGAATATAGATATTGAATACGAATACTGGACTGTCAACGCGTACCAATAAAAAAAACTGGCGGCCCGCAAAGCAAGGAGCGGTACCATCAGCAAGGCCGAGAGATCTCTAACGTTGGCGACGAAAAAGCTAAGATCGAGTCTGTCACAATAAGATCTGCCTGCTTCCGTAGCAACAACAAATTGAACCTTCGTGTCTCCTCGCCCCAACAAAGATTCTTCGAGTTCGGGGTAACCAGTAGGACCAGCAAGGCCGAGAAATCGAACTCGGCGAGAAAAGAGCCAAGATCGAGTCTGTCACAAGAAGCTCTTCGCGGAGCAACAACAGCGAAAGAAATCTCCAGGACCGAAGAAAATAGAACCTCTGTGTCTCCTCGCCCGAGCAAAGATCCTTCGAGTTCGGGGTCGCTGCGCAAGTCAGTGGCGCGAGACTCCAAGATACGCGCACGGAAGAACACCCGTCGGAGTCCGGGGAGCGTGACCCTCGAAGAAAGTGGTCGAAAAAGCAAGCGCGAGGCCAGGAAAGCGAAGGCGTCTGGAATCCAGATTAAATTCAACACGAAATGTTGGGAATCGGAAGCGAGTGCTTCGCTCTCAGGCGTCGTGAACCATTGTGTGTATATATATCTATAAGCACCTGCCTCGCGCTCAGCGAGTCTACTGCGATTTTTTATCGCTTCGACGATCTTTTCTTCTTCGCGTTCTTTGGTTTCTTTGCGAGATTGCTTGCTTGCTTGCTTATCGTGCCACACTTTTTTTTCCGGAAAAAGAAAAAGAAAATCGAAAAAAAAAACGTGCGGGGGCCAAACTGGGTAAAAACATCGAAGTCGCTAGCGGAGCGGAGCTGGGCGGCAGCACGTGCCGTAACGTTGACCGACTCCTCCACGAAGGCTTGGATGTCGGCCGGAGAATCGCCGAGAAGATGGGGCATACGGCCCCGGAGAATCCCGTGCGGTTGTGGGCCCGACTTTTCCAGAGGGCAGCATCGTCAACGAGCTGCGACACCTGCAATAGCCGCTCCCGCGCGTCTCGGCTGTCTCCAGAAGAGACCCCCTGGGCGGCCTGGGTCGCCACGAGTTGTTGAAGATGTCCAGATGGGCGCACTGCTCCGCGCAGGTCGACACCGAGGCCCGGGTGCCCGCGATGGAAGCGTCGTTTTTTGACCAGGCTGCCTGCATCTCGTCCCGAACAAGACCAAACCGGCTTTCCACCTGCCCCAGCCACTGGACCATGTCGACCGACCGGACGAATTCCGACCCGTCGGCCGAGGAGCTCCCAGAATCAGTCGGCGTGTTCCGGGAAACGGCCGCCGGGGCCGCAGCAGCGGACACGGTGGCCTCGCCCGTTTTCGGCATATCACTCATCGCATCAACAACGGGAAACAGCAGCAGCCGAACGAAACCCGAAAGACAAGCCGAAATGACAACGCCACGCCGATCAGCGACGAAGACAGCAGCTCCCACCAGTCCAAAGCTACACCAGCAAGCTAAACCACTCTTTACCACACCTTGGACCTGTATTGACCCTGCCTCGCTGCGTCCTCTCGATCGCGAGTCAACTGCTACAGCAGAGCTGGTCCCAGGTGCATTTCTGGACTATACGGGTACAACAAACCCGTGTTGATCTGATTGGTCAACTTCTCCCGTACATACAAGACGCGTATTTTCTCGTGCGTCGATAATACGCCGCTTTTTTTTTTTTTCAGCGGCTTGGCAGGCTCTCCTTCGCTTTTTTTCACCGGCTCGTTGATTTTTTTTTTTTCAGTGTTTTTTCCTCATTTCTTCTCTCGTTTCGTGTGCGTACGTGTACTCGGAGCACGGCACCGCAGGCGAGCCCGGCGCCGTCGCGGGTGTTAGCGGGTGCTGGCGAGTAGAGGGGGGTTGCAAGGAGCGCGGTCGCCGTTTTCGTGGCTAGGCGTCGCGTGTCCCTAGAGACACGGGGGAAGCATGAATGGGCTCTGTCTGGCCTCCATTTGTAGAGATAGATTGAGTGTATGTACGAGTCTATTAAGGGTCGTTCGGGATGGCAAGATAATATTCAAGCGGTGCTTGTTTTTGCGACCGGTCTGAAGATCACAGAAAGAGCTACGCAGTCTGAGCACCAACATTGTCGAGCTGGCGAACGAGGGTCACGATGAGCACCGGGCTTCACGCGGGGCGGCCGACGGGGCTCACTGTGGCAGAGAGGGAGGAAAGCTTTACCCCGACCGAATCGGTGGCGAGGTGGTCGCGAGAGGGCGGGCGGCGTACGAGGCTGAGAGAGAAGCTCTGCTCTTCGATTTTTTCTTTTTTTTGACCGGTGCAAAGTGTTCCAATCAGGCAGGAAATAATTACATGAGACGGGACGGTTTCGTTTTTACTTTCCGGAATTTCGGTTTCATTTTCATTGTTTTTGCGGTGCTGCGGTGCTGCTGCTGTGCCGTGCCGTGCTCTCTCTTTCGTACATACCAGGTACATATAGCATATCAAAAGAAGAAAATCAGTATTCTGCCTGGGGTTTTTACGTACGTACAGCTTGCGGCGTTCGGGTTGTTTATCTGGGTGGAGCATGGCGCTCTTCACATTTGCAAATCGCCTTTTTGCGCGTAATTGTTTAGGCCGTCTGTTCCGTTCCGTTCCGTTGCATTGCATTGCAACATTCTTCTTCCTCGTGAGCGAGCGAAGCGAGCGGACGACGCAAAGGGTATGTATGTGGCGTCCGAGCTCCATTTTCCTGAAGCATGTCGGCGAGACTTTTGCCATTGTCAAGTCGCCAGTTTGCAAAGACAATCATAAAAAAACTACATTCAATCATGGACCTCTGTCCGCTTCGAATACTTTGATGTACCTTTCCTTCCTTCCTTCCTGAGCGAGCGTAGCGCCTTGTATGTTATGGCATATTACGAATTTATATCTTGATGAGTACTACTACTAATTTATATCTTGATGAGTACTACTACTGTAGGTACGGTGAGTTAATTTGCGGTTTGTTGTTATTTCGAATGAAGTCATATGGTGTGAGTATGAATACAGGAGTGGTGGTGGGTATCATACCACATACTGTACCGGGTATATACCTACGACATATCAGGTACCAGTACCTGGTACCTGACGGGTATACTTACACATCATACTCGTATTGCGTGCACCAAAAACAAGCTCCTCCGTTCCCCTCGCTCCCTCGGCAAGGCATGCTGCGAGGCATGCCCTATCAGGCATATAGCGAGTGGGGTTGGTCTTTCTGGCGGGTGTAAGGCCGGACTTACCCTCAAGGAGTGATACCTTCTTGTTGCTGCGTGTGGCCACGAGGCTCAGGCGGCAGTAGAGTTGGGTTGTGCGTGGTGCGTCAGAAACGGAGACCTTATACGATTCGCGCGTCTTTTTTGGGCAGCAGCGGCATAGAGATGAGCAGCAATGCAGCAGTGCTCATTTGGAATGTCCGTGCGCGGAGTCAGGCGCCACCACAGCCCAAACTATGGCACAGTCTAACTGCGCCGGCAGGAGACTGGATTCGACGACAAGGAGGAGGGAGACAGAGCGTCAACGAGCGGGGAAGAGACGAATTGAACTCACCCTGCTCGAGAATTTTGTCATTCAGATCAGAACCGCACGTGTGATGCGCATTTTTGGGGGGGGACGAGGGAGAAGGGGAGTCGACTGGAAGGGAGTGGCAACGAGAGCACGTGCGAAGGAGCGGACCGATTGGGCTAAGGCGATGAGGCGGCCATGGAGAACGGCAGCAGGACGGCACACGGAGACCCACGACCGGCGCGCTCATGATCATGAGAGCAGCAGTCATTGATTTTTTTCTGTTTTTTTACGAGGCAGTAGTGTGTACCTGTTATTTACGTCACTGGTCTTTGTAGTATTGGCGAGTTGTATATCCTTCATGGGGAATGACCCCCGCAATCACCAGGGACATGTCATCAGAGCTGTGCTGCACCCTTTGTTAAGACAATCCGGGAAGAGATGGCGATCGTTGATATTCGTGTGATGGTTTTAAGGTTCGATTGCTCCTTTTTCACTGCATATCCGCGAGTCGTCACTTTGACAGCACCCCAGACAGCAGGCGTGTTCCTCTCTTGTGCTCTCGACCACCGTGCGTTTCGTACGGTGCAGTCATCACTTCAGACTGCAACAGCAGGTAATGCTGTATTTCGAGCAATACCAAGGTACGAATGCTTTTCGTTGAGTGGATACCCGCGGCCATGTTATTAATAATAGTGCAGTTTGCACGTTGAATTCATTTTGTGTGTGCGCCTTCTTCGTCTCGTGTATTTTTAAGTGGAAACGTCCCGCTTTCAGCCGAATTTTGTTTTCTATGGTTTTTCGGATCTTCCTATTAATAGTGCTCCAGCACCTTTCTGTGACCACGGACTCCTTGCTTTGAGAGTTAATGTGAGAACAACTACACACGAACCGGGCAGAGGGTGGAAGGATACGGCGATGATGAAAATTGAATGCCTGGAGCATACGGACGTGATGTTCGTAACTATAATGGTAAATACTTCTGTCGTTCGCCACCAAGTTTAAGCTAGCTCTCACCAACACGTTTTTCAGCACACGCAAGGGTGGAACATCGCGTACACATAACGGCACCAGCCCGAATGGCGGTAAGCGGACCGACTACATCCTAACCCGTCAAGCATATCGATCTACAGTAGAGTATATGATGTTTAATGTCGGCCCACATCCTCCGCCCCCAGCTAAGGTCGACTCAGACCGCATTTTGTATATCAAAGTCCGACTCAATGGTCACTTCGCCCAACATACAAATACGAAAACCCCGAATAACCGAGAGTTGGACAGGCAGATTTTTATGTCCGATGAAAAGTGTCAACAAGTAATCGCGAGGATCGTTTCCACTCCCAACCAACTTATCCAGCCTTGTAGTAGTCTGGTATGGTTGAGTTTTTCACGAGGGCATTATTATTGATGCGGTTCACAAAGGGGTACCACCGCCTCCACGTCGCCACCGCAGACATGGATCGTGTGAGTCTGCCAGAACCTTGGCCGCATTCAAAGTAGCATCGACAGCGAGGGAGGATGCGCGACAATTCTTGCGTGCCCAACCCCGGGATAGAACCGCGTGAACCTGCAGGAGGTGATTACCGCAGGAGTGCATCCGTATTTTGAAGAGTACCTCGCCGAAACCGACCGACTCCTAGCGAATAACGAATAGAGAGGGTTTTGCAAGCACCCGAAGAGTACAGTGGAATTGGAAGGGACAAGCGAGGAGCGAGCAGTCCATTAGGGACGAGGATGGCACGCTGTTGCGGGGTAAGGTGCGAATTTGTGGACGATGGTCGGGGTTCTACAATAAACTTTTGAACACGAATCGCTGAAACTCGATCCCGCGATCATCGAGCTCTTGCCACCGCGACCACTTGTTGACTGTCACTCGGAGAGGAACTATCCATGAACCAGATGACGGGAGCACTTGAGGACATATCAAATAGGAAAGCTGTTGGGCCAGATGGCCTCCTGGCCGAACTCCTAAAAATCGACCATCCCGCATTCGCCCAGTGCTTTCACAACTTCCTTGGCAACGTTTGGGTATCAGGAGAAGTCCCCCAGCAATGGAAAGATGCGATCATCAAGGTCCTTCACGGAAAAAAGGACCGAATTGATTGCAACAGAAGGATTTCGGTTGTTGCCGACGCCCGCAAAATGTTGTAGAAAAAATCGTCGCGTCCCGCCTTAGCAACTACTGCGAGACCGAAGAAATAGTGCGGCTTCCGCCCCTCAAGATCAACGATCGATGTGCTGTCCGCCGTGCGCCGGTTGCAAGAGCTCGCACGACAAAGGAAAATCCCCCTGTGCGTGCGCTTCATCGATCTGCAGAAAACGTACGATTCTGTCGGCCGAGAGCTGCTGTGGGAGGTACTCACACGCTTTGGAGTACCAACCAAGATGCTTGAACAATTATGCGCAATTTCCGTGAAAGCATGTGGGCTCGCTTGCGTACGGATGACAGCGAGCACTCGGAATGGTTTGATATCACGCAGGGGCTGCGGCAAGGCTGCGTGTTATCACCGTTGCTGTTCAACGTGTTTTTCGCTGCTGCGTTACACATCGTGCTAGTACATTTCAGCGGGGATTTAGTTCAACTCAATGATGATGGAGTAGTCGAAGCAGAGAAGCAGGAGCCGTTGGTATGCGTGCGAAGGGCTGTATGGGGCATGTTGCACGTCGATGACGCAGGAATTGTCTTGAAGTCAGCTGAAGGACTCGCTAAAATAATGACAATCATCGTGACTGTCTTCGAAGCAGCAGGCCTCGCGTTATCGGAAAAAAAGACAATGTTGGTACGAACACCGGACGAGACAACCCTCGCCCCACCGCTCGTCATCGAAGCAACAGACCAGTGGTGCTAACAAACGGCCCAGTAGTAATACCTAGGCGGCATTATCGACGAAAACGCTAACCTCTCGCTCGAAATCGACCGACGGATCCGTCTCATGCGGGCATGCCTTGAACTGTTCGGCCTGGAATTGTATGATTGGACGACAGCCCCGCTTAGTCTGAAATTCCGAATGCTGATGGCCGAGGTGATTTGAGACCTCCTGTACGGGTGTGTGACGTGGGCCCTCAGAGCGGAACACTTTGCCAAGCTTCGAACGGCGCACCACCAAGTCCTCCTGCAAGTCATTGGCTTCCAGCGCAGACTTCGTACCGACCACACCACCCTCTCGTACGCGAACGCCCTCAAGATGACATGTTGCGAGAGCATCGAAACGACCATGCATCAGTGGTGGCTCGTTTTTGCGGGGGCCGTGGCACCGCAAAACAAGGAAGGATTACCCAGTCGGGTAATGTTCGAGACGATGGGTAGTGGAGAGAGCCCGAGACCTGGCGGATAGTTTAAGGCTTGACATATATGCATAGTCGAAGACCTCAAGGAGTTCCGAGCCACCGAAGGATCAACGGAACACTCCCCTTGGTGTTTGGAATTGAGACCGCGCTGTGGTCCACTACAGCAAAAAAAGCGGCGACGTGGTACCGGGGGGTCCTTGGAGCAGCCGAACGGTCCATGGTGAAATGGCAAGAGGATGAGGCACAGCTGTGTAGGCAGCGCCGCGCATCCGCCGAGGGTAGTGCCCAGGGGAATGGGGGGAGGGGGGGCAACAGGAGGGATGGCAGGAAACCCGATCAAGGGAATGGGTGCAGGGGGGGCAACAGGAGGAGTGTAAGGGAAACCGCGGTGGACGAAAGTAGGAAGATGACGGCAGACAGGGTAGCAAGGCACCAGGCCCCCTAGTAAGTGAAATACGTCTATGCTCGTACTGCCAACTGCTGCAGCTGGTTCGGACGTGATATTTCTCTGTTTTCTTTGTAATTTTGCGCTTGGATTCTCCGTGATTTTCTTCATGTTACTTTTTTTCAAATCTTTATTCCTTCTTTTCCTTACGAAAGGAGTCTTGTAGCGCGGGTGGATGACGAGCCTGCTTTGTTTATTTCGTGTTGTCTGAGGCATCCTCTCCGTGGGGCATGGTTGGCGAAAGCAGGGCGGAGACGGCAGACAGGGTAGCAAGTTACCAGACCGACTAGTAGGTAGAACCTGTCTATGCTACTCGTACCACAAACTGCTGTGGCTGCCTGGAGGGTCCTTGTTTTTTCTTGTTGTGCTTCGGTTTGCTGTCATTCTCCTTGGTTCTTAGTCTCACTCTGTTTTTATGTGGGGGTATTTATTGTGTCTTTAGCTTGTTCTGTATTGTCTGCCACATCCCCTACGGGGGGGCACGATACTTTTTCTCTTTTTTTTTTTTGCTTCTCTCGTTTCCTGTCTTTCATAAGATGTGTATGTCGTGTCTGTCGTATCCAGTACGATGGCGTGGCGTTGCAGTGTCTACTCTGCTTACTTTACAACAATGGAGGCGTTCTTCGAGAGAGGTTCACCCTAATTTTTCTGAGGCTCCTCACGTAGGGAGCGCCACCCCTATAACCCGAAAGCTGACTTCAACAAAAATCAAATTGCATCCCGATGAATAATCCCATGGCCCGAGTGTACAAAAACGTCATTTTTCGAAGCAAGATTGACATTCAGACGATTTTGGGTTTTATTCAGAAAGCATTTCAGCGGAAATATGCTGCCTCTTTCGTAGAACGCGTCAATGTAGTATCTCTTTGACGTAGTTTTGTGACCACAGAGCTTGGGTCTCTCTAGGATGCAAGAATCGGCACAGACACTGGTTGCGCTGGATGTCGACGGGTAGAAAGAACGGTTTAATGTGAAGAACACACACAACCAAGAGCAAGAAGTACTTTCTGCACGTCTTATGTATACGTACTCGCACTGCTGTACGAGTATATATCTACGAAAGTTTTGACTTACGACTGCTGTTCGGGTAGAGTATGCGAGGCAGGTCATGAGAGTTTTGCATAACCAGGTGTGTATAGGGAAATAGTTGGCGGTCGTATATACAGTAGAACCTCAGAAGCCGTCTTGAGCTATCTCGCAAGGGATCCGTAGTTTTTGGGGTATAAATTAGTACGTACATATCGTAAATCGACCAATGTCCCTCCTGTCCGTTGAATGAGTACCACGTATGGTCCGATATTTCGGTAAGGGCCCAGATGCTCTGATATTGCAGACAGTATCACATGTGTATCTGGTACGGTACGTACCTGCTTACCTGGTACCTGGTTCAACGCTCCGAGTATAGCTGTATTTTCTAACATACCTGTTACATGCGTGAGTTTATACCAAGGGTGTGTTCGGTACGGTACGGGTACGCTCGGTACCGGTATGGACATGGTACCGAACGTACCGAAATTCTCGGTAAGGGTATGGACATGGTACCGAACGTACCGAAATTCTCGGTACCGGTATGGGCATCGTACCGAACATACCGAGCTTCTCGGTATCGGTACGGTGTATCATACCGATACCGCCGGTAAGGGTACGGACATCGTGCCGAACGTACCGAAGTTTTCGGTAGGGTATAGAACTCCAGACCGAACGTACCGAAATTCTCGGTACGATTTAGAACTCCATACCGAACGTACCGAAATTCTCGGTACGGTATAGACCTCCATACCGGTACCGTACCGCAGATACCAGCGGTATTTGTCAAACCGAGCGTCGCTCCACAGCAGTACCATGGTATTGCCCATCAAGAATGTGTGTGTCTGCGACAGTTTTTTTTTTTTTTTTTTTTTTTTTGTCATCACATTCATTTCCAGAGTTCGATGGGCGCCTTACCACACCGGGTATTATTTGTCTTGCCTGAACGTCTAAACCGTGGTCATCATTGTCGTTGTTGCTGGGGGGGGGTGTTGTGGTGCTCATGAGGGCCGCTGTACCGATGAGGCAGGGTACGCTGCTGTGCTGCTGTGCTGCTGCGTGCTATGTGTGTGGCGGTACTGTACCGGCACCGGGTTGTCCCGAGCCTAACTTCCCGATTAGCCCGGGATCGGTACTCTCGGTAGGGTATAAGCTCGGTATCGGTACGTTGTGTCATACCGATACCGCCGGTACGATATGGACATGGTACCGAACGTACCGAGGTTCTCGGTAAGGGTATGGACATGGTACCGAACGTACCGAAATTCTCGGTACCGGTATGGGCATCGTACCGAACATACCGAGCTTCTCGGTATCGGTACGGTGTATCATACCGATACCGCCGGTAAGGGTACGGACATCGTGCCGAACGTACCGAAATGTTCGGTAGGGTATAGAACTCCAGACCGAACGTACCGAAATTGTCGGTACGGTATAGACCTCCAGACCAAACGTACCGAATCCTCTCGGTACAGGTATACCGGCGGTAGGCCTCGGTAGTACCGTACCGAACACACCTTTATACCTACGATAATATACCACGGCGAAAAAAGTGTGACACCTGGTGCTCCCATTACCGGAATCAGAATGTCTTACCAGTTGTTTTTTTGTCGTTGCAGACTTTATGTATACAAGCATTACGTATATACAGTGGGTGCATCTATGGATGGCCGCCCGACAGTGATTGACATTTTGTTTTTTTGTCTGGACGTTTGTCGTCACTAGCGTTCTCATATGAATAGCCCCAACACGAGCCTATACTTTCAGACTGCTCTGTAGCCAATTTGTTCGCACAAGTCATACCAAGTATTATTGACAGTAGGGTGGACATGAGACGGATGTAATCGTGTTTGTTTGCTTGTTTTTTATTGCTTTCATTGAAATTTAACCTCAGACGAAGGGGGAGCGGGCCGAGGCCGGGATCGCTTACAGCTGCTACTCAAAGAAACAAGCGACGTGAACCTCGAGGACGTGAAGAAATACGACGACGCGGACGATGCCGACAGTGGCGACGATCTGGACAGCAGCGACTCGGATGATGACTCAGGTGACGATGAAGAGGCCCTGGAGAAAGAGCTGGAAAAGATCAGGAAGGAGCGAGAAGAGGCACGCAAAAAGAAGGTGCACCACGAACCACGATCGACGACTGTACCGTCTGTACCGCGGTCGGCGGGCGCAAACACTTGCAAAGTCCCATGCGTCACGTTCGTAGCTGCAGACTCACTTGCAGTCAATCAATGAGCGTGCTGCTGTGTGAATATTGAGTACCAGGTACTTGATAGAGTATTCCTCTGGCACGGACACGAATGCAGAAATATGTAACGGTATCCGGTGTCGAATAACTGGTATTCAACTCTTTAAATATGTTATCTGATGTATGTATTCGTACTTGTTTAGTCGCTAACGCGAGTACATTCGGTAAGTCATACATGGCACCTGATACCTGGTGTTCCCATGCGTTTTTATGAATGTGTGTTGATCGCTTTTTTTCAGATTTGCCATGCCCCTATAGCTCTAGCAACGAAAAGAGCGCGATCAGAAAAACAGAGGTTTACGGCAGTAACACAGTACGAAAAGTCTGGTTTATTCATTACTGCGCTGTAGTTTGACCGTTGCACCTTAAATTTGATTCCACGAGGCGTGAGGTGCGTCCCGTGGATGAAGCCCCTGTTGCCAGGGCAATATGGCACGCTCTCGAACTGTGCCCCTGATTAACAATGGTCTGCACCTATATTTTCATTTCGGGAGTTGGGGGGGGGTGAAGTGACCAACACAAATGACGAGTAGAGCATTATTGGTTACACCGAGCAACGTGGGCTGCTACGGTAGGTTAAGGGATTCCATTTTTTTGTCAGAACTGCTCGTACAATTCAATAAGTTGTATGACACGCACGCATGAATGACCCGTACTGCTGCGCGTTCACGATATACGGGGTGATGAGACAGCACTTTTCATTGTGTGTATCGCTATACCTGCGTCCCAAAACGGTAAGCAGTCGGCATGAGCCCGCTGCTATATGCCCACCTGATGCCCTCAACCTCCCCGAGCACGAGGTTGTCTCTCGGAATGTCGTGCTCGTGATGCTATCTCGGTACGTTCGTGCGATACATGCCAATACACCTACCTGAGCATTTGTTGGTACACTTCCCTGTTGTTGCTGACCGCAGGAACGCGAGGAAGCCGAAGATGAAGAGAAGAGGAAACAGGTACGGAAGCCATTAGACTACATGAGGTAAACCCTGGTTTGGAGCTCAAGTTGGGACTGGCGGTGACACAATTGGCACTCCTAATACTGGCCCAAAGCAATTGCCAGATACCAATAAACTGGTGTGATGAACCTTACCAGCCACGCCCATCAAGCCATTGTATTGTCAAGGGATTTTTCAGTTGCGGACAGAAAGTGTGGCCCATTTGTTGTGGCTTAGCAATGTGCTGCCGTGCCGCCGAAGAAAAGCAGCGTTGTGTACGCACACTTCAGCTGACGCTGTGTACCTCCTTTGACGCGCAGGAAGCCGCCATGACCGGAAACATCCTGCTCACCCAAAGCAACAGCTCACAAGTCAAACGAAGGTGAGTACCGTTTGTACCGGTAGCCGCACTGCTAGGCATTGTTCGATCCTTTCTGTCCTCAACCGTGTACTTGCTCATTCTGAATGAATGTCTTGCGCGGGGGTGTGTTACATTCGACCTTTGTTTCGTTCAACATCGTGTATGGTTAACTTTTTTTTTACTACACCAAGTAGGTTTTTATTTATTGCAACTACCAGGTACCTGGCATATTTTATAGCGCGCGAGTCTGCCATGACGAGAACCCCCTCTAAACAAATGCTAGTATTTTCATAGATGATGCTTCCAACGCCACCACTGCTGCGTCGCTCTTTCCATGCAGGTGGAATGACGATGTGGTATTCAAGGGGCAAGCCAGAACGGAACCGGAGACGAAAAAGAGATTCGTGAACGATACGATTCGAAACGACTTCCACCGAAACTTCCTCACCAAGTACATGAAGTAATGACACTTGTCGTTGAGATCTTTATTTCGTAACCTGCGAGAGGACGTAACAAGAAGAATGGCATCACATCTTGCTGTACATTTTCGTACTACGCCGACATGCATAACAAAGCCCGGCGACACGACTTGCCTGGGATTATTTGCCCAAGAGCGTCAGCACGTCTTTCAGTTGGTGTTTGGACATTGTTATTGCCCTCGATGAAATGCATTCGAGCGCTGTTCTCAGTTTGCTTGTCTCTTTTTTTGTGAAGTCGCAGGTGGAGTTGTTGAGAGTGACGGGAGAGGCCAGTCGGGACCAGCACAAACGAAACCCCAGAGTGCTGTGTTTGGCTCAGGCAGAGCGTCTACTTGTTGACTATCGGTACCACTTGTTATAGTACTCGGCGGGGACATAGATCCAGCAGCAGCACACGAAGACGGCACGAGCACCCGCACCAGTACCACAGCAATGGGATCGATATCATTGAGGTGTAATTGAGGTTGCAGGGCTAAATACAAGACTGTTGGCCAATGAAAAACGAAACATGAACGGGTAGAGATCTCCAACAATCAGTCAGAAAGCTGACGACGCTCTCTTGGCCAAAGCAAAACATGTCGGTTGTTTATTACAACAAGTAAACGACAGATTGACAAGAGATCTCTGTACCGCGAAATAGTCGTTGTTGGTGAAATGAGAACTGGGGTGGATGCATGCTCTAGGGGGCAAGAGCTTGCCGCCGGCGTCCTACGGTATCCTCCCAAACCTGAAAAAAAAACATTTTTTGTTGTGTGTTGTTACACATTCGACAGATTGACGTTTATTTTCAACTGCCGGGTTATTATTTTTGCGAGTACTGAAACATACGATGAGGATCGCAAAATACGACAAATAAAGGCGAAAAGTAGAAAGTAATCAACTAACTGCTGTTGTAAAAGACCTACGATATGCACAATTTTGGGTCATTCTTTTTGCGAGTACCGAAACATACGACGAGGATCGCAAAATACAAATAAAGGCGAAAAGTAGAAAGTAATCAAGTAACTGTTGTTGTAAGAGACCTACGAGTTCGTATACAATTTTTAGTAATAGTTTTCAGGCTCTACTGCTGCTATAGTATGCGAATGATGACGCTTTGTTGGCCAATGAAAAACATGTTGTGGGTTGTTACACATTCGACAGATTGACATGTATTTTCAACTGGCGGGTTATTATATGCAAGTACCGAAACATACGATGACGATCGCAAACAAATAAAGGCGAAAAGTAGAAAATAATCCACTGCTGCCGGCGGCGTCCTACGGTATCCCCCCAAACCTGAAAAAAAAAACATTTTTTGCCTTTCGCTGCTGTAAAAGACCTGCGATAGTATGCATTTTTTTTGCCATTCGAGACACAGTAGTACTCGTGGATAATTTTGCTGTGGCACAAAAAGTAACCCACTCCTGTTGTTGCACTGTATAAGACCTGCTATAGTATGCGAATGGAAACGCGAAGTACACCAAAAAAGTATTATTTCAGCTCGTGCCACGATACACGATAGACGCTCGACCTCGACAGAGACCCAGCCCACGGACAACCCGCGCGGTGGCGGGCAATATCAACTAGTATAGATGACCGGCTTGAAGGAATGAGGTGGATGCATGCTCTAGGGGACAAGAGCTTGCCGGCGGCGTCCAACGGTATCCTCCCAAACCTGAAAAGCCCATTTTTTGCCATTCGAGACGTTTGTTGTACTGATGTACTAATAGACGAAGTGCATTTTTTTTTGCCGTTCTGTTATGATACTGCTGGATAGATAGAGCACTCTGCAGTACAGCAGTACTCGTAGATAATTTTGCTGTGGCACAAAAAGTAACCCACTCCTGTTGTACTGTAAAATACCTGCTGCAGTATGCGAATGGAAACGCGAAGTACACCAAAAAAGTATTATTTCAGCTGGTGCGACGATACACGATAGACGCTCGATCTCGACAGAGACTCAGCCCGCGGGCAACCCGCGCGATGGCGGGCAAAATCAACTAGTATAGATGACGGGCTCGAAGGAATGAGGTGGATACATGCTCTAGGGGGCAAGAGCTTGCCGGCGGCGTCCAACGGTATCCTCCCAAACCAGAAAAGAAGCCCATTTTTTGCCATTCGACACGTTTGTTGTACTGTAAAAGACCTGCTCGTGCGACGATAGACGTTTGTTGTACAGTAACTGTAAAAAGGCTGCTCGATCTCGACAGAGACTCAGCCCACGGGCAACCCAGTGGCGGGAAAGATCAACTAGTATAGATGACGGGTTCGAAGAAATGAGGTGGATGCATGCTCTAGGGGGCAAGAGCTTGCCGGCGGCGTCCTACGGTATCCTCCCAAACCTGAAAAAAAGCCCATTTTTTGTCATTCGAGACGGATGCAGCAGTAGTAGTACTCGTAGCTAATGTTTTTCATCTATTTCGTGCACACACAGCGGCCAATGCGCTGCACTGAGCGTGGGACCCAAGCGTCTGAGCCAACTCTTACTCTTGTATTCATCGCCACCCTTGCACAAGAAGAGCACTACAACAGTAGCAGGCACCTGGTCTGGTGTATAGACGTCTCCCAAACTCGGTATGGGCATCTGAGCCAACTCTTGCATTCATCGCCACCCTTGCACAACAAGACGGCACTCCAGCAGTACTCCCCAACTCGGTATGGGATATGGGATATGTTGGTTGTATGGGATATGGGATATGTTGGTAGTATGGTATATGGGATATTTGGTGGTAAGGTATATGGGAATATAGGAAAACCACCGTATGTGGTATGGTATGTGTTGACGGTATGGTACGGGAAAAACAGTGTATGGTAAGGTACGTTTGCGGTATGGTACCATGGTACGATGTCGTGGATGTATTATATGGCTAAATTTGCCTGGTGGTATGGTATGTTTCAGTATATAAGGTCCGTAAGGGTCGAAAACGTCGTACGAATATCGTCTGTAACGAGCTTATATATCGGCCATTGGAAAGTGTTCGAAAATATAAGCCTTGCGGACAGACTGACAAACAGATTTGCATTTACCAAAACAGAGACTCAGTTCAACAAACTGAGAATTATAAAGCTGTGGCGTTCTTACTCGTGGCCAGATGGTATTGCCTCTCGGCGCGACTTCTGCTGGAAGCATGTTGCAGGGTCAAAACATACTACCGCGGTGCAAGGTGCCCTCAATTGACAATTAGTCCTGAAAAAGAGCCAGCTTTGTCGAAACGCTCCGGCGCGCTAGGTGGGTACTTGAAGTTGGTTCATCCCTGAAGCGCCATTTTACTACTGTTGTAGTACGTGGCATGTGTGCAAGTGTGCATGTGTGCAGGCAGCACCGGAAAGTTTCTACCGTGGAGCGATCGACCCAGTTGGAATTTGAAGCCTTGTAGAGCGCTCACCAGAAACAGGGTGGCCGCACGTACGGATAAGGACCGGAATGCATGCACGAACAAGTAAAATCCTGTAGAATTTCGTGACGGTGCATAGAGATGTGCACTATTAATATTAATAATTCCGCTGCGCCACCGCACATAGGCAGTACGTGAACTGCATTTCTTACGAGTAGGTGTTCGCTTTTACAAAGTGAGAACGGAAAACGGAATCTAGTCCCCGCACTTCACCGAGTAGTCACGGTCCTTATGGGAAGTATCGTGCGTCATTATTGACTGTTTCAACAGAGCAGCCCACGGCAGTGTGGTGACGGCGATACTTGCGTACGCAAATGTAACCATCAAAACCCTGGCAAAACACAAAACACGGTCGTCCAAACTAAAAGATAGAAACATCCGCGCCGTCCGACTGTCTAATCCACGCTATCGCGCCACCATGGGTGGGATTTCTCCCCATTCTGGTCAAGAATAAACATAAATCCGAACAAAACAGACACCAATCCTAAGTTAAGTTACAACGGCGGGCACAGAATAACGTTAATATTCACGAGCGCTATAATGGCTTAGGTGGCACATCAGTGTGCTCCGTCACAACTTCGTCTTCAACAGCTGCTGCAGCTTCTGCTCCAGCTGCTTGTGGCTCTGGTTCTGTTGTAGCTGCTGGTGGTTCTGATTCTGCAGGTTTCTTCTTCTTCCCAGCGGGTGTGCCATCTGCAGGCCCGCCACCATCCGCAACCCCTCGTTTGTTTCCAGTCGCGCGAGCCTTTGGCCCCCAGTAGGGTTCCGGGTTCTGCTGATACCTGGTGGCTGCTTTTTTCTGCCACAGACCAGAAGGGACTGTGAAGTCCGCTTCAAGAGAGGGTTCACGCTCCAAAATTGCCTGTCCCGGTGAGCTGGTCTTGCGCTTGTCGCTAACTGGGTGCTTCTTTACCCAGCAACGCATGATGTCCCACACGACGTCGTCCGGGGCATCCGTCTTCACGGCCTGCGGTTCCTTGTGCTGTTGAGATACCCTGTATCCCGCGTTCACCAGCGCAGCCTGCACGTCAATCATCCGCGGACTATCGCAGTGAAGGGTCGAGCACATGTCAGGCAAGCTGTAGAAGAGAGGGACATCCGGCAGTTCTTCCGACACGGAAGTAAGCATGCCGTGGATTCGCTTCTTCGTGGTAGGCGGAAACGGGCCCGGATTCTCCTGGACACGGTTCAACAGCAGTTCCACCCACTCCACGTCGTGCATGGGCGGGGCCCAGATAGGCCCGCCGATCTTGAACCGCTTCCCAGTTTGAGGGCAGCAACCGTCTCCTGTGGAGAGCGAAGGGTTGTAGTTGTTTTTTTCGACATCTTGCCAACCGGTTGAAGGTAGAACGAACCGCAACCCAAGCTCTGGTGTACGTATGCCGCCTTCGTACAGGCCTTCTTCACCTCGGCCGGAGACGTGTACACCCGAACGAACAGTCGCACGTAGAAGTCGATGCTAAGACTGAGTACCGGCACAATATGGCGACGGTAGCGATTGGCTTGCGCTTCCAGGGCATTGAGGACTATCCGAAGAGCCATCTCGTGCAAATACCTTCCTTTCGTCGGCATGCTGCCATACTTGGCATAACAAGTTTCCGGGTGCCCCCCGCTGAGAACGCCCATATCGGTGCAGGTTACGCATAAAAGCCCTCCGTCATCCACCGCCTGCACGGCTGCATCCAAAAATGGAGCAGCAGATCCGTAAGGGTCTACATCGATGACGTCGAAGCGCTGTTTGGCCGCAATGCTCGAGTGCATGGCGGCAATGGCATCCCCCTGCTGCACCCGCATCTTGGAGGAATCCACCTGGTTGAATTCGATGTTTCTCTTTGCAGCCTCTACCGCCGCCTCGTCCAGGTCATTGACAACCACCTCCTTAACCCCGGGGATCTCCTTGACGTACCTGATGGAGCGCAAGGCAGTCGCGGCTAGCGCATCGAGGATTTGTATCCCATCCGTCGAGGCACTTTCTACAGCACGCTCGCCCCAGTCCGTTGACTCCAACTGTTGCAAGTCTTCTGGCGTGAACTCCGCCCCTTCTCTCTGCGTTGCGGACCGGGTAGTGTAGGTCAGGGGTAGGTGTCAGCATCCACTTATCACCCACATGATGTCTTTACGTAGCACAAATCCGTAAGAGAAACTACTTCATGCTGTTCATGCAGGGAATCGCCCCCTTGAGATTACGAGATTACGACATGACACATTGTACATCACGAGTACGAATCAGTATATCTGGTAAGCAGTACTGCTTGCGTAGACGAGAGGTGGGATACGCGAACTATGAAACAGTACGTAGCATAATTCGATGAACGAGAAAAGATACAGCCGAGGGACAGAGACCGACAGGGTACAGAGGCCGGCAACCCGTGAGGTCATACGATGTTACAGAACGGTTTAATGTGATGGAACACACATGGCAAAAAACAGTACTGGCCCGGATCTCTCATGACAAGGCAACACACGAGAGTTGAGCCTGACATTTTGATGGTGCTGAACAAGTACTCAGCCTGGGCGCTGCCCAATCTGTGAGAAAGTCGACCCCTTCCTCTTTCTGGCCTCGGTCCAGACGCCACGTCCACCAGACGGCTTTGCAAAACGATATACGAGGAAGTGCAACATGTGGGGCTAACAGTGAAGCAGAAATATTAGAATTGTTGTTGCCCCCGATGAAATGCATTCGAGCGCTGTTCTCAGTTTGCTTGTATTTTTTTTGTCAAGTCGCAGTTGGAGTTGATGCGAGTGAAGAGAGAGATCAGTCGGCACCGGCACAGACGGCACCCCAGCAGCGGGGTTCGGCTCAGACTGAACGTCTTCTTTGTTTCCTTCGGTTACTATATTACGGGACAGAGTGGTATGCCAGTACCACAGCAGTACGATAGCACGGCGGCAGCAGGGCACCCCACCCTCCAACAGCCACCACTAGGTTGTGGTTTGCCCGGTCCATACGGCGGTAGTGTATACAGGAAAGCACGTCTGCCGATATCTGTATATCGCAGAATATCTCCCCTCGCCTCTAAGAAGAGCCCACGGAACACGGCTCCGGTTCCCGAGCATGATGGAAGCCGGAAGCCTGCCCGTCCCTACGTACGGAAAGACACTCCTTTTACGAAGCATGCTATCATAACGTCACGTAGAGTCCAGGCGGTGGTGGATCAGTAGGTATAGCCTGCAAGAAATAATATTGAGCAGGTAATTATTTTCTGAAATCGGGGAGACGTAATATACGACGGTAACAAAGTGATGACAGACGATTACAGACATAACATACATGCCTCTACCCATAGAGGATTAGAAAGTAAAAGCGAATTACTTTTGTTGAAGTTGATACGAATTAGACTTTCTCGTGCTGCTAGTAATAGTGATGATGCACCAGACTCTTTCACAGCCTACTCTACTACTAGAGAGTGGGAATGACGAAAGCGATAGATCTACGGCGGCACAGTGGTCTGCCGCGGGGTTTCTTGACATGTTTTGCACTCGTACGCACGACGGTTACAAAATAATCAACATTATACTTGTGGTCGTACTATAATAGACACATTTAAGACTTCGAATTGAATATGTACTCGTTAGGATAAGAATAGAGAAAGGAGCATCTATCGAATCTTACACGATGCCAAAATATGTAACGACCAGCGTGAAATATGTTTTTTCCCAAAATAAGTACATGGGTACTTTTACGACCACGTACATAAAGTATACTCACTCGTAATATTATTACAGTAGGTTGTAAAGCTTTTCGGGGCATTTTATTTTCATAGTGCGGCACATCGTACAGCCCACAGCACAGCTCTGCCGCAGCATACAGCAGGAGCAGTCTCAACTCTGCAGCAACAACGCACACAAAGCACCGCCATACGATCCGAACCCCCAACCCAAGTACAGCCCTCTTCTCGGTGTGGTATGAACTCGCAGCTTTCACCCTTCAACAACAGCAATGTCGGCAGCGTGGAGGGGCACCTCGATCCAGCACGCGTGACCCAACCAACAGCCTCTCGTAACTGGAAATAATAATGATCGACCACAATATTTCCCCGAATATATCGAGCACACTCAGCACAACAAACACCACCACACACTGCACAGCACAACCCGGTACACAGGCCGTGATTCCACGCCCAACCCAACTACTAGTAAAAATAAAGATCAACTGGCGGGTAATAAGCGCTCACACGATGGCGATCCGCCCGGTGAACCCCACGGCCCCGGACCGCTAAATATAAGAGATCCCCAACAAGCGGTCCGAGAGCTGACGACGCTCTGTTGACCAATGAAAAATATGTGGGTTGTTTACACAATCGACATGTAGACATGTACTTGCAACTCGCAGGTTATTTACGAGCACCGAAACATACGACTAGTACCGCCGCTGTGGGAAAAAAAGGGGAATGTTTCATTTTTACCTTTTTGGCTGCAGGCCACGCAATTTGTTTTTTCTCGTTGCCAATTGTCAACACGCTAAAAATCAGCTCATGCGACGATAGACACTCGATCTCGACATAGACTCAGCCCACGGTCAACCCTCTTGGTGGGGGGCAAGGTCAAAGAGTATAGATGACGGGCTCGAAGAAATCAGGTGGATCCATGAGCTAGGGGGCAAGAGCTTGCCGGCGGCGTCCTACGGTATCCTCCGAAACCTGAAAAAAAAACTATTTTTTGCCATTCGAGACGGATACGTAAAGAAATTTTGTCATCTATTTTGTGCACACCAGCGGCCAATTGTTTTTTTATCATACGCCTGGCCAGCGCCCGCCACACGTCACCGGATATTGTGTGTTGTGCTCGGATTTACTGTGCGTGCACATATGCGAGAAAACGCCGAGACCAACTGCTGTTGCTGTGGTCTGGTGCCACGAAGAGACGCGCTGGGTGCGCTGCACTGTGTGTACGATCCAAGCGTCCGAGGCAACTTTGACTGCCTTTCTTTAGTCTGGCGGCGGAGAGACGTGCCGAGTCAACTTGTCTTGGTGTTTTGTACTTCACAATGTGACTGACTGTTGCTGCTGCTGCTGCTGTGCCGCTGCTGCTGTAGTCTACGAGTACGCATCCACCGAGAGGTGCGCGCCGAGCGCTTTCTCTTCTTGGTCTCTAAGCCCAAACCCGCGCCAGTCGACTGTTGTAGTCTGGCCACGGAGAGATGCGCCGCCCGCTGACCGCACGTCGGGCGCGAAGCAACGACGCTATACAGTTGTCGTTCTGCTGCTGGTTGTTGTCGTGGAGAACATCTTGAATTCAGAGAGCTTGCCTTTTTTCGATACGAAAAGCTGATGACCCAAGTCATTGGATTCTGTGTCAGGATAAGGCATGGACACTTTGGATGTCCTGGATGTTCACGGGTGGAAATAGCAGTCCGCTCCCTGGTGCCATCGGTCTCCCTTTGCACCTTCATCTCTTCATATATCACCTGACCACCTTGCACCTTCACCTCACTCATCACCTTGCACCTTCAACGTATGCTCTTCTTGTGTACTTGATGTGATATCATATGTTGGTATACGGTACCTGGTATGATGGTACTACGGTTTGATATAATATATACCCTGGTATGGAAAAAACACGGTATGGGATATACGGGATACCTGGTATGTTGGTAGGGTATATGGGAAAAACACCGTATGTAGTATGGTATTGTTGGCAGTATGGTACGGGAAAAACAAAAAGTATGTGGTGTGGGACGTTGGCGGTATGGTACGATGATACGGTGTCGTGGATATATTATATGGCCAAATTTGCATGGTATGGTTTGTTTCAGTATACAAGGTCCGTAAGGGTCGAACACGTCGTACGAATATCATCTGTAAGGGCCGGTCCTAACGGGGGGCAAAAAAAAAAAAAAAAAAAAAAAAACGAAGAGCAGAACTAAAGAGCACGCGAGTTTTATTGGTCAAATTAAAAAAATTAGAAGTAGAGATCCCGATACCTCCGTTTTCACATCTCGTTTTTTTCAAGTCCCAGAGGACTTGAAAAAAACGAAATGGGTGCCAAATAAACGAAACATGGGATACCCAGGGTCGAAGAGGAACATAGGAGGAGCTCGAAGCGTTGGGATGAAGTTCCGATAAAGTTTCTACGACCGGTTGGCAAGCGCACGATGCCCGAGGTAGTGCATGTAGCTGCCACGCGGCTTGTCTGCTGACGGCGCGAGCATATATAGGTAGGGAATCACCATGGGGTGCCCTCGCAAGAAACCGGGGGATCAAGAAGTAGCTGTGGCGGTATATTTTTCGACATGAGTGCCACTCAACATTCAAACGTCTGCCATCGTACAGCAATGGCCGATACACAAGTTCTAGAGCACTCCGGAGGGAGAGGGTTGAACCACGAGAACCGCCTGCTGTGGAGGGTGCCTCACGTGTGCGAATTGTGTCTATCCACCGCCGCTGTCGAGCGCTATTGCCGGGAATCACAACGAAAGTCTGTTCGTTTTATTTCGTTTTTTTTCCGTTTTTTTTGCCCCCGTTAGGACCGGCCCTAAAGACCTTATATGTCAACCATTGGAAAGTGTTCGAAAATATAAGCCATGCGGACAGACAGACAGACAAGACCGTAATTGCCGCAGCTGACACTCAGTTTTACAAACTGAGAATTTCCAATCGTCTCGGCCAGAGACCGGGATCCGTTCGCCTTCGAGGTCGGACGTCGCCCTCGCTTTCTCGCCCGCTTATCTCGAGGATCGCGTTCCTCAGGCTCAGCCCTGCCTATTCCGGCGCCCGCACTTTAGGGGTCGGGCGACGCTGACGAACGCAGCGACCCTGAACAGCATGGATCTTGCGGAGATGGAAAAACACCGAGGTTGTTTCTTGCAGACAGCGAGGTCCTACTTTTTTCTGATCAGGAGATATCTATCTGTTTCTTCGTGCTGCGATCTGTATTTAGTTTGTCGTCGCGAGCTTCGATATCCTTCTCTTCGATATCTCGGTCTCGCGGTTGCGGCCGTTTTCTACCGACAGTCTCCCTGGGCGGGTCGCCATTCGCCTCTTTCACCCCCTCCGCCTTTTGCCTCGTCATGACATGAGTACAGTAGTACTACAACAGCAAGAACAAACAGCAATTTTTGCACAACTGCACAGCAAAAGCTCGGCTTAATAGTAATTCCAGAAGATCCTATTTTCGTAATATATAGCTACCTTTTCGCGGCGTAACTACTCTGCATTGCAGCAGCAGTGCTCGGTCGAGTAATGCCGTACAAGAAGTAGTACTGCTGCAGTGAACTACACATAGCATTCTGCTCAGAACCGAGTCTGACAGAGTTACGGGACATAGATGCATGCGAAGTACATAAACTGCTGCTGTACCCAAGAAGTGAGCCTCTCTGGTGGGGCGAGATATCGGACTTACTTTAGAACTGATAGTGTTCCGAAAGGACATCATGAGAACGGAGAACATAAATTTGACGGTAATGCGCCTGACCTGAGAGAGAGACTGGTGAAGGAATACAGGGTATCACACACGAGCCTGAGAGGCATGGGACCACTACTGTGGGAGTTGACGTTTGCAAAATGAGGGCGAGAACTGATTACCTGAAAACAACGAGCGTGATAAATGATACTGTTGGTGCAGTAATGAATTGCTAGTGATCTGGCTGCTGACAAACTTTGCATTTTTACCTTTATCCTGTAATGCACTGCCTGGTACTGCTTTCGTCATTGCGTGTCTCCATTGCTCCTGTAACTTTAACAGTTTATTTGGCATTGCCTTTTTCCTGGAACACTTGGCATTGATTATATTTGATTATATCTTGCACGTATAACCAGATGTCGAAACATCTAGTTACACTGAGTTATATTTTCCTATCCACAGCATGTGAATCACACACACGACCCTGAGAGACATGGGACTCTTGCTGTGGGAGTTAACGTTGCTTGCAATATGAGGGAGAGGACTGAATACCAGAAAACAACGAGCCTAATAAATGATACCTGGTAGTGCTGTTGTTGCAATGGTGAAAAATATTGCTGTGCCTGCTGACAAGCTTGGCATTTTACCTTCATCCTGTATTGCACTACTACTTTCGGCATTACTAGGCTTCAGTGCCCCTGTGAAAAACAGTGTACTTGGCATTGACTTCTTCCTGCAACATTTGACACTGAATTGATCCTGTACGTACAACCAGACCTCGAAACATTAATTATCTATTAATTATATAGATAGCCCTGATGCCCACTTAACATATTGAAAATAGAGCTTTGTGCCCATTTTTTTTTATCTCAATAAAAATTATGTCGCCGGGCTGCTGCATTTGCTACACCGTCTGTCCAGTGCCAACCTTAGATCGGCCCTTCCAAGCACTCCTTCGCCAGGACTTGCACGACGAAGCCGACGATACAGATTGATGCCTTCACATCGCGGCGTATTCAGCGACGACCACCTCACACATCGATCTAATCTACAGACGACGGAAAAACATCCCCCAGTCGAACGATACGAGGAAGCACCAGCCTGCGTCGTCATTGATCCTACGCCTTGACAAGCCTCCCTCCAGCTAATATTGTTCTTGCCTCTGAAACACTCAACTCAGCACAACGGCGTTTTTATCTCCTTTTCACACATACGTGTCTATCTCCTGGTAGCACATACAGTAGCTGATAAACGCGTACACGAACGCATAGCTACCACAAGAAACTTGAATATCTTACAGATCAGTACAGAGGGACGACAGCAGTACACATTTCACCGTCCGTACTCCCAGCGCAGACGACAGCCAAACATTAGTCTGCGCCAATGGCCTTTCGCTGATTGTATCTACGAGGTTTATGCCTAGCACACAGTGTACATGTCTCTACTTCCTTCTAGGACATGCCATACAGCATTGCACACGCGTGCACAGACCCATACTTGGTAGTCACGAAGCAACAGCGGTGCTCACACGCGTACACGAATGCATGTCTACGAACCAGAAACATGCGAATCTTACGCATCTGTAGAGCGATGACGACACCACACAATTCGTAGTCTGTAGACCCACGGCAGACGACAGCACGAACACCAGCCTTTCTCGATGACCTAGCAGTCCTTGTTGCCTACAGCTGCAACTCCCAATAGCACATACCGGTAGTTCCTACGAGTACGTCCTTCTTTTATCAATCGATCAGCAGTACCCGCACATCCGCAGTCCCAATACTACACACTAGGGTACCGGTAGTTCCTACGAGGATGTCCTTCTATCAATCAAACAGCAGTATCCACACATCCACACGGTCTACATCAAACACACGGCTATTAATATGAATAATTGTCAAGCAGCTGGTCGATCTCGCGAGCGATCTACTACTGTACTCGTAACCTAACCGCATTGTCTGTTTCAGATCCAACGCAGTCCAAATAATCACGCCGCATGTGCGATTCATTCCTCTCTGATGTATGACACAACCACAATTTGTTCTGTACTCAAGTCCCCTCTCCGCACTTCATTATGTTTCCAAACGGCAGCGACGATGCCGTCGACTACGAGAGGTTCAAGCGCGAAGTTTGTTCTACACATATCACCCACTTACTCTACCTGGTAACACGTACCGCATCTACCCTGTCTATTTTCATACTGTTCCTTCATATTGGGACACAATCTCAGACCTTACGCCCTCCACATCCTCTTTCTCTTCCTCCGGCTACCCTTCTGCGTGCTCGACTCGGAAGCCATCTGCCAAAGTACCGCAAATACGCCAACCACTGCGGAGGTTGCGAATTCTCTTTTGATTATTTGTGCATCTGATCTAGACGTGGGGGCAGCTCCCACTAATATCTATCACTCCATGGTCTTCTGTGCAAGACCGATCATAATAAATACTCATCATTCTACTACCGTTCGTGGGCATTTTTTTTTCAATTCGAGGTTGCACGTAGCTTGCCACGAGTGGGGATTTTTTGGGGTGTGTTTTATACCTGGTTGTACTGCAGTTGTTTTCATTTATGAATATATTTGGATACCATCATCACTACCGAGCAGCATTGAATAATAAGGAGATGTGTCTACATATTAGACAGAACAAAATTAAACGGGGCGTGAGAGCACCAATTTCCACTTACGAGGCAGGTGGAGACATTAAAATTGGAGTGTTACTTTTGATTAATGTGTAGTATTGTTTCCGGCAAAAAGTGGACACGATATTGATAAAAAATATTACTGCTGTGAAATCGAGGATTTCGTGGAACTTCATATTTCCAAGCCGTGCGTGATAATAATATCGTGGGTACTGCGGAATTTATATACGAGGCAGGTCAGGCGCAGGTGCGTAAAATGTATTGGATTAATTTGAGACCTAAAAAAAATATATGATGTGCATCAGTTATTCGCCAAAAAGAAAGGGGGGGGGGGGGGAGGAGCACACGACATTAATACATACGCCCGATCACATGCGAGAGCGAGGGTTTCGTCGAATCTCATTTTTTTAATTGTGTGTGATGATAAGAACGTACGGAACACGTACGGATTTTTTTATGTTTCTAAAATTGAAAATGTTCATCAAATTAAAAAACAAAAGCTGTGAGACCTATGCCAATGGAAACGCAAAGTTTCAATAATAAAAAAAAATCCAAAGAAACTCGCCAGAATTTTTCAGGTACAGCTCGCTATGAGCACCACGGAAACTTCCAAACTTTGGGAAAACCCCGAAAAAAACAACTGTGGGGCCGATGTTGGGCCAAGATCGGCTTCAGAAAAACTCAGGCGGATGTTTGGTTGGAAGCGGCGAGATTTCGAGTCCTCGACAGACATCGATCGACAAAACCAACGACTGCGTCATGCATTCTAAACGGAGTGCGCTCGTTATGGGCTCCGACCCACCCTAGGGTCACCGTGTTCACACAACGGCCGGTGACATGTGGCGGGCGGGTGCTGGCCAGGGGTATGATAAAAAACACAATTGGCCGCTGGTGTGCACAAAACAAATGACAAAATTTCTCGACCCGTCTCGAATGGCAAAAACAGACTTTTTTTCAGGTTTGGGAGAAGACCATAGGACGCCCCCGGCAAGCTCTCGCCCCCTAGACCATGGGTCCACCTGATATATTCGAGGCTGTCATCTACACTCGTTGGCCTTGCCCGACACCAAGCGGTTTGGTCGTGGGCTGAGTCTTTGTCGAGATCGAACGTCCATCGTCGCACGAGCTGATTTTCATTAGCGTGTGACAATTTGCAACGAGAAAAAAAAATATGCGCCGCCTGCAAACCGTTAGAAGAAAGACGAAAAAATCAAGCATTTTCTCCTTTTTCCCCCGCGGCGGCGGTACAAGGATATCTTCTGCTATTTTTTTAAAGCAATGTTTTTGAAAGAAAACTTTTTGACTTCGCGTTCCCATGGTCATAGGACCGAGATCGAGAATTTCGTCGGACTTTCTATCGCTACCTCCTCGGTGCGCATCTTATGCTGTTACGCGTACGATACACTTGAAATAAGCTCTACCGAAATGTTCGTCTCTTTGGGTAAATTGTTCAAGGTTACACAGCACTATATCATAGTGTTCTATTGATTGTGCTCAGAAACACGACGGAGACGTTACATCTAATATTAGGGAGTTCCATATATTGATATAGGATTATAGGAGAGGGATATTTAGTCGGATATTCGGGGGGATAAACGGGAGGTTTATTCCCGCGTCATGTTGGATAATAACCTGTACGATGCATGAGCTGTCACTCGACAGCTCGGATATAATAAGAGAGGAGTTCCGTGTTACTGTCTGGAGTCAACCACGCGTTCCCGTGCCAGCTGCGCCTATACCTTTAGAGATCAATCAACATGTTCTAACATACATATCTATACACCTCCCAAATCTATGAAATTAAATACTAAATACAAATCAAAAACGGCAATTACATTCATTCGTTCTTCGGGGAACGAGATGCTCAACATCACTGATTATATTGAGGGTTTTAGCCAAAATCAGGTATGCCTGGCCACTTTTGGGCCAAACTCAGTTACATGCTAAAAACAAGTACGAATCACACGCCAGGAGCCCTGCTATTGGCCAGACTGACATCGTAACTGATTTTGGCTCGAATTGGCCGGGGTATATCTGACTTTATCTACTCTGTCAAGCCTTCAACTGATTTTGGCCAATTTTTAACCAATCAGAGAGGCCGTACATACACTCTTTTTTTTCTCTGCGTATGCATCTGCGATCCCTCGGTTGCACAATTCTTGAGTAAAAAAAATGTACTGGTACGTACGTACGCACGCATTTATGCATACATACGTACGCTGTGTGCTTGTACGTACGTATTTACGCATACATACCTACGGTGATTTCACTTTTTCTTCTTTGGGGTGTACGACAAAGACGTCAGGAGACAGCATTTTGACTTCTTGACAGTCAGCAACTTTGCCTCGACATGCCTCGACTGACGCCAAACTACTAGGTTTTAGTGTGGAACACTCAGCCCTAGACCTTTAACAGCGCACGTTTTACCTTGCTTGACATGTCGCCTGATGTCTTTGGTGTACGATGTACTTCAGTTGTTATGATGTGTACTCTGCTGTTTTTTATGGCCTATATATACCCTAAAGAAAATCAATCAATCAGCTTTTGGAGCTTTTTTTTTACGGATTTTCACGGCCAAAACACCGCTCGTGGCGCGTGTTTTTTTACTTGGCTTTAATATGCAACTGATTTTGGCCCAAAAGTGGTCAGGTATACCTGATTTTGGCCTCAGCCCTTATATTTACTACTGACTACCTGTCAGTACAAACTACTACTGTGTACGTATACACAACGTCATCGTATTAACTACAAAGCATACCCTGGTATGACTTTTCACTATCTCACATATTCTATATTCTAACAATAGATTTAATTGCTACACGAAATCGCACGTCCCACTAAAGACCCTAAGGCATACCATCGTGTATTTTTATACTTGGTACAGTGGCATCTACGGTTTAAGAGAGGGATGTGCAGTACCAAGAAACCTGTCGTAAACCCGGCCTTCTACTTTATCGGTTGAACAGAGGTTTTCTACTAAACCGATCTAGTAGTTTCTGTTATACCGGTTCAATAGAAACCTTTATTAAACCAAATGAATGGGTTCTAGACATCCTGTGCGTGGAATCAAGAGGGATGGAAGGGACTCTTATGTACTGGTGCCTAATCAAAGCGTCGAAAGAGCGTACTCTGTGTTGTTTGCATTGTTTTTGTGCGTCACAGATCCCTCCTTGTTTATGTATTATAGACAAGAACACAATTATCTTTTGTGGTGTCAAAGATAGTCCAACATGTGACATAGCGGCCAACAGAAAACAGAGAGCATGCGCATTGCACCCGTCGTTCGTAGAATCCAAGCCTGGATGCCCCGACCACCACGTGGTCTGATGAGATTATTTATGGTCGTTGTATTGGAGGTCAGAGAAGGAGAGAGAGCGGAGCGTACCTCGTAGCTCGGAGCGGAGAACGGAGTGCTTGTAGTTTCTTCGTGAACACACGGGAAAAATCATATTAATGCCTGCGAAGATATACGCGACCCTCTACAACTTGTAACCGTCGCTGCAGGAACGGTCCAAACGAACACCCTCCCTGGCTTTTCCCAGCAGTGACGAGACCGAAGAGATATTCAAGACATGCTAGGACCTAAGAACAGCCAACGACAGTACCGCAGGTGGAAACCCGTCCACCGGGTCAAAACCCCCTGTATAACACATATATTCCAAACCATTGCAATTGAAACACGATACAAATTTTCGTGAGAGCGCCTCGCGGAATTTGGGAGCAACGGGACGCGAAGGAACTGCGTTGCCTGTCGAGGTTGGCCCACCGAGGGGTCAGGCAGCAGGCAGACCAGCCTGGGCAGGTACAGGTGGTGCAGGCGACACGCGTTGCCAGGTGACAATTCGCGTGAATAGCATAGTGCGTTGCCTCGTCAGTACTCGTACTGAGTCTCGGGGGTAATTGGGTGCAGGGCCAAGGTAAAATTCAGCATGCTCCAATAAACGCCTTCTGCGAAATCTTCAATGTCCCCAATTCCCAGTCGCGTTTGAAAGCACGACCAGTGCACCAAGTCAGTTCGCCGAGGTTATTCGTGGGGAATTTCGTAATTAGCGCGGCATGGAAATCTCCGCATGTCTCGTCCGATCCTGCGATCACGATGTCATCTACATGAACAGCCATGATCAGTTCTACCTTGCCGTCCACAACCATGCGAAACACACACGAGTCAGACCTACACTGCTCCATACCGTACTCTACCGCGGTCTCTACCAATAACCCGGCCCACTGCCCCCGCTCTGCTTTAGACCATACAGTGCTCTGTTTAGGCGGACGATCTTTCCTTACACCCATCGGGTAGTTTCATGTATATCTCGGCGTCGAATTTCGCGCCAACAAAAGCTTGTGCGATGTCTGGATGAAAAATCTTCAAACCATGTTCATTTGCAACAGCCGCCAGAATTTTAACTGACGCTGACGAGGGAGTTGGTGCAAACGTTTGAAAGTAATCTACATCCTGCACCTGGCTAAAACCCTCAGCCACAAGCCTGGCTTTTGTCTTTACTACCACGCCATCCTCATCCGTCTTGTAGATAAACACCCACTTCGCACCTACAGGTTTCCGCCCTTGTGGCGGTGTCGCGGCTTCGTACATACCGGTCGTTCAGTGACCGTCCAACTTAAATTTCATGGCCTCGGGCCACGCCGCTTTGTACTGAGAATGCTCGACATCTGCTACGGGCTGTGGGGGCGGTTCTACGTCTTCCGGGAAACCACTCGGCACGTACACGCTCAACTCCCCTTTATTCTCCACAGCGGGTCCTCAGGTCATCAAGGCCACGGCGTCCTCCGTCGTCCAGGAGGTATGATTCAGACTACTCCCAGGCTTCGTCCACCACTCGTTCACTGCCGCAAGCAGCGCGTCTGCGGCTCCTTGATTCATCCGTACCTGGTGCACAGCAGGTTCACCCTCCAGGCGTTGGCTCTGACCCCGGGTCCGGCCCCGTATTGTCGGGGGGAGCCGTCCCTAGCTGCTGAGCTCGTGTGCTGGCCTCCCCGACAGGACCGCGGGGGGATACTCACCGTTCCCTTGGCCGGTGTCGGAGGCTGATGCTGCGCCCGGGTCGCTTTCGGCCTTCCCTACCGGGACCGAGGAGGCGTCCACGGCGCCCCCTTGAGACGAACCCATCGTCTCGGCTGTTCCGTCGCCGGCCTCGCCGGCGGCAGGTGCCGGTTGTGCGCGCTCCTGCATAAAGGCGTCCAGGTCAAAACCCCACCTCCCGTCGAGGTCGTTCAAGTGAGCCAGAGCGTCGTCCAGCTCATCCATCACCCCCCCATCACCTCGATCCGAGGTGCTCACGTCGTCTGCCTCGGACCCCCCCTTTTCCGTAGAGAGGTGACATTTCGCGTGATTAGCACAGTGCGTTGCCTCGTCAGTACTCGTATTGAGCCTCGGGGGTAATTGGGTGCAGGGCCAAGGTAAAAACACTCTTGTGCTTTCGCCTGTGACTTGTTTCTCTCCTCAAGCCTGGAAAACAAGTCACAGGCGAAAGCACAAAAGTGTTTGTACCTTGGCCCTGCGCCCAATTAACCCCGAGATTCAGTACGAGTACTGACGAGGCAACGCACTGTGCTAATCACGCGAAATGTCACCTGGCAACGCGTGTCGCTTGCACCACCTGTACCTGCCCAGGCTGGTCTGGCTGACACCTCGGTGGGCCAACCTCGACAGGCAACGTAGTTCCTCCGCGTCCCGTTTCTCCCAAAATTCCGCGAGGCGCCCTCACGCAATTTTGTCTCTTGTTCTGCTGCAATGTCCCGTGCCATGCCTTCAGCACAGCAGGGGTCTCTCTCACAGCAGTGGATACTGTCCCACGTGGGATCTGCCCAACAGCAGCGCTGCCCTCAGCGCTGCCGGACTCCGATCGGCTGTTGTTTCTCGTGAACTCGGCCATCATGTCCCTTATGGCGTTCATCATCGACGCCTGACTGTGCTCCAACGGCAGCTTGACCTCGCGTCTCAGCTCTTGAACTTCACCCGGAGAATCGTGCTCTTCTTGAGCCGATCCCTTCAGAAACATCATTATTGGCTTCTGGTACCAGACCTCAAACGTTCAAGTCACTAGTGTGTTCGTAGAGTCCAAGCCTGGATGCCCTGACCACCACGTGGTCTGATGAGATTATTTTTGGTCGTTGTATTAGAGGACAGGAGGAGAGAGAGAGCGGAGCGTACCTCGTAGCTCGGAGCGGATAACAGAGTGCTCGAACTCTCCTCATGAACACACGGGAAAATTCAAAATAACGCCTGCGAAGATATACGCAACCCTCTAGAACTTGTAACCGTTGCTGCTGGAACGATCCAAATGAACACTCGTCACATCTCGGAAGCAACTATTAATACAACAACTGAAGAACTCAAAACAAAAAGACAAGAAGACTAAAACACAAGAAAAAGAAAACCGCAGTACAGCAGCACCATGAATCTCACAACCAGCGAAACTGAAGCACCTGCACCTCTTCTACCCGGCAACAGACCCTAGTACGACAACCTCTCCAACGTTACACGAAGTCTGCGATGCAAGTTTGCTTCGTCTTCCTTGTCACCCCACCTCGCTCAACCAGGTCAGCTTGGCCTTAAGAAGATGGTACGACACCTCAGACATGTTTCACCGCTCAGCTACCCCTTTGAGTTCCCCATACTGCCCAGCTATGTCAGAATACAGCGGTTGCGGACGAGCACAGAGTACGGACTGCGTGCACTGGCCGTCCTTGTCTATCGCCGAATAATCGGCCTAGTCGTCATCCGAGTCTTCTATGTTCAGTTGGGAAAGCGAAAGCGACAGATCACGGAGTTCATCTTCCAGATCTGCAACCACCGCTCCCGCCACGTTGTCGCTTTCCTCTATGCCGAACAACGCCTCCACCGCATTCATAGAAGCCCGAGTTGGCTCTGCGCCAGCTGCCAACCCCAGTCCCGCCAGCGCCTCGCCAAAACCCTAACCTTACTCCTGCTGCTGCTGCCGTACGTAGTGAGAGATTTTATTTCTGGGCTACGCGTACTGGCCTGTACAAGAGCGCGGGGGTTGTGGTGGGTTCGATTTAGGAGAAACTGGGTTCGATTTAAGAGAGGGGGGTGCGAAGCTGTTTCGACCTCTCTAAATTAAACCGGCCACTCTCTTAAACCGTAGATGCCACTGTACTGTATGCAATATGATACCCCCACATACTTCAAGTGGCCCTGCCAGCGTGCGAGCTGGAGGGCCGCACATTCCCTATATACCTGGTACAGGAGTAGTATTTGATATTTTCATGAGCCCTTTTGCGCCTGGTTGGTATGGAATTGTGCCTTCTCGTTCCGTACCCTTCTGTAGGCATAATTTCAGCTTTCTTGTGAGAGGGCCGATCCGACTTACTGCTGTATGTAGTACGTAAAGACACATAAGAATCGGACCCAACGAGCTCACCCTCCGCGCCTTCCGCAGGCCACGCTCTGCCTTCTCCCGAAGACGCTTCTCCGCAAAAAGCTTGATGACGTGAATTGACAGGTCCCTGTTGAACACTTGGACCTTGTTGTAAAAAACTTCGTTGCCCTCGGAAAAAGGGATCGCTGCTTGGCCCTCAACAAGGAGACTGTGTCCTGGAGGGGGTGGTGGAAGCTGATCCACAGAGGGACCCGCGGAAGTCATCGAGAACTTTCTTTGGCTGGCTAACTTTCTCCAGACACGATATACTGCTCTGCCTTTGAGCATACGATATAGCAATGACTTCCAGCTCGTATCCTCTACGTAGGATGCGTTGTGCAGAGTGTGGTGCCACAGAACATCTGGTATTGGTGTTCCATTGTAAAATGCGTCGCATTTTTGTAGGGGACATTCTGCATGCACGGAAATCGTAACATGAGCACAGCAGTTTGGCGGTACCAAAGGTAGAGAAGTAGGCGAAGTCTACACTCGGGGCACGAGAAGAAGCTATTAATAGGCGTTCGTGGACGTTCGAAGGAGGGCATCGCCTTGTTCTCGTGTTGTCTCTGTATTGTCTCGAGATTCCGTTGATATGAGCACCAAAATGTGTATCCCACATCTCATTCAGAATCTATCTGTTTTGGGGAGGCTTCTCTGTGGTACAGAGCCGGCGTCCCCGGTGGCTTGGTGTGTGTGTGTTCTTCACATTAAACCGTTCTTCTACTCGTCGACATCCAGCACGCCCAGTGTCCGTGCTGATTCTTCACCCTAGAAAGATACGAGCTCTGTGGCCACAGACTACGACACAGAGATAACACACCGTAACGCATTAATAGCCTACGCAATACCATGCCTTCGCACTAGGTGCGGCCGACACAAAATACATACATACATACGCCAGCAACCAAAAGTTTCGTTTTTGTTTCTCTAGGTCATGGAATGTGTATGTCGTGCCTGTCGTACGCAGTATGATGACATGGCATATTGCATTGCGTACGTGGCAACGTAGTATCTCTGCGGCGTAGCTTTGTGACCACAGAACTTGTATCTCTCTAGGATTGAAGAAATCGGCACGGACACTGGTTGTGCTGGATGTCGACGGGTAGAGCTTAAGAACGGTTTAATGTGAAGAAAACAACAACAACAACAACAATAAAGAAAGAGAAGCAACGAAGAAACAAACGCAAAACCGAAAAAGAAAAAGAAAAGGAGAAGAATCCCAAATAAATAAATAAAATGGGAAACCAAAGCTCACACACATACTTGCCGAGCATGAGCCAAAAGGGACGTGCAAGGGGGAAGAAACGAGAAGGAAAAGGGGGATTATGCATCCCGGTGAACACTTAACTAAGTAAAAAGAGAAATGATGAGTGGGCCAAAATACGCTCGCTCATCACCCACCCACTATTTAGTACTTCTTTCATAAGGATAAGAAGGGGAAAATATAGGAAAAAGTTAATTCATGGAAAAAAAATCAAAGCACCAAGCCAATACATACTGAACGGCCGCAGCAGTTGGCGGTACGAGTAGCAAAGAAAAGTCCAACCTTTTAGTCGGCCTGGCACCTTGCTATACCCTATCTGCGGTCTCTCTGCTACTTTTACTCTCTTCTACCGCGGTTTCCCTTCTACTCCTCCTGTTCCCCCCCCTGCCACGGTGTTCCTTCTACCCCTCCTGCTGTTACCCCTCCCCCCATTCCCTCTAACACTACCTGCAGCGGATGCACGGCGCTGTCTACTCAGCTTTGCCTCAGCCTCGTGCCACCTGCCCATGAACTGTTCAGCTGCTTCGAGGATTCCCCGGTACCACTTTCCCGTCTGTTTTGCTGCAGTGGGCCACAGTGGGGTCCCAACTCCAAGGACTAAGGGGGAGTCTTCCGTTGATCCCTCAGTGGCTTTGAACACTCTAAGGTCCTCAGCAATGGCCCTAGGCCAAGTCTTGGGCTGCCCGCCTGGTTTCGGGCTCCCCCCACCAGCGATCGTCCCGAACATCAACCGACTGGGCAATCGCCCCTCGTGTTGCCGCACCAGAGCCCCCGCAAAGAAGAGTCGCCGTTTACGGATGGTCGTTTCGATACTTTCGCATCGTGTTATCCTGAGCGCCTTCGCATACGAGAGGGTGGTGTGGTCGGTGCGTAGTCGGCGCTGGAAGCCAATGACTCGCAGAAGGACTTCGTGGTGGACTGATCGAAGCTTGGCGAAGTGGTCCGCATTGAGGGTCCACGTCACGCAACCGTACAGCAAGGTCTCAATCACCTCGGCCTTCAGCATCCGGACTTTCAGACTAAGCGGTGCGTTCGTCCTATCGACAGTTCCGGACAGTTCCGGACGGTCAGCGTTCTCGTGGATAATGCCTCCTAGGTATAAAAACTGGGTCGTCTGTTTATACTTTTGGCCTGCAGTTTCGATCGCGAGCGGTGAGGTGGTAAACGTCTGATCCGGGTGTTCGTAGGAGCATCATCTCTGTCTTCTCGGATACCGTGAGACCTACTGCTTCGAAGACAGTCACGATGACTGTCATCATTCCTGCAAGGCCTTCCGCCGACTTCGAGCCTATTCCTGCGTCGTCTGCATACAACATGCCCCACACAGCCCTTTGCACGCATGCCAACGGTTCCTCTTTTCCGACAACCCTGGTATGTAGTCCGGGTGCCTACTATTAATACAAGTATTAATATTAATATTATTACATTATTATTAGTAAGATCAATTTCGTGGGTTCAAGTCTCACGGAGTGCATACCAGTACTCGTATGGACTTTTTCTTGCACAGAAATTGATTATTAATAGCGGAAAGCGCGAGAGCGTGAGTTAGCTACATCCATTCGATGAAAATCGACGAGCAGTGGGAATGCTGAATCCTATGCGCGAGAAAAATGAAGGCACGTACCGGGGGGAAGAATGGACGACATCTGTGACCATAGCTTGCCCAGAAGAAGACCGCTGAGGCAAAAACCTCCTATTAATACGAGTTAATACTTAATAAGCTGGACGGTGAAAGTAAAGTGTCGATTTAAGAAAAAAAAGAAAAAAAACAGGAAAAAGGAAGCATGCTAATACTAATAAATTTAACGCGAGAGACCCGCCCCTGGACAGATTCCGATTAATATCTCGTTCCGCCGGCGCAAAATCCCCCTGAATCTTGAGATTGTACATGACAAAAACGGGGTACGTAGCAATGACTATCGGAAGGCTATTGTAGCAACCGCTCGCGATGGGCCGTTTTTGAAAGTTTTACTATTATTTTACTACTGTAGGATAACACGATGCACAGCAAAGCCCCTGCGGCGGCAGGCGGCAGGGGTATAAGTTCGTACGGCAAAATCTGTGGGTGACGCAAGACACATTGTGTCAAAGCTTGTCAAGCTTTCAGATTCCGCCGCGATGCCGCTGCGTATCGCCTCGAGAAAAAGTGCAGTCGTGAGAACGACGGATGAGTGATCTGATGGTTTCGAAGGAAACCAAGCAACTGCTACCAGGTAGTGTATAGGATCGGAATCGGAAACCCGAGTCGATTCAAGCCAACAATGAGCAGAACTACAGAAACACGCAATGCAAAAGGCTCAACGCTACTCGCAGCCCACGCTCCGTCAAGCCGGCTAAAATTTACAACATAGTTACTGAAAACTGAAAGAAAAGCTGCAAACAAGCAAGGCGCTAACTACCGTCAACCGCGGGCAAGAAGAATCGTGAGAGAGACCTCTGACCCCTGGCCTCGCAGCGAAAAGCATCTAAGGTAACAATGAATGAACATCGAAGGGGTCAAAACAACGACGACAGAATTGATCAGCGACTCCGAACACCTATCCAGATATCGATAGACTAAAGACAAGAGCATCGCGTTAGGCGCGGCTAAACACCCGAGAGTTACGCTGCTTCCAAATGTCCCCAAAACGGTTGGGTTCGATACTGCTCGCCTGGTTCTCTTCGGATGCTCAAGTACAGTTCACTAACTGCGTCGCTGAAGCCACCAAGAACAAACCGTCCGTTATACTGCAACGTAGATTCCCGTCAGCACAACAAGTTGCATACATACTACAGTGCCTACCACATCGCTGTCCAGCGCAAGCAATGAAGATGATGGACAAATAGCGCAGCAATAATCTAGAGAAGCCTGCAAACATATGCCGACATGCCGGCTTCCTTCCGTCCCTACTTCCTCATATTGCGCCATTTGTCCTTGAGGTCGACGGCGGTACGGCAGTCCTTGAATTTGTAGAGGGACAGAGCCTGCTTCCACTTCCCAGGTCCCAGTGCTGAAACCGCGGCTGTGAGGTGCTTGACCTCTTCCTCGGTCCAGGGGACACGACGCCTTGCTGTATTTCCGGGGATAGAAATCTTCGGTCTCCCGCTATGCTTCGTGCCAACTGGCGACCTTAGCGGGGGCTCTCTCTGCGGCTGAAGCACAACCAAAACACACGCGCGAATAATACGCCTGTTACTGCGGACTGAAAAAAAAAAAACACACACACACATGACGATCGACGCACCTGCCTACGGCAATGTGCAACGAGACAAGTGGATTGGGCTGCAGCAAAGTTGTAGTCTAAATCGTGAGGTATGCGTATTTCTATCGGGGACAATGTTTCTCAGATAGCTGCGGCATCGAGTGATAGCTGCGCACCTAGAATACGCCTCCCTAAGAGGCCATCAAAGTGCTAATAGCTGCACTAAGGGCGTGATACACAAGCAACAAAACAAAGACACGCGGCGGGCTTTTCTATCTGCATAGCAAGGCAAAACATTCGGGTCTACGCAATCAAAAGGAGGTCTCACCGACGGGCGATCCACGAGAGTTGCCCTTCGCCCTCGAGACTGAGGCTCATCCACGCTTTGCGAATCGTCGAAGTCCACCTGTTAATAGGATATCGCATCCCGACGCACGTCACAAAGAAGCCCGAGTAAATCAGAGCGATGGACCCACAATCAAAACGAATGCGCCGCGTATTCTCAGGCAGCACAGTAGCACCCTTGGCGCTCACTGATATGTTTCGCGTATTGAGCAGGTCAAACGCGGCATGGTACCGTTTCATACTCTTAACTATGCTGCTTGTTAAATACACTTTAAGGCAACAGTAGAGCATCAAAAATAGAACGCGGAGTGCGCGCAAAGGATCGATCGCACTCTTCTCTTGCCTAACCCCGAAAATGCGGAAATGTCAACTCCATTAAAACAAGTTGCACTACAGTACGTACCCCTTGCCAACAGAGTTGGCGCGGCAAGCTCTCATGCAACTAGCATTGTTTTGTTTATGGGCCAGCATCTTTGCTGAGTGTTTCAACACATGCAATGAATGCTTTCGTACATTTTGGTAGTCGTGGACGCGTCAACAAATTGACAATACATTGAAATAGGAGTACCTGTTCGCCCGGGGAGGTCCGTGCGATGAGAGCTTTCTTCTTGGCCGGTTCTGTCGACCTGAATGTTTTTAGGCGCAGAGCGAGTCACGCGAGAAGGATAACATATTTCAATCCGGTCGTTCAACCAACACAGATGACGGCCAGAGCCAAAACCATCCGATCGCGGGTTCTTATTCGTATCACGATACGCACGGTTGGGAACAGACCTCGATCGGGGCTTACCTCTTAGGGCTAGGGCTGCTGGTCACGACGTCACTAGGCTTCAATCGTGCCGAACCGCGCCGCTCAGGTATGGATTCGCCTATGGCCAAGGCTTCGGGCACAGTCCCGGGGTGCCCTGTCATCTCCCGCTGGAGGTGCTCGTTCGCCTGCCGGGAGCCAGTCCCCACGCAAGCATCGGAATGGCTGCTGTGTTATTCGCGCGTCGGGGTGCCAGCCGAACAAGAAATTCACATACATATACAACAGTGTGGGCAGGGTATGTGGGCAAGCGAAGGTCGTAAATGCGATAACGTTAACATTGCTAATTATGAGTTGTGTGTACTGAATCAAGAGGTGAGTCCTACATGAAGACTGGCCACACCTTCGCAAGTGCCTGGGCACTCTTTGGGACGTCACTCCCATCTGGTACATTGTCGGCACGTTTGCGCTTTAACGATGATCTCGCCGGGTTTTCTATCCTCGGGCTAGGGTTGCTTGACGAACCCTCGAGTCCATCCATAAGAACACGAGTTTCGTCCACGGCTGTACCCACGTCCTCGTCGAGGAGACTGATTGCGGAACACCTCTGCCAGAAAAACGGAGCCGTAAGGAGAGATCTCGCGACTGAGCACTTTCAAACAGTAAGTAGCTTTTAGCCAGCCTGCAAGACTGCGGAAAAGTGCACCAGGTATATTTTTTGTCCAATATATGGTAGCCAGCAACGAATGAATGACAGCGCAACTTTTAGGATTCCAAAGCAATTGGCGCCCTTTCAGGTATCTGCGTAGAATGAGGGCGATATCAAATATCCTCGCCGACCTCTCAAGTACTCAAACGCAAATCACTTACCCCCCAAAGCTAACGCACAGGCAAAAAAAAACTTTCCCACCGTCAAAGGGCGATGCATCAAGTCTAATGCTGTACTTCTGAATTAAATTACCTTGGACTACCAGGAACCGAAGGCACAAAGAACACCAGCGAAAGAGAACACAAGGCTAGCTAGGTATGGAGCTTGACCTTGAATCGGTCTCATCACAAATCGCGAAAAGGCTTAGGTAGGAAAGGGCAACATATTAAAGGATCACCCAAGGGAAACGGCTTCAAGGTCATTGTGTAAGATGACCTGTTGAATGAAGCTAAGCTACTCATACAACAACTACTATCGACCGATTCAGAGCGTTCGGAAGCGGTCACTTGTGCCATTAGTAAACCTCGCCCTTGCAGACCAACGGGAAATACAGGGCTACCATTTGGAGCATCGCTAATAGTCAATCTAGATTCGCACTGAATTTTGCTTCTGTAGTACGCGCGTCATCGACGATCGACACAGCCACCTACTTGGAGAAGTTTGGGCGGCGGGAGCAGCGTCGAGTCCAATCCTCGAGTGAATGCCTTCATGCTCTCCTCGAAGGCGTCAAGCCTGTTTTCCTGGTATGGCATGAGAAGGACGAACCCAACCATCCAAGCCACGCGCGAACAACCCAGCAGAATTGATGCAACCATGTGAGTACAAAAGCGCGAGCATGTCAGGACACTCTGAAAGTACAATTGCATACAAAAGCTATGGTAATATCAGGGCAACTACATGCCAGGTAGCATGTTCAGAGTAAATACGAGTAGCCGTCTTCTGTAGAGGCTCACTTTGATAAGAATGTGCACTTTGACGCCGTTAACGACGCGGCGCTTCTCCAAGAAAACGTCGGTAAGGTTCCGCTTCTCCTTCAGCGCGGTCATCTGCTCGACGTCGTCAAGCGCATCAATGTCTTCGGCCGCAAGTGGTATAAGTCGATCCACGTATTCAAGGTACTCTTCGAGAGAGATCGCGCTCCAGTCGGCCTTGCCTTCACAAAGCCTGCCTCTGGCTCTGACGTGCGACAGGGCTGCCTGCGTGCCACAAAGCCACAAACACAAAAGGCAGCGACTGATTAATAGGGCCTTCGCTCACAACCGTTGACCACCGGAACAGAAAACATACTGGTATACATTTGCACGCAGATAACTCTACACGCACGAGTACCATATGGCAGCGGGCTTACACTGGTGACACGATGAGAGTATCTTATGTGAGTGGCAGCGGCAGTATCGCAGCTGCCGTCTCACCTGTCGTACAATGGCGGCTCTCATGCTTGGCCACGTTTCTGTGATGATGGACTCGTTGGTGTCGGGTAGGCACTTGCGCTGCGGATGACAACAAAATAGGAGGCAAGAATTGCCGTGAGAAAATCAGAACCACGGCGAACGAACTGCATGGACGCACAGAGTAACACCTCATCACTGGGCTAGCAGAGGGATAGCCTACGTACAACCTCGAGGATATCCTATTGAAATAAACAATGGAATTCGTGGTTAGTGTGAGTCCGTGGATTGAGGTGTTCGGGGAGACGGGTGTAATCGGTAGTACGGGGAGTTGAGTAGTGTGTTGGAAGTTTGCACACCTCGGGCACATCATCGATTCCCACATTCCCATGACCTGAATATTTCAAGGCACATCCATTCCCGATTGTATGATTTACTGTAGCTCATGTTACCGGGTGGAACCCGCATGAGAGCCATTCCTGACAAGAAAAAAAACACGATTCGTGAGTATTTTTTTGTGAATCGTGAGATTTCTCGTGAATCATGACAAAACAATCATGACTCATCACGCCAATTTTTTTAGATTTTCCCTAAAAGATGCAAAGTCACGATTCGTGCCTTTCGGCCGTGTCTCGAAATACGCCTGATCAAGGCACAACGCAACCCACACGCACCGACCGCATCTGAAGGCTGGTATACGGGCACGGCAGACTTTGCTTCGTACGCCGCTTGTGGACAACGGGCGGCTACCCAGAGACACCGTTGGGGCGGGCTAACGAGCACGTTGAGGCCTCGAATTTTCGAGCAGGAGCCACAGCTCGCTGACAAAGGCGAAAATGAATTGAGAACGTCACAGGCCAGGCCGGGCAGACGGCCTTGAAGATGGAATCTCACGGAGCGGCTCTGGCCGACGGAGGGAGAGATAGGAATCTTGCAGGCTGGGCCAGGCTTCGGTCCGTGATTCGAACATATCACAGGCCGGTCCAGGCGCGGTCGGCCCGGCCCGGCCTGGCCGTGCCCCATTCGCGAGATTTGTCCCACCCGGAAAAAACATTTTCGGAATTTCTAGAAATTAAAAATATCACGAAACGTCACGTTTTTCAGCCTTTTTCGTTAGAACTGAAATGTTTTGACCAGGGACCAATCAGCACCTTGTTTATTATTATTTCCATTTCGATTTCGATTCTGTTTAGACACAATGAGAAGTCTTTTGGGACTTTTCTCGTGTGATTTTTCTAATTTCAATTTGGAATTTGGGAGTTGATCAGCCTTGATGTAGCATGTTCATGGTGGGTCAACCCCGGTGGAGTCTGGGGTGATTCTTGGCCGCTTCGGTGACCACGGTCGAGGCGATAAAACCCGAACCTCAACGACAGGCGACCGGAGCAATAGCCGCGCCCACGGCCAGACCATAGCACATCGTACCCCGGCGGTGGCGCCTCAAAAGAGATCATGGCGGCCGCAAGCCCAATTTTTCGGCCTGCTCGATCGGCCAACCATCACGAAAACCGAGCAAACGAGCAATAAAACAGAGGACACGCTCGAGACCTCGATAGCTGCACCACCGTTGCTGTTCCGCACGTGGCGCTTGAGGGCTCCCTCCGCCCACCCAAGACACCCTGAGAGTGATAGCTTCCTATCCTGCGCCACCAAAAAGGAAAAAAAGCTGGCGGCGGCGCGCACGCGACAACGCAAACCTTCGCTCTCGTCAACGCTCGTCGCTGTTTGTCGGCTGGGCGTTGTGTGACGCGGTGCGTTATTCCAGGTTGTTTCCATTTCCTTTTTGTTTGACAATGAATGCGTCGTTTCTCAATAGGATACAAACACGTTTTTTTTTTTTCGACATCAAACTAAAATTCATTGAAATTGAGGTTTTATTTCAAAATAACGAAAATTAGAGTTCCCCGTTAAGATGGGCTCTTCGGCCGTTTCGTGACTGACTGCTGCTGCTGCTGGTGTACAGCAGTGTAGTCTACGAGTACGTATCCACGGAGAGGCGCGTGCCGAGTGCGCTTCTCTTGCTTGGTCTCTAGGCCCGAGCCCGCGCCAGCCGACTCTAGTCTGGCCACGGAGGGACGCGCCGCCAGAGCGTCGGGTGCGAAGCAACGTCGCTATACAGCTGTGTCACCATCCAACTCATCGATCGTTCTGCTGCTGTTTGCTGTCGTGGATAACATAGAGCATGCCATTTTTCGATTTGAAAATCTGATGACCAAGCCGTCGGATTTTGGCCTAAAATCCGACGACTTGGGTCATCGGATTCTCAGGCCGTTTCCTACGCGGTTCGATTTTTGAGCTTCAGATTTTCACCCGATCGCATTTTCAGATGCAAATCGAAAGAGTCCTCCTATGCGGAAAATCAGATTTACTGTGCGTGTAGAGATTCGAGCAAACGTCGAGACCAACTGCTGTTATTGTGGTTTGGCGCGGCGAAGAGACGCGCTGGGTGTGCTGCCCTGCGCGTAGGACCCAAGCGTCCAAGCCCACGCTGACTGCCTCTGGTCTGGCGGCGAAGAGACGTGGCGAGTGCGCTAGAGTCAACCTGTCTTGGTATTTTGTGTTTCATTTTGTGACTGACTGCTGCTGCTGCTGCTGGTGTACAGCAGTGTAGTCTACGAGTACGTATCCACGGAGAGGCGCGTGCCGTGTGCGCTTCTCTTGGTCTCTAGGCCCGAGCCCGCGCCAGCCGACTCTAGTCTGGCCACGAAGGGACGCACCGTCCGCGCGTCGGGCGCGAAGTAACGTCGCTATACAGCTGTATCAATATCCAACTCATCGATCGTTCTGCTGCTGTTTGCTGTCGTGGATAACATCTTGAATTTAGAGAGCATGCTATTTTTCGATTTGAAAATCTGATGACCCAGGTTGTCGGATTTGTGGGCCAAAATCCGACGACTTGGGTGATCGGATTCTCAAATCGAAAAAATTCTGGTCGGATTTTGCATATTTGGACTGCATAAGCAGGGTCATTCATTTTGAAATCGAAAAATACAATTCTGAAGCTCGAAATCGAACCACATAGGAAACAGCCTCAAATCGAAAAAAATCCGGTCGGATTTTGCATTAAACTGCATAAGACCGATGCCAATGGGAAAGCGAACTATCAATAAAAAGTTTGAATTCCAAAGATACCCGGCAAAAAAAAAATTAGAACACGCTTCCTATGGGCACGTTCAGAAAAAAAAAAGTTCCCAACTTTTGGAAAAGCCCGAAAAAAGCAAATCTGGGCCGATGTTGGGCCAAGATCGGCCTGAGAAAAACTCAGGCCGATCTTTGGCTCGAAGCGGCGAGATTCCGAGTCCTCGACAGACATCGATCGACAAAACCACCGATTGCGTCATGAATTCTGAACGGAGTGCGCTCGTTAGGGGCTCCGAACCACCCTTGGGTCACCGTCTTCACACAATGGCCAGTGACGAGCGGCGGGCGCTGGCCAGGCGTACGATAAAATAACAAATAGCCGCTGGTGTGTACAAAACAGAAAACAAATTTTCTCGAATGGCAAAAAACAGGCTTTTTTTCAGGTTTGGGAGGATACCGCAGGACGCCGCCGGCAAGCTCTCGCCCCCTAGAGCATGTATTCACTTTCTATCTTCGATGCCATCATCTATACTCGTTGGCCTTGCCCGACACCAAGCGGGTTGGCCTTGGGCTGAGTGTATATCGAGATCGAGCATCTATCGTCGCACGAGCTGATTTTTATCAGCGTGTTGACAATTTGCAACGAGAGAAAACAAATTGCGCCGCCTGCAGCCGTTGGAAAAAAAAAAAAAGAGAAAATCAAACATTTTTTCCCTTTTTTCCCACAGCGGCGGTACGAGGATATTTTCGGCTGTTTTTTTGAAGCATTAGTTTTGAACAAAAACTTTCGGACTTCGCGTTTCCATTGGCATAGGTCCAAGCAGGGTCATTCGTTTTTGAGATCGAAAAATACAAATCTGAAGCTCGAAATCGAACCGCATAGGAAACAGCCTTAGTTCTGCTCTTCGCTTATTTATTTCATTTTTTTTCCCTCGGTAGCATTTTCATGTCCGAACAGGATCGAAATTGAAATCGAAATCAAGTACATATTTCCTGGGTTAGACCTATGCCAATGGGAAAGCGAACTATCAATAAAAAGTTTGAATTCCAAAGATACCCGGCAAAAAAAATTAGAACACGCTTCCTATGGGCACATTTAGAAAAAAAAAAAAGTTCCCAACTTTTGGAAAAGCCCGAAAAAAGCAAATCTGGGGCCGATGTTGGGCCAAGATCGGCCTGAGAAAAACTCAGGCCGATCTTTGGTTCGAAGCGGCGAGATTCCGAGCCCTCGACAGACATCGATCGACAAAACCAACGATTGCGTCATGAATTCTGATCGGAATGCGCTCGTTAGGGGCTCCGAACCACCCTTGGGTCACCGTCTTCACACAATGGCCAGTGACGTGTGGCGGGCGCTGGCCAGGCGTACGATAAAAGAACAAATAGCCGCTGGTGTGTATGTAAATACAGAAGACAAAAATTCTCGATCCGCCTCGAATGGCAAAAAACAGGCTTTTTTCAGGTTTGGGAGGATACCGCAGGACGCCGCCGGCAAGCTCTCGCCCCCTAGAGCATGTATTCACTTTCTATCTTCGATAGCGTCATCTATACTCGTCGGCCTTGCCCGACACCAAGCGGGTTGGCCGTGGGCTGAGTGGACAGGGTTGTCGGAAAAGAGGAACCGTTGGCATGCGTGCAAAGGGCTGTGTGGGGCATGTTGTATGCAGACGACGCGGGAATAGTCTCGAAGTCGGCGGAAGGCCTTGCAAGAATGATGACAGTCATCGTGACTGTCTTCGAAGCAGTAGGTCTCACGGTATCCGAGAAGAAGACAGAGACGATGCTCCTACGAACACCGGATCAGACGTATACCACCTCACCGCTCGCGATCGAAGCTGCAGGCCAAAAGTATAAACAGACGACCCAGTTTTTATACCTAGGGGGCATTATCCACGAGAACGCTGACCTCTCCTTCGAAATCGAGCGACGAATCCGTCTGATGCGGGCATGCCTCAAACGGTATGGTCCGGAACTGTACGATAGGACGAACGCACCGCTTAGTCTGAAAGTCCGGATGCTGAAGGCCGAGGTGATTGAGACCTTGCTGTACGGTTGCGTGACGTGGACCCTCAATGCGGACCACTTCGCCAAGCTTCGATCAGCCCACCACGAAGTCCTTCTGCGAGTCATTGGCTTCCAGCGCCGACTACGCACCGACCACACCACCATCTCGTATGCGAAGGCGCTCAGGATAACACGATGCGAAAGTATCGAAACGACCATCCGTAAACGGCGACTCTTCTTGGCGGGGGCTCTGGTGCGGCAACACGAGGGGCGATTGCCCAGTCGGTTGATGTTCGGGACGATCGCTGGTGGGGGGAGCCCGAAACCAGGCGGACAGCCCAAGACTTGGTCTAGGGCCATTGCTGAGGACCTTAGAGTGTTCAAAGCCACCGAGGGATCAACGGAAGACTCCCCCTTAGTCTTTGGAGTTGGGACCGCACTATGGCCCACTGCAGCAAAACAGACGGGAAAATGGTACCGGGGAATCCTCGAAGCAGCTGAACAGTTCATGGGCAGGTGGTACGAGGCTGAGGCAAAGCTGAATAGACAGCGCCGTGCATCCGCTGCGGGTAGTGTTAGAGGGAATGGGGGGAGGGGTAACAGCAGGAGGGGTAGAAGGAACACCGTACAAGTGTATGGGGGCAGGGGGGGGAACAGGAGGAGTAGAAGGGAAACAGCGGTAGAAGAGAGTAGCAGAGAGACCGCAGATAGGGTAGCAAGGTACCAGGCCGACTAATAGGTTGGACTTTTCTTTGCTACTCGTACCGCCAACTGCTGCGGCCGTTCGGTATGTATTGGCTTGGTGCTTTGATTTTTTTTTTTTTTCCATGAATTAACTTTTTCCTATATTTTCCCCTTCTTATCCTTATGAAAGAAGTACTAAATAGTGGGTGGGTGACGAGCGTATTTTGGCCCACTCATTATTTCTCTCTTTACTTAGTTAAGTGTTCACCGGGATGCATATTATAGTCCCCTTTTTCCTTCTCGTTTCTTCCCCCTTGCACGTCCCTTTTGGCTCATGCTCGGGGTAAGTATGTGTGTGAGCTTTGGCTTCCCATTTTATTTATTTATTTGGGATTCTTCTCATTTTCTTTTTCTTTTTCGGTTTGGTTTCTTTGTTGCTTCTCTTTCTTTATGGTGTATTTTGGTTGCTGGCGTATGTATGTATGTTGTGTCGGCCGCACCTAGTGCGAAGGCATGGTATTGCGTAGGCTATTAATGCATTACGGTGTGTTATCTCTGTGTCGTAGTCTATGACCACAGAGCTCGTATCTTTCTAGGGTGAAGAATCAGCACGGACACGGGGCTTGCTGGATGTCGACGAGTAGAAGAACGGTTTAATGTGAAGAACACACACACATATCGAGATGGAGCACTATCGTCGCACGAGCTGATTTTTATCAGCGTGTTGACAATTTTTTTTTTTATAAATTTTGAAATACGTCAGCTGTGAGTTCGACTGATTGCATAGTTGATACTCAACTTTGCAAGCTGCGTAATACGCCTCGTCTACATTCCATTTTTACCTAATTTTACAAGTATTGTGATAAATTTGCAACGAGAGAATACAAATTGCGCCGCCTGTAGCCGTTAGAAAAAAAGCATCCAGGGGAGCCGCTGACCTATATCTTCGACTAGGAATTACACATAGAATACGCGCGTTCGGTTTATCACAATACCTGTGAAATTCGGTAAAAATGGAATATAGACGAGACGTATTACGCAGCTTGCAAAGTTGAGTATCAACTATTTAATCAGTCGAACTCACAGCTGACGTATTTCAAAATTTATATATAAAAAAAGTTTTTCCCTTTTTTCTTTTTTCCCACAGCGGCGGTACGAGGATATTTTCGGCTGTTTTTTTTAAGCAAATATATTTTTGAAAGAAAACTTTTGGACTTCGCGTTGTTTCCATTGGCATAGATAGGTCTTACAGTATATACGTAGGACAGCAGTATACAGATCCTGCTGAACTTCTCACAACGACAAATGTTGTAGACGATCTACAGCAGATCACGGTGGCTTGGTAGGTGGTCCGCGTGCCTGTCAAGATCAATTTCGTGGGTTCAAGTCTCACCGAGTGCATGCTCATAGCGACTTTTTCTTGCATAAAAAATTGATAATCGGAAAGCGCGAGAGCGTGAGTTGGCTACATTCGATGAAAATCGACGAGCAGTGGGAATGCTGAACCCTATGCGCGATAAAAAATAAAGGCACGTACCGGGGGGAAGAAGGGACGACACCTGTGACCACGGCTTGTCCAGAAGATCGTCGAGGGTAAAACCTCCTACGAATGGGCTGGAAAGTAAAAGTGATGAATAAAAAAAAATAAAAAATAAAAAAGATCATGATCATGATCTGGCCGAGGTGTGGAAGCTTGGACCTCCGCGCGAGGAACAAAGAACACCACACATGGGGGCAGAGAGTATTGCCTAACGATTCTCAGATCACGGAGCTCGGCCCGGTCCGGCCGGCCTGGCCGGCCGGCCCGGCCCAGGAGTTTCTGAGCTGCTGAGGTCGCACTTCGTGAGATTCCCCAATTTTCAAACCCGTCTTGGCCCGATCGACCAGATTTCTCAACGACAAGTTGACCGACAAGTTGACACTCACCAGATCGTCAAACCTTTCAAGAAGGCGCTCAAAGTGTTTTGGGGGATTTTCCGGGTCTTGCTTCTCGGGGTCCACAGCAGTATTCACCCCCTCGTCGATTGAGAGAATTTGCAGTCGTATCTGCAAGTCGCTCCCTACGACAATCACGGCGTCGTCTGATGTACACAGTGAGAGCATGTGCACTGTTTCAGGCTGCATTCTCTGATGGGCCATCAACTCAACCAGTTGTACAGCGAGCGCCGGCGGAATACGCTCTGAGTCTGACGCATGATCTGTAGCCTCAATCATCGTTGTTCTCGCCAAAGATGTGCGTTCGTTCAGATTGTAATCCTTCGACAGGCAAGGCAGTAGATCGATCACTGCCCATCACGCCCTTTTGTACGAATTCGCTGCAACCGATTTTTTCGTTGGGGTGTTGCAAAGAAGGAGAGGCGTCTTGAATCCGGGACGGATCCAAACACATCCGAAAAAAAAAATACCGCTGTGTGGGGGGTACCCTCCCCAGTGTTGTCCAGGTTCAAAAGTACTGCAGCTTATGAATATGGGTTGGTGGCATCTACATGTTGCCTTCATTCTCGCCACATATCCCAACTTCACCCGGGCTTTCAGAGTGATCCATTCTGTCGGCATCGCCAAGTACCATCCTCTCAACTGCAAGGACCATGCTCTCACAAGACGGTTTGGGAGAGACGGGTTGAAGCATATCGGCTTGAAAATGACGCTCGAGAGAAGCAAGGCATCTGAAAGAGAGAGACAACAAATACGGGTGAGAGACTAGAGTAGGCTATTGATAGAGCAGTAGCATGTACTTCCCGAGGGTAGAGCCCCAGGCACCCAATGGTCCCACGCTGAAAAGGCTGAATTCGTGCTGATGCTTTTGCATTCGGTATTATGGATGTGTCAACATGTGACATGAACAACATGTATACTCCACCTCGCTCTTCATAAATACCGGTAACTCGCAATACCTGGTACTGGTAGGTCGTACCCGGTATTATAAACCTGTGAGAGTGCTGTACTCCTACACTCCTACGGCCGAGGGTATATACTTTGAATGACACCAAAAAAATCGTCGGCATTCCCTCAGGCTAGTTCGGGCGGTGGCTTGATGACGACAGCATCATTGGAGCGTGTCATGGATGGACTTGGCGAGAACGAAAAGTACAATGCCGTTCTACAAGGTTTGTCAGGCATCCTCATGGGGAAAAAGAAAGGTAGCAAAGATAGCGACGCCGCCAGGGGCACTTTTGAGGAGGTTTTTCAACTGCTGGACGAAATGCACGCGAACAGGATCAAGTGCACAATCCGGTCTGCCTCAGCGGTGGTGGATGCTGCAACTGCCACGACGAACATCAGCATCATCACCCAAGGTGCAGTATATACAGTAGTACCGCTGGCTGTATCATACCACTCTGGGCTGGGGCCATAATATAGGGACCGCTCGGACATTAATGCGAGTACTTCGGCGCTAATATGAACATTCGGGATTTCGAGAGCAGGGGCTCTATCTACTGCTGGTAGAAAACTTCAAGAATTATCAAATACCAACAGGTAGAATACCAGGTATTATTTTTTTTTATATTAATATTAAATACTAATAGTAACCTTCACGACCTTCACGGCATCGTCACCGGAGCTCTCCATTTCTACCTCCCCCTTCCCTGCACCCGCCTCTGCCTCCGACTCATGGTTAAAACTGCCGTGTGAAGTGGACATGATTATCCCCGCCCCTCGCAGTAACGCTGATGCTGTTGCCGCTGCTGCTATTGTTGGGCGTGCTGCTTTGCTGCTGCGGGCTGTCGGCTGCGTGTTGTGTGGCGTGTCCATGTGTCCGTACATAACGGAGTTGCCTGGTAGTCATTATTTCCGTAGGGGACAGGGAAAAAAACAGACCCCAGTCGGTTTTCGGTTTGTTTGTTTTTGGAAACCGAAAAACCGATTCAAAAAGTCGGTTTCGGTTTTGAAAAACCGGCACAAAACCGATCGATACAAACGATTTTCGGTTATCGCTTCACAAAGCGCCGAGCTCGTCTTGCAAATGCTCCAGCTGAAAGTCCTCCAGATGTCTGTTTTTTCAAGGAAAAAAACTGCACGTAAACACTGTTAATAGTGTTGGATATCGTATCGAAATTTCCGATATATCCTATCGAAATATGATATGGTATCAAGCATCGTAAGGATTTAGGCTTTTCGATACGATACGATATTACGATGTTTCGATGCGATTCGATGAATCGATAAAATCACCCCGAAAGGTATGTACGTTGTCCGCACGGAACCCCCAGACACAAAGCCCCCCGCCGCAGCACGCGCACACAGCACACAACACACACAGCACCACAAACGCCAGTTCAGTGTAGTCATAGCTCGTAGCACGTGTTTTTTTTCTTCGTTCTCTCACGTTTTTTGCTAGTTTGTGCTGAGTCGAGGAAGCCACGAAGCGCTAAAACACGTAGCTACGTTGCTACGTACCTTGTTTTGTTCAAGGGTCGCTCACGTGTGTGTGCGATGTGCTACCACGCTATCACTGACTTGGCGACACGGGTTGACAAGCTGACATCCAAAAAAATCTCAACACCAATATTAATTTTGCCCACACATCCACACATCAGTAAGACACTAAACACGACCGAGTGTAGTGGCCCATTTTATGGTTTATTTTTATGGGAAATGAATCGAAAATGCCCCATTTTTTCGCCTCCGGCGGGGCCCCATCGCCAGCCGGGGGGGGGCGTTCGGGCTCGCACAGGGACCTGACAGCGCCTTCGCGCGTCAGGTTCGCTGTGCTCGCGGGCTCGCCAATATGCTCCGCTGAAATTTGTCATTCGCGCCCGATATGGTATCACAGTTATTTACGGTACGATGTCCAACACTATTAATAGTAAACACCGATAACAATGGAAACAAGCACAACGTTCTAAAGTTAGTTTCAAAAATACGCTTTCGAGACACACCTGAAGATTTTCTCGTACTCCCGCTGTGGGGAAAAAGAGAAAAAACGTTTGTTTGTTTCTGCTTTTTTTTCACACAGCTGCAGGCGGCGCAATTTGTTTTTTTCTTTTCGTAAAATGTCAACACGAATAGCTCGTGCGAGAATAGACCTTCGATCTCGCCATGAACTCAGCCCACGGTCAATCCACTTCGTGTCGGGCAAAGCCAACGAATGTAGATGACGCCCTCGAAGATATCTGGTGGATCTTTGGTCTAAGGGGCGAGAGCTTGCCGGCGATCTCTTCAGCTTTTCCCCCAAACCTGAAAAAAGCACAATTTTTGCCATTCGAGACGGATCGAGACTTTTTGTTAGATGTTTTCTGCAAACCAGCGGCCAATTGTTTTTCCTCCATACGCCTGGCCAGCGCCCGCCACATATATCACCGACCATTGTGTGAACACGGTGACCATAGGAGGGTCGGAGCCCCTAATGAGCGCGCCGCGTTCAGAGTTCGTGACGCAGTCGTTTGTTTTGTCGATTGATATCTGTCGAGGACTCGGAATCTCGCCGTTTCGAACTAAACATCGGCCTGAGTTTTCTGAAGCCGGTCTTGGCCCAACATCTGCCCAAGAGTGTTTCTAGGGAGTTTTCCCAAAGTTTTGAAGTTTTCGTTGGAAGAATCGTACTCCTAGCAAGCTGTACTGAAAGAATATGGCAGATATCTTTGAAATTTGTTTATTTATGGAAACTTTGCATTCCCATTGTCATAGTATAGGTCTTACGACCCAACCGTGATGGTCCCTATATTTTGGCCGAGATTGGTATAGTAGAATGCATGCAGCGTAGCAATACACACAATACCCATGTGCCTCCTTTGCATTGGTTCTGGCAACGCGCTTTCGCAGCATTGCGATACCCTTTCTGTATACCGGTTTGGCCTCAGCTCCCAGCGCTCACGACTTGACTGTATGCGATATTAGTAGTAGGATGAATACGAACACCCAATTGACCGAGGTTAGACACGTACAGCATGCCATATCAATATTGGCATGAAGCAGCATGGGAACGCACTACGAGTAGCTCACTCATGTATAATATGGTTCCAGGAACGGCAGCAATATAGGAAGCAAAAACAAATGATAGGATTCATTATTTGGCGAGACGGTAGCTAAAACAACATATGATAGGACTCATTATGTGGCGAGACAGTTGTCTTCTGGGTTGTTTGTCCTTACATCCTTCGTCGTCGTCCTCTAGGCTGTCGGAGCGGGACCTCTGGTCATTATCCTCTTCTTCGGATGCTGTATTCCTTGTTCCCGTTGCGGTGTACTGGTATAGGGCAAGGGACTTCCACTTTTTTTGCTCTTTTTATGTAGTCTTTGGCTGTTGTGGCCGAATTGTCGTTGAACGCCAACTCGTGGTACCGGCGGCGAGCAAAGGTGTTGAGGGATGAGAAGTGCTGATGTGCGAAGGCGATAGCTTCACCGAACTCGACTCCACCGATCAGGCCACTCGTGTTTCCTTGAATTTATCACCAAGACCTTGTTCGTCACCGTTGTCAAAAATAGTCTTTTGGGCAAACGGCACCTGGTTGGTATACCACGTTTTGATGCTAATAACAAAATCTCCACAACAGACAGACTCCAGGCGATAAAACACACCAAGGAATAGAAGGATTTCGTAATCAGTATCACGGCTGTTTTAGCCGTAGTGCAACAGTGCAACGGACTGTACCATGAGCCTTTGTCAAGACTGCGTCTTAAGTCGTGTGCCTCGAAGACACATCGCAGGCCTTTGAATGTGCCCGGTCGCGTACTGCTGAACGCGCCGAATAACTATACAGCAACGGAAACGCACGCAAATTCTCATTAAGGCCCGATTTGTTTTACCTCCATCCAGTGTTGTCAAAAATTCGACGAGCGGGGGTGGGGCAAAAGTTTTCGCGCGACCTTGGACGGCTGTCTCTTCTACCGACGGGAGCTTCCCAGAAACAAAAAGCTCTACGGGGCCTAGCACCGGTGAGCTCAAGTAGATCGCGTCCGCGCCTCCCACATTATGTGTCGCTTTCGAGTTGTCTTGTTCGCTTTCTGTCGGCGACGAAATCGTGATATTACTATCGAGAGTGCGCTTTTATGAGCATTTGTACACTTTCGCAGCTTTAGTACAACGGCCCTGCTCTGGCAAGCAGTTCGGTGCGTCTCTTCCATTGGAATGATTCTACCGTGTATCAGTATCAGTAGCTACTCACGAGTATTCAACTGCTGTTTCGGCTCACGATGGCAATAGCTTGCATTGGACACACTAGCGACCCCGTACTGGCATACCAGTATGTAGCTACAGTAAAATGAACGAGCCGGCAATTTCGTGCAGCTACGTACAAATATTTCGGATACACTGGATTAGGACGCGGAGTGAACCCACCGCGAGCAAGAACCAGGATACGAATTAGGTGACTACTAGCAGTGCGTGCATCGAGTACAACTGAAATGGCGTGCGCCCCGGCAGCTTCCAACAGCCAACAACAAATACGCATGCGTGGACATGTACGCGTGTTTGGCCATGATGGCCGTGAACAGGTGCCCGATGATGACCGCGCCCAGGAAATAGGATATGCAGCATCGTTCATGGTCCTGGTTGGCTCCGACTTCTCGTGGGAGGGGGTGGGACAGGTAATGCACTACGATACCACCATCCCGACGGTTGTTGGGATAATCGCCACCGCTGCCGTGGCCCTCGACGTGTGGAAGATGTCCGGTGGCACGTCCAAAATGGTCCTCAACGGCTTGAACAGGCTTTTTCTCAAGGATGTGGAGCGTGAGAGCCGAGCAGAGGCGGGGGCGTTCCTGGTGGCATACATCACAGGGTTACCGTGCTTCGCTTTCCAGCCCAATGCGGTCGAGGCACTCAGGTTTGTCATTTACTGCATCTACTGCGGTGATGCCGCAGACGCCGCAATCACTGAATTGCACTTGCGCCGGGGCTTCCTTACCGTGTGGAAGCAACATGTTTTGGGACCTCGCTTCTTCCATATCCGCATAATCCGCTGTTATGCACCTGCTGTTACTCACCGATTTGGTGTGTGCACATTGAACCGTTAATTCTACCCGTCGACATCCAGTTCATTAATTTCGACGTTTTGCAACACAACGGTAACCTCGCGCGGCGATCAGGATGGCTGCCGACCCCCGACCTCGAGGGTTCGCTGCTGAACGGCAACGGGATTCACCGCATTTTGGTTTGGCTGTTGGCAGGAGTGGCCGGCGAAGGACTGGTTCACCGACAAATGATCGCAAGCGATCCTCGCCAGGCGTACGCTTTTCTGCAAATGGTTCGCAATAGGTGAGCGTCGAGGCTGTCATGGCACCGAAGCGCGGGGAGTTGGCTAGAGCGAGAGCGACGGTGACGTCCACGGATATTGATTAGCCGGCACCACTTGCGTTCTGATTGGTGGACGAGATAGCACATTAAGTCATGGCATCAACATGGAGTACGGCATGAACTATTGTACTGGTACATGGTAATTTTATTACACTATTAATAAATCAGAGTCGCAGTTCTGCATGATTGAGTAACACCTGCCCTACGTCCTGGGTATTGTTTGATAATCCCGACATGGACACCGTTTGGCAGGGGAATTGGATGCGAACTGGACCCTGAAGACGATCTAGAACGAGTTCAATGGGCCTTCAATGAGGCGAGGACACTCGTCAAGGACAACGAACGATCATTTGAAGCCTTGCGGCAGAGGCTGGAAAGCGGGGGGGGCAACAGTTGGTGACTGTGTCGCCATCATCGAACGCCGAACATCATAACGTACAGGGAAAATATTATTTCCCGTTGAATTTAGCTTTCGACCGCTTAACGGCGGAGCAGAGGACACCGTTGTAGACCGTCCTCATGAGAGCGTGCCTATTGGCGTTGTATATAGCATCCCGCCTTTCTTCGTGAATAATATCTAAATCGAAGTTGGCGCAGACGTGTCGGATCTCTTCCCAAGTCAGCTCGACGGATCCTGTGCAATTGATTGGTAAAGAGGCGGCACGACGAGTCGAGCAGGGCAAGGAGGAGGAAGCCACGTGGTCGTGGTCGATTAATAGGTTATGAATCTCCTTCTGTTGCCGAATACTTGCATTGCAGTCTCGTTGCAAATTCGCAAATGCTTCAACTAGATTAACAGTAGGTAAATTTCGAACACACTCGTGATCAATTAAAGACAAACAAGCTACGAATATAGGGCGCTGGCGCCACCCCTGCGCAATACCGGTACAACGCTATTGATTAGTGTCGTGAGGATATGGCTTACCGACTGGCGCCCACGCAGAGCATGAAAAACACAGATACAAAGTATATTTCCTAGATCCTGCCGCACTGGACTCACGCTGAAACCGGTCGTCTGTGTCCTCTGTCGAGTTCTGGGCCCAGTGATACAGCAAAGGACCGAAGTTGATCCACACACCGCCTTCCTTGAGAAGCCTGCAAACCATGTTCCAACAATAATGCCGGTAGGGAGAAAGCGCGGTACCGGGTATTATTTAGAGCTTTGGACCCGGCGAACCATGCATGGTGACCACGCCCGTTAACGGTGAAATCGGCTATCTTGAATGCCTGGACTACTATTAATATAGTAGTTTCTTCGTATTTTTCTTCGCGCTTCGTTTGAATAGTGCGGTATGAGAAACACGAACCAACACCAAATATGGTACGTAATATCATTCAGTTCTCTCCACTTACAGTACAGTACCCCCTTTATACTGTATGCGCGATGGACGTACATCACTTCTTAAGGATTGAAAACGAAACACCTCAAAAAACCTGCCTGTTGTTGCACTGTGGCGTGCCACATGCATGCTTGATTCACAGCTATAAACATGCCGGATTAAGAAAACGAGCCCGATCAACTTGTACAATAGAAGTAACGGCCGCATGATGGGGCTCAGTGATCAACATGAAACTGGCTGGTTTCGCCAGAAGAGCCGTCAGGATTGAACTCACCGCGATATGGCCTCGATGTATTCGATGACAACCGGTGCCGTGTCCAGGAAGAAGACCGTGACAATTGCGTCAAATACCGACGCCTGGACAAAAGAGAAGCCACAGCAACACGTTAGTCCTCTTGGCCGTGTTGAGGTGTCGATATACGGACTCTACCGACGTTAGTATTCGTCTTACACAGAGTCGTGTGGCCACTTCAGTTGTGTCGTTTAGGGTTTGGCTGCATGTACACAGTTCACTTTCAACCGCATGGAATGTCCGTTTATAGTCGGAATCGACACGTTCATTTTGGGGACGGTACTATCATCCATCGTTTCCTAAGTAACGTATCTGGAAAGTCTCAAGACAACCAATAATCGTGCGCGAGTCTCCTCTCGCACCTGGTCTTGGTAGCAAGCCACCCATTCGCCAGCAGTCATGGAGAAATCCAAGCCATCTCCAGCCTTTGCCAGCAGTGAAGATGAGCAAACGTCTGGAACATTAATGGTCCTGCGACATTCGACAAGAACGCCAATCCAAAGTTAACACGATTCATTTTTGGAGTGAACTATATGAAAGACACGCTCCATGCCAAGCACAGATACCTGTACCTCATCGTGTTGGAGCCCATGCAATCGTCGTATCATACCATTACTGCTCGTGCCAAATACTGCTCGGCATCTGCGCTAATATCGACAGTCCAGCATCCTCTAACTTTGTACAGAAAGTCAAAACAACTGGCAAAGCTCCATCGCGCAAGTACTACCAGGTATACTGTTATATTCCACACATGCAAACAAACAAGAAAGAAAGAGCAGGCGCACGCATTCTGCCATGAGCGCAAAGCAGTGCATAATCGCGCAAGTTACTCCTTGACTCACCTGAGCATGTCGTCCACCTTGAACGTGTTGCATCGGTTGTCGATGAATGGGGTCAGCGTGAACTCGCCCGCCTGCGAAGATACCCCCTCGTGGTCAGCGAGAGTAAGCCTTCCGCTACTGTTGATACTGCTTAAGTGGGACGAACGCGCGCAAACCATTCACACGTATCGTACTTTTTGCTGTGACACCAAGGTATCAGGTACCTCATTTGCTACCGTAAGATAACTGCTATATACCTGGCATACGATAGACGGCAGTACGATCTATGTGCGACCTCGTTTCCAGCGTGGTCCTCTTGAGCTACTAATAAATACGTTGATATCATGATATAGTCCTCACCTCTTCAACTCCGTTCAGAATAAAATTGGAGACAAACAGCATAAAGTAGCTGAACTCGTTTCCTGCGCGGAGGCGTTAAGCGGGTACACGATCGTATAATATATAGCAAGGATTGAAGGATTAGTGAACCTTCTGCTGCTTTGTTTTGGGTATCAAGTGGGGGGTATGGGCACTTACGAGGGACCAGGTACGATATAATACGTACATCATTGCTATCCTACAGAAACGGTATGCCATTGGTGGCGAAGGATGCGATTAATAACCGCGTCATTATTCACCCAAAGAGCAATGTTTTCTGGGGTATAAATATGAAGGCGTGAGAGCACAACGACGGACGCGCCTGAGCCGCCATTCGGTCGAACAGCAATCCAACAAATGACATAAACTACCATATTAGAGAGGATCAAAATACTGCCGTACATCGGCACGTACCGGCACAACCGTAGCCCCTTGACACGATTTCCAGCGTCAAGCGTCCCAACCCAGCGCCAGGCACCAAGACCTTTTGAGTTCCTTTGGGGTCAGGATTTACAGGGCACAGTCTCTCTAGCTCTTCTATCACAGGTCCATAAGATTGACCCCGCTCCTCCTCCCCCTCATCGCTCCAGTCTCTCATGCATTGATGAAGCGTGGTGACGACTTTCCCCACTTGTCTGGCTGACGTCCTTGACGAACCTTCACCTACAGCTCCGTGTGCGTCGATCGGAAAAGGGCTGGTTCTGTCTTGAAACTCGATCACCGCATCCAAGAAGACCTGATTCCTAGCTATGGCCTCTCTCATGCCGACCAACTTCCTGTGTTTGTGTAGCGCATTCGGGTACCGGCACATGTCAAGGTTGGCACCGTTGATGTTCAAGCACAGACTGCAAATAGGTATTCGAAAACAAGGTACCAGTATGTATTATATGATGTTTGCTTAAGCCGTTCTCGAATGACAACGTACTGTTAATAGTGAAACTAATTGATACCTGTTCTGCTGCTGTGGCGATTTTTGAATGACATGCACACAAAACACACGGTTCCAAGCCAAACCTTCCGTTGATTTTTACGAGGTCGGCTGGTGAAATGCGCATATGCGCTGTCATCCTAAAACTACGAATACGCAGGAGTGTGACCAGGATATGAATATGATACTGCTACGAGCATTATGTGATGGACACCTGTCGGGCTGAAATATGTGCTGCACGTTTCAGAAGGCGAGCTAACCACTTTACAATAGTTATTGTATATAGACCAACGCCTACGATATGCGTTGTCGTGCTGTTCCCTAAGTGCCGCTATTTAACGTTGAATGGAGGCATAGATGTTTCTGGGACTGTTCGGACGTAAAACTGGGAAGCAGCCGAAAACAGGTGGAACGTGCTTGGAAACCAAAAACAGGTACAGTTTGGATAGCTACTAAGAATTGAAGCCACACGGCAGGAGCAGCGACGAAAAAACATAAAACGTGGGTTATACGTTTCGTTCGTCGCCAAACCTGATTTCGGCCGCAACCGCACACCTTTTAACGTGCCTGTATAACGATCGGGGACGTGGTCGTCGTTGTTACGTCCCTGGGCCCAGAGGCTCTTCTACTACTTCTACGTAGTAAATATCCGCAGCACGGCAGCAAAGCCGAAGCCGTACGCATGTAGATTTCCCCCAAAAAACAGAATGTGTGTTGTGTGAAATTGTGCCGGCACCCGCACAACTTCATTTTGTACACCACAGCAACTCGCGGAGATTCGGAAAATGGAAAATGAAACTATTTAAGCGAGACGACGAAACTTTAAAAAATGAAAATGAAAACACGCGAGATTCTTCGGACTGATGGCGGGATTCGACCGCGACACGCCGAAGATTCCGGTACTTCTACGAGAACTCGGTGTTGATGACGGTTGTGAGGGGTCGTGGCCATTCTCGTTTGTTGGTTTGACATTGGCGTTGTTGAAATCGGACACCATGGCGACCATGAGGAGAGTGGAAAGCAAGACACTCCATCTCACCCAGTAGAGGTACGTGTACGTAGGAGCATTTACAGAGTACAGCAATATTCCAGGAAAATGATGATATCTACCAAGTGGAAGACTGCCCTCCTCCCATCAGTGGCTCGTGCAATGATGTTGGCTGCTGGTGCTATACGAGTAGCAACTATTGGCGCTGCTGTGGTGCAAGTGCTGCTACTGCTTCGTTGCTGTGTATTGACGATGCCGACAAAAAAGTTCAAGTTCGAGCACGATGAAGTGCGAGACCCAGGAAAATTCCACAGAATTGGAGCAATATCTAGGAAAAATCCGAAAATCATCAGCGCCACAACCTCCAACCGACACAAGAGAGTATAAGCAGTACGGTTGCTGCCGTTATATAACGAATACATACATAGCAAGTAGATGTTGTAATGAGGCAATGATCAGTGGCAAGATGTCGCTTATACAATGATGTTGCTGCTGCTCGTGGTATACTTCTGCTGCTGCTGTCTGTGGCGTTGGGTGTCTACCGGACCCTGAGCCCTAAACACCCCTGTTAAACACGCCTCTGCAATATTCCATCAACGCCCGTGACCGTGTGTCCTAGCAGCGGCGAAGGAAGCTTTTGCGGTTCACTGCCACCAGCGGGGACCGATCTTGACAGTACGCGTATAAACAGCAGTAGTGCCGATGAGCGACAAACTACTACTTTGAGGTATACCGATAGAACCCACATTCGTTGTGGTTCGTGATCTGTGCGTGATTATCGATATTTCTCAAGAGCGGGGTCAATCTGAGGTCTGAGTGAGGATTTGGGAACAATTACGTGATCGAACCGATTCTCGAGCGATTCACGTACGAGGTGTGTTTGGGTGGGTCGCTTGTTAACTGCTCAACTGGAAGTTGGGGCGGGAAGCTTGTGTGCAAGTCAATCAAGAAAGTAGTTGTGTGGCATTCTTGTAGAAGCCAGAAGACCCTACAGCCTACAGCAGTAAGCAAACGTACCACCCCTCGGATAACGTAATGTTTAATGTTCTACGATATGTTAATGTTAGGCGTCAGCGAAGCGAAACCGTAACATTACGTTACTACGTTTACTACTTTCTGGATTTGTTGTCACATTTGTGTTAATGTGTTATGATATTGGCGAGCGATCGCGTAACATTGTGTTAAGAGTGATACCTTGATCCCGTATTGACCGCAGTGCATGTGTTGCGGTGTTAGGGTACGCAGCCCATGGCGAGTAACACTATGTTGGTGTGTTAGCGGAATTCCTGGTGGTCATAGTAACACAAGTTGAAGGGATAGCGTACATGGTCAATAAAACATCAACATTGTGTTACCGTGTTGGCGACATCAACCCGTAGCGATTAACGTTATGTTAGTGTGTCAGCGGCATTCTTACTTGCTACCGTAACGCAATCTAGACGGATAACGTACAGGACCAATTGAACACTTACATAACACTATCTCAGTGTGTTGGCGGAATTCCTATTGGCTATCGTGTCACACGTTAGAGGGATAGCGTATATGGCCAATTTAACGTTAGCATTATGTTACCTTATCAGCCGCAGCAGTAATCCGTGTCGAGCAACGTTATGCTAGGGTGTTAACAGAAGTCTTGCTACCATGACATACGTCAAACGGACAACGTACACGATCGAAAAAACACTACCATTATGTTAATGTGAGAGCTCGTATGCAATTTATGTAGAACACAAGATAGGAGACAACGTACATCCCCAATCTAAGATTAACAATATGATACCTGGTACTGCTGTGCTAATTCGTATGTGCGAGTATGCAGATCACGTTACAGATGGATAACGTACTGACGGGGTTTCCTACAAAATATATAGGCGTTTTTTTTGCGGGTATCCCATCAAAATATTTCCTGTTGTGGGACTTGAAAATATGGAGGCATTTTTACCGAAGGTGTTTCGTTATCCTCCCCCCCGGGGATAATTTGTAGGCGCCCCCTACTGGGATCTCGGCGAAATCGGATAACACGGCTACATAACGTTACTTCGCGACGCCGCTATACCACTAACACAGGTGACACATGTTAGACTTCGGGAAGGCCCAAAGGGTAACGTCGCAACACAACGTTGGAACGACTTCGGCCCCAACGGTAATTCAGTGACATAATGCTAGGCCAATTCTTATGCAGTCGGATTTGCAGTCGGTTGGAAATGATGCTGTCGGCACGTTCGCACGACCTTTTGCCCCGAAAATGTGCGAAACTACTCTTTCTCGCCTCAGAATGAGTTGGAGTTTTCTCCCAAGACCTATCTAGAGCTGTTTCCCGCTTCTCCGGGTGCCCAGTTGCAGGAAATCACCGTCGGTACTTTTCCGATCCAACTGGGTCAAATACGATTACGATCAGGGATCGGATCGGAAAAAACCTTTTTTCCGATTCAATCGGGCATTGTAATCGTATTTGACCCAGTGGGATCGGAAAAGTACCGGCGGTGATTTCCTGCAACTGGGCACCTGGAGAAGCTGGAAACAGCTCTGGATAGGTCTTGGAGAAAAGTCCAACTCATTCCGAGGCGAGAAACAGTAGTTTCGCACATTTTCGGAGCAAAAGATCGTGTGAACGTGCCGATCGCACCATTTCCAACTGACTGCAAATCCGACTGCATAAGAAGTGGCCTTAGGCCCGCATTGATTCTTATGGTAACACAGAAACGAAAAATTTAAAATCAGATCTTCACTGACAGTAACACCGGAACATAATGTTAGAGGGAGAGACCTCTGCATTTAGGCTAACATCCTACTAATAACATAATGTTATACGTATCGGCCGGCTAAGACTGTAGCGTTGCTAACGTATGTTAAATGATACGTTATCCGACCCTACAACAATCAGACGGGGGGTCCGAATAACGTAGTGCTAGTAGTACTGGCTATTACGTCATGTTATGCTAGAGTGTGTTATTTGTAACATAATTAGGTGCTGACCAACACATGGTAAAGCTATGCTAGGGTGTTATGTGTAACACTTCTCTTAAGGATAACGCAGTGTTAGTGTGTTATGTCAAACGCTGCCTAGTCAGTAACATTGTGCTATCATGTTAGTAAATCTGCGGATATCGATCTGGGCATGTTACGGTGATAACGTACGTGTATGGTCAAGTCCTAACATTGTTTTACACGCAGTATTAGTACAAGCAACGTTCACGGCGTAACATAATGTTACTGTACCAGGGCTGGACGAGATCGAGCAGAAACAGTGTGCACGTTCGTGGGTTTCCAGTTAGCACTGTGTTGCCGCGTTAACGCGATTGCTCCTCCAGTGCTAACACTATCTTATCAATAGCACGTGGCGACGTCCCTGCGTTAGGACCCATAACGTAGATAAGTGTTATCGGAGTGTTACGTTATCCGAGGTGGGAACCTACGTATTTATGTCTATCCATGAAGTACACTTTTTTTGCGGAATCCAACACTTTTTTCTTCGGGCCGCCGGTCTGCTCTCGCGCTCTCGGCTGCGTGGCACGCAGGGGGGGCGCGTGTACACCACAGCGCAAAAGCGAGCCCTGGCCAAGGACCGTGGCGCGTGCACTGGAGCTTCAATAATCGCGAATGGTGGCGAATACCCACGGGGAGCCATTCCGACCTGCTAAGGCCAAGGTGTTTTTGTGTCGACTGCTGTTTCAGGAGATGCCGGGATATACACGTACTCATCGTAGCGTGGTAGTGCATGGTACAAAAATCGTGACCACGTACGAACATGAAACTATTTATTTGAGAATGTTTCCTATGCGGTTCGATTTCGAGCTTCAGATTTGTATTTTTCGATTTAAAAAATGAATGACCCTGCTTATGCAGTCCAAATATGCAAAATCCGACCGGAATTTTTTCGATTTGAGAATCCGATGACCCAAGTCGTCGGATTTTGGGCCAAAATTCGACAACTTGGGTCATCAGATTTTCAGATCGAAAAATGGCATGCTCTCTAAATTCAAGATGTTATCCACGACAGCAAACAGCAGCAGAACTATCCATGAGTTGGATGATGATACAGCCGTAAAGCGACGTTGCTTCGCACCCGACGAGCGGGCGGCGCGTCCCTCCGTGGCCAGACTACGTGTCCCTCCGTGGCCACACTACAGTCGGCTGGCGCAGGCTCGGGCCTAGAGACCAAGAGAAGCGCCCGCGGTACGCACCTCTTCGTGGATACGTACTCGTAGACTCCACTGCTGTACACCAGCAGCAGCAGCAGCAGTCAGTCACGAAATGAAACACAAAAAGCCAAGAAAGGTTGACTCTAGCGCACTCACCACGTCTCTTCGCCGCCAGACCAGAGGCAGTCAGCGTGGGCTCGGACGCTTGGGTCCAACGCGCAGGGCAGCGCACCCAGCGCGTCTGTTCTCGGCGCCAAACCACAATAACAGCAGTTGGTGTCGGCGTTTGCTCGAATCTCTACACGTACAATAAATCTGATTTTTCCGCATAGGAAGACTCTTTCGATTTGCCAAGTTCGTATTGTGTTTCTAAAATTTATAAAAAAAAAAAAAAAAGAAATGAAATACGTTAGCTGTGAGTTCGACTGATTAAATAGTTGATATCATACCGGAAAATACGATCGGGTGAAAATCTGAAGCTCAAAAATCGAACCGCATAGGAAACGGCCTGAAGCTCATATCCGCATAGGAAACGTCCTATGCGGTTCGATTTTTGAGCTTCAGATTTTCACCCGATCGCATTTTCAGATGAGCTTGACAAATCGAAAGGGTCTTCCTATGGGGAAAAATCAGATTTATTGTGCGTGTAGAGATTCTTCGAGCAAACGCCGAAACCGACTGCTGTTTTTTGTGATTTGTCGCCGCGAAGAGACGCGCTGGGTGCGCTGATTTGCGCGTAGGACCCAAGCGTCCGAGCCCACGCTGACTGCCTCTAGTCTGGTGGCGAAGAGACTTGGCGAGTGCGCTAGAGTCAACCTGTCTTGGTATTTTGTGTTTCATTTTGTGACTTGACTGCTGCTGCTGCTGCTGCTGCTGCTGCTGCTGTACAGCTGCAGTGTAGTCTACGAGTACGTATCCACGGAGAGGCGCGTGCCGAGTGCTCTTCTCTTGGTCTCCAGACCCGAGCCCGCGCCAGCCGACTCTAGTCTGGCCACGGAGGGACGCGCCGTCCGTGGGTCGGGCGCGTAGCAACGTCGCTATACAGCTGCATCACCATCCAACTCATCGATCGTTCTGCTGCTGTTTGCTGTCGTGGATAACATCTTAAATTTAGAGAGCATGCCATTTTTCGATTTGAAAATCTGATGACCCAGGTCGTCGGATTTTGGGCCGACGATTTTGGTCATCGGATTCTCAAATCGAAAAAAAAAATCGGTCGGATTTTGCACATTTGGACTGCATAAGACCTATGCCAATGGCAACCCGAAGTATCAATAAAAAGTTTGAATTCCAAAGACACCCGCCAAAAAAAATTAGAACACGCTTCCTATGGGCACGTTCAGAAAAAAAAAAAGTTCCCAACCTTTGGAAAAGCCCGAAAAAAGCAAATCTGGGGCCGATGTTCGGCCAAGATCGGCCTGAGAAAAACTCAGGCCGATCTTTGGTTCGAAGCGGCGAGATTCCGAGTCCTCGACAGACATCGATCGACAAAACCAACGACTGCGTCATGAATTCTGAACGGAGTGCGCTCGTTAGGGGCTCTGACCTACCCTTGGGTCACCGTCTTCACACAATGGCCAGTGACGTGCGGCGGGCGCTGGCCAGGCGTACGATAAAAAAACAAATAGCCGCTGGTGTGTACAAAACAGAAGACAAAATTTCTCGATCTGTCTTGAATGGCAAAAAACAGGCTTTTTTCAGGTTTGGGAGGATATACCGCAGGACGCCGCCGGCAAGCTCTCGCCCCCTAGAGCATGTATTCACTTTCTATCTTCGATGCCGTCATCTATACTCGTTGGCCTTGCCCGACACCAAGCGGGTTGGCCTTGGGCTGAGTCTATATCGAGATCGAGCATCTATCGTCGCACGAGCTGATTTTTATCAGCGTGTTGACAATTTGCAACGAGAGGAAACAAATTGCGCCGCCTGCAGCCGTTGGAAAAAAAAAAAAAAAAAAAAATCTAACGTTTTTTCCCTTTTTTCCCACAGCGGCGGTACGAGGATATTTTCGGCTGTTTTTTTTTTTAAAGCAATAAATATATATTTTTTTTTAAACTTTCGGATTTCGCGTTTCCATTGGCATAGGTCTAAGCAGGGTCATTCATTTTTGAGATCGAAAAATACAAATCTGAAGCTCGAAATCGAACCGCATAGGAAACAGCCTGAAATGAAGTAAGGCCGGAGGATGAAAAAAAAAAAAAAAAAATCAAACACGTCGTCGAACCTCATTCTCTCCTGCCATACTGCTGTTCAGCAGCAGTACAAAAGCAGCAGTACTCGGAGTAAATAGGCAAGCGTGGCTGATGATAATGCTCCCTCGTTTTCAACTTTCGAGACCCCCGGCATTTCAAGCCGATCACTTCCCGAACGGAAAGGGAACTTGTACCTACGATGTACCGATTACAACATGTACAGAACAACCTGCATCACAACAACGCACCCAGAGCTTCATAACCTTGGGTGTGCTCAAACCTGGTGATCATTGCCGTAGATAGCGTCTTCGCTTGCAACGGGGGGAGTTTGTCATAGTGGTCCTGAACCCTCTGGACCTCTTGTTCCATGTACGTCGAGTACTCGAGGAAGGCGTACCGAACCTCCATGTAGTGCTCCTTTTCCAAGTCATGTTCGCTGCTTTTGTCCATAATACGAACTGCTACTGCTGTGGTGCAGTTCGTTTGATGGCCGAAAACAACCCTAGACTTTTGTCTCGTACAACGCAAGTGGCAACGCAGCGCCTTGCAAAACCAGTAGTGTTCAAGAGCCTGTGTTCGAGGACAATCGTCCGCCGCTACTTGCACTTGCTTGCCTTGCACTTGCCATCCATGTGCCGAGTAGAGCGCGCACCCTAGCCCAGTGTCCCCTTGCCCAAAACCGCTTCGTATTCTCATAGAAACCGTTTGCTCGAAATGAGTTGATGCACTAAAATGCACAACAATGGGAATGACTATCCATTGATGCACAAGTTGACCGAGACGCCTCGAGCTCCCAGTCGAGCTCTCGATGTGCAATGAGAGCATATGAATCATCTCAGTTCTTCTCCTCTCTCATTGCATTACTAGCCCCTCTAGTTGCAGGCGTTGAATACACGACAGCACCCAACACAGAGGGTGTTGCTGCCAAGCCAGCGACTCGTGTTTTTTTTTTCCCGGTGAAGTTACACAGCAGCCTCGGTCTCGAGTTCTTGAAGAAGTCGACACAGGACCCGATCCCTTTTTCGCTGATCTCGTTGATCGAACACCGTTTGTGGACCCGGATTTGGATGACGGCACAGCCGTGGCGGACAAAGAGCCACCGCGAACGTACTATGTGGAGGTGTACGAGAATGAATACAGGGGTTTGGGCTGGAGATGGCGAGAGCTCAGGCATGGGCGCTCTCTCGCTAACTTACGGTGGAGTTACAAGGTGTGTCTTGTACGCGCGACGCTATCGTCCGTTGTGTTTTGTGCTCCGTTGTTGCGGTTCTACAGCAGTCGATACGTCGATATATCTACACGTGTCGAGGCATAAAACATCGATAACCATACTTATCTATTACCAGTACGTAGATCGTGTGACACGAAGGATCAAGCGATGAAGGATCAAGCGATGGCGAACGGTACTGCAAAATGCCGCCTATACCCGACGTCCCGTATAAAACTCGTGAGGCCGTTTCCTATGCGGTGCGATTTCGAGCTTCAGATTTGTATTTTTCGATTTCAAAATCGAATGACCCACCCTACTTATGCAGTCCGATTATGCAAAATCCGACCGGAAATTTTTCGATTTGAGAATCTCCGATGACCCTGGGTCATCAGATTTTGAGATCGAAAAATGGCATGCTCTCTAAATTCAAGATGTTATCCACGACAGCAAACAGCAGCAGAACGATCGATGAGTTGGATGATGATACAGCTATATAGCGACGTTGCTTCGCGCCCGACGCGCGGACGGCGCGTCCCTCCGTGGCCAGACTACAGTCGGCTGGCGCGGGCTCGGGCCTAGAGACCAAGAGAAGAGCACTCCGCACGCGCCTCTCCGTGGATACGTACTCGTAGACTCCACTGCTGTACAGCAGCAGCAGACAGTCACAAAATGAAACACAAAATACCAGACAGGTTGACTCTAGCGCACTCGCCACGTCTCTTCGCCACCAGACTAGAGGCAGTCAGGGTGGGCTCGGACGCTTGGGTCCTACGCGCAGGGCAGCGCACCCAGCGCGTCTCTTCGCGGCGCCAAATCACAAAAACAGCAGTTGGTCTCGGCGTTTGCTCGAATCTCTACACGCACAATGAATCTGATTTTTCCGCATAGGAAGTTTGTCAAGCTCATATCTGAAAATGCAATCGGGTCAAAATCTGAAGCTCAAAAATCGAACCGCATAGGAAACGGCCTGAGGCACATAATTCAAATATCGCGATTTTCTTGAGTTTTATATCAGTTATATATCTAGTATTAATAGTAAATGCCCTAAAACCTACGACAGGTGTGTCTAATAAACGTGTGTCTAAGGGCCACTCCTAACGAACAAAAAAAAATCACGATTCGTGAGGTTTTTGTCGTGAATCGTGATTTTTTTGTCGTGAATCACGACAAAAAAAATCACGATTCATGACGCCATTTGTTTAGCTTTTCCCTAAAAAAAACAAAATCACGATTCGTGACATTTGTCGTGTCTCAAAATACGCCTGATCAAGGCACTACGCAACCCACGTGCACCAACGGTATCCGATGGTCGGCATAGGGGCATGGCGGACCCTGCTTCGTACGCCGCTTGTGGACAACGGGCGGCTGCCCAAAGACACCGCTGGGCGCGGGCTAACGAGGAGGTTGTGGCCTCGAAATTTCCAGGAGGAGGAGCCACTGCTGGAAGACAAACGCGAAAATGACCTGGGGATGTCACAGGCCAGGCCGGGCAGACGGCCTGCGAGATGGAATCTCGCGAAACGAGCTTGGCCGACCGCCGGTGAAGTTGGCATCTCGCAGGCTGGGTCAGGCTTCGGCCCGCGATTCGAATATGTCACGGGCTGGGCCAGGTACGGACGGCCCAGCCCGGCCTGGCCGTGCGCCACTCTCGAGAGTTTGCTCCACACCCCCAAAAAACGTTGGGTTTGAAATATCAGAACTTCTACTATTTGAAAATATCACGAAACGCGACGTTTTTTCGGCTTTTTTTTTTCGTTAGAACTGAAATGTCACGGATCGCGATCTTTTGGCATGCCTAAAAATCACGAATCGTGATTTTTTTCGGTTCGTTAGGAATGGCCCTAAACAGAATCGAAATCGAAAATCGAAACGATAATAAACAAGGCGCTGGTTGGTCCCAGGTCGGAACATGTTCTTCGTTTTTTAGGTTCCGAGAAAATGAACCAGACGATTTTACAACAGAACAGACGTGCTTTTTTAGTATAAAACCCGGGCAGCATACAGGGGAGCACTGGCCTATATCCTTAACAAGGAATTACATGTATATAGAATACGCGCGTTCGGCTTTATATAAAATTCAGTAAATGGGATATAGACGAGACGTATTACGCAGCTTGCAAAGTTGAGTATCAACTACTTAAGTCGAACTCACAGCTGATGTATTTCATAATTTTATAAACCCAATGCCAAAATAAAAAAAGTTGACGGCTGGAAATCGAAAAGGAAATCGAAAGCACGAACAGCAACAATTCAGCTCGTCCTACTGGTCAGCGCAGCCACGTCAAAATATCACATCAGGACCACCGTACACAGCTCCAACCCACAGCTAGCACGGCAACACAACCGCACAGACCCCCCGTAAACAGCCAGCAGGCGAACCACAACACCAGGCCCGACGTTCTCGGGCCTTTGTTTCCCGGCGTTCGAGCCAGAGCGAACATAGTTTGAGGAAAATACAGGATGATACCCTCGAGAACGAGGTCGGAAGTTCGTTCTCAGTATAATTTCAAGTTTGATCTTAGGGCGTCAACGTGGGACGCGCCACCACCTCCATGGGAGGCCCAACGACCTCCCGGAGTCGAATTGCGGTCGCGTTTGCCTGCTTCTGTGGTGGATCTGTGTTACCGAGCGCTAGACTGCCGGCATGTGTGCACAGTTGCGAACAGCCTAGTAGGTTGTGCTCTCCGTTGCTTTTCGCCTGGATTCCTATTTTCACTTTTCGATTCTGTTCGGACACCACGGCTAATTTTTATCGAAATCGAAATGAATTCGGTTTTCGATTGAGCTTTTCGATCCTGTTTAGACACACCCTTAGAGCTGCTGCTTACTCTTTTGTTTTATGAAAAAGTACCCGTTTAAGACCCGTGGTACAGAATACGTCAGCTGTGAGTTCTCCCGATCAGTCGATGCTCGATTTTGCAATTTGCGTACATCGGTCGCGCGTTTCCTGTGATACATCCTCGTCAAGAGGCCTGGTACACGTTACACGGCTGTTGGCTCCGTCTTTAATAGGTATTGACCTGTTGACTACCCTGATAAAACAGTATTACTTGCTTGCTACGCGCCGGGAGGGGGGGGGGGGGGGGGTAACGATTCCTGATTCAGGGTCTAGACTTCTAGACTACAGTACGTGTTAATACGTAATACAAGGCGCTTCGCTCCGCGGGCGGCCTACGCGCCCTACGCTCGCTCAGGAAGGAAAAGTACATCAAATTATGCGAAGCGGACAGAGATCCATGATTGAATATAGTTTTTTCATGATTGTAGTCGCAAACTGGCGACTTGATAATGCCAAGAGTCCCGCCGCCATGCTCCAGGAGAAAACGGCTCGGACGCCACATACGCTTCGCGTCGCCTGCGGTTCCGCCCGCTACGCTCGCTCTCATGTCGTAGGTACCGGTATGTACATACCCCAGGTAGGGTACTTTTTTTCTTATTCTGGTATGCTGTATGTCTTATGTACGAAAGAGAATGCACAGCAGCAGCACCGCAAAAACAATGAACATGAAACCGAAATTTCGGATAGAAAAAAAATCCCCGTCCCCTCTCGTGTAATAATTTCCTGCCTGATTGGAACACCTTACTCCGGTCAAACAGAGAAAAAGAAAAAAAACGAACAGCAGAGCTTCTCTCTCAGCCTCGTACGCCGCGCGCCCGTCTCGCGACCGTCTCGCAACCGATTCGGTCCGGGTAAAGCTTTCATCTCTCTCTGCCACAGTGAACCCCGTCGCCCGCCTCGCGTGAAGCCCGGTGCTCACCGTGGCCCTCGTTCGCCAGCTCGACAAATTGGTGCTCAGACTGCCTCGCCCGCTCTGTGATTTTTAGTTTCGTCGCAAAAATAAGCACCCCTTCATTTTATTTTGCATATCAAAACGACCCTTATATACTCGTACATAGTATAACCGGAACCACACCAGGAGGCCACACAGAGCCACTTCATGCTTCCCTCGTGTCTCGAGGCACACGCGACGCCTAGCCACGAAAACGGCGACCGCGCTCGTTGCAACCCTCCCTGTACCCTCCACCACCCGCTGACACTCGCGACGGTGCCGCGCTCGCCCGCGATGCCGTGCTCCGAGTACACGCACGCACATTAAACGAAAGAAGGACTGAAAGTGCCAAGAGAAATGGAGAAAACAAAGAACCGCTGGAAAGGTCCGGCAAGTAATAAAAGGAGGCGATTCCCAAGTGGGAGCTCTGAGAGGCCAGGGATGTACCAACCGAGCACGCTCAGAGAGAGATATCTGTAAGTAGTTCTATACCTGGTGTATACTTTGGGAAGCATGTTGCCAAACCCCAAACAGTGTGAAGAGCTTTCCCTGAAATATTTCGCCGAAAACCTTATGGCATGATCTCGTGTTCAAATAGTAAGTCCGTGGTGACAGGACAGGCTCCAAAAAACTACGAGATATGCACTTACAGGCATGGCGATGCCCGCCCGGCAAATGTGGACACCAGGTCCTGTTCCCTACGCACCACACTGCTGCTGTATCATTGTATATAATTGTCACCGGGCAATAGATCCCATGGTCTCCTTACGTCAAATTTCACCACACTTGTTAAAGCTAGGTACGTTACACAAGCACACAATCCTTCAGCATCACAACCCAAGGTAACATACGTACGCAGTGATCACCCTACGGGGGGCTGCCTGACTAGGACTATTGTAACCGTCTCCCACGCGTTGGGAAAATATGAAAACATTCTGAAGTATGTCTTTTTTTTTATAGAGGCACGAGCCGAAGCGTCGCGCGCAACTCCATCGCTCCCATATTCCACACCAGAATACAGAAAACGTTGAAGGCATTACCCCAGCTGCTGTACCGCAGAGATAGCAGTGGTGCAGTATCTTGACGCTTCGAGTCTCGAGCTGCACCTGATACGGTGTCCAGACTGCGAGACGTGATTTCGCGCAGGGCCTAAGTTCTCCGCCACAACCTCCCTTCTGTAAGGGTCCGCGACAAATCGTACCGGTACCTGACGAAGTAGGGATTGTAGATGAAACCAGGCGGTGCGGTGCGAGCCAGTGCGGGAACTACACCCTTCCACTCTTGCGTGCAAGCATAGTATAATGTGCTTGTCAATTGTCTCCATGTGAGGGTGCTTCATGAACTCAATTACCCTCGCACTGAAAACCAAAGGCATTGTTAATGGTGTAACAGGATGGTTCTGCTGCGCTCCCACCCGCGGAAGTTCTTCCTCCGGATGACTGGGAGTGGGTTTGTGAATGGAAAATTGATGGATCTGGAGGAGAGATACGGGGGGCTGGGAGTACACAAAAGAGATTGGGAAATTCGACGCATCTCGTGGTGAGAAATTCTGCCCGCAAGCCCGATTCTCGCCGTTGTGCGCTCCTTGAAAGAACGCAAGCCAACTTTTACACCTCGACTTAAAAGAGCTACCAGGTATTGTTTTACGGTGCACGCTACTACTGTGCACAGGAGTAGGATTACATGGTGCGGCTTGGACCCGTGATGCTTTTAATGGTTTTTGTTCCCGCCCACGCCCACGCCAGTGCCCAGGGGTAAGAAGCGTGCAGACCGATTCCGACGTCGGCGGTGGGTTCGGTCGATGCGGCCTCAGCTGGAAAAGCAACGGAAGGTAAGGAGATCTACTCGAGAGTGGGGCGGATCGTACCAGCGGGGTTGATCATGGCATGTCACACACGTACTAGATGGTACACGCGTACTATATGGTGAGTCGCTTACCGGCACTCAAGCCTCGTCCCAACAGTGCGCAGTAGCTCAACAGGGTGGGTACATGAAGAGAGTAGACTTTCGCGGAGGATGCAGGAGTGGTCTCTCGTCCGATTTTTTTTCGACCGGCTGCCTGGAAATGGAATGCCGGACGCCAGGTGCTGCGATGCGGATGCAGCGTCACGTGCCAAGTCGTAGCAACGTCCCCCATTCATCCCTGAAATGTTCGCAGGACTTGAACGAGGCTGGCCTTCAACTTGAAAGCCTCTCAGAGGCCATGGGAATGGGGTCACCAGCTCTGCACATGCACGCTTACGAGTACGACGCTGAAGACTTTGGATTGGAGTTAGGAAGAGATCTCGATGTGGGCCTCCTTCCCGCACCCGATCTACACGCCCTTCAAGATGGATATAGCCGAACATCATCCAACCTGCCTGCGCTGGGGTCCGCTGTAAAAGCGTTCAAGGGTTGGTGGACTGAAGAGTTCACTTTTAGGGGGTTCGGCATCGGGTTCGTCAAACCTATATTTCGCGGAATGCTGATCCGACCGGACATAGGCGTGGGCATAAGGTACTGTACATCGAAACTTCCGAGCGCGGGTTATTGTCTCCCTCCCACGCCACTCGGTCGGTGGCCTGCCCAACATATTCCTGTCGTCACGTACTTGTACAATCGTGTTTTCTAGTGCATCCCACTGCAAGCTTGTGGGAATCGCGTTAATTAGAGTTTTCGGACATGACAACTATCAGCAACGATAGTTTTTTTTATACTGGTGGTGTCCCAACGATGAACCTGCCTTCTCTCTTGGTGTCTTGAGCCGAACTTGGTCATGGGGAAAACATCCCATCTGAATTATTATGCCTGCTCACGATTTTCGCGGCAGGCTCCCGCTTACTTTGCATTTCCGTTCGTGGGAGAGGCAAGAGGCTCTTCCGTCCGTGTCGGCGTCATTCTTCGTCTTGTGGCCGCCAGCCGTGCAAGTATCACAGGCATTGTCGTATCCGGCAGAGCTGCTGCAAGAATGGGCTACAACCGCTGCACGGAAAATTGCGGTCCCTTCCAAGGAAGCTCTACAGGTATTGCTGTTACTACTGCACAAGAAGAGTTTGCGTCTCACCACTAGACTAATACGGTGTGACTCGATATGTACTTCACTTGTTTCTCTTGGGATTTAGAGTACAGCATTGAAGAAATGGAATAGGACAGCAGGCGCTCTAGGCAAAAGTTGCTAAGTTTAGTCCGCTGGGCTGCCGCTTATGCATGCGCACATTCTGCGCAGTGACAGTAAAATTAGTGCTTCATGCATCCGAATCGAAGGTTGTGTATGTCGTTTTTTCTCGTTCTCATTTCGGCAGGCTAGAGAGCGCAAGGAAGCCGTTCAACGACTCGGGGTCAGCATGGGAGTTCGGTACAGCGCAACGTACGGATTCCAGTGGTGGCTGGCGCCTTACTTCTTCCTTCTACCCGGAGTCCGGGTCATTTGGCACCTCTACCAGTCTATGATGACGATGCTTTTGTCGAGCATGGCTCTTATGCAGAGGTGATTTTTGTTGTTTGCCCCGCCCGCTCCACCCCCCGCCGGCAAATTGACACCTGTATGTCGGTTTTGTTGGTAAATAATAAGCAACTCTACCCAGCAACCCAGAAACTAGTATTACCCGCCCCGAGGGGAGATTGTGTGAGGGGGGTTTGAGGAAGTCTCTTCTCTGGGACCCTCATCCTACAGTACTGCTGCTTCTAGTTTTGCTTGTCAACACCCGCAATTTGAGTGCTGCATGCAACCCAAGGAATAACGCGCGCGGTAATTGCCATGGCTCGACAAATGCAGGTCTGATGTCCGTGAATCGTGGGAGGGCAAGGACGGAAAGGACGAAAGGCAACAGGCACTATGGCTTTTAGCGCTGCGATCATGGGCAGATGCCAAAACATCAGGGCTCGGTTATTCTCTCAACTATTCGGGCAGTCGTTTAGGGGGGGCGGTTATGGTGAACTTCATGCCCTTCTTCCTTCCGACCTTGGCAACGAAGCTTCTCACGTCTGATGGTGACGAGAGTACTGATGTTGAGGAACCTCTGGTCGAAAACGAAGTGTTCGAGTCCCCGAAGACGACGATGAGCGAAGTCGAGGACAGACTCTCAGTAGAAAATGTGTCAGACCCCCGTGTGACCGATGTCGTGGAGCGCGATATTAGGCTCGATGCAACAGGCGCTGGGCGACACAATGGTGCCGAATTGCAACCATGTGCTGCTTAGTCTGCAGCGAGAGCAATCTATATCTCGACAGAGTTACTTGTAAGTGCGGGGCCAAAGCCGCCGCGATTTGTGCAAAACAACGCTATATGCCATGTGCCCTAAAACACGTTATTCGTTATCGTCCCGGAACAGGAGGTATTTCTTCAATTCTCATCAGTTTTTCGTAATCGCTTCTCTGGAGGGGCAAGAGTGCTCTTTTCGCCATCCGGAGCAGATGCAGCCCCGCTGTCTTCTGGCCCCACGCCCATGATTGGCGAGATGAGAGTCATCCTAGCTCCTTGGCGTGATGCATTATTCACCACGTCCACGTAGACACGAACTGTGGAAAAGGCGCATTGAGTGTGGGGTGTGTGGAAGGTCAGAGACGATTCGATACGCAAAATCACACCAGGCACCAGTTACCTGGTACACAGTTCAGAGTGGGCTGGTGCATTGGTCAGAATGCTTTCGCAAGCATCGCTATGCAATTTTCCAGCACCGACTATATCCATTTCGCATCATAAATGTCAGCATAAACACAACGCCACTCTTTCAGCGAGACCCGATTGCGGAATATGAAAGCTACGTATTTAGCAAAGCGCATTTGAACTGCCGTCAACGCGGTCGATGGCAGTCGAAAATCCTACAACAGCGTGCAAAGCAAACAACGGCCATGGTGACGGGTAAGGCGGCAGCTACTACAGTACCCCCATGTGGAACTAGCGCATAGCGCAAATAGTGATACATGGGATCGGTTGTGCGATATATTATTTCTACACCTATATAGGTTGGTTTTTGTTTCGTTCTCACCCTTGTCCATGATTTGGATGGTCGCACGCTCTACCTCTCCAGAGGAGGCAGGGGGGACATACTCGAGCTTGAGCGCCTGCTGGTCAAAGTTGAATTCGCCCTTCCCTGGATCCAAGTTGATCTGCAATCGCAACAACAGCATCGGTGCACGATAGAGAACGGTCGGGCACAAAGCCACACAGAGTACTACCTGGAAATACAGTAGTACATTTCATCTTGGGGAGGGGAGAGGAAGGCAATGGCAGATCCCGCAACGCCGGAACCCGGCGGCAAGGATTCGTCGGACTAACAGTTGGGGTGCGATATTTGCGCTTACACCAACAACAGCAGGACTCTAGACTATGATTGCAGATACGCTACTTGATGCATGTAGAGGGCATCCGACAAGGCTGCCACGTGGTGGTGCCATACCACGACGTTTTCAGCTGCGAAACAACCAGTCCATCATTCTGATTTTGTTTCAGGTCCAACTTCAAAAACAACTTTCAGAGAATGACCTTGCAGATTTTGCGACAGCCAGAAGACTTAAGGGGCGAAGCGCCTTTGACAACCTTTGACAACAGCCCTCTCACCGTTCCTTCGATGCCGAACCGGGGCACGATGACCGACAGCTTGGTCTTCTCTACGGAGAGCACGAATGCATCTTCCTCCGTCGGGTTGTTCGCGAAGTACATCTCCGTGTGAAGACCGACCGACGCCCGACCTACGCATGCGAAAGGGCACCCGCAAATAAAGCAAACCGTATGGGGTGCGAAGAAATTACCAGTGCTGAGTACGTACGTGCCATAGTACGAAGTGTAGTGAAAAAACATTTGCTATTAATAGGTGGTCGGTCGAAGTGCACACGCTTCGCTGTAGAGATGCCACCGGCGCACGACGCCTGCGGAAAGGGCAGCATGTTTTGGAAATAAGCCGACAACAGATCAGTAGGTCAGGAGAACTCCGTGGAAAATGAACGATCCATCCCGACGTGTGCTGACCGCAATCAAGCCAACGCCGCCATTCCAATTGCACGAGGTTACACAGCAAATGCTATCTGGAAATAGATAAAGTCAGTTCAGTGTGATCTCCTCGAAGAGGCTTGTATGCTTTTGCCTGTGACAAGCCTTTACGTCTCAAAGGGGCTGCCACAACAATGACACACAAAATGGTAGTTTTGAAATAAAATCGACCAATGACTTCAAAGAGTTCACACAACACACCTGCAAGCTGAGCCGAGCGGTGCCGTCGGTTCATGTTCTCCGTGAGGTCGTGCAGAAGGGCCTAAGAGAGAGGTCGGGCAGAAATCTCGTTTTACGTAAGATGCAGCTATAACTAGATAATCATAATAATATCACCCGTTCAACAGTTTTCGGCGGGCCATTCGTATCCAACGCACTACAAAAAACAAGGGACGTTATTGTATAACGAGAATATATATGCGAGAGGGAGTTTATAAATTTGAAAGCGCCAGAAAACTGGGGAAGCCTTACAAATGTCTGAAGCGCCCCCCATACGACATTACAACACACACAAGTTGACGACAGCTACAAACGTCCTGCTCGGCGAGTTGCTAGAGGCAGCTGTACTATACTTGTGATACCAGGTGTAATGCAGCACTGATACAGTACTGATAGAGAACTGCGTCGCTCCCCAAGGACCACGTTCTTACCTTGTCCATAAGGAAAGTCGGTAACGGTGCCACGCCGATGGCTGCGCCCAGAAGCCGGTGTACGCAAACGTCAGCATACCGCCGAATCGGACTTGTGAAGTGGGTGTAAATGGGCGCGGCAAGGCCGTAGTGGTGCCACTCTTCCTGGGCTTGTTCTCCTGAGCAAAAGTACTGCGCCGGCATCATGCACCTGATATCGAAAAATTGACAGGTTCAACATTCGATCGGTGAGCATCTTATATAAATTGTTCCGCGCGTTGGGCAGAAGCACCAGGCCTATCCCGACAAGGCAGAAGGTGACAAGGGCGATTCAACTTACTGTAGGATGTTCAGCAGACATCTACGGGTAGGCAAGGGGAAACAACAAAGATTACCATACTCTGCAGCCTTTCTTATACATCCGGACAACGACAAGAACCATAAATAGCTGCCAACGGCTATGCCGCGTGGCACCCAAGCCCTCGGTAGCACGTACACAATGGGGGGCACGTGGGGTGTTCTGTGTCGACGGATCGATCCTACCAACCTCGTGCTGAGAATGCGGAGCAGCTTGTTGAAGTACGGGTCGTCTTCTCGCGTCGCACGGTCCAAAGACGCTGCAAGCTTTTTGGAGTTATCGACTTCCAGCTCTATGCCCACTGCTTCTGCGATGGCGAGGAGACCGTCGAACTGTTGCCGAGACGGTGAAGGGTGTCGCCGGAGTACCGAAAGGGTAGGGAAATGCCTGCAGCGAGCATTGGACGGGTACACACGCAATAATGAGACACATTCCACTCATGTTTCGAACGCAAATTGAAGAATCCAGAGCATCCTTGAAAGCTGCTTCGTTGGGAACGACAACAATGGTTTAGGAGGGCATGACAAGCACAATTTCTTACCGGCGCCAAGAGTGAGAAAAAACATAACGGCCAGCCTGCGTCAGGGCGCGGTGTTAGTGCACGTGTAGGGCAAGCATTACCCTTCTACTGGATCGTTGCCGGTGCAGCAGTTCGTTAAGAATTGAAATATAGACTCGCAAAGTTGTACCAGGTATCGATTTTGAACCCTGATGGTATCACATACGGGAGAGGAAAGAATTTAAAAAAAAAAACGAAATTTGGATGCATCTCCCTGGGTCGCGAAAGCGAGTAAGCTCACAAATTTCGGGAAATAAAATCAAGACATTCCTTGAATCTCACCTCAGGATTTTCTTGCCGACGGTGATATTCGCCAGAAGCATGAACTCTTCGACCAGAGCGTTGGTTTCCTGCAGTGCGTACATCTGCACGTCTGTGGGATTTTGGCTCTCGCTGTCCAGCACAAACCGCACCTATTGACATGTTGAAATAGAGAGGAGTTTCCCTGTCAGACGTTATCGTACGATTCTTAGACGACAGTAGCTCAATCATACCCTTGGCAACAGCTCTTGCTGACGAGGTTCTGTCAAACGCTATCGTACGATTCTTAAACGAGACACGCTGTGCTGTGGTTTGCTGTAGTGCATGCACACATAATTATACCTCGGGTGAAGCGAGCGTTAGGGCTCCAGCGTCCATGCGCCTCTTGCGGAAAATCTTGGCGAGGCGGTTGAGCTGCCTGACGCTTTCTGCCTTCGTGTCATGAATGTTCGGATCATCCAGCATCAGTTGGGCCTCGTTGTACGTCAACCCAGCCACGCTGTGGATTATCGACTTGAAGAAGTCGACTTGCACGATCTCCCCCGCCGGGGTCATCTCCCAAATTACGCTGAACGCGAATCTCCAGTACACGAGAAGGTCGACGTACAGATGCGACCGACAAGGCCAGAACGACGTGAGCGTGGTCCGATGTGGATAGCATGGGCGAGTCTAAGCACGGGATTACCTACGGTAGCTTGAATGGTGGATCAATGGTGGATCAATGGTTGGGCATGACGCGTGCTACGTTAGGATAGGCAACACCTTTTGGGGGAAATCTAAAGCAGTTCTGAGCAGTTTTGACTGGCGGGGGGCTCATCAGGTGAGGAAGCATGTCGATATTTAATATTGATGGGTGAGGAATATGCTCTTCAAAGCGAGGGGCCCGAATAAAAATGCAATTGCTCTACACTATGTACCATCCTAGCATGCCTCGCACCCCACAAACAAACAAACCAACAATGGTCAACCAGACCATCACCTGTCAACGTTCGGCTTGAGCGAGCACAAAGTCTCCGTGAGTATGCCTGGCAACATGTCCAACCGCCTTTCCACAAGGTACGTGGAAGTGCTTCTTGAAGCAGCCTCCTCGTCAAGCGCGGAGCCTGCCGCGACGAAATGCGTGACATCCGCAATGTGGACGCCAACCTGAAGCAACGTTGGGAAAAGTGGGCAACTTAAATGCGACTTGTTGATTACCATAGCGCAATGGAAAGCGTACTCGGGTATTGGTTTAGTTCGGCGATGTGCTACACCCCAACGATACGTAGTAGGGCGGACTGCAATGTGGAGGTCAACCTGAACAAACATCGGGATAGGTGGGCACAATAGAAAATGCGGTCAGTGGGTCGCCATCGCGAGCTGTTGAGAATTCTCGTGCATTTGGTTTGGTCAGGTGTGTGTTTACTTTTCACATTGAACCGTTCTTCTACTCATCGAGATAGCACACCCAGTGTCCGTACTGATTCCTCGCCCTAGAGAGAAACAAGTTCTGTGGTCACGAACTATGACACAGAGATGGTGCATCGCAATGCAGTACTCGCAAGGCGGATAGACAACGCAAGGCCGTGTCGTCGTCCTGGGTACGAGAGGCACAACGTACATACGCCAATAACCTAAACAAATTGAGAGAGAATAATCAAACAAAACAAAGCAGAACAAAACAAAAAATAAAAGAAGGAAACAAAAAAAAAGGAAGGGAAATGAAAGAATGCAAAGCTCGGAGGAAAAAAAAAAGTGATACACTGCTATGATAGTAGGGTGGAGTGTAATGTGGACGCCAACCTTAGTCAACATCGGGACGGAGGGCACAAAAGATCATGCAAGCAGGTGGCCACCGTCTCGAGCAGCTACGAATAAGAGCTATTAATTATAGTACTCGTAGATATAGTGCAGGCATGTGCTACATCCCTATGGTGGCAGGGTGGACCGCAATGTGGACATCAACTTCACTGAACATCGGGATAGTGGGCAAATACACCGCGTGGGCATAAAAAAGAATGCTGTCAATTGGCCGCCATCGCGAGCTGCTGCGAAAATCGGACAGTTAGTTCGGCCATGTGATATTATACCCCTAGACTATGATAGTAGGGTGGATAGAGCGCGTCAAGAAGAGGTTACCTCGAGGTTGCCGTTTTCCAGGGGACGTGCGTGCAGCGCGTCGTCAATGTCTTTGCAGCCTGGGGGGTCGATGCTAAGCACCGGCAAGTGGCGGAGGTCCTTCCTTCCCAAAGAGTTCTCCGCCGTAATGGTCCAGTTTTCTGGTGGCAGGCAGGCCAATACCTTGCCGGAGAAGTTTTCGTGGGGGATCTCGTGCTCGAGAAGAATAACCTGGCGCAACACGAAGTATAGCTGTTAGGCGGGTAAGCACAATCGCCGAGGCCCCATCCCTAAAATATTGGAGTGGCACCGTCATACAGAGCCATAACCCGTTGCTGCAACATTTAGGCATCTCACGAGTGCTCGATGTCGGACACCGATCTTTCGGAGCCTGCAAAACCGAAATCTCAACATTGGCAATACGTGACATGAAATCAACCCTAGTCTGCTGTTGACTGACCTTCGTTTCCGTGGCCTTGGCGCCCTTCTCTCCCAAGGTCTTGACGTAGTGCCCAAGAGGATACCTGCACCACGCTGGCCACGAGTCCATTGCCACCAGGATCCGTTTGGTGCTGAGAACATCTCGTTGGCGCGTCTGGATGCGTACCCACGGGATCTACCAGCAGCGAAGGTGTTTGACCCGTCAGATGAGTAGATGATACTTCGATGTGCCATATGCTTGTCAATAGGCTACTGCTGTCGCAAACTTTCTCCCTTTTGCAAAAATTAGCAAAACGGCGGCACATCGAGCGGCTGTCTGGCGGACGATGGATTCACAGGATTCGCCGCAGCAAAAGTATACAGCCGGCACGGTTCGTGATATACAAAATGTCTACTCCTGCACCTTCTTGTCGACTGGCACAAAAAGGGCGCTGGTTGCTTGGCCTTTGCCGGTCGTGACTGCTCGATCTCCTTCAACCCGCAGGGATCCACAGTACTGCTTTTCCCGCCAGTGTCGGCGAATGATTCCCACCACCCGGCCGCATGGCTGCTTAGCGCCGGACCCCTTTAGCTTCCGGGTGTTCTCCTCATCCTCAATGGCCGGCTGTGCGGTCAACTCAGGCACCAGGTTATCTGTTGGTCTGTTGTCTGCCATGCCACCCTCGCCGCTTGCAGCGTCGTCCTGAAAATCGTTACAAAGGACCAGACAAAAAATTATGGTCATGAGGTACCCCTCGCCCAAAGTTGAAATCGGTCGTCGCCCTTTAGTGCCAGGCGCTATACTGAATGAAGGCCGCATGATTGCTGATTGCGTGATGTGTCCATGTTGGTACGGTAGCGGTCACCGCCACCCCCCGCAGCAACTGACAGAGCCACTCTGGGGCGGATTTTCGCGAGAGAACGCATCCGCACGTTGCTCCCGAAATATTAAGGCCTACGAGTACAACACACCAGTCACATACATAGAAGAACGGGTTCCAACGCAAAATTTCGTGTGCAAAATATCACACAAGTTTACTCGTCAAACCACACGATCACGCTGACCTTCTGCTTTGTCGGAGGGTCCGTTGCGCCATCTTGAGAGTACCATTCGTCTTCTGGCAAAAGCTCGAACGCCACAATGTCACCGTCCACACCCCGGTTGATGTATTGGGCGCCGCGGATGTACACCGCGATGCGTTCGTCGTCCTGTAGGGGTTAGATAATAATTGTCAAACCATGCGTGCAGCGTGGAAGGGTGAAAACAGTAACAATGTTCTTGTCGTGTTGGTCGTGGTGAAAGATATCTAGCAAATTTTGACGATTGTCATTATGACGCCCATGTTTCCAGGTGTTCAACGCGGCAAAATGTGATCGGCCCACCTCATGGGCCGCCTAAAGTTCCACTTCATACAGAAGTACGAGAAATAGTAAAAACCTGCTCGATGACTTATGAGCCCATGGAAACAAATGAGCAGCAGGCAATACGTCCCCCAGTCAACATCAGCGCCGCACTCCTCGCACCAACCACAAAAACGTGAACAACCATGAGTCATGGCACCCGCACGCCAGTATTCGACTCATCGGCTGTGCATCCTACGTATTTTGTTTAGCCGCACTGTACTGTACTGTACCTGCATGCCCTGCGCGACGACGTAGCACCGATTACAGCCGCTCCGCTCCGCTCGCAGGGCCCCCTGAAAGTACCTGAGAGCCGAGGCAACGAAAGGGCAGCAATCCAAAAGGCCATGTCCCGGTAGGGTCAACACCCAGAACTGCTAGTCCCCATGCCGTAGCTTCTGACCTGCTGTACGTTGGGCAAACACGATTAGCAGGTCATTGACTTACCGGCCCTGTCGGATGCCTGTTGTGAGTTCAGACATTGGCTTGTGCTCTTCGAAGAGAAGAGCCCGCGAACCCCCCTGCTTCCGTGTTGATCTATTGCCGCCAGCCGTGTGTTCCGCATCGTCCGGAGCAGATGACGCTTCGGGAGCCAGCAACTCCGCCAAATCGGGATACTGCACCCGGACCGACTCTACGTAAGAATGTATCGTCATTGCTGGTATGTTGGCCTCTTTCGCCAGCTTGAGGTTGGCGCGGTCGTTGGTCAGCAATGTCACAGCTACTGACTCGTCAAGCTGCTTGCCGAACCTACGCGCAAGGGAAGGCGGCAGTTGTCGTGGTGATCAGTCAGACTATGTCCCAGGAACAAGAAACCAACCATGTGTTAAAAGCTACGATGTAAAATAAGCACCTGGTACAATAGATACCTGGTACCAGTACATCATTAAATCGGCTAGGGAAGGAGGCATGGGTGGTATCTGTCTTCTCCTTGGCATGCCACTCAAAAAGCCCATGAACATGAAAAACACTGACCAAGAGGTAGCGATGCGAATGGCTCGGTCGTTGCGGTCATTAGGGGACTCCCCGTGGAGCTCCTCCGGGAAGGTTTCGCAATGGTGCTCGTTGGCGAAAAAGATGAAGACACGAGAGTCGTCTTTCAGGAGTTGCTTCAGCCGCCGAAACAGGCTGAGGTTGTTGTGGCGAGCCTCCTGTGCGGTAGGGAGAATAACAAATAGCATAACATAACATTCGCCGGTGTAGTTGTAAGAAGGGCGTTTCCATCGCAGATAGCGTGCAGAAGTACAGACAAAATGCCAGGAGCAACAGATGTGATGAGCTATCGACAAAGTACGCCTGCGAGCTCTCCATCATGAATTAACTCATGCACAGCAGTATATCGAAAAAAAAAAACGACGAGCGCCAGCCTATCAAGCGGCTACAAATAGGATCAGCGTACAGCAGCGCGATTATCACGCTGCGCGCGTATCGTGCGTCTCTTTCCGCTGCACTTCGGACACATCCCCTATCCCCAGCAGGCTATGAATATAGTGCTGTACACGTAGGTTGCTTTGCTTCGCGTGGCCGATGCTGCAATATTTACTTATTCCCGTGTTTTCCCTCTGAAGCCCCAAAGGGGTTCACACCCAGTAGAAATATACCTGGTACCAGGTAACGCCACCACCCGGCCTCTGCAGACTACAGGAGACAGGAGACATATATATATACTACGAGTATCAATACGAGCTTGGCAAATCATCAAACTCCGGCTGACCTGCATGACTGTCTGCAAGATAATGATGCAAGACAAAGCCGGACTCGGGGTGTCAAGCAAGTCCATCTGATTCAGCACCACATTCGTGTCCAGCACCTATTAATAGACACCAGAAGCAAGGGGGGGGCATGGGTGGTCAAGTTCAAGTCAAATGCGTGGGTAAGCGTGGGTTGCTTTTGACTATGTTGTACTTTCAACTGTGTTGTACCAAAGATTGAACGTAGGACACCTGTGCTTTGTGGAGCGAGATCGAATCTCAACATAAATGGAAGGCATGTTTGGTTAGGGGATACATAAGAGTACGAGAGAACGGGCCTTGGGCCTGGTTCTCAAGTCGAACTACTATTACGGGGGACAATATTAAATAGGACCTATGGTATAAACAAAAACCTATATATTTCGCTATTTTTACTAACAATATTTGGTCCTATTTACTATGGTCCCCCTTAATATTAATAAACGAGAAACAAGGACAAGACGGAAAACAGACAAGCACAACACATACGGCAGAGGATAGGAACCTGGCGGTGGGTATCTGACTGGCCATATCTGTATATATCTGATGTTGTGAGGATTGATCCTGCCACAGCTCTACAAGTGCGGCAATGGACCTTGTAGCTCTGCAAGTGCGACAAAAGGTCCCAAGATATGACAGGTAGTTACGTATGTATCATCTTGTCTGCGATTGGGATACCAAGCACTGAGTTGGGCTGGGACAGCATGTAGTGACGTTCCAGGGGCATGCTGCAACATGCAACACGTGTATTACAAATTTAGGCGGAACAATCCATTGTAAAGCGAGGGGCGTTCGTTTTATTCCCGGAGCAACACTCATAACACTACAGCTGTGAAGCTGTGAATAAAGCACTTGTCAAATGTCACTGTGCATCACGCGGCCGTCGGCGATCTATAACGGCCAAGCCATTGCTGCGCGCCACGCATTACTCGTACGAGTGGACATTGGGACGCTATCCTCACCAGGAATCTCTTCATGGCCGATTCTCGGCCCAGTTGACAGAGGTCCTCCTGGTGCCAACAGAGTGAACGAAGAACGCAAGGAGAGAAACAGAACGATGTGTCAGTCCGCTGGGATCATTCTATTTATAGTGATAGTCTACATCACAGCGCAAGGCGCAAGAGCTGTACTTGCAACATAGCATCGTCGATCGACTTGTCGCAGAAGGCGTCAGCCGCAACAGAAGATCAGTCCAGTAAAAAACTTTGGGCGATATGGTATTGGGTGCTGCTGGTGTACTGCTGTGTACACTCACATGGGATACTGTTTTGCCAGCAAGGGAGCCGCATTCGATATCATCTCGCAAGTAGTGGTCTGAGACAACACGGAGTATCTTCCCCTTGCGTGTCTTCTTGAAGAAGGCACGGCTTCGATGCATACTGCGAGAAGACCTGTAGACGGCAATGGACTAGGCTTTACTTGTCATTCCAATGCATTTTTGCTTTGCTTGGAATGCCAATGTTGGGAGTTGGTGGAGAGTGAAGGCGTGTATAAAGCGGGACAAAAGTGATGTGTGACCGGCATAGCAGCGTGGGCGCGGCCCCAGCTGCTCACCAGCAACCCTGAGATCAGGTTGAGGTCAACAGGTGCGGCTGTTCGGCGTAATGATGAAGATGTGTATGCTGCTGCAAGGATTTGTACTTGCTGTTTCTTCGAGTCTGGGCTGCAATGCTATGGCCGAATGGCGAACCTCGGTTGCGGTCGCTTCATTCGATTCAAACCGAACGTGAGTTGTTACATGATACCACAGAAAAACCTCCTTCGCTCGACTGATAGGCCTTGTCTTGGCTGTATCAATCACCACCTAAACTCCCACAGGAGGTGGTATACGCCTTGTTAGCATGTGCCAACGTGCAGAGCGGCTGTAAGCATTCGTGTGTGTTGGACGTTTGGGAGAGTGTGGTTGTCTTATCCTGGCCAACGAAACATGCACGTAACACGTGTTGTACGATAATACTACTGGTTCTGCAAAACGCTGTACCATGACATGATTTGTATGACCTCGTTTCTCGTGTGTGATGTTCGCAGGTATCGGCAGGGCGAGCAGCGGCCGTTGGTGGGCTTTTTATCACGGCACGCACCGCCTGCAACCACGGGGAAACGACTGAGGTAAGATAAGAAGCATTCACCCTATATGTAGACTACCTGGTACATGATATACAGAGCTCGAGCTTATGGTCGTCGTCGTCGAACTATCACTAACTACGTAGTAATTCAAATGCACACCAGCACCGCCATTGCGTCGTACGATACCTCGACGCGCTTCATAGAGCTTTACTGTAGTTTTCTCGAGCTGGTTTACTTGGAATATTTTTGCGTTGAGTTTCGTATTTACTATTTTCAGTAGTTCTACTGCTACTACAGTAGTACTCCTAAATTAAATATACCTATTATCCTCAGCCTTATCCGATCCGTTCTTGGTCGGCGGATCTCTCCTGCCTCTGACCGTCTTTCCGCGCGGTTTCTTGGCCGGGGCGTGCCCCCTCCACGCCTGAACCGCCCGGCATGGGAGGATCCGCCCGCTCAGCGCCGTGGCCCGCGCGACACCTTGACGTTGAGATCTACGAAGGAATCTCCGAAAATCCCTGCCCTGTCAGTGTTTTGGGCCATGGTCTCTCGACAGAGTGTATGCATTCACGTGGTTCTTTCCGGCACGTCCTCTCCGACCTCCGACCCATGGGGAGGGTCACCTACCCGGCCGGCGTCGCTATTGTGGAGGCCCGCACGGATGGCTGTATCTGGGACACGATCGAACGCCCTGATAGCACATGCCACCCAGGCTGAGTTGAAAACTGCCATCCATAAAAAATTTGCCGGGATATATGAGAGAGATATCGCATGTCACCTACAGCCGGCAGCACTTATGGTGTGTACGCTATCGTACAGCGGCAGCTGCAGTGGAGGTGTACTACGTGGCTGCGGAGATATACAGTTGCATGCAGCAGGACTGCTACAGCAGCTGCTGTGACGGCACCTGTCTACGGAGCTGCGCTGCGTCGGCCATCGTGTACTCCCTGAGTTCGAAGTTACACCACCTTCCGCCGCTTTTCGGTTTATCGGCAAGTAAAGCATTCTGCCGCCTTTTCGAACGGTCATGGATTGTGGAGCGCACGCTCTCAATCTCTTGGCATCGAGTCTCAGCCTCCTCCTCCTCTACATTGTACGCCCATCACGCAAGCCTGCGACCGGCGGCCGTCCAGGCCGCGGCCGCCGGCGTAGCCCCTTGTACGAATATAATATATACATCTATCAATCACATGGCCGGTCATCCCGGTATTTCTGTGGTATTATACCCTCGAATGCTGCCATTAATCTATGAATAGAATTGATTCCGTAAGTTCAAATCTCACCGTGGTGAGAATTTACCATGTATTTACTAGCGAAAGTAAAAATACAAAGAATCAACTGCTGGGAGCGCATAGCGGGAGTAGGCGTACTTCGACGCGAGTCGACGAGGGAAAAAATGGCTCAAGTCTTCTCGCGATAAAAATGGAAGCACGCACCGTTGTGGGAGAGGGGAGGAGAGCCTGCCTTGTGACCCCGTATCTGAGTTACGACTATTATTAGAAGAGAGAGAAAAGAAGGGCGGAGATAAACGAGAAGAAAGAACAAACAAACAAATAAACATCGTAGTGGTGGGAGTTTACTTGCCAGAACCGAGTACTTCGTACTGGACTGGTACTGTTTGCTACCTTCTGTACAGTTGTCCGTTGGTTTTGCCTGGCATTTGTTCGGCATCGCCAAGTAGCAGTTTGCCATCGTGGTGCATCAATATCTTCTTTTTTTGTGAATTGCTCACAGGCCTGTGGCAGCTGCAGTGGCTCCATCTCCGTCGCATCTTGCCACCGGGAGGACCGCGTCGGGCGTGCTGGAGAATTGCATCGAGGCGTGCGTAAACACGTTGGGCTCGTTTGTTGGCGGGACTGTCACAGGGTGAGAGACAGCTGCTTACTCATACGGCCTGGTAGCTCGGGAAACTGACTTGTTATGTTCTTAGACTACCGGTAGACTATTGTCGGCCTATTAGCAGAGGTGCCGTCTTCAAGGTCAAACATCGCCACGCCTACGTACCCAACGTACTGTATGTAGATTGCCTTTTTTTTCTTTGCGAAAGTGATTATTAATACCAACAGCGCTACTACTACGCACTCATGGACGGTGTTAACCTTGAAACCACGCCTGCAATGTCGATTGTACTCTCCGCCTCCACAAAAGCCTCCACAACACAGCATCTTGAGGCACAATTGCGGTACTGCTGTGTATTATACCAGGTATATACCTGATACATTAGCAAATCCTATACCGTTACCTTTTGGTTGCGAGTTCCTGTTCCTTTGTTTTCTTGATAGACAATTCACGAAGATCTGTGCAGGCGAGAGAGAGGGGTGGCATTTATCCAGCTGGCTTGTATGTTTACGCTGAGTCGCTCGAAGCGGTTGCGGGTTGTTCTCTTATGATAGTACTGGTCACGAATGTACCGGGTACCAGGTATATTTACCAGCATCGAAGACATACGAGAGTGCACGAGTCGCGGTGACAAGAAAGCTTACTGTGTCGAAATGCTGGAGGAGGCGCTGTACGCATTCGGGCATGCTTCCGCTATATAGCTATCTTATACGTACACTTACCATCCTTTAAGGCCGCGGAGGATCTTATCCACTCCCCATTCCCGGGTCTCCGGGCAACTCTGATATGTTTCATCGGAACAGTAAATTTAGTCGCTATTTCAACACGCCGTGTTCGGATCTTCGGCTGGTTCGCGCCTAACGGAGAGCGGCTGTGACCCAGGAGAAGTTCATCACAGCAGCTTGTGTTTCTCTCAAAATTGACACGCCGCTGGTTCTCAATAGAGGCTTACACCTCGACTTGGAGGTGCTGCAGTGGTCGAATTTGGTCGAAAAATGGGGTGACAAAAAACGAAGGGCAACTGAGCACTTGCACTTCACTTGTGGACAGCTATTGCTCCTCACAGGAAACTACAGCCCGCGAAACTGAGAGATGTTCCTGACGGGATGTGTGAGGGCGTCGGAGACAGCAGTCGTAGGCGACCAGAACCTACTCCCGAGATTTTTTCGTGTACTCGAAGAGAAGTTGCGAGCCAGTAGCACGAAAAACTCCCAAAATCGCCAAAATGTTTCGTTTCACGCGCGGGAGCATAGTACAATGGCTACATCATCGATGAAGAAATGACCTTGGCCAAAAGATTGTTGTTTTCCAGGCGGATGTTATATATCTTCTTGGGTCGAATGCAAAGTTGCTGCGGAACTGAAAACTATGTTCCAATGATGAATACTTGTATTAATAGTTTATTAGGCCAAAAAAAGGGCAAAAGGGCTGAAAAGCTCTGGATTCTTGTATATTTGCATCAATTTTTATGAAACTTCGAAATGCGGATCCTTCTTGCAAATCCCTTGCGCTATTTCCACGTCGTATGTATATGTTGCTGAACTGCCTACGCGTGCCTACTTGATAATACATTCCTGAATGATCTTCCGTCCCCTTCAGCAAACGCCATTCGCCCGTCGTATCATGTCGCTGCCGCCATGCTAGTTACGCCTCCGGAAGATCGTAAGCACTGCACCAAAATGTTGCGCTCCACAATATTTGTCTCCTATATACGGTGAAAACGAATAGGGTCTCCCGTTTTTGTTTGGTATCACGAAAAAAGTGGCCTTGATTTGATGACGAATCTCTTGAGTCCTGAGCATACCGTTCACCCCCATCCTTTTTCCCCACGACCTTACCCGTGTCCTCAGTGCTATTATAGGAGGATTCATGGGGGCAACCTTTGGCAAGGTGCCGGACGTTGGGTTGCTCAAGAGTGTTCAAACGAAGGCAGTCCAGATGGGAGGAGACTGGGGCAAATTGACGGCTGCCTTCTCAGGGTTCACGTCGGCGTCCACAGTTATTAGGGGCAGGTACGCTGCAGCTTGACGTGTGATTGGCCAACGGTTCACCCAGCTTTTGGTTTTGCTCGCAGCCATGGGCAAAAGTTGGCCGTATTCCAAATCCCACGTCGTGGTTCTTCGCTCTGGGGTTTGGGTGCGTCTATAGCAACAGCACCTGTGCCGGTGGTGTTTGGCCTAGAGGCAAAGTTCCAGAACATTGCTCCATGTATCATCGCTATCCAACTTCAACGGCGCACGTTAGCTCGTTCCCTGACTATGCTGATGGACCCTTTGCCCCCTACGTATAAATACCTTCCGACGAATGCTCCATCCTTGACAGGAACGACAAGTGGGATCAAGTTGTCGGCGCTTGCGGTGCTGGAGCATTCTTGAACAGAGCCAAGGGCCCAAGCGGAATGGCGCAAGGGGCGGCAACCTACGGGCTCTTCTCGTTAATCTTTGCAGTTCAGAGCAAGGAGGATGCATTGGACGTAGTCGATATCCCCGTGGACGCGCTTGCGAAGAAGAGGTAGTTCAACGATGTCTGCTGTACTCGTAAATGCTCATAGTTGACTACCCTCGCACGGGCCTTCGCTATCTGCAGTGCCATCTTGCATGGCGTACTCTCATAGCGCGACCCATTCCTGCAGCTCAAACTGTAAATGGTTGCAGGTTCGCTGGTACGCTTTCGGGCAGCAGCGGAAGGAAGACAAGATGGTGCTTTTCGCATTTCGGTAATTTTGACGATTAATAACGATTTCACGCTGATGTTGTTGCCCTACGGTTGACATCGATATCGACTTTGAAATTGTATATGTTTGTGTCACACGTGCTTCTCTATCTCGTATGCTGGGTAATTCTAACGCCTGTTCGGGGGTTGTTGTGCAGTACAGTAGGCGCAGCCGTCACTTTCTGCAACGTCCATGAATAGGTACGACATACCTAAGATCGTTGCCTGCATCGCTGGAGAATACCCTGAAAACATTCTTCGAGAGTTGCGGCGATTTGTTTAAAATGTTGAGTAAGTTTTGCAATATCTGGTATACGATAGTCTACTGACTATAGCTTCGAGTACAACAGTAATGCAACAGCAGTGGAACAAGTAATGCAACAGTGGAACAAGTGCTGACGGTCAATAGACGAGCTCTTCTTGCTCTCTTGCTGTCCTTCACGATTTTGAGTATTTTGACGATCGGACCGGTTCCTATTTTTGGGTAAGGTGGCCGAATTCTCAGGATGAGCACCTACATCTAGCTGGTGGGGTTGATTTACTTTTAAAGTTCTAAACGGTTCACGGAAAGTGGACCAGGTGAGGAGGCACACCCTTCGCCGCAATGCTACGTCGTATGACGGCGCAGAGATTATTTCGTCTTTTTTTGCCGAATCTACAGTCGTATTAGTACGCCACAACATGAGCCGTGAGAAAGTACGTGCAGTACCCGCAACAACAAATACTATCCTGTGGTCGGACATAGATATACGTATCGAGCTTCGAGTAGTATTAATAGTTCGAATTTGGAATTAGGATATCCTAAACTACAACGCACATGAGCACAGGAGGAGAGGAGTGTGTGCCGATCCCGAAAAATACCATCAGTAAGACCCCAAAATGGAAGACCCCAAAATGGCAGCACTTTTATGTTGGGGGGTTGACGCTGTTTCTCGTGATTGTGGAAGAGAAGATCAACATGATTGATTGCCGTGAAAATGTGGTCACAGCGGTATGCTCTACTCCCGCATCGGGCAGATCCTGGGAGCACAATTGACGTCCGGCGGTGGTAGGTGGCTGAAAAAATATGGAACTACAACCATCCTACACCTGTAAATACAGCAGACAGCATTACTCGTGCATTCCCACTGCTGTACCATGAAAAAAAGAAGACCGCCGTCCGAGAAGCGATGAATACAGGCGCTCAAAGCTAAAGTTGGGCATAACGCACACGATCACACCACAGGTAGGAACGGGACGGCTGTATCCTCTCTGGCGGTAACATGATGTGTAGGGTGGATCTTCACGGCGGATCTGAAGCTCGAAGGTTCCCACGTGTGTAATGCCTTCCGTACATAGTAGAACTCTTGGGACCAAAAATATAAAACCACCTCTCCCAAGTGTTGGCCTTGGCTACGACTGTCGGTTTTAGATGCGGCTGTTACTTCCGTGCTTGGCTGCAGTTGTTGCTTTATTCTTGCACTCAAGCGTGGCGTTCGTACACTCGCCATGTGTCAACCATTTAAGAGAGGCGAGCGCAAGGTGAGTTATAAATCATGTTCCACATTCCGACCAATTTTGTTTTCAGTGTGGCATGATCGCATATTATTATTGAACTTGCCCTTTGAGTTTGGAGGAGTACGCGTATAGTAGGCCGATTCCGCGGGCGGGCCACAGACCATCTACGTCATATCAGTGAGTGCACCGAACAGCAACGGCTGGTAACAATACACGAACAAGCGCCGCTATCCTTGACTAAGTGATGTAGTGTTCCCTAGGCTCGTTAGCCATACGTTGTGGGCGTCGCTCTTATGTGCAGTTATATAACTGACTATGGGACATACGTACACAATATTCGCCAGTAACGGTCATGTGGGGTCGGAGATAACCGGTAGACGGTCAGCAGTATGTACCCTCAGAGATACAGTGTGACCTGGTCAGCAGTAGGAACGTGATCAGGATCCCTGGTGTATCCCCGCTGCTTTATACTGCATATTGCTGTACCGTCTGCTGCTGTATACTGCATACTGCTGGACCGTTTAGTGCCTACTACTTGCAGGCGTATGCGTAACTGCTGTACCGGTACGACGTACCTGGTATGTACACCGGGCGCCCACCAGATTTTTGGATGCCTACTCAAGTGCTTCGAACTACTGGCTGTAATAGGTTCCCAAGGAGCGTATGTGTCATGTATTGCCTGCCGCCTGCTATATTGCCTCACCCATGGGTCTGTATAATTATGGACGATGAATAATAGTGTACTTTCTTTTTTCTTTTCTTCCTCCTTTTATTTTTCTTCGAGCGTACATAAAGTACCATGGTATGTTCCTGGTGTTATTTGGTTGCAAGTGAGGGGGTGATATACCACAGCTCGTTGACACCGTTTCCCTCACGTACTGGTATGATACTGCCGTGCGCACTATTTCGAGCTTGTTTGCTTTCTTCCATCGAATTGCATTTTTGCTGCGGCCTGTTTTTGTGACCACAGGCAGGATTTCGGGGAGTGAGCCAATGTGATAATCATAGTCTAACAAATATGTACCAAGGTTCCTTGTGTAACCACGCCGTGCTCGACCACTCGTACTGCTTGCGGTGACCTCGATGTGTTGCAGTCGAGGGATAGCGACGTTAGACCGAAAAGGGGTGCAGATGGGGCTAGCCGAGGACATGGTGCCTGCGATCCGTGCAAGGTACGAAGGCAAGGAGGTGGAGCGAGTCGTTGGTGCATGGAATGACGGGATGGCGGGAAAGGTGACCAAGAAGGACTGGGAGGGCAAAGGTACTCAAGTGGCGGCCTCGTACATCGAAGGTCTGTGCGCGGACCCATGGCACGACGTGAAGCGCTACCCGTGGATAGCAACGATCGAGGCAAAAGCTGCTGCTATTCGCGACGAGTTCCGCCGCGTGTGTGCCGGGGAGCCTCAAACGGGTGTTACATGGGTGTCCGCCATCGGAGACGGAACGGAGGAGGCGTACGGCCCTGGCTGGCAAAAATTAGTGTTGCAGGATCGTAGGTGGGATGTTGAGACATGCCGCTTCTTTCCGACGACCTGCGAAATTCTCAAGAGTTGCGGAGCTCCATCTGTCCACGCGCTTTTCGCCAGGCAGCGCTCTAAGTCGGGCATTCAGCCCCACACGGATAACTCAAACTTTTTTGTTACTGCGCATCTTGGGCTGGAAGTACCTGGCGAGGATTGCTGGATAAAGGTCGGCGATGAAAAGCGTGTGTGGGTCGAGGAGAAGGCGTTGGCCCTCGACTCCAGCTTCGTGCATGAAACTAGAAATGACGCCGCGTCTGATCGCATCGTTTTGCTAATCAGATTTTGGCACCCGCAACTCACCGAAGTGGAGAGAAGTGCGTTGGGTTTCATTTTCGATGCGCTAGATGACCCGTCGGTGTTGGATAAACCGAACGCGCCCGTCTTAGATCAACCAAACGGACCACCGGTTGACGTTTCGGACTCCACCCCTGACATACTAGAACTAGAACCCAGTGAGCCTGTATCCGTAACCCTTGAAGATAGGCCGCAAGGGTCTATTGTCGCGGAACCTCTAGGAGCCGCAGAAGAAGCGGAACGCCTGGACGGATTTTTGGCGGACCTCAAGTCCCAGGGGTTGCTGCCGGGGGCTGGTGGCAAGGACGATGTTTTGGCCCAAGCGCCCAAAAATCGAGACGGCAGAAGAAAGGCTGCCAAAGCTCGGAAAAAAGCTTCTCGTCCGGGCAAAAGCAGGGAGCGTTGACGATTGGTGTAACATATTAAGAAAGGGGAAGGAATCTGGTGTTTAGTCCTTTTTTTTTTTTTTTGGCGCTTCGTATGAAGACATGGCACCTCAATTAAATGGTGGATTACCAAACTAGGCGCCGCGCGCTGACCAAACGAATCACGCTTGCTGGAGGGGGAAACTGCCCACTAACTTCCACTCCGACACGACTCCTTTCGTGCACCAGACTTGAATACTATCAAGTTCGAACTCCGAGTTGATCAGATCGGGTTCAGTATCCTGCCGGATAGCTTCTCGCGCGGACATCGAAAGATCGCCGTAGAGAAGACTCACGTGCGGCATATACTCGCTGCCCTCAGTGGGATCTTGTCCAAAAGCCACCCTGCGCAGCAGACACAAAAGGCAAGAGGATATGCGCAACAGTTGATTGTTCCGCGTTCCCCATGGGTAGCAAAACAGTGAAGAGCCTCCTTGACAATAAATGGTCAATTAGACGTTTATTTCTCAGTTAGCCCCATTTCTCAGGCCTCGCACGGGGTGACAGAACGGCAACACACTTGGGAACGCCCATATATTGCTACCAACAAGCACTACAGTAGTACACGATCGGAATATAGAGCTTTGATGATCCAAACGGCCTATGTCTCCGTCCTCCATCCCACACCACTGGAGGCGAGGCGCGCAAGTGCTATATAGGTGCCTGACCTATGATGCAATGCGAAATAACACGTACCTGCATTGGTCATTATACCGACGCTGTAGCAGAGGTGCAACTTGGTCGCATCCCCTGTTGTTTTGAACTGATGAGACATACCAGGTACTGCTGTAGAAAAGCTGGCATGCAAACGTCTTGATTTGGTAGGCATGCAGCTTACGTTTTCTCGCATGCGATTGTAAGTAGAATGGTAGAATGGACGAAGTACCGATTGTATCATACCTGGCGGCCTTGTGGGCATCGATAAGAGCTGTGTCTCGTGCGAGCAACGCAAATACCTGAAAATATCGTGGGAAAACGTGCAGCATCAAGGACGGCGGAAAAATTACATCGGACTGCACCAGCTGCAAACCTTCAATCTGCAAAAAAGGATTAGATAGTATCATGATAGATGAGAGAACGGCGTTTCAATACCCACAATCTCTGATGTGCAGCCTGGGGGGATTACGACCTTGGACTACACTTCGGCAGGGCGTAACAATCCCAAGGCATACCCTGCATACCCTCAGAGGGGTGTCTCCCGGGTGGGTTTCATGTCGCCCGTGGTATATACCGAAAACTGCACCGCTATTTAACCTTATTGCGTATTACGGACTTGCTTTTTCCGCTGCGCTGTATGAGCGGGCACTGTCATCGTCCCATAGCTCGTATTTTGACGTGTGATAACGGTTTCCCTTGGTTTCCCGCGGGATCGATCACGTTGTTGTGTGTCGCTTATCTAAAATAGTACGTAGATATCATCGCGGAATTCAATATTTTCTGGAACACTACTGTAGATCTTGTGTGCTAATGCTCAATTCAAAACGTGGACCGATGAACTACAAGGTACAGAGGACATTCCCATTCGAGATGTTGAGGCGTTCGTTCTCGTGGTGATGCCTTGCCATGGAGGTACATGTGTATACTTGTACTTCAATTATGTTACTTGGTTTATATCGCGTCGGGAGTACGTATGAAGCGTGGCCACGGCTAAAAGTGTAGAAATGTCCCTGCCGAACGATCTTGGAGACATCGAGTATCTAGCTTCTGCGAGCACTCTTCTGCTAATAGTCACCAAGTATATGGTTGTTCGTTGCTGTTACTACAGTTGTAGCACGTTCACGCATTAGGACGAATACCGACGGGACAAAAATAGAAACGGCTGCGTTCAGGTACCCTTCTTTGATTGATCCAAAGCCACACGTTTGGGTTACATCCCGGGGTCGAGGGTTTGTTCTTATGTCCCAAGTCCAGATGGTCTGACCGCCCCGCGGTTCGATGGGATGATTTTTACATCGTTGAGTTAAAGGATGTCCGGCCTCGTCATGGTCGGTTACCACATCAAGCTTCCCACAGCGTCGGGCCAGGGTCAGGGTCGCGGAGAGGGAGCACTCTGTATCACCCGGTGGATCGAACTAGTCGCCCCGCACCGTCGTCATTACAGGATTTGTAGTCTGAAAAGCAGGGTGTTCGACTGGTGCTACGGCAGGGGGGTGTGATGCCATGATTTCATTACCGCGTTCCGGACACTCGAGCCAGTGGCTCTTTACCTCATTTAAAAGTGGAGTCGGTTTAGTTTGTTGGCCCAGCGCAACAACCAGGCCGATCGCGGTGCACTGGTACAACAAAAACCATAAAAACTTAAAACTGCAACGAATTAGGGTAGCCACTAGGCCGTAGCTTTGAGCGACTGACAGAAAAAGGGCCTAAAAGTGACCCCCGCACCGTAGTCTTGGTCTCTGCACAAGGTCGTCACGTCACGCACGCCCAATCGACAGATTCAGCTTGTACGACGACAGGCAAAACTCACGCTCTGGAAGTAGAGATCCTTGCATGCGGTTCGCTCCACGCGTGCTGAGATTGCCGCGAGCTCGGACGCCAAGCTTTCTGCCTTGGAGAGAACGTCCGCTGCCCCCCCTTCAGGCTCCACTCCAGCAATGAGCGTCACGTGAGCCCCAAAGTTTGTGGTGCTGTTCTCTGAGCTGAGACGATCGATGACACTTTGGAAGGTCGACCGTGCCGGTTCTCTTGGGACAAGCCACAAAGAGTGCCCTGCGCCCCTCAGGAGTCGCCAAAGAATTAGGTTTGCCACGTCGCACAAAGGATCAAAGGGTTATCATCAACGTCGTACCGGTACCCAGGCGTGCGTTATTTCGCGAGTCTACGCGCGTCACTCGTATGTAGTTGTGAGTAGTTGGAAGATTCATTCCAACCTTTGCAAGGGGTTGGTTGGAATTGGAACAACGCCCCTCGCGCCCTCCGGGTATTTTGAAACAGACATGGCTGGAATTTTTGAAGATCCAAAACGACATCACCACAGATGTCGGTATTAAATAATAAGGATGGTATTTCCTATATCGGTACTTGCTCGCAGTGAGTGTCATTTGTTCATCCTCGTGTCTCGCGTGAATACCTGGGCCCTGACCCCCCCCCCTCGCCGAATCTTGAACATTCTATTCTATAAAACTCGTTATAAATACGCCAGCTGCGAGTTCGACCGATTGAATGGTTGATACTCAACTTCGAGAGATGTGTGTGATCTATTTATACGTACCTGACACGTGTACAACAGAGTATAGACTGGTGTGATATTGTCTGTAACATCATACCAGGTACCTGGTACGATATGAGACTTCCGAAAATGCAACAAAAATGTAGCAGTGCAGTGCAGTTGTGGTCTCGTTATAAGGCTACCAAGTAACAAGGCTGGCGCTTTGAGTCGCCTTATAGGCGTACTCGCCCTATAGCTAAACCTGAATAGTACCTGTATTATTGATAGGCGACACGCCTTACAAGGTACCGTACCTAGATGTACAAGGCGACTCGCCCTATATACGTACGTACTGCTGCAGGTACTCATAGTGCATATTAATAGTGAGTGTGCCAACTTTGAATGGTTTTGGAGCTGCGACAGCTCTATTGCGTGCCTTGGTAGTGCATGTGCTTTTACGAGTTTGACGCCTAGCTCAGCTCAACACCATTTCATCAGGATCATCTGCGGTAGAGCGTAGCTTTGGAGCTATACAGTACAACCTAGCATATCGCAACTTGCTGCGTGTTCCTTGCTGTCCTTGCTGCTTGCGCGCACACCAAATTGAATTCAATCGACAGGTTCAATATGCCGCTGGCACTCCATTCGTATTACTACCGAGTTCAGTTTTAGCACTTACCAACGAATGAAGGGCTTGCATACATGCTAAGGCCTGTGCGTCGAAGGGCGAACCGCAGGAGCAGGAGGGGGGGTGGGGTGCAAACTGTAAACAAGCGGAAGGGGCGGGAAGGGGTTGCGGAGCAACTGAACCTCTGGTGTGTGGGGTGTGGGCGTGTGGCAGGTGCAGGTGTGGTGGGTAAAAAAAGAAGAAAAAAAAAAAAACTAAAAAAACGATGAAATGACAGTCCCGCGGGACTGTCAGCCAGCGCAGGGTATAACGAGACAAGTAGGCATCCACTGCTGTACTACAGCAGTACTGCTTGTTCATACGAACAAGGCGTACCTGTACCCTACTCTCATCTATCGCCTTATCGTATACCTGGTACCTGGTATCAGCACCACATCGTATCACCAGGTGCCTGGTACCTGGTAGGCAATATGAAAACCCTTGTTGTTTTCCTTTCATGGCTGGGAGTGGCATCTGCCTTCCTCCTCCCTCAAGCGCCTGGCCATGGAGTAGTAGGAGTAGCAGCACATCGTTACCTTTCAGCGACGGCATCGAGCACGAGTACACCAAGCGGGGATTTGGTGCAATTCCGCGCTGCGCTTCCCGAGGAGCTCGGGGCAATCCGTGGTGTCTTGGTTGGCTTGCTGATGAACCCCCTGTCCATCGACGTGAAGAACTTCATTTGCGCTGAACAAGAGGGTCTACTTGTTGGATTCGGCCAGGTATGTACATACCAGCAGTATGATGGTATGATGGTGCTCTAGCGCAGTACCAGGTATCTCGTTGGCAGAGTCCATGTTACCGAAGCAATACATTCAGGTTATGCGGTGCATCATCTCTATCTTCCCTCAACTGCAAGTAAGTCTGGGTGCATGTCAAATACCCGGTACTGTTGTATATGTCAAATGTAGCAGCAGTGCTGGAGACGTGCCCCGAACAAGCCCGCCTCCCGAACCTTATTTACGCTTGTACGGTACACGGCAGCAGTACCACCACCACCGTAGGTACCGCATCAAAAATAACGGTACGTGCACTGAGAGACCGCTGTTTGCATACCGATCTGAGTTACACAAGGAAATAAAAAACTGGAAAAAAAAGGGCGAGGATAACAAACGAAATAATAGAAAAAAAACTGGTACGTACAAACTGTACGTGGTACTCGTTTTTTGTGCCCAGGTTTGAGTTTCAAATTTGAATCCCATGTTCAATGTCAGCAGAACCTCTGTTTCACCATTTCTATAGCAGGACGCCCACGGCTCCGCCCGCGGCGCCAGTTTTACTATTAATGCTATTTTACAAGTAAGTATGTATGATATGCATACCCTCTTCTAGCAGGTACCTGGTATGACATGGCATACTTGTGGGAAGACCTATCTATGCCGATAGAAACGCAAAGTTCCCATAAAAAGTTTGAATTCCGAAGATACCCGTCAGAATTTCTCAGGTACAACTTGCTATGAGCACGATTCTTGAAACGGAAAGTTCCAAACTTTTTGAAAACCCCGACTGAAACAATTCTGGGGCCGATGTTGGGCCAAGATCAGCTTCAGAAAAACTCAGGCGGATGTTTGGTTTGAAGCGGTGAGATTTCGAGTTCTCGACAGACATCGATCGACGAAACCAACGACTGCGTCATGAATTCTGAACGGAGTGCGCTCGCTAGCGGCTCCGACCCACCCTAGAGTCATCGTGTTCACACAATGGCCGGTGACATGTGTTGGGCGCTGGCAAGGCGTATGATAAAAAAAACAAGTGGCCTTTGGTGTTCACAAAACAGATGACAAAATTTCTCTACGGTACCCGTCTCGAATGGCAAAAAATAGGCTTCTTCTCAGGTTTGGGAGGATACCGTAGGACGCCGCCGGCAAGCTCTCGCCCCCTAAACCATGGATCCACCTGATATCTTCGAGGCCGTCATCTATACTCGTAGGCCTTTGCCCAACACCAAGCGGGTTGGCCGTGGGCTGAGTCTATGTCGAGATTGAGCGTCTATCGTCGCACGAGCTGATTTTTATCAGCGTCCTGAGGGTGTGTCCAAACAGAATCGAAATCGAAAATCGAAAATCGACATGATAATAAACAAGGCGCTGATTGGTCCCTGGTTAAAACGTGTTCCCCTTCGTTTTTTAGGTGCCGAGAAAATGAACGATTTACAACCCAATGCCAAAATAAAAAAGTTGACGGCTGGAAATCGAAAAGGAAATCGAAAGCACGAACAGCAACAATTCAGCTCGTCCTACTGGTCAGCGCAGCCACGTCAAAATATCACATCAGGACCGCCGTACACAGCATCCAACCCACAGCTAGCACGGCAACACAGCCGCATAGACCCCCCGTAAACAGCCAGCAGGCGAACCACAACACCAGCCCAGATGTTCTCGGGCCTTTGTTTCCCGGCGTTCGAGCCAGGGCGAACATAGTTTGAGGAAAATGCAGGATGATACCCTCTAGAACGAGGTCGGAAGTTCGTTCTCAGTATAATTTCAAGTTTGATCTCGGGGCGTCAACGTGGGACGCGCCACCACCTCCATGGGAGGCCCAACGACCTCCCGGAATCGAATTGCGGTCGCGTTTGCCTGCTTCTGTGGTGGATCTGTGTTACCGAGCGCTAGATTGCCGACATGTGTGCACGGCAGTTGCGAACAGCCTAGTAGGTTGTGCTCTCCGTTGCTTTTCGCCTGGATTTCTATTTTCACTTTTCGATTCTGTTCGGACACGTCGGCTAATATTTATCGAAATCGAAATCAATTCGATTTCCGATTGAGCTTTTCGATTCTGTTGAGACACACCCTGACAATTTGCAACGAGAAAAAAAAAATTGCGCCGCCTGCAGCCGTTGGAAAAAACTGAAGCGAAGAAAGAAATAAACATTTTTCTCCCTTTTTTCCCACAGCAGCGGTGCGAGGATATTATCTGCTGTTGTTTGAAAGCAATATTTTTGGAAAAGAGCTTTTTGACTTCGCGTTTCCATTGGCATAGGTCTAATAAGACATGCCCAGCCTGTTTTTTTTTCCTTTTTCCCACACAACACCTCTACTACTACTACACTGGCATAAGTTGTTATTTAAATGTTATTATTGCTAGCTTGCCTTTTTTAGTGCCCGTTTTTTTACTGCTATTCACCTTGTACCAGTATACGAATACCACGGACATAGTATATAGTCAAAGGTATACTACCTGTCCTGTGCTTTTGCTTGTACTTCACTCGCTACTTTAGGGTGCAGACAGATGTCTTCAACAAATTCGGCGAAAATCAAATTTTACAAAGACAAAGAAGTCATAATAGCAATGTTGACGTTGCCGTGACCTTTCTCGTCTCTCGACCAATAAATAACATTTCAGGTGAGAGCAATTGGCGGATCACAGTTCGAACTGGCAAGCCTTCATGTCATAGAATCGCATCGCCGGCGAGGAATCGGGAGCAGCCTGGTGCGTCAACTCGTAGACGCATATGTGGAAACCCACGGGCTGGCACAGGTATGCTATGATATTGCCTTGAAAATACCTTGAAAGGCCGGTAATTACCTAAGTTTTGGTATTGGAAACGTACTTGTATTGCTTGAGAAGCGTGTCTAAGATGGTAACATAAGGAACCAGCGAAACGAATGTGGCAATTTTGTAGTAATAGACCCCTGAAAATAGTTTTCCTATTGTATTCTGATGGGCTCAAAATCGTTATTTTTTTTTTAATTTTTCGCCGCACACTTCGTCCGCTGTTGCAACAAACACCAAGCAGCAGCGCCGCGCGCGCGTGTAGCAGTATCCGAGTGGAATGATGCCGTGTGCGGTAACAGAAAGCTCGATGTGAGGCAGCACCGGACACACCCCAAGGCCAGAGAACAGACCACCGTAGAGAGCAAGAAGCTGCGCTGGCCAAAATTAAGGATTCGCTGCGTGCGAGAAAATATACGAGTACGAGTAACCAAAACGTCCAACTAGCGACATAAAGTTGGGTGACTTTGTACGAGTACAACGGCTATCTGCTGTTGCTGCTGCTGCTGCTGCGTGTCGCCTTACGGGACAGGGGCTATATCGGAAGGGAGGGGCGTCGCGTAAAGCTGGGCGGAGCGAACAATTTAGAAAGAAGGTAGCAGTGATTAGTGGAATTTCTTGTCAACGTACCACTCACTCTGTGCGGAATTGTAAGTAAGGACTGTTGGGGTATAAATATGCGATCAACATTAAACGGTGCTTACAGCAGTTACTGTAAATTCACGCCCAGAGTGGTACCAGACATGGTTGAGCCGCGTCAATGCCTGATATCGGGGCGTTGGGTTAATATCACACGTGCTCCAACAAATTGAATTGATTTGAATAGCTTCGATAGTTCTTGACAATATAGTCCAAATGACTCTATTTACACGGTGAGGTTCGAACTGTTGCGCTCGCGGTGGCGTCGCTGCAGAGGACACTTTTCACGGACAAAAAATGTAGAAGTCTCGAAAACCTTTAGCCACCCGTATAGAAAATGCCTCCGAAAGCCTTGGGATTTTCTGTTCCTTTTTTTTTCCCCCTTTGCCGGATCACTATTAAAAAAGTCCCACGGATGTCCCGTTCCACCGTTTAGTCTTCTATCGCGGCCTAGATATGAATATATCTCCTCTTTGTGACATCTCTAATCAATCAACACACGTGTCCCTTACCTACAATCACACCACATATGATGGATACAATAGTCGTGGTATGCATATCACACGTACATACCAGGTATGATATTTCTCTATGCTTTCTTTTTTGTTCGATGCGTGTTTCTCTGTGGATATTGTTACCAAGGTATAAAATATGCACAGGTATCATTATCTTGGCTTGTCCGGGTTTGCTTCGTCTTCAACTCCGTAGCTATTGGAGCCTGCCTTGTGACCATGGACTGTTGAAATAAAGTGCGAAGACCTGATGTGAGAACAGCAACAACAACAACAGTAGTAGGAGGTTGGGCATGTTTCATGAGCTGGGGGGCGAAACTGGGCGTGTAAATAACTTGCTGCGAATTTTCCACGTTCCCTTTCCCTCTACTGATACAGAGTGATATTCTCGCCGGTTGTTGTCTGTATCTTATTTTGTATCCCAACAGCTCCAAGAGCTGTACCTACTGACGCTCAAGGATACGGCCACCTTCTACGAAAAGTTGGGTTTCAACGAAGTGCCTCCCGAGGACGCCCCAGCGGTCCTGAAGGCAGAGCGTGCGGTTGGCTCCTTCGTCCAATCGTTTTTCGGCAACTCCCTCGTTTGCATGCGCGCAATATCGGACTAAGCGGGATCGATGCCTGAGTATGTCTGCTCTTTCTCGTCCCATAACTAACTCAGCTGATGCCACCTGGCACCGTGTCCTGAACCGTCTGCCTGTGTAGGGCTTGTCTTTCCCATTTCGGCGACAAGCTGCACCATAGAGTCAACGCGATCAGACCCCCGGTAATCAAAGCCTGCAGACACAGCTCCGTTTTCCGTTCGCACTAACAGTACACTGAAGCGACGGTAGACCCCGTGAAAGGAACGCAAGAAGATACTAATGGTGGTGCGGGTCAGCCTGCGCAATTGGCTGCGAGACCTCCATGCGTTTGACTTTGCCCCCAAGAAGGATTGCTTGCTCGGAAGAGTCATTCTCGTGGCCAAGGTAGTAGTAGTAGTAGTAGTACTGTAGTAGGCCACCGTCCTTGGAATGGCTTGGAATGGAGAATGTCTAGACTACTGTAGATGCGTAGAGCTGCACGGAGTAACGTTTTTTTTTTCTTCTTCCGCTCGTGTGGGTAGAGTTGATCATCTCGGAGCAATAATGTGTAGAGTAGATTTGTGTAGGCCTCAAGAGCTACAGGTAGCTAGAGAGGCGTCGCACATCGAGTTCGCTATGGAATTATCGGGATCAGCACTCAAGAGCTACAGGTAGCTAGAGAGGCGTCGCACATCGAGTTCGCTATGGAATTATCGGGATCAGCAGGCGGGTTACTCGTGCCGCGGGTCCGCGGCGTTGTCCATACTGGTTGGTTCAGCGTGCGGGCGTAAACGGCCTCTTGTCTTGAAAAGTCAATTGGCGAGCTGACGCACGTGCGTGTCGGCGTCATGGCTGCCCGATGGCGATGAACGGCAATCTCTGTAGATGCCGTACGTCATAGCAGCACTCGCATTAATGCAGTATACGGTAGCCATTCTGGTGCATATTGTACGTAGTGTTCACCAAATAGAATAGAGGAAACACGGCGGGCAGTGATTCGACTGGGTGAAGGGTGTGGTTTTTAAGCCGTTCGATTTTCTGAAGCTTCAAAATGGCGGGCTTGCCGCACAACACGCACAACAGCCAGTACGTTTTCCAGGCCACACCTCATTTTCTGGTACGCCTGCTGATACCAAAACACTATTAAAACTTATCGCACTCCTGTCTAAGCAAACCCAACTTTCCTGCAACCCTCTGCAGGTGGTCATGATGCCTCAAACGCGCAAAGAGCAGCATACAAATAAAACGATACCGGGTACTCGGGAAGGCAGCAAGAAGGCCAAAAAATAATATGATACTCGCGAAGGCAGCAAGCCGGCCGAAACGGAACACGCACGCTTAGACGCGTACGACGTTGGGCAGATCATTTCAAGCTGAAAAATACGGTACTGACCGTACCAGCAGTGTAGTACAACAATACAAATATCGTGAGCGTCGCGGCTGGAAAACCTCTCGGGATGTTTAATGCTTGGGACCTTAGCATTAATTCGGTGGAGTATACCCCCCCCCCCCCTCTACACCCCTCCTTCACACTGTGACACCAGACTATGCGAAAATTCCAGGGAACGCAACTTTCTATGTACGGGACACTTATCTCCGCCCCCCCCGCAAGATACAACCGGACGATACATGCAAACCGCACATGGTCTGCTCAAGCCACAGACATCTAGACCACGGAAAATGTGAATAAAAAAAGCTTGAAAATGCAAGCACTACTGTTTACAGCAGTAGGTAGTGCTATGATTCCTCCTATGACAAAGCCAGGTCAGCAGCCGGTGGCAGTGGCATGCTGTATGGCGGCCTTTTCTCCTTGCGACAGGCCTCCCCACGCCTTCTCCATCACCGCCGCCGGCATCGAGGTCTGCAAAAGGGGGAGGGGGGGTGGAGCGTAGGTGGGGCGTATATTCTCATTTGTTGCTTGCCTTAGTGAATGTAAAATCGACGACGCATCTCTTTACAGACGGAGCACCGTTCCTACTATTCCTGATAGAGACACATCCAACAGTTGGGCGCTCATTACGGCGGGGGGAGGGGGGGGGGGGGGGGTGATTGGGTGAGGCAAAAATTGGCTTCGATTGGAAGGCAAAGACAATTCGGTTGCTTGCATGAGAAAGGCGTACACTTACGTACAGTACCAGAATGACGGGGGCTGATAGTCAGATGGGAAATACGAAAGTTTAGCAAGAAGTTCCTCTATTATGGAGGAAATGTGTCCGCATCGATACCCACGAAAAAGACAGGCGTGCACATATGTGGCGCATCTAAAAGCATATAGCGTGTATCGCACCAGGTATATCTTACACACATCAGGCACGCGACGCCACGCAAGAAAATAAAACTGGGATTAGATAAAGGTATATTCTTATTGTTGAGATTATTCTTACGTGAGGCAGGGTGTGCCCTACACTTATTTTGGTTTGTAAAACACATTTTTCTAAGCTTCTCTGCTTAATTAGAGTCAAAAGTTACGAACTCGCAATTTCTCAAGAGCTGTCGTGTACTAACGTTCCTCGCAACCCTTGCAAAATGGCAGTATTCTACTGATATACGGTGAGCTTACGGAATCTTCACGCTCTGAGGCAACGCTCATACACTGAATCGCTCTCGTCGGGAGCAGCTTAAAACCCTTGGGGACTTGGGAGGAGAAAAAAATCTGAAAAAAAGTGACGGTAGTGACGTTTACACCATCGGCCACACCAAGCAATGTAATACACTATCATAAACTATTATAGGATGATAGGCTGAAGGGGTAGGTAGCTGGGGCAGAGGACATGGATTTAGTGCAACGGAAAGAGATGCACGGTACGCGCGCAGCATGATGGTACTCGGTACTACCGTACTGTGCTGCTGTGCTGCTTGTGGTGCACTTGGCGGGGGATATTTAATACTTTTATTATTAATAATACAAGATTTCAACATATCAACATAATAAGACATCAGTCGCTTTTTAGGGCGATGTATTTATGTATGTATGCGCTACTACTGTAATCATGTCAAAAGGGTTACAACCCCTCTGTTATTAGAACTGCACGCAAGTTTTTTGGGTACAAAGTAGTCCGACTAAGCGTGGTCTATGTGAAATACCTGACATACGGCGGTATGTACCATAATTTACGGCCGTAGTAAAAAAGTTATTTGTAAAAAGGCTTTACCTGCATGCTCTGGAGCAGGCGCCCCATGCGCTGTGCTGTGGGGGCATCCACACTCGCCGATTCGGAATCCTTTAGGAAGCCCTCGAGGATTTGACCCAGCACCGTTACCACCGTGGGCACCTGCCAAACCACAATCGTTCCCGACAGAGGTCGCCATTTTTTTTAGACGATATGTACCAGGTGCATCATGCCTAGCTAGGGACAAGCGATGTAACGAAAGCACTGCCGTTGTACCTGGTCTGTGGTCTGCCAGGGTTATACACGCACGCAAAACGCGCTTCTTACCAGTTTTGCTGTTTTTCGTCAGTGATGTTCCCACGGCTCGGGGTTTTGAACCTCTCGTCAACGCCGATATCGAACGTCTCGCAAAAAGATGCAGCTCAGCTCAGCAAAAGCCCCATCGATTTAAAATACACATGCATGCATCAATAGTTCAACCACATGGGCACAGCTACAGGAGTTACAGTAATGTAACACCATTAATAGTGCAACACTACAGTATTAATAGTACGATAGTGCGCGCTTTGGTCACTCCTTTTGAGGCTAAGGAGTTGACATTGGACCAAGAGGGACCAAAAAAACTTACCGACTATAGCACCCGTCACAAGAAGCAATCCGGCGCTGCTGGGTTTGGGGATAAGGTATACAATGATACCTTTTGTACCGGGGCTGTTTTGCTGCACCTAAGGATTAGGCAACATGCTGGTACCATGATATTGATGTTAGGAGTACTCCTACTGCACTCCTACTGAAGCTCGCTGACACCTTATACGTATGGACTACACAAAAAGTATTTGTAGACCCTCTAGACGGTTGGTGACACCGCGTTCCTCAATGGTTTCGTCGTTGTACGTAGCTGGGCTCTAAAAGGCAAAACTACAAGTAGATGAATGAATACTTACTGAAAGTAATACCTCAGTGACAGGCCGAACCAGCCGAAACCAGCGATAGAAGGCGCCACACATCCATAGATGATAGTCCAACACTTCAGCAGATACCTGACTGCCTGACTGCCTCAGTGCTGTCACCTACCTGACTGTCGCAACTGATGTTACAGCAGTACGATATAATATCCACAATCCACAACACATAGCCGACTACAAAAATTACTACCGCAACAATATTAAAAATATAATAACATGGATGTACAAATACATGGTAACCCTTGTAGAACTGCATGCACGTTTCGGGTCCACACTATAATAACTACTTGTACATAGTTTGGACTCGTGTTTACAGTGATGACACAATGCATTTCTACAGTCAAAATACCTAATAGTTATTAACTGTACCTGCCCTAGGTCGCCCCCCAGCACGCCTGGATCTTGGCGTTCAACGAGGTCGCACAGCATCCGATGTACCACCCGAGCCTCCGTCACATCCTGCACAACATACCATAGCAGAGTAGCAGCAGCAGCAGCAGCCGAGAGCGACAGCGCTAGCGTTAAGCAGGTCGAACGTACAACGAGGCAAAAACGCGTCAACTACAACAGGCGCATCAGCCAAAGCCAATGCTGATTGAATACTCTATATTTATGTCTGGATGAATACCGTGGATGGAGCGAAGCGTAGGGGTTACACATAACGAAAAGAAACCGCCATTGATACTCGAAAGTCCTACCAATAGTCTAACAACAGTTTCGGGTATGCAGGAAGGCGCACCTCTTTGAGGGGCAGGTTGGAAAGCCAGAGAGGAAGCAACTGCGATCGCTCGACAGCGGCGGACAGCGCCGGAGAAACGCAGAGCGTTCCGATAGCGGCGACGGCGTTTTCCTTGACGAGCAAGCTCTCCTCGTCCTCAGCGTTGGGGCGATTTATACAGATGACTAACTGCCGTACCACCTGTGGAACCAGAATAGCACAAGAGAATAAGAGCACAAGAGCGGGACGGGCATCGTAGCACGGGTGAGACGCTAGAAAGATAGCCCATAACTCTCACGACCCAAGACTCGGCAAAACAGGGCGTTTCCTCTCTCGCTGTCGTACTTGAACCGCGTTTGCGGAGGCATTCAAGCGAGCACCTCTTCTTTTTTTTTTTTTTTTCCTTTTTCGGCCACATTTCCGCCAAAATATCGGCTAGTTTGTAATCAAAACCGCTTTAACTCCCCAACCACCTAACTACTTTTTCAGGTACCAGCTTGAATACGTGTGCTACATTGTACGATGAAGTGTCTCAACACGAAATTTGGGGGCGAAATTCGCAAAACTGAACCGTCGAGAGTGTGTTTGATCTGGGCGTCCCACTCTTGGCTGGAAGAACTCGTGTGCCTTTGCTCGCTGTGTTACGCGATTCTATCCTCGAACAGGTCCGTCGAAAGTCAGCCTTATAGCGATACCATTTTGTTGCACGAAGTGGTACCACAGTACTGTACCTCATCAAACTTCAATCAAAAGACAGACTCGCGGTATTTATCTTTACGCGATATATTTGTACCGCGGAATCTGCTGTGCAAAAAAAAAAGAATGACAAACCAAAACCTTGGGGGGATTTTGAGGAGCCGCCGCCGCCGCATGCTTTAAAAGTTATATTTGGAAAATCGACTCTATGCTGTACCCAGCCAGGTATATGCGGCAACAGGTCTGAAGGGCATCCACCGACTTACCTCGGCTACGTGGGGCAGCATAAACGCGGGAGCATGCTTGGCGGTCTGCTGCACACCGTACACCGACGCCATCTGCAACATCGGATTGGTCTCCTGCATTTGAAGAAGGTTTGTTCACCAACGCCACGGATAATGATATAAACGGGGTGGGAGTGAACATATTATTAAGGTCTGGCGACGTAATGTAGTCCTCATGGTCCCAAAAACGAAACCATGAATACGTACAAGTGCAGCGATGAGGTTCGAATATGTACATGTCACAACCGACGTTTCTTGTCCGTTTTTGTATGAAGCACCACCTGAAACATAAGTAGGCATACCGCGATCATATATGCAGTGCCTACGATTAGTATGTGTACTTTCACCAAAACTACCGACTGGGCGGAAAACGGGAGGGGGTTCAGATTCCATGAAAGACTAAAAACATCATCATTAAACTTTTATCTTCATGCGAAAGCATAACCATTTAGGTTGTACGCATGTAAATGCTTACTACTATTATTAATATTAATAGTACAAAGTAGAAATCATGCATACTACCCAATACTACAAAGTGTACGCATGTATGCATAGTACTAATAATAATAGCATATCATGCGCATACAGTAGTACAAATAGTACATCAGACAACGTTAACGTAGCGCTTGCATGAGGACAGTCGGCGCGAGGCACGAAGACCGGGCATATCGTGAGCACAGAATTTGGTATCTCCTCAGTTGAGAGTAAATGTGGTGGAAAGCATGCACACATTACACACACCACATCATCTACAGGTAGATCACATAGATAATTTCGATGATCTACTGTAGATCATCTATGCAGGTCCTATAGCTGCCGTTATGAGATGCTGTGCAAGAGCTGTTTAGATCATACAGATCATACAGATGCAAACCTTTTCTACATAGTTCGTGCAGATCATTTTAATCTGAGTTTTACTCGTATATAGCTGCCCCGTAGTACGTACCACATCATCAAAAGGGAATCTCATCTGTCACGACGTGTGAAAACTTACCTCCGCTATGCCCTCCACAATCCACTATCTACTCCTTCAGCACCTCCAATGTCTACATACAGTACATCATAAAGTGCGCATGTGATCTGTTCGACCTGTCAAGACTGATCAAGACTTACCTGGTATCTCTCAGCCACACACTCAAGGATTGTATCTACATCATTAACATATCACGTGATCTAGTGAACTAGGGATGATCTATCTGATCTGTACCATGCGTTGAAACTTACCTCCGCCATGCCCTCCATGAAAGCTGGGAAGCAAGCCGGGAGGTACTTGTGCGCCCCATCCCCGCAGTGCTCGATGGCATCGTCAAACACGCACACGGCGTTCCATCTGACACACAGCAGCCGTACACCACACCAGGTTGTGTCAATGCATTGGGTCCGGCGTTTGAACAAAAGAGCATTTTCATCCACCGCACAGAAAACGACAGCATGTAGAGGCATTGCATGGAGTTCGGCGAAATACAACAAAGGGGTATGTCCATCTACCGCACAGAAAACGACAGCAGGATGCGGCAACGAATGGGTTTCGGTGAAAGACAAAAAATTAAACGGCAGTGCTGCCGATGTGGCAGTGCATGGGGCTCTGTGTAAGAACCAAGGAGCAACACGACGTTTCATCTGGCACACAGTACTACTGTAGCTGGTACACCGCAAGAGTTGGTGTGGTGGTGATGCATAGGGTCCGGTGTAAGAACGAAAACAAAATCAAGCAAAAAACAAAGGAACGAAGCATCAAAACAACCCCAACAACAAGCGGAGCGAGGTTAGGGAAGGTGGCTGGCTGCGGGGTACGGTGTACGGCAGGAGTGACGGGGGAGGTGGCTGTTGGAGCAACATCAGAGCAACATCAAGACTGCAAGCGCCTTCCCAATGATCATTCACTACTCAGTTTACGTAGCTACTGTAGTATTAATAGTAATACTGCAGGTAGCTACAGTAGTACGTATTCATACAAGTGAGAGCAGGTTTTCTTCGTCTTGTTTCGGACCCTGCTCGGATGGCGATACAGGTTACAGGTCCCTTCCCTCGCTTCTTCCACAGAGTCGGTGTCCCACCGCCATGTACGTCTATTTATGGTATACTCGTATGTCCAGTACTGTAGTAGACAAGCGCAAGCCATACCTCCAAGAGCGAAAAAATCAACCACACACAGCAACATACGCGAACCCAAATAAACTGTCAATAAACTGTCAAGAGGGTTGGGGTTGGTGGCCATTTCTAGGAAAAATACTGACAAAACACCTAACGACAAGGAAAAGGCGGTGGCCATATATACTTTCAAGTACAAGCAGTAGCTGCTTACCTCAACGACCCAGGTTGTGAGGTGTTGAGGAGCGAGCCAAAGGCGGGTGCGGTGATAGTGTCGAAGATGTTGAGGTAAGCGGGGCCGTGGCCCTTCAGAAGGTACCCCAGAGAGTCCACGAGGTGCTCCATCACCTCCTAAAATACCAGCATACGACAGAATACGAGGTGTGAGGTGTGAGGAAGCGACAGAGGCGGTGCGGCGGAGGGAGGAGGGAGTTGTACCTCGTAAGTCGGCTATCGGGGACACAGATCGTGAAACAGCTGTCAGTGATCGCGTGGACCGAACGAAGCTCCCGGGGGCACGCGCCATCGCCTACAGTTGTGCTTCGAGTCGTGACACGGCGTCGAGGGAGCACCTAATAGGAGCTCTTTATTACTAATACTACCAGTGCTACTATTACTACTCTTCAAACATCACTCAAAATACGAGCTACTGTAGTTTGAGTAACCCTGAATCCGATACCCGACGAACAAGCCCGTTGTGGTATTGTAGGCATGCAACATACTATTAATATCAACTATTCATAAGTAGAAACTTCAAAAGACGAAACAAATAAAAGGGGCTATATTCCATACCAGGGGATATACATATATATATATACCAGGTATCTATTGGAGAGTTCCTCCGAGAGTGATAAAGGTTGACCTTTGGGTCGAAAAGTAGTAGGACACCGTGGTAGTCCAATAGTTAAGAGCAGCATTAATATTTAATATTTAATAGTACCCGTACCGTGTTGGGGTTATATAGGCACGGCATGGCTCCTTCTACCAATCGTAATGTCAAACAGCAAACACATAATCGCGCGAACCTAATTTCTCGGGGCAAACGCCTTCATGCGTACTCCCGCAGTAGCTACCTGTGGTTCTCTGGACAATCGAGTCCCGGCAGTCATGCGTACCATCAGTTGCTTACCATCACATGCGTACCATCAGGCGCCGGTAACGCTTTGCTCGCCTGCCATGTCTGACGCATGTCCAATACATGTCTAACACTAACACCCACCTCCTCCGGTGCGATCTCCTCCTCCAGAAGCTCGCTGTCCTCTTCGTCCCACGCCCCCTCGGCCTTAAACTCGGCCTCTTTGGCGGTACGACGTTCCAAACTCGCCTTCACTCGCGCTACCAGCTGCTCAGAAATGGCGGCGGCTGCTTCCACAGGTGCCTGGGCATCGACCATCGACCACGACACGATTGGAGGATTGGGGCGGGGGGGGGGGGGATCGAAAACCGTACCGGGTGCGAGAGGGCGGCTTTCCGGTCCAGAAGACAGATAAATAGGTCAATACCACGTATAACCACAGACTACGAGGTAAATAGAGTAGATGATCTACAGCAGTACTGTCTTGCAGTCCCTCATCGTTTAGGACTGTCGCCTGCCTTCGGACGTAGCCAATGGTGGCCAGTGGGCAACGGACTCGCTTCGACTCATACCCGCCGTATAAATCGGTGCCCTAGCTAGGGTACGTGTGCACGTGTATGCTGCAGAATGACGAGTACGTGGCGGTATCGCGCTCGAGCTGCAAAGTGGTGGACATCGATAGGCAGCACGCGCACATCATACGATTTACACACCTAAGGTATTAATAGAGAGAGCGCAGATGAACCAGCACACACACCGGACAGATCAGACAGATCATCTATAGATCATTCGCACTTCAAGATCTAGATCTTTCAGGGCAGCATCTATTCTTCGTCTGTATCATCTGTAGGATCTAGCCCATGTTGAAGGGGTGGGGGGGTGGGAGCCGTATAGTCTGCATGGTCAAAGGCATGTTTCCTGGCTTGGACCTGTCCTGCACAGATTATGCACAGTCTCACAACAGCAACAGCATATGATGTGTAGTGTGATGTAAACCGTGATCTCTGTCTCTGTGACGCGTGGATCCTTCGACCGTAACTACACTATCTTGAGGTCGCACGCACGCACTTTCTCGAGCGCCTTCATGTAATATAATTTCACGACGTCAGAGAAAGCAACGTTGGCTCTATTTCGGGTCGCGTGCGCCCAGAATCGGAAATATACTCAATATCGCTGCCAATAACATCGAAGAGAAGCCAAGGAATGGCAATCGCAACAGCCAGTAAACATTTAAAAAAAACGGCAGCCGGGCCGTTACACCAACACTTGCGATTTATAACGCATGTACACTGGTACACAACAAAAATACATACCCGTAGGGTGCGTTTTATCATACCTGTAGCTTGGGGGTGAGCTGTGATCCCGTGGTTTCGTCGACGCGCTCCGGTCTCGTAGCATAGGCGCAGCACGTCTCGGAGGGCGCTCGACATGCAGGTACGTGCCTGCGAAGGGGGGAGGCAACGCGCGAAGCGCACACGGCGAGGGAAGTTGTCAAACTACAGTTGTATTGTAGCTCCGTAGTAGAAGGGAGAGGAGTCGCCCCGGCAAAGCTAGCCACGTTAACGACCTCAAACATTCGGTATGCACAACAATAACCAGGGCATGCTCGAGAAACGATATCGTCATTTACTCCTTATTGTGCGAGCACTAATAAGGGGCCCCTTGATAGAAAAACATTAAGATGTTCTGCAGACATGCCGCTTGGGTTAAACGCCCGTCAAAAGCCCCGACGATAAGCGCGGGAGTCTCTACAGCAACGACAGAGCGAACCGAATTCAATCATCGGAAAAGCAGCAGGTTGCCTCATGCGGAAAACGTTTCGGGTCAAAGCCATTCATTTCTGAGCAAAAAGCCAAGGCTTCAGTTGATATTTATCGTCGTTGCAGCTGGTACGTAGCCATGTATCCTTACCTATCTATCTATCTATCTATCTCTATTTAGCTATCTATCTATCTATGTATCCATGTATGTAGGTTGGTGAAGCCGGGATGAAGCAAGCGCCTCAACAACGGCCTGCTGTGCCATCCAATCTTCGTTCTACTGAAGGTGCTCCAATCAGCAGCCGGTATTTCTCGAAAACCCCAATGCCCCAATCGTTATCCTGGCCTCACCTCATCTTGTGACTCCCCCTCGAGGCCTTCAATAAGAACCGTCAGGCACGGCGACAGGAGCTGTGTCGCCATCGACATGTCCGCCTGCAGTGCGCTGCTGTACACCTGATGTCCAACAGAGGGCAAACATTAGGAGCGGCAGATACTGTATGTACTGTGCAAAAAAACTCCTGAGTTAAAAAAAGCGCTTTTCTCCAAGTTCACCTCATTTGCCCAGTAATTCGCGCCTTGCCAATCCATGGGCACCGACAGCAACAAAACTAACACTAACACCAACAACATCAAAACAACCAGCAACAACACCACACCAAGACGAAGACGAATAGGAATAGGAACATTGCCACCAAACAACGACAACGGTAAGACGATCGACAGCAAACACACAAGGCGACAGGACCGACAAAGCGGGGAAAAAAAAACAAATACGGAGTACTTGTACAAAACAGCTGACGTTTTTCTATTAGTAGTATAAAAATAAACTACAGTAAAATATCTGGTGCAAATGACTACCCGTACTAAAATAGCAAGGCAGGTTTTCATGTCCAAGGTCGGAAACGTAGTCGGTACATACATACATACATAACATCCATCCATCCGACGGTCGGTCGTACCTTAGCCAACGCCAAGGCGGCGGCCGAGCGGACCTCCTCGTTGAATCGGAAAGTGACGGCAGGGATGAGAGCTGAGGCGGCGGCTGGCACGTGCGGCAGGAAAGCGCCTTCCAGGGCACTCGCGTACTCGAACAGCAGCCTGCAGAGGCCCAAAAAAGTCGACGACGAGAGCCCGGGGGTAATTTAGACTACACTGAGACTAGACTAAGACAGGACTACGAATACTAGAATAAGACTGTAAGCCTTGAAGACCACACCAAGACTTAATTCTCGGCTGAGACTAGACTAAGATTGGACTTCTAGACTGGCCTAAGACTAGACATCAACTTCAAGACACTAAGTAAATACTAGACTAAGACTAGTGCCGCGGGGAAATCATTGCTAATCTTGTAGCACTGGCTTCAACTCCCATACCATACCATAGCATACCAGGTATCAGGGTATCAGGTACCGTATACAACACACACAATAAGAGCACAAACTACAGTAACACACGACAACAAGCGGCCTTTGTTCAAGAGCTAGCCTAAACAACATTCAACATTCCTACGGTAGCACAAAACGAAATCGAAAAAGTACTTGGATAGAAACGCCATGCTAGTGGAGGCGTGTGTCGTACTGAAATAAACGGTATGAGCAGATGGAGCAAATGGAGCAAATGGTAGCAAATGCGATACAGGCTCTCCAAAATCTTTGCATTCAGCTTCAAGTTCGGGAAATGCGCTTGGCAAAGAAACATCAACAGACGCTCGCTCGCCCAAGGCTCGTTTTGCCCTCCAAGGAATGAGCTCAAGCCACGCCCCAAGGGGAGCATCTTCCACACTCAACAGTCAAGACCGCAAGCTGACGTGTTTCTGAGGGGCTTCGATGATACAGATACCATGCAATGTTGGCGCCACAAGGAGCAGCGCGTTGGACGACAATCAGCTGTGATGCCGGTATTAAATCATTACGGAATATGACCTCGTATGAGCGGATGAAGTTCGCGTTCGTGAAATGCCATACCAGGTATTGCCATATATTCATACTATTATACTCTCCCAAACCACTTTCTCTTGATACATCATACTCTTTACGCACATAAAGGAAATACTTTGACAAGTTTTGGGCAAGCAAAAAAGTAGGGTAGGCCGCACGCACCCCCTCAACGTGAGAGCTAAAACCAGCAGTCAACCAATCAATCAATCATGCAGGCAAAATATGCAAAAAAGAAAATGAAACACCGAAAACAGCAGTATGTATGAAATGCGCGCAAAACGGAAAACAGAAAACAGAGTGGTAGGGAGAACAAAACAGATTTCCTTCTCTGTCCTGTCCCGTTCTGTCTGTTCTGTCTGCATCGTTTCACCTAGCTGCCGTTTGCTTGCTGGCGATGGCGAAGGTGCTGAGCGTCACCCGCTGGGCGCCAAGGCCACGGATGTTGAGAACAGCTGTTTGAGTGCCCGTCTGTTCGTCCGTCACGCACTCCTGTTCCGCGGTGAGCGCACGAAACGGCAGCAAAAAAAACACCAAATTGAAACACTATTGGAACAGATACTAATGCCGACAAAAAAGCGAAAAAAAAAAAAAAACACTAGTACGATATACCAGTACCAAGTATGAAAAAAAATACCAGGTGCCTGGTATGATTGTGTGAAAGAACCCCGAAATTAAAAAGTAAGAAGGGAACTATTGTAAACTAAAAAGGTGCAAGCAAGCATAACACGAGAGAGAAAGCGAGCTTAACGAACAAAAAATGAAAAAGCGAGAGCAGAAAGACACGCGAAATTAAAAAGCAAGAACATGAATAATCGCGAAAATAAAGTAAACGGAAAGCGAAAGCAAACCGACATACAGTAAAATTAACGAGAATTGAAATAGAAACGCAAGAAGCGAAATGAAAAAAAAAAACAGGAAATCCGAAACGAAAGCGCATGAAACCTATCAAAACCGAGAATGAAACGCAAAAATGAACAACGCACACGTCATATTATAGAGACACGGAAGAAAGAGCGAACACGCCACGAAACGCGAACAACGTAGCAAACACAGACACCGAGCGAGTAGTCTGCCTTCCCTCCCTGAGAAAAACAGAAATTACGGTGGCGTTGCTGGCAGCATTATCATTACTGTACGAGTATGGCAATACGGAGTACACCTCCCGATAGTAGCGAGAAAAACGATTGCTATGATCTTCTATTCCTGGGAGATAGACAGTGAGCACAAAAGACTAAAACAGGAAAGGGACAAGAAAGCAAAAAAAAAAACGACGTGGTATATGGAAAGAACGACACAAGCGCCCAAATGTTGAAGGTGTCTCTATTAGGTACTAGATGTAGGAACGGTGCGCAGTCTCGAAAGGTATACATGGTCGGTCAATGGTCAAATGACTATCACAAGGCAAGCAACTATTAATAATGAGTACACTCCCATCCCCTTGCCCCCTCACCTCTCCGTCCTCATCAGGGTCTGCCGTTTCTATGCTGAATTTGACCTCAGCCTCCAGAGCCTTGAGTAGAGGCGGCATCACCATGGGCAAAAACATGGCGAAATCATCCCCTAGGGCGCTGCATAAGTTACCGCATGCCGGGGCCACATGCTCGGCGATGAACTGCTCGTGTGCGTCGAGCCCGCCGCCCTTGCTGAGTCGCTCCTGCCGTTGAAGTGAGGTATTCAAAAGCAAAGCAAAACAAATTAAACAGAAAAATGTGCGCGCTTGCTTTTAGTCCTCCCGTCAGTAACAGCCAGTGAATTCGTGAGTTTACACTCGTACAAAAAAAAAATGCACAGAAATTTAAAAGAGAATTCGAAGCTACGTACGAAATAAAAAAATGGAAGATTGTTATCCACAAGTATTTTGAGGTTGATTTCCCCCTTTTCTGGTGCACACCGAGAGAGAGCAGACAACAACGAAAAAAACGCGGAAGAAACACGTTAAACCCGAAACTTGACAACACGTGACGTACATCAATATGCATGCCTCTTACATTTAAAGTTCTTCAGTGGTACGTTTACTCTCCAGGCTAACTCGCTCTTCATACATGGGAGCTTTCACACTCAACGACCTCCTGGACAAGCCGTGGTCACATGTATTTTCCCTTCTCCCCCCGGGTACATGCCTGCATCTTTATCGCGCATGGGGTTCAGCACTCCCACTGAACGTCAATTCACATCGATTTTTTCATGTATCATGTGCATGCGTGAGTCCATTGGTGTTGTGTTACAGTGTTTAGGTCACTAGCAGAAGTGGGTACGACCCTACCCTGCCACATGGAGAGGTGTGTTTGTGCGGCCCTGTGATCAGGGTACAGTAGGAGACCTGTGGTGGTCGGTAACCGTTGCGACAAGCGATAGCATGCAATGCAGAACACCAATCGGCGTAAATGTGAGCATGATTTGGGCTCACCACGAGAGTGCTCATGATCGCCAAGCCATCCGATTTAAAGCGAGTCCTGCCCACGGCCTCTCCGATCATCCCCGCGCACTGCATGGCCTGTCCCAGGAGGAGGTCATTCTGCGAAGGCCGTGCCAACGGGGGGTTGGGGGGGGGGGGGAGCGAGTATGCCACATTGGACTATTAGATGGACAATTAGACTCAGGGAAAAATACCAGGTACCCTGGTATACGGTATCAGGTACCTGGTACGCGTTAATGTCGATCATGAGCTTTTGTAAAACCAGACACTGGCGGTCGAGCATGGAACTCTTTTGATGATGGTCACATTCAGTGCCCCAACATCAGTACCACTACCAATATAAGTATGGTTAGCAGTATCAGTACAATATCAGAATCATCATAAATATCAGTATGAAAAAATCAGTACAAACACGAATGCCAAATCTGCGCCAAAATCACAAGGCGTGGGGGACGGTGCAGTGCATGCGAGCTACATCGTTAGGCCGTCATACAACCAAGCCACGCTGTCCTCCCAAGTCCCTTTCAGGCCGGCACTCTCTACGTTCATGGTTCATGCATGAACTTCATGCATATTCACGGTAAAACAAGACACGTAATGATGAAGCGAGACAAACCACCTTAGGGTAAAGCAACACAAGACACACTGGGTAGAGCAACACATTAGGTAAATGAATACAAGACATCTGCGGGAAAACCAAGACACGTAAGGGAAAAGCAAGGCACCTGATGTTAAAGCAATATTTTTCTGTATGAGCAAACCATGAGGGTAAAGCGATACCCATACACCTGATGAGGGTAAAGCAACACACCTGAGGGTCGGTGCCGGCCTTGGGAGCGGTTGCCACGACGATCGCCTTGATTCCTGGAATGAACGCGTCGTAGTACTTAGCGAATTTTGATTCCGCAGTTTTGGCAACGCTCGCCACCGCAGTCAGGGCACGGCACTGACAGCCGTAAAGTCAACAAACACACCAGGTACGGACGACAGCAGTAGCATAGGCATAGGGTCGCGTCACGTCATTTCAAGTCACAATGGGTCATTTCACGTCAAGTCCATTAATGTTGCGTCACGCCCTGTCGTCATGTCATGTACTGTCACGTCACGTCATGCCATGTCATTGCATATTTTACCTTGTCTCGTCGCAACTGCTCTCTTCTCATCTCACACCCCTCCTGTCTCGCGTATCATCTCGTCCCATCCCCTCTCCTTTCCTCTCCTCTCCTATCACTCGTCTCATGAATCATTTCGTCATCTTGCCCACACTCATCGCGCCTTACCGTCGTACCGCATATCAAGTCATTTCGCCCCATACAATGTCATCTCCATCTCATCTGAGCTGAGCTGAGCTGAGGTGATGCATACTGCAGCTGTTGCAAGGAGACACAATAAAATCGAGCGGTGTGCCCCGACTGGGCATCCTGGTGTGTTAAATATGGTGTGCTCTAGGGTTTGCCATAGGCTATGCCACATTTTACCTTCGATGAGTCATGCACGTGGGTTCGCTTCGGTACGCGAAACGCTTACGATAGATCACCAGAACAACACCCTGGTACGAAACAGCCACAAGCCTAAATAAACCTCGTTCAAAGCGCGAATCGCACACCTGAACAGACTGCGGCACCGCCCCGTTCAAGCACGAGCACAGCGCGGACAGAAGGGCGTCAAGGTGGGGGGCGATGGCTTCCTCGGGGACGTCTTCGGTGTCGGTGAAGTTAACGATAGCTGCCGCGGCGTGTCCGCGCACACGTACAGGTTGAGCACCATCGGAGACCAGAGCGCACAGCGAGTTGACGACTTTCTCGTGGTACGCGCCCTGGCAAACAAACGAGGCACAGATAGACCAAAGCAAGAGCACGGAGGCGACGGCGGCATACGCAGGAAATAGTTGAGTTGCATTGCTACTACACTATTGGTACTACATACTTGTGCTGTGCTATACACATGTGCGTAGTGATTAGCGCCAGAACTTGCACAACTACTAAGGGTCTGAGGTACAGTACGACGAACCCCCAGGTATTTGAAACTGAATGTACTTGACTTGTACTGCTATGCTATGCTATGCTTTGTTAGGCTACGGTATGGTATTTTTCCATTAAAAAAAAAGCTCATTTATTATCTTCGTCCTTCTTTCTCGCTCCCACCTGTAGTCTAGTCGCCTACCAGGCACTTCCCATCTTAGTCCTTCCTTCTTTCTCGCTCCCTCCTACAGCCGTAACTTAGATCAACCATTGGCTCACAAATATAGCAGGCTTTTCTCCCCCCTCCCCAGTACCGTGCGTGCCTTGCATATCATAGTAATTACAAAGAAGGGTTCAGCCCTTCCTTCCCTGAAACGCTCGCGTCGAATTGCACGTACCCACGCTAGAGTAGGCGCTGTTATCCACGCTTGGCGCTCTCGGCAGTTGATTCCTTTTTACAAAAAATAATATCCACTGCGACATTCGAACTCTAGGATGAACGCTATTTAATACCAATACCAGTACAAGCAGTGGAGGGTAACCACTGTACACCAACGGGGCGACGGTATGGTATGGTATGCTGTGATGTGATGTGATATGATAGGATACGGTATGGTAGGATGTGACATGGTTCAAGTACGAAATGATACGGTACGATTTGCCATCAAGTACGTACGCCAACGACGAAGCTGTTACCCCGCGAAATAGACTGGTACTCGCGAGGATGGACGCAACATGCGGCAGGCAGCAGGCAGCAGGCTATGATGTCATGACAGCATCAACCAGAGGCAGGCAGCAGGCAGGGATGAAAACCTTACCTGAAACTCGGCCGGGTAGAGATCGCTCAATCTCCCGGTGAGCTGAAGTGCTTGGAACCTCACGCGAGGGCTGGGGTCGATGAGGAGGGACATCGCCGCCTCCGACACCGACGGAAGGTGTTCCTGCCGAGTTAAGGCAAGGCAAGGCAAGGCCAGGTAAGGCAAGACAAGGTAAGTCAAGTCAAGTCAAATCAAAAGGCAAGGCAGGCTAAGTCAAGTCTAGCCAAGCCATGGTCAGTCAAGACAGGACAAGACAAGACAAGACAAGACAAGTCAAGGCAAGTCAAATCAAGCCAAGTCGATTCAAGTCAAGTCAAGTCCACTCGAGTCAACCCAACTCAACTCAACTTAAAATGTTTCTGTAGGTTGTATACTAAGGTACTCCAGGCAGTACTTCGGGGGCTCGTCGCGCGCACGGTTTGGCATTGCTTTGTTCCATATTACAGACACTACATATATTAGAATCCTTGCCTCCCGAAACATTGGGTTGGTAACCTTGCACGTACTGCAGCCCAGGCATTAGCAGCAGCAGCAGCAGCAGTAGCAGTAGCGGTACTTTTCCTACGCCCTACCGCAATAAAAATCAAGAATTGCTGTACTCGGAGACAAAACCGGTGCCATTCTAACAAATAATCCCCAACACAACACCCGACCAAGGCGTACAGTAGCCCTAAATGGTACAGCACCCTCACAAAAAAGTATCCTACTTACTGTACCATCAATACCTTGAATGCCTTGGTGGCGCTGTCCGCCAGAGCTCCCAGAGCACACAGACCCGCCCGTCGCTGGCGCCAGTCCTGTCCACCGAGGTACTGTTGCAAAGATCACAGCACAGCACAGCACAACAAATCACAGAAGGCACAGCAACGCGCAGTCGTGACGGCAGAAGCAAGCAGAAGCAAGCAGAAGCAAGTTGTCTTCTTTCGTCAGTTGGTGATTTTTTTTGCTTTGACTCAGTCGTGTTTGCTTCGCCGCGACCGAAACTGTTCAGGTCTACGTAGTGTACTGGCACCTGACGCAACCAGCATATGCTGTACTGGCTGGAGCTACCAGGGCCCAGCCCTAGGAGTTAGTGCTTTGGACATCCTTGTTCCCAAGTAAGAAATCTGGCTGGGCAAGCATCCTGTCTCATGCTATCAATACGAGTATTGCCAAGAGTACCATCAACAGGTGTCTGGTACTCTGCGGCCTAGATGCGCCTATATAAATACCTTGGTGACAAGTTCCAAGGCGGTTGGCATAGTAGCCTTAGCGTGCAGAGCGGCGACCAGGCGGCACATGGCCTCAACGCCATAGGCGCCCTCTTCGTCGTGGTCGACATCGTCATCGTACGGACCCGCCACCCACTCCGCTTCGTCCTCCTCCACCTGCGCCATGCAGGCACACCACACACCACGCACGACACACCACGCACCACACACGACACGACAAAAACATCAAGAGTAAAGCAAGAAGTAATCACAGGTCGTCACAGCCTCGAAAATTAGGCCCACACCTCAAACAACCCATTCCTGCCACGAGGTCGGTTTTTGGTGTAAGGACTTGTTTGGAGGTCTGAATCACGAAATTTGAAAGAGCGTTATTGCGTAATGAGATCGGCAACGTGAAGCCATGTCACCAAAAAACGTGGGGACGGCAGCTCGTCCCCCTTCATCATAACTTGAACCACTTGGAACTCCGGGAGTTACCATGTACCATGTATGATGCAGAAGTAGGTGTGTATGCCTGGCACCGAGCGATAGATGGCATGATATGATGACAACGAAGTGGTGTAGCGGTGTAGCAAGCAACTGTTCATTACCTCGCACGCCAAGACAAAGGCGAGGGGTAGCAGCCCAGGAGCGACGAAGGAGCACTTGCGCATGATGGCTGGCGCGCGTTCAGCGAGGCTGAGGAGCACCTCCACCGCGGCCGCGCGGGTACAAAACTCCAGCTGCGATGCCGAGCCGACAGCAAGCATCGCCTCTGTCACGGGCGCCTGGTCATCGATAATGGACAACGAGAAATAAAACAGTTTGATTCAAATCGAGGAGGAAAACAACGAAAGGCTACCAGGTACACTATTGACATCGACTGGATGTGTTCAGGGTCACCGACAGGCAATTTCGGTGAACACCGCATAATTTCGGAAGCTTTGAGGCTCGCATCGCCAAATAAGCCAACGGTACTCATCCAACGTTAGCCATTGAACGGTAGTCAGTAGTCAGCAGTCAGTAATCACCACAGTGGTCCGGAAGAACAAGGGCGACACGTCTGCCAGTTGAACGAAGGACTCAAGCATTTCCTGTGCCTCCAACTCATCTCCGGCTGAAAGTACGGCGCTCAGAACCTGCCCAAGTGGGTCGCCAGAGTGGGTCGGCGTAGAAAATCAGCAAGAGGATTGTCAAAGGTCAGTATCGCCAACAGATTGCGTCAGACCACCAGTCGGGCGAACGTGGAGGCTCGCAGGTGGGGCCTCCGTGAGGATTTCATCCTCCCCTTGGTAGCAGTCGGATGTATGATAAGAGAATGACTACTTGTGTTACACGGGGAGTCACAGACGGCGGGAGCGGGGGGGGGGGGGACAGAGTGACCCACTGCACACAGCAGCAGGCAAAACAGTCGACTGTACGAGTGTACGAGGCACAAAAACCAAAGATAACATGTGCGTTCGACCACACCCCACACTATCGCATGCACTACACGCTACTCTTACCACTAACAACCGTTGTCTTCGATTCGATCCACATGCGACCTTGAAAAAAAGGAAGGCATTTCCCGTCGGCGGACCGCGAAACTAAAGACAGCATTCGACACCAGGTATTAGAATAGACTTCTGCCTTGACCGACGTAAAAAGACGTGGACGAAGTCGGTACCGGCCGGGCTTATTGCTACTGTAGGTAATATTCGATGGTATAAAGAACAATGCATGTCTGACATAAAGAACAGTGCATGTCTGACCTGAAGCATCTGAGGGACAATGGCGTGGAAAGTGGATTGTTCCCGCTCGTCCAGCAGGGTTTGGAGAACGGCCGAGGCGGCCTTGAAGGCGGCTGAGGCGGTCGGCAAGTGAGCCAAGTCGGCGATTGCCATGGCACAGATCTGTTGCACACGTTGTAAACGTCGTTCGGTCACACGCACGAGAGCCGGAAGGAAGTAGAAGCCGTTAGTCAGCACATGCGGTTTGGCCTACTGTATTTATGGCGTCGGTCGTCTGACCTTATTATGTCGTCGATCCTCGATCAGCGACAACCAATTGTTCAATCCCAACGATGCACACCTGTGATAGTATGATAGTGTTACGGTCGTAAGGACGCTCGCGGACGTATGATATACAACAGATCCCACCTTCGTGTTTTTGCTTCAAGACAACTGGTAACAACGAATGACTAACGACCAACAATGCCACCATTAATAACATGTATCGTACCGGTATGCCTTACCGCAGGTGCGTCGTCATCAAGTTATAACGGTATGCCACGCAGGCACAGCAGCGGTCACCTACCTGTAAGAGCGACGCCGCTTGTCGTGACAAGACCTCCGGCTCTGTCTCTGCCATGGCCGATATCAGAAAGAACGCGAGGGCTTTCTGGTTGTGCTCCGCCGCCTGCGCCGTAAGCATGCGCCGTAAGCAGTAATATGGGCAAGGCAGTACGGCAGTACGCAGGGAGTAAGCGCGGTAAGCAGGGGAGTAAACAAGCAGAAGGCAGCCAGCAACCAAGCAGTAACCAGGGGTTGAGAAGGGAATAAGGACTCACTAGGTAGGCAGCAAAGTAAGCAAGGAGAGCCTGGAAGACAGCGACGACGGGGGGTGATAAGCTCCTGTGCCAAATTCAGGTACCAGGTGCCCGAGGTACGAGATAAGGATATGAGCAAGGTTCCGGCGGGCGAACAAACTGAAGCTTGGAGTGCAATACAGCAGCCAGTATCCCGTACCCTGGAATATGTTTTAGTGGAAAAATGTCCAGTTGGAATGTGAAATGGCCACCTTATAGCTACCACTTTACCTGTGCTGCAAAGACCACCGCGGGCAATAGCTCCGGCCACGCCCCCGCCTCGGCCGATGCTGACGCCGCAACGGCGTGGCATATCTGTTCATAGATAACAACAAAAACGGCGAGACGCGATGTATAGATGGGCAGGTCAGTCGCTGGCCCAGTCGTGAAAAGTAGAGTCATGGTTAAACAAGTGTAGGTGTAGGCGTTATTTGTCGGTGGTGGGGCTCCATTGCTGCCTTTATGGGGTGCCAGGCACAGGGGATCGAGCTACGGAAGTTCAACTCTGCATCCGGGTCTCCGGATTGGAGTCACTGGACTCAGTTCTACGGACAGAGCCAGGACGAAACGCACCGTTGCTCTGTGCGTAGAACTGAGACCAGTAACTCCCATATGGAGACCTGGATACAGGGTTAAGCTTTCGTAGCTCGGTGCCCTGTACCAGGCAACCCATAAAATTCGGCAATGAAGCCCCACCATGTTCCAATGGGCGTGACAAGGGCTACAGTAGTAGTCATTTATTCATGGCTGTGCGCTCGATCTGTCGTTTGTCCACTAATAATAGGAAATAAGTGAGGTGGGTCATCATGCCGAACGTTGAGTCCGTTACCCTGATGCGGTCTGGAGCGTAATCCCATACTCAACGTTAGGCATGGTGACCCACCTTACTTCTTTCCTATTAATAGAGCACAAAAGACAGAGCGAATACACGTTGTTAATAAGTGCCTAGTCCTTCTCACGCCCATTAGGACATGGTGGGGCTTCAGTGCCGCCCTTCCTCGTGGGAGTTGTAGATGACTGCCCACTGAAAAGTTTCCCCATGGCCACCACAACCACGACCATTGTTGTGGCGGTGTAATGGGTGCATGGCTACTCACGAACGGTAGGGCGCCTGTCCCGCCAACGCTCGTCACGGGTTCGACTAGCACACTCGCAGAGTATTTAGACCGCAGGCACCCGCGAGTACTCGGGTACCGAATACCCGATGCTTCACCCGGTAACCACGGGGATATCAACTTATTAACCGGTAAACCACGTCCCCTGCCCGGTATTTCGTGCAACGCCTCCTGGAAACCCATTTCAGCAATCTGCCGCGGCGATCTTAGAAATTTAAACCAGTAGAGGTGTCACGAATCACCCTTTCGCCAAAAACCCACGTACTGGCGGGTAACCGGGTACTCGGGTACTCGCTTGTACCTGGTGTTTCACCCTTGGGAATCCCGTGGAGGGTAACTTACCATCCGTAATCACGTCCTCTGGGCGTTTGTTTGTACACAATATCCAGGACACCGATGTCAAAACTACATCCTCACACAAATCTCACGCCCCACGTCTAACATATCTCGGGTACACGCCCAAAATAGCAGAAATGACTCGCGAATACTGAGTTTTTCCCCAAAATTAGCGTACTTGTTAGTATTCGGGGGGGTTCACCTCTACTGCTGTATCAGGTACCAGGTATAGTCTAAAGCGTAGTACACCACACAGACAGTAGTAGTCGTGCGTATACATGCATCTGGCACGAATATAGCTGCAGAACCCGCTAAACCTCGGGTACGTGTAATTGTACGAGCAACAGAAGGGTGACGTTTATGTGGGTTGATGGCTGCATGAGTTCGTTGGCTGTTCAATCTCGTATATACCCAGAGGTACTTGGTTTTAGTGAGGTCTTGTGGCCTATATTCGTCATGTATTTGAAAAGTGAACCTGCAGTCGATTTTAATCTATGGTACCTTGGGTCAAGCAAGTACCAAGTAATGTGAGAACTCAGAACCGACAACGGGGACTCGCCGAATTTCATCGCGTATCGCGTACCTTACGCGCCACAGCGGGACAAGCCTCCTTCCCGATTGCAGATAGCAGGCCAGCGCGGAGGGAAACCTTTGTGGGGCCACTCAAGCGAGCCCAGTGCGGTCCAGACGGTACGACGATGCGCCGGATAAGTACCGCGCACGTGGTGCGAAGGAGCTCAGCCTGCGCGCGTGAAACGCGACACAAAAAGCGTTACGATCGCATTGAAAAAATCATTCTGTCAGCAAACCAAACTCGATGTCACGGATGTAGAGAGACACACAGACTTTCCCCAACAACCCATTGTAGAGACTTCGGGAGGACAATGCCCTGGTTACGAACTTACAAACTCTACAGCAACGGCGACACGAGCGATGGGGTTACCTGCCCGTTCTCAAGGCACCGCAAGAGCTGCTGTACAGTTGTATCGGGCTGTGTCTCCAGATTTTGGTTGTACACAGACTCCGCGTTTCTTCTCGCATCGTTGTGATGGGAGAGCAGTTCAGCAAGAAGGGCCTCAAAGTCTGCATTCCCGGCTGACATGGCTGCTAGGTTGTTGGTGTCTTGGGGTTGATCAGGGTTGCTTGGAAAGCCTGGAGATGAAGCGCGTGTTTGTACGGCGCGGCGTTGTGATGAGGGGAGAGGTGAGATTTTCAAAAATTCAAAAGTAAACATGCCAACTTTGTTGGAACACCTCGAGTTTGTTAGTTCTTGTTCCTGCTCCGAGCGAGCTGTGACCGCAGCTCCGATCTGCATCTGCTACACCAGCCTGTAACTGAGAGAGCATGCGTGCAGTACTTGCAGCAAGCCGAAGAGCGAGGAGTGCTGATTTCAATCAGGCTTTGACCGTCGCTTGTGTGAGTCGAGCAAAGCTTGCCAGAGAGCAACCCACAAACTCCTCTCTCTCGAACCTATAGTATCTAATGTACGTAAATACCTGTGTAGAAGCAAGGTCGTAGAGAGCTGTCGTCGTGATCGTACGCCGAGGTCTTCACGTTCAACCTTTTGTCGACGTGTCTATACGCGCCTACACCCACCGACTCAGGCAGCAGTGGTGTTCAAGTCGTTCCATATGCATGTAGTGTTCACCAAAACATGCGAGCATTACACTCCCGCATTCCACAACCAAATCGTGTACTCTTCCAGTTATGTTTCAGAATCAAGTTCAATGCGCAATCAGTGCACTTTTGACAAAACAGCAGTTGAACTTCAATCCGGTTTGGCCGCCCCAGGGTCGGCTTGCGAATTTGTCACGACATGAATCGCCGCTGGACCTCAGTATCCCGGGGAAACCTGACACCTTCACGATGAGGAGAGACTTCGCTTCGGACCGGCAGGTATGCTACCGGTATTGTGCAAAAGCATCAAGAGTAGAGCAGTATATCCGGTCAGTTCGCCGCCGGCTCTTTCGATCTCTTTGGTACGTGTCGGTATTGATTTGATTGATTTGATTGCTTAATTTCGCACCACCCTCTCTGCTCTGATAGAATGCAGGCAGTCGACACGGATCTAGAATATACCCCGCACAAAACCTGCGATCGCGACGTTTAGATACGTTACTGCTGTACCTTTCGGCGGATCGTTGAACATGGCTGCTATTAATAGAACAAGTTGCCGCTTTGTATGAGAGCTCTATCCTTGCGCTTTACGTGTAATACGACTTGCAATATCAAAAACAGATTGACATTTTTTATAGTTTGCAGTTCAGGACAAGCCGTACAAGCCCAGGACAACCCGAAACCTGTAAATATTGTGTTTGCGAAGTTCAGATTATGGTTGGGTTTGGCGTATTTCTATTCTCCCGATCCCGAAAAATAAATCAACTTCCCAAAATAAGGACCGAAAATCGGCCCATATGGGCCATATCTTCACAAAATTTTCGGGTTGTTGGGTTTCGATTATGATCATATCTTCATTGGCCAGGACAACCCGGAGATGCCCCGGGCGAATGAAAACATCGTATTTGGCAAGAAATCATTATCGTCTACATCACGTACTCATACGCACAGCCTACCCCAGCACACACGGAGGGAGGCATGATACATGGGTTGTTTCACACCACCAAGCTATCTAACCATGCGCACGGGCCCATTTGGCGAGTCCGTGTCAACGCGAGGCCCTCGCGAAGGCCGGCAAAGTCATCCGGCCATATGCGGCGGAGGGCTGGCAGGGTGCAGCTTCAACATCGTTGACGGCGCCGTGTGCGTTGTGGACTGCTTCTGAAGTTGTTGCTCTGCTGTGCTGCTTGTTCCTGATGCGACAACAAAGTAGCGGTACTCTGGGCTCTGGCGCGTGTTACCGCACCACACGCACACCCACACACAGCACGCCTACGCACGCACTGCACAACGGGCTTCGGTCGCATCGATTGGCACTCTTCGCATGGCTGCCATAGAGCACGGAGCACACACACGCAGCGAGCCACGAAGCAGCAGCAGCGAGCAGCATCTCGCGCAAAGCCGTTGGTGTTCCATTTTTCGTGCTTTCATTTCGTTATTTGTCATTTATTGCTGTATTCCATTTTCCTAGAGTTTTATTTCCAGTTCAAAACCGAAATGATCGTTTTGGATTCTCGCAACCAGTTTTCAAACCCGCTTCTGTTTTGGTTTGGTGAATAGCCTGTGGTTCTCGACCCAACCATAATCGGTTCTTTCGCAAACACTCTAATAACGATCCCCTAGTTATTATAGACTGAGATGACGCCAGTGTGAAGATGCGAAGATATTTGGCTCTTACACTGATGTACTGCTGTGAGTGACTGACCTATCATAGGAGGAATTTCATGCTTTAGAACGCACGCTGTCTGCTATACCTGCTGCTGCCTTTTGGCTTGCCTGGCCCTGTGGCGTTCTGGGTTCACGGGCCCCAATACGTCGTCAGGGGATGCATGCCTCATTCGTTGCAGGAATCACACTTCGGACAGATCATGATCTATCTGATCTACAGATAGAGTATCTAGTTCCTCACCTGTCGTTGTGAGAGGTTGTGCAGGATTTTCATACAAGTAGTGCATGTCCAACCCAGGAAACGCGTTCTTGTAGATGATGCAAACTATGCAGGCCCCACCCGGCAACATGAGCTAGATTGTACAAGAGCGGGAATACTTGCTCTGTGCCATAAGCAAAGGTCCTTATGATTGCACGGACCCTTAACGGTGTCCGATGCCGTAGGTGACAATTTTTTTGAAATCCTCGGTGTTTCTTTAGTTGAAGACCGTTTTTTTTTTTTTAATTGCATGCACCACCCTGCATGCATGAACGGCCGAAAAAAATGCAGTCGGCCCAAAAAAGGTGGTCGTATTCCAGGGACTAAAAAGTGACGGGGAAAAAAAAAAAAAGAGAAAAAATAATCGTTGATCACCCTCGCCGTCACTGGTGGGCGCCGCTAGATAGTCCCACGCCTTCGTGAAGGCCTCCTGATCATATTATTTCACCCTTTCTAACGTTCCTGCCTTCTGCCGCGCCGTCACCCCGGTATGCTCCACACTATTAACTATTAATAGAGCCGTTATCGCCCTTAAGGACGTTCACTTTTTAGCCCCTGGAAAAGGGGCTTGATACGGCCTTTTCTTTTTTCGGCCGACTGGATTTTATTCGGCCGTTCATGCATGCAGGGTGGTGCATGCCTGCATGCAAAATAAAAAAAACGGGTTTCAACTAAAAGAGCACCAGGGAAATTTGTCGGCTTCGGCATCGGACACCGCTAAGGGTCTGTGCGTCTGTGCAATCATAAGGACCTTTACTTATAGCACAGAGGAAGCACAGTAGATCAGCCTAGACAGATCTAGACCATGAAGTGGGAATCGATTATCTATGTGCTCTATCCGAGGTGTATAAAATTATATTAATAGAAGGATGTGAAAGCGCTCCGAGAGGGATGCAGGGATGTCGAGGGTACCAGATATACGATTCTTGGTGTATGGCCTTCCGTAAGTCATGGTTCCCTCGGGATCAAGTACTGCTGCTGTATTAAATGGCAGATGGAGGGGCTGACGCAGAGGTACCACCCAGTTTCCCCTATCGTAACGCCTGTTAGAAGCGTTCCCCACTACTGTACAATAAACAGTACTACAGGCTTTATTTCTCTATGTTGCCCACGTGCACATATTTCGTAGCTCCATAAACGAAATCCTGCTTGACTATAAACACACTATTAATAGACTATAGAACACAATTATTACGCTTTCCTCGATGTTGTTAACCGTCCCAGGAGCGGCCTTTCAAGGTTTTGGGACTGCAGCAGGTGGCCATCGGAGGACTCGACAAAAAGGTGAAATGGTAGGGTCAATCGTACAGTACATAGCTGCTTCCTACAATAAAATATGTAATGGTTGCTGCAGATGGAGGTGACGTTTGCGGTTGCGACCACTTAAAAATACCGGATGTACCTGGTACTTGCAAACGGGTTGAGCACGTTTAGTTTGCTGATTTGTACGTATCTTTCATAACAGTAGTGGCCGACAAGCTTCCCCTTCGGAATTGTGGTTGAATTGAAATCCCGGGGATGTCTCCAGCTGAAAAGGGAGTGCACAGCCTACAAGCGTTCGTTCCTCGTACCAGCTACTTGCACGTGGCCACCGGGCAAAAACGAAGAACATAGAAAAGCTAAAGGAAGCTAAAGAAAAAAAAAGTAGCCATCGGGCTAGTAACATCCACCAGCCCAAACGAGGTTATAGCTATGCCGTAGTTCTATAATAGAGAGCCTGTGTAGGAAAGCTATGAATGCAATAGCATTCCGTCTATTAATAGTACGACAACGGTCAGCATATAACCACGGCTGTACGCGTGATAGTTTCGGATGCCCGTAGGTCGAGTTGTTATATTCAATTGGTGTTCATTTCTCATTCTGCTCCCGGTCCTCCCCGTGGTTGTTGGGTTCTCTGGAAGGTCAGGGCCTGACACGGCTATGGACTGATATCTTAGGGGTGAAGAAAATCGGTCATTACGAGAGCAAGGTACGTACGTATGTGTCATATAGTAACCGATAGATCATAAATCATGCAGCAATTGGTATTTTCGTAACACAGGCCGGAAGCAACTCGTTCCCCTCACGCTTTGGCCTCGGTAGCGCACGCACACTGAGTTTACACGCCATCCAAAGGGCAACGAAAAAAACAACGCATTACTAATACGCACGCCGAGGGTAGGTCTACATACCACCTGAATGATTCACCTGATACGTCCCCAAGACACCTTAACGCTTGGATGACGCCACCCACTCCCTGAGAAACGAAGCCGCTAAGACGACCCTTACCAGTCTCTGGACTCAGAAGATTCCTCTAAAGTATCCCTCTAGTTGCTGCAACAACCATCCCATTCTGTTTTCCAGTAAGCTGTGCCCCACACGCAAGTGCAGCTATAACGCGGTTAAGACATCGCCTCTCCCTGAACATTCTATCGCGGTGTGTTTTGATTTGCTTGTAGACCGAAAACGTGCGCGAGGATATCCTTGAGCTCGGAGAAGGTGTGGGCACGGTCGAAGTGGACTTGATGGAGCCGTTCAGCCCCGACAAGAGCCCCAAGTGAGTCGGATAGCCAAAAAGTGATGGTGGTTCAGTACACCAACGAAAATAGCGATTCGGTGTCATCTCTGCTGGCTGGCATGAGGGCCGGGCTTCGATACTCGGTGGGTTTAAAATCGAAAAGGTACTTTCTGTGCCGGTGTCTTTTTGTCATGTCGCTGAAAGCGAGCGTGGGTTAGAAAAATTCGATGAAAATTGACGAGCAGTATGACTGCTGAAGGCTATCATATATCATATGCGCCATAAGAGGTAACGCACGTACCGGGGGCAAGAAGCGAACATACCTACTGCCTATTACCTACCTGTGTGACCACGGCTTCTCCAGACGGTCATCGAGCGTTAACGCTCCTGCGAGTTGAGCTGGAAAGTAAAGGTGACGACAAACAAAGGATGTCAGCGAATCAGTGTATTAGTGAATCAGCAAATCAGCGAACCAGTGTGTATCACTGAGTCAGTGTACTGGCGAGTGAGTCAGTGAATCAGTGAATCGAATCAGCGAATCAATGAGGGAGGGAGTGTGTTGACACTACGAGTCAGCATCGGTGGAATCGTGGCACGGCCGTATTTACACTCATGTGCTGTCTCACCTGCCCTTCGATGACACTTCTCCGAGAATTTCCTCTGGCGTCATGACTCAGTACGACAAGTAGAGCGCTGGTTGCGACTTGGCCCAGCATTGGCAAACGGTTGAAATATAGAATATACTCCTGAATAACAACCCTGATAGCAACTGTAACCCCTCCTGGGAACTTTCTCAAATGAAGATTGTCGGTTTAATAAGGAGTTGTTACTAGATAGTGTGGACTATCAACCATTTTGGTTACAGCTGGGTCATGCCGCTGACACTACCGACTAAAAATGCCACACTATCGCACGATATACAGTACCAGACAGTACCAGGTAGGCCGTAGACTTCAAGGCATGCCTGAAAGAATGTCTGAACTACTGTTTCTGAAACAGGCGTGCCTGAACTGCTAACTTCGTCCCTATCTTGCCTATCGTTTGCCAGGCACGCGTCAGGCACGCTTACAGGCATTTATGGCATATAATAATAACGCCGTTAGTCTAGAACTCCCAAAATCAGGGGAAAGGGGATATAGTTTTTGTGGGGTCCCCGTAGCCCGTAGCAGCCACACAGCGCACAGCCCACAGCTCTGATAACGGGGACACTACTATGCAAAATAGCAAGTTTAGTTGCCGTGTCCTGTATATTATTGACTAGTTCGCTCTGTCAGCGCCAGTTTGCAGGCACATCGTATAATAGTAGTAGACAGCGAACATTCAGCGAATTGGACAGTGCAGGGTGCGGGCATGGTCCTTTGTGTGTTCGATAAGTAGACTGATGATGATGTCGCCGAAGGGTGATTTGAGGTCGGAAACAACACTGGGGCTAAAGATTTTTCTCGACCCTGTATGCAAGCACACATTAAAGATGCGCGCGCTTGATTTTGTTGAGTTGATTGTGGTGCGAATCAAACCTCGTTTTTTTTTTACCTCTTTCCAGAGTGTTTGCTGCACACGCACGAAAATATAGTGTCCTTCGTTTTTTATAAATGGGTGTTCAACCCGGACACTGGATCCGTCCAAATGACGCTGCACGATAAACCATGTGATCGATTGCATGCATAGATACCTGGTACGTGGTAGTCGAAGATCGATGAATATGCTACCTCTATCATGTTAGTACTGGTATTATGTATACGAAGTACTGGTGTATCTTTGTGCTGCTGCTGTTATCCCGTTCTACTTCAGCTGAAGGTGCTGTAATGAACCACGGCGTGTTCCATACCGGTACAAAAAAACAAACATGCTACGTACGTTTGCATGCATTATTTCAGGCGTTTTCCCTCTTGAAACCAAACTACTTGATCTTAGTATAGGAATGTTCCTTGCCGCACTGAACAGGTTTCGGGCATTTTTTCAGGCACTTTACCACTTGAAACCAAAGTACTTGAAACTAGCATAGGATTTGCGTTGGGGCGCTGAACAAGTTTCAGGCATTTTTTCAGGCATTTTGCCCATTCACACAAAGCTACTTGAAATCATTATAGGGTTTGTCTTGGGGGGGGCCGAAAAGATTTCAGGCACATCGCAGGCATTTTCTAAGACAAAGTGCCTTCAATAGATAGGCACGTTCAAGGTGAATTAAGGCACGTCAGGCACATACCTATCTCATTTTTGCCTATCTTGAACGCGTTTCGCCCGTTCACACAAAAACTACTTGAAATTAGTATGGGGTTTGTCTTGGGGCGCCGAAAAGGTTTCAGGCACGTCTCAGGCCTTTTTTACGGCATATACCTTCAATATATAGGCACGTTTAAGGCAAAATATGGCCCGTCAGGCATATGCCTATCTCGTTTTGCTTTCGCCTGCGGCGTGCCCATCTCCGCATAAGCTAAAGGCTAGGGGCTAGTGCCAGGTACCTTAGAGCTATGCCACGTGTTAAGATCAAGGTTGCGGGACATCTTGTATCCCTGGACAGGTCTGCCTTTTAAGTCGGTAGTCGTTGGTACTCACGTGTGTTGCTTGCTTAGCTATAGAAGAAGAGCAGCTTTATTCCTTTCGTGCACGCGGAGACTGAGACCAAGCTCGTGCGTCTCTGGAAAACCCCTGGTTTTCCATCTAAGATACGCCTTCCAAGTACTACAAATACGTTCCCAGTCACTGAACCCAGGTAATTGCCGGGCTTTCAACCTCATACAAAGCAGTATCATATCACACGGTAGGGATGGCGGCTTAAGATTTGCTGAGCTCCTTACATGAAAAGCTCAATGTCTCACCCGGAACAAGACTTCTTCGAACAATGTTTGTTCGCGCAGCCCGACAAATATTTCTAATTGTCACAAGTACGCTATTATAGTAAAAATATCATACCAATACCAACTGGTATTACGGGGGACCATAGTTTATAGGACCTGTGATACCCACAAAGCCTATATATTCACCTGTTTTTACTAACAATATTTGGTCCTGTTTACTATGGTCCTCCGTAATAGTTGCTCACCTGAGAAGCTTAACCGGCCAGGAAATATTGCCTCAGAAGGCCAAAAAGTGCACAACCCCCACCGTGGGGATGGGTCACACATACCTTTTATATTGATACATGTCTACCGCCCCGAACACGTGCGCATGGCCGTTGCCCCGCCGCTGTGCGCAGAGTTCATGTCCCTGCCTTGAATCACATCGGACTGTGGGTACACCCTCTTCCGGAGTGCGTGGAATGGCTGACCGGGAAAGGAATGCGCTTCACGCCCGGAGGCATCAGAAAGGGCGCAGGCGGTCACGATGTCGCCTTCATACATCCCAAAGGAAACTCGGAGAAACCCCTAAGTGGAGAGGGAGTGTTGATCGAGCTTGTCCAGGCGCCACCCTCTGTAATTTCCCACGCAAAGGATCGATGAAGTCTGCTTTGTTTGTTCCCATGGTAGCAACAGTCGGTTCGGTCGGTTAATTAAACAAACGACAATTCGTGCGCGCCCGCAGTTTCCTTTATGTCAATATTTTCACAGGAGTTACCTGGTTGGTCGACAAACAATCAATGCTTGCCAAGTGAGGCCATATACACGGGTCTAGCCATCCTAGTGGCTCCTATGGAATCGTACCACAGTTCGCAATCAGCCTGCTGGTTTTTTGCCGCCGAAATTTACGACACGCGGAAGCTTTCCTCCTGCTGCTCTTTGCGCGGCCAGATGTTTTCCATGTTGGGTTTCGCGTCCAGTCTGCAGTAGTAGTAAATACTGAGTTTTTTTTGTTTTCATACGCGGACCGTGTTCATTTTTGCTCTGCGTGCGCGGTGGGGACATGTCGATTGTGAGTTCGCAGCGGTACTTGTATGAATAGGTACAGTCCCTGTCACAGCAGTAACAGTAAGTATCTCATGTGTGATCGTTCTGTGTCGTCAGAGATAAAATTCTAGAGCAGCAGCTACTGTCGCTGCAGTAGGAATACAGAATATCTTTTCTAGTTTTTTTTGTTGACTATCTTTGTGACGACACCCTTACAACCCTTCACCTGCAACAAACATACCGACACTGCCAGACTACCCGGAAAGTACCAAGTAATCCAACGTGAAAAGCCGTTTGGCAATCGGATTTTATCTCCAACAGCTATGCACTATTTTACTTGAAGTCGACTTTTATCGTTGAAAACAAAATCTTGCCCTCTATATACCAGAACACAGGTAAAGGAGCCCACTGTCAGAGTAAATGACAGGAAAATACGAAATTTGATAGCGGTTATACTGAAGTCAGTATAAAACGTACCTTTCTCGAGTAAGAAATTCGGACTGGACCAGCATTCCTGTTTCTTGTTTTTCCCCACTATTATTAAGTGTTTAGAATTGTAGCTCGCCCGAGAAAAACGCCTTTATATTTTTTCTGTATATATTTCTTGACCCCTACCCATGGTCCCTGAGCCTTTTCGTACGTGTTCATACGAATAGCCAAACGTAGCTTGTATTTCTGAACAAATACCTCACGAATTAGAAAAATACCAAAAAAGGACGAAACCGAGGAAAAACGTCAAGAATAGGCAAAAAAAAAACGAAAACGATAAAAAATGCAGCATCTTCAAACAAGTAAAATTCTACCTAGCAAATATCTATGTCGCGAGTCGCGAGAGAATTTCCACATCTCCGTCCAACCTTTTATTTAGAGCCCATCTTACCGAGGACTTTTGGTCCTTTCAATTTGGTTCGATTTTTTTTTTCTTATTTAATTTGCATCTGATTGGCCGGAGAGTGAACGACCAGGCAAAATTCGAAGGGGTAAATTAGAAAAAATCAATTTGAGCGAAAAGTCTTTTGGGACTTTTTTCGTGTGATTTTTCTAATTTTAATTTCCAACTTGGGAGTTGATCAGCCTTGATGTAGCATGTTCATGGTGGGTCAACACCCCCGGTGGAGTCTGGGGTGATTCTTGGCCGCTTCGGTGACTACCGTCGAGGTGATAAAACGCGAACCTCAACGACTGGCGACCGGAGCAATAGCCGCGCCCATGGCCACAGACCATATCACATCGTATCCCTGCGGTGGCGCCTCAAAAGAAGTCATGGCGGCCGCAAGTCCAATTTTTCGGCCTGCTCGATCGGCCAACCATCACGAAAACCGAGCAAACGAGCAATAAAACAGAGGATACGCTCGAGACCTCGATAGCTGCACCACCGTTGCTGTTCCGCACGTGGCGCTTGAGGGCTCCCTCCGCCCACCCAAGACACCCTGAGAGTGATAGCTTCCTATCCTGCGCCGCTAAAAAGAAAAAAATGCTGGCGGCGGCGCGCACGCGACAACGCAAACCTTCGCTCTCGTCTACGCTCGTCGCTGTTCGTCGGCTGGACGTTGTGTGACGCGCTGCGTTATTCAAGGTTGTTTCGATTTCCTTTTTGTGTGACAATGAATGCGCCGTTTCCCGATAGGATACGAACACGTTTTTTTTTCGAAATCAAACTAAAATCCATTGAAATTGATTTTTTTTTTCCAAATAATGAAATTTAGTGTTCCCCGTTAAGATGGGCTCTAAATGGTAACACCTAGGGAACAGCAGGGCAACCCTTGCCCTGCTCTATACAATTAATATTACGGGGGACCATAGTTAATAGGACCAAATATTGTTAGTAAAAATAGGGAAATATATAGGGTTTTGGGTGTACTGTAGGTCCTATTTACTATGGTCCCCCGGAATAGCTTTTGTTTGTTCTATTTATGAAGATACAAAATATTATATCGGAGATTCTTCATAACGCCGCCGTGGAGACGGGACAAACCCTCAAACAACGCAACCACAACAACTCCCAACACACGAGGAGTTCGCCGACGCAAGACGAGCCCATATTCTCGTTCTGTGGCCCGCGCACGGAGCAATAGACTCTGCTGCTGAAGTACATCGTTCCAGACAGCCAGGGTCTCGAGCAACTGATCCGAGATCCGAGCTTTCAAAACCCTGTATGTGTTTTCTTCACATTAAACCGTTCTTTCTACTCGTCGATATCCAGCACATTGTGTCCGTGCCGATTCTTTAATCCTAGAAGAGATACAAGTTCTGTGGTCACCAAGCTACGCCACAGAGATACTACGCCGTTGCCACGTATTCAGTAAGTACAGTGAGCAATGCAATGCCATGTCATCATACTGGATAAGACAGGCACGACATACACATTTTATGAAATAGAGAAACGAAAGGAAACAAAAAAACAAACACAAATCGAAAGAGAAAAGGAAAAAAATAATAATAGAAGGGACAAACTGTCGTACCCCCCCGCAGCAGGGGATGCGGCAGACACTTGAAAAGAACGAGCTGGAAGACAACAAAAAAAGAAAAAGAAGAAAAACACCACTACTTGTAAACAGAGCAAGACTAAGAACCAAGGGAAAATAACGGGCAAACCAAAGCACAAAGCACCCTCCAGGTAGCGGCAGCAGTTTGTGGTACGAGTAGCATTGCCAGGTTCTCCCTGCTAGTTCGCCTGGTACCTTGCTACCCTGACTGCCGTCTCCGTCCTGCCTTTGTCAACTGTGCCCAGCCCCTCGGCGTCAGACAATACGAAACACGCTAAACAGGCTCGTCATCCACCCACGCCACGCGACTCCTTCAATAAGGCTTATCAATCGAAGAAAGGAAAATAAATAAAGAAAAAGAAAAAAGAAAAGAAGACAAAGGAAGACCACGTTCGAACCAGCTGCACCAGTTGGTGGCACGTATAGTCATGTTCTACTTCCTAGTCGGCCTGGTGCCTTGCTATCCTGTCTGCCATCTCCTTCCTATTTTCGACCACCGCAGTTTCCCTTCTACTCCTGCCCCTCCCCCTCTCCGCATTCCCTTGGTCGGATTTTCTGCCACTCTTCCTGTTCCCCCCCCCTCCCCCCATTCCCTTGGACACCACCCACGGCGGATGCGCGGCGCTGCCTACTCAGCTCAGCCTCAGTCTCGTGCCACCGCACCATGAACCGTTCGGCTGCAGCAAGGATCCCCTGGTACCACTTCCCTTTTTTGCTGCAGTGGACCACAGCGCGGTCTCAACTCCAAACACCAAGGGGGCAGGTTCCGTTGACCCTTCGGTGGCTCGGAACTCCCTAAGGTCTTCGACTATGCATTTATGCCAAGTCTTAAACTGTCCGTCAGGTCTCGGGGTTCTCCCCACCAGCTATCGTCCTGAACATTGCCCGACTGGGTAACCGCTCCTTGCTTTGCCGTGCCACGCCCCCCGCAAAGAAGAGCCGCCGTTTACGAATGGTCGTTTCGATGCTCTCTCAACGTGTCATCTTGAGGGCCTTCGCGTACGAGAGGGTGGCATGTCAGTACGAAGTCAGCGCTGTGGAAGCCAATGACTCGCAACAGGACTTGGTGGTGAGCCGTTCGAAGCTTGGCAAAGTGTTCCGCTCTGAGGGTCGACGTCACACACCGGTACAGCAAGGTCTCAATCACCTCGGCCTTCAGCATTCGGACTTTCAGGTTAAGGGGGGAGGTCGGCCTATCATACAACTCCGGGCCGAACCGTTTGAGCCATGCTCGCATGAGACGGATATGTCGGTCCTCAAACTCTCTCTGACTTCGCACCAAGATGGCGCCAAACTTGCTCGGCTGTGCTACGACAACCCCTCGGCACAGCCCCAAGCTTGACGTTTCCTTTTCAAGAGCGGTCTGTGCTATTGGCGTTGGCACATTGTAGTGTCGTTGCTGCGGGGATAGGTGGCAGCGGGTCGGGTCGTTGGTGGGATTTTTGGCCTCTGCAACGAGCCGTGTCGTCTCGCTGCTGCGCGAGTCATTGCCGAGCGCGTATGAGCACGCGCCGAGACCAGGGACACCAGAGGACACGGTCGCGTCGGAAGCAGAGCCACGGGCGCAGCAAGGAGTAGGCAGGAGCGTGTCATTCGGTCCCTTGGAAGCTTCAGCTAGGTAGGGTGGATTGCAGCTCGCCGGAGAGTTTCAAGAGAGAGCGGCAGAAGGCTACACCGACTCACCCTCGGTTAGACCATTTGCCTAGCAAACAGCTCCTTCCTGTCAAGCCCTCTTGTTACATTAGTCGGTAACTACTCTGCAGCCGCTCACACTTGCGTCGTGCTCGAAGCTGTAGTCGCAGCGATTCAAGGATACAACAGATGTTTTAGTTGATCGACGCTCTTCGCTGACAAAAATATAATGATATAAATAACGCTTGTACGAGTACTCGTTTCGTATTCGTGTACCGCCGCTGCTGCTGCTGACCCGACCCGACCCGCGAAAAATTTGAGATGTGTTGACTTGACCCGACCCGACCCGCGAGATTTTGAAAGCCTGTTGACCCGACCCGACCCGACCCGACCCGTGAGATTCAAAAGGTTGTTGACCCGACCCGACCCGACCCGTGAGACTTGAAATCTCCTGACCTGACCCCACCCGACCCGCGAGATTTCAAAACTTCCTGACCCGACCCGACCCGACCCGACACTTTCGGATTGACCCGTGAGACACGGGTTTCATGCGGGTTGGGTCACCTTGACCCGCGAGACCATTTATCTTGACCCGCAGGTTCGACCTGCGGATCCGGCCCGTGGGTCGACACTTCAAAAACATTTAATATTCATTTTTGTGCCCAGCAGCGATATGTGGCCTGGCTGTAGTAGTGGGTATGGATGGATGCGGGCATGCGTACATAAATTTGGCGGTGTTTCAATGTCTGAATAAGATCCCAATTTGAAAGAAATATTATTGAGTATTTGTACGAGAGAAGCCTTTGGGTAAGAGAGCGGGAAGTGGTTTAAGTGTCGGATCCGCGGGCCGGATCCGTGGGTCCGACCCGCGGGTCAGCAGAAAACAACTCGCGGGTCACGCTGGCCCGACCCGAGAGTGACCCGTTTCTCACGGTTCATGACCTGACCCGACCCGTGAGCTTTTCATCACTTCTTGACCCGACCCGACCCGTGATATTTGAAAAGTTCTTGACCCGACCCGGCCCGACCCGTGATATTTGAAAAACTCTTGACCCGACCTGACCCGTCCCGCGAGATTTGAAAACCTCTTGACCCGACCTGACCCGACCCGACCCGACCCGTGACATTTTGAACACCCCGTGACCCGCGAAAAGCCCTGGAATTATCGAAAACAAAACGATTTTCAGTTTTTGGAGCTGATCTGTTAGGGATTTATTATCCATGTTTTTTCGTCTTCGCCAGCAAAAAGTCAAACCCGATCAACTTGTAATGTATCGGTATCGTTTGCCACCACCTGATTTTGCGCCCGGCAGGATTGTTGTGGAATCAAAGTGCCGGGAATCAAACATTGAGGGTACGGAACCGGAGAGCGAGGCAGGGAGCGTCGTCACTTTAGAGGCAGTCAGTCGCCACAAAATATGACTGTGTACAAAACACCCACGGTGGGAATATTTTGGGTCTTGGATTTTTTTATCTCCCGGGGGTGGTATACGGAATGGGTGTGGTATACAACGTACCAGGGTGATTCAGTGGGTGGTCGTTTGGGATTTTAGCATGAGTACCACCCGGGCGTTAAACTGCAGTAGGGTGAGGTATACGAGATGGGGGGTGTTATACACCGTCATATACGGTACTGCACAATCATGCAACACAACGCAAGCTGCGCAGAACGGGATGCATCGCCCTTTTTCCTCTGTCGGAGTAGCTCGGCGCAGTAGATATACTCCCGCTACCTGTTAGATCGCGGTAACAAGTGTTTGAGAGGTGCCAGAAAAATCAGGGTCGAGGGCGGTACCGCTTTTGTAGGCGGACTCAGGCGGGGCGGTATTGCAATACGGCGGTACTTTTTTTGGTGGTTCCCAGTTTTTCGTTTTGGCGGTACCGACATTGGCGATTCTCGGTACTACAAAATGTGGCGGTACTTTTTTTCGGCGGTGATGCTATACGGCGGTATTTTTTTAACGGTTCCCGGTTTTTCGTTTTTTGGCGGTACCGACTTTGGTGGTTCCCGGTGCATACAAAATCTGGCGGTAAACCGCCAAAATACCGGAACTGTCCCCCAGGGCGGTACTTTGCAGGGCTTTTCGCGGGTCAGGTCAAACCTCACGGGTGGGGTCGGGTCGAGTCGGGTCAGGACCCGACCCGCGAAAAGTTTGAGGTATGATGACTTGACCCGACCCGACCCGCGAGATTTTGAAAGCCTCTTGACCCGACCCGACCCGACCCGTGATATTTGAAAACCTCCTGACCCGACCCGACCCGACCCGCGAAATTTCAAAATCTCCTGACCCGACCCGACCCGACACCTTCCGATTGACCCATGAGACACGGGTTTTATGCGGGTCGGGTCACCTTGACCGGCGAGATCATTTATCGTGACTCGAAGGTTCGACCCGCGGATCTGGCCCGTGGGTCGGCACTTCAAAAACAATTTAATGTTCATTTTAGTGCCCCGGAGCGATATATGACCTGGCCGTAGCGGGTATGAATGGCTGCGGGCATGCGTATATGAATTTGGTGGTATTTTAATGTTTGAATATGATACCATAGGAGTATTATTGAGTATTGGTACGAGAGAAGCCTTTGGGGAAGAGAGCGGGAAGTGATTCAAGTGTCGGATCCGCGAGCCGAATGCGCGGGTCCGACCCGCGGGTCAGTAGGAAGCAACTCGCAGGTCATGCTGGTCCGACCCGCGAGTGACCCGCTTCTCGCGGGTCATGACCTGAGCCGACCCGTGAGCTTTTCATCACGTCTTGACCCGACCCGGCCCGACCCGTGAGATTTGAAAAACTCTGACCCGACCTGACCCGACCCACGAGATTTAAAAACCTCTTGACCCGACCTGACCCGACGCGTGAGAGTTTGAACACTTCCTGACCCGACCCGACCCGTGACATTTTGAGCACCACGTGACCCGATCTGCGGGTCGGATCATGACCCGCGAAAAGCCCTGGTATTTTGTCCCCGGGAAAAATACTGAAAAAAAAGACCAGCGTTTGAGCGGATGTTTCTCCTTTTTTTTTCGCTCGATCGCCGGAAATGGAATGAGTATACGTTCGGTAGTGGATTTCGCGAGTGAGATTATCAAGGCGACGCCGATGGGTCACAGCGTCGGACATCCCTGAATTGCAGCCAATGGCTTGCGGAAAAACAATAAATATTCTGGTGTTTGTTTTACCCGTCGCTGATCTTCCACCGCACCGTACTCACCGCCCGTACATTCGTACCTTGGTATTTATTGCTCGGGGTACAGCAATATCTGCTGTTGGCACGAACAGGGCTCAGCATCACGTGTTTTATGTGCCGTGCGTAATTCCGGTCATGGCCATCAAAAACGCTCTAAACACACAACGCATCAACCGGCAACGTAAACTCCCGCCTATCGCCCAGCAGTGTCGCCCGATTTATAAAGTCAGCAGCCATTACAGCAAGCAGTGTTACGGCCAACCAAAAACAAAAGCAGTACAGGATGCGTTGCACTAAACATCGTACCAGCACGGACCCCGTGAGCATGGCAATAATAAAAAAGTTCAACTCCTCCGTCGATAAATGAAAAAAAGGTCTACTTGTAGTAAATCCCTATCTACCCCTCGTTCTCGCCGTCGCTTCTCCCATCATTATTGACATCCGCATCGTCTCGCTTGGAAACCGCGCTGGCCCCCTTGCTGACCTTATAGATAACCGGTACGTCTTTGAGATCATTCACGGAGCCAGCTAGGACCTCGTCTCGCTCGATATACCAGTTCGCTTCAAAAAAGTTGTTGGCAACGAGCCGACTGGTGTCTGCCTTGCGTGGTCCGTACCACGCCTCCCGTAAGAGTCCGTGAGCATCGTCCGAACTACGCCCGGCTTGGACTTTTTCCGCGACGTAGTTTTTGCCGTGAGCCCAGAACAGCTCCATGGGCTGAAGAGCGGGACAGTACGGGGCGTGAAAAGCAGGTCTCCAAGATCCTTCTCCCTGAAGTAGCGCTCTGCTCTCGTCTCTAGCTTTTGAGGGGCTTTGTCCTGAAGGGCGTGGTAGGTGGCGCGCTGCAGCTCCTTCACGCTTGGACCCGCAGGGAATTGGTCAAACCCCTTCCCTTCCGCTGGAAGTGCAAACGTGACTATATGTCCATCCCGCGGCACGCTGATGCTCTTTACCCCGTCCACTTCTCGACAAAGTTTCAGATTGGCCGTCTTACTTGCTTGCAGCGGGCTCTTCCAGTCATCTGCCATTCTATGGTGATATGGCTCATTGTCCAAGATCAAAATCATTTTTTTGCCGGGGTACATTGCATTGAACACGGGCACGAGACGCCTTTCGATCCACGCCATGAACATGTCGACGTCCATGTTCTTGTGATAGTCGCTCAAGGCACTTTTTTCTCCCGCGGGAAAAATAAATTCTGCAGTGAGCTCCTTCGCGATTGTTGTCCGCGGGTCCTCTGGCTCGCCCGACCCGGTACCGCCGACGTCTGCCCCGCACCCTTGAACTCGCCCGCCGCCCCGGCTCTGACCACCACCCCGACCCCGGCCTCCCCTCCGACTGCCACTTCCCTGGTTGCGACGGTCCTTAAACCAACCTTCTTGGATGGGGTATTCACTACCTTCATCGACCGTGACCAAGGGGCCGTCCTTGGTGATGGCATGGACAATGATCATCCATTCCCCCTTGCCAGCAGGGAATGGAGTGTTGGTCTTGCCGTGCTTGAACCAGGAGCGTTTCTGCCTGTGGTGAACATTGAGGTACGACTCGTCCATGTAAACCCGCACGTGGCTTCCTGCTCTCTCCTTGGCCTCCGCGGCGGAAAGGTCGATGAGGTACTCGCGGATGCGCGCTTTACGCTCCTCCGTCACTGTGTAGCCAGGGCCGCCTTCCAAAAACTGGTACCCCATCCGTTTGAGCCAACGCCCCACGGTCTGCGACGTGACGTCCACAGGCACCCTGTTCCTGTCAAACTCGTCGTTCTGGTCAGGTTCACTTTTCAGTCACTCCTGGAGGTCGACGGTAGTCACACTGCTTGCGGCGTTCAGCTCCTGCAGCTTCTTGGCTAGGCAAACCTCGGTGTCGTGGTCTGGCTTATCTCGGCAAGACCCGCCTCGTCCTTTCCCCTCTTTCACGACGATCTCGTTATTTTCCTCGAAGCTAGACACCGCACGTTTAACAGTATCCACACCGAAACCCAAGTGTTCAGCTGTGAAGCTCAACGACTCAGTGTGACCAAGCCTGTCGACTGTCTTCATGCTGTAGTAGAGTGAGAGCATGGCCCTTGTCTGAACAAACACGGACAATGAAAACAGGAGCAAATTCTGGGTCACGTGCGAAGTGCGGTAGGTGGTAGACATGGTGTGTGCTGTTGTGTGCAGACTACTGCCCCACACCTCGCGTTGGCCTGGTGTGCTACTGATGTTGCGTAAAATCGCTGAATAACTTTAATCCATCACACACCTCGTTGTGCGAAATAGCTCGCCCCGCTTTCGCTTGAGGGACTTGCGTCGTGCATTCTCTTCCCTGATCATTCTGGACACGTTTGAGGCGGCCAACGCTTTGTTTTGTTTGCCGTTTTTTCGCGGCATCTTGCTCCTGCAGTACAGTGTAAGTAGCAGAGAATTGCGAAATGGGGAGAGGAGCGCAATTTTTCAGAATGCGCAAGGGGTTGCTCTGGTGAAGGCGCAAAATCAGGTGGGAAACGATACCGATATATTACAAGTTGAACGGGTTTGACCTTTTGCTGGCGAAGACGACAAAACGTGGATAATAACTCCCTAACAAATCAGCTCCAAAAACCGAAAATCGTTTAGTTTTCGATATTTCTGGCTCAACTGTCTAAATAAAGCCTGTCCAGGTTCAGCAATTGCTTGTAGGGCGGGTGGGGGGCGGCAGCGGGGGCGCGACCACTCAGTACCCGTACAATCAAGAGATTTTTTTTGTAGAGCATGTCTGACCGGGTAGTGCGTCACTTCTGTGACTGCTGAAGCTTGTATAATATGGCGATACTTTTACGGTGAACATGTTTTTTTTTTCGGCCCTCCGAGGGATGGGAAACCTGCAGCGTGGGTCATGGTGTCTTTTCCTTGGCGCCCTCGCTTAGGCCAGGAACATAAACCCCATACATATGATATTCACACCGGTATCTAAACGAGCATTATATTCAACCCAAGAATGGTTACACCCTAGTGAATGGAGGAAGAGGCAGACAGCACAACAGCAGCTGTACAGTACCTCGTATATACTGTTGTACATACCGGTACCTGGTACATGTACGTGCCACGCTCGTGTAACAGGTGCCGCTCTATTATTTTTCATTTTTTTTGCACGTATTGCAGCAGCAGCAGCGGTGGTACACGAATACGAAACGAGCACTCGTATAAGCGTTATTTATATCATTACCAGTATTTTTTTTGTCAGCGAAGAGCGCCGATCAACAAACACATCTCGACACTGCCACATCTGCTGCTGTATCCTTGAATCGATGCGACTGCAGCTTCGAGCACGACGCAAGTGTGAGCGGTTGCCAGGTACGGGCTTGACAGGAAGGAGCTGTTTGCTAGGCAAATGGTCTAACCGAGGGTGAGTCGGTGTAGCCTTCTGTCGCTCTCTCTTGAAACTCTCCGGCGAGCTGCAATCCACCCTACCTAGCTGAAGCTTCCAAGGGACCGAATGACACGCTCCTGCCTACTCCTTGCTGCGCCCGTGGCTCTGCTTCCGACGCGACCGTGTCCTCTGGTGTCCCTGGTCTCGGCCCGTGCTCATACGCGCTCGGCAATGGCTCGCGCAGCAGCGAGACGACACGGCTCGTTGCAGAGGCCAAAAATCCCACCAACGATCCGACCCGCTGCCACCTATCCCCGCAGCAACGACACTACAATGTGCCAACGCCAATAGCACAGACCGCTCTTGAAAAGGAAACGTCAAGCTTGGGGCTGTGCCGAGGGGTTGTCGTAGCACAGCCGAGCAAGTTTGGCACCACCTTGGTGCGAAGTCAGAGAGAGTTTTAGGGTTTTGAAAGCTCGGATCTCCGATCAGTTGCTCGAGGCCCTGGCTATCTGGAACGATGTACTTCAGCAGCAGAGCCTAGCTCCGTGCGTGGGCCACAGGACGAGAATAGGGGCTCGTCTTGCGTCGGCGAGCTCCTCGTGTGTTCGGGGTTGTCGTGGTTTTGCGTTGTTTGGGGGTTTGCCGTCTCCACGGCGGCGTTATGAAGAATCTCCGATATATATTTTAAATTAAATAGAACAAAAAAAGGTACAAAAAAAAACTATCACGAAAAAGGCACAAAAAATAAAAATATGAAAAAAAATCTACGTCGACGCCAAATGTGGGGAGGACCACCAGGTTCGCCTCTACATCTTCTATGGCACTTCCCTTTCTTTTGTAGAGAGTAGCGTGTAGGACACGCCAGGTTTTGGTATAGGATCGGTACGGACGATCCCACGAAACGACCATCAAGGATGATGGAGAGGAAGAAGAGTGTGTGTGTGCGAGGCACGGGCCTATGAGCTATATATGACGGTAAAAAAGAAAAACGACCGTCAAGGATGATGGAGAGGAAGAAGAGTGTGACACTGCTGTGTGTGCGAGACACGGACCTATTATGGGCTACGTATGACAGTAAAAAAGGGTTTTTGTACCGTCAGTCATAGCCCATAGGCACGGGCCTCGCATTCCAATCTGCAGTGACTACTTGTCACGGGACAATGTCACTGCTGACGACATCTTCTGTTCTATCTCTGCTGATGACAACGAAATAAATAGTCCAGGAAATTGAATATGATGGGTGACCACAGTCAGTCGTGCAATAAGATACACGGATATCCACGACCTCGTCGAATGGTGGGAGCTCCACGGGACAATACCCATGCGACGGTCTGGTCGAGAACCTGGAACCCACATTTTTTATATTAATATACGAAGTGTAGTTACTACTACTACTACTGCTGTGGCAGGGACTGCAGTTTCGCGTACGGTGCAGGACAAGCCGATCGAGTCGTCTTTACGCCTTTTCGAGATTAGGTTTCGCCTTTGCAAGCCCGCTGCTTGTTGTGTTTGTTGGCTGCGTCTTCAATGAATGTCGGTTGATGCGCCATTCACACCGAGCTGTGTATACCCTCTGGTGGTATTCTCAGTAGACTTGACCACTCAGTCGACACTGACTGCTTTTGCCACACAATGCTGTATACATGCGACACAAAGGGACTATCTAAGGCCAGACGATGGTGGATTTGATCTGATTGGCTTAGGGTTGGGGTTGGTTTATTCGATTCGTACACAGTGACCCTCAACCACAGTGTCGAATGACTTGTAAATCCCCGTCGGTGTTCCCCGACCGCCTGGTTTTCTAGGCGCTTGTGCTTCTGCTCCTGCTCGCGCCATGCAGCGGGAATTGAAACTGCGTTCATTTTGCGTCCCTGCTCTTTGGGTGGTCAGTCGTCATCGGAGCCGTTGCGTGGCCCCCAACAATAACGCCGTTTATTTTTTCCAGTTCCACGCACTACAGTTACTGCATGTAGCAATAGTATCTTTGGGTCTTAATTATCATTTGAGCAGTTAGTTACCATACTTGATGTATCTTGTTTCGGACGGAAATTCGACCGGCACTGCCGGATCTCCGGCCAGCGGATACGAAAACAGGTACTGAAGTACTTCGAAGTATATCCACTATAAGAACTCCTCCTGTAATAAGCTACAACACTGACGCCATTGAATGATTCACCCCCAAGCCTGACACTTCAGTGCGATCCACGGGACATGCTACGCTGCAGCACACGCTCAAGGGGGTCGCAATACAAGCCCAGCTGGAACGAATCACACTCCCGTGTGCACCGACACACTTGCTTACTACTACTACCATGAAAAATGCTGCAGAGTACATGGAAGTGCGTCGTTTGGCTTTAAAGTGACATTTTACGTTGCAAAAACAAAATTTGGGGCCGCGGAAAGATTGCCGGTCGCCGGGCCGACCCCACCATATCCAGCCACCACTAGTCTCCAAAAATCGGACGGTACCATACACATCAATCGACATTCACAAGTCTCCAACCACCGCACGGCACCGTACACATCCATGCGGCACTCACAAGCTCCACCTGGGTGGAAAAAGCAATATGTTCGAGCACAAGTGCCATTCTTGCCCAGTGAACACAGCATACATACCAGGTACAACACGTTACAAAGGACGGAGAAACACCAACAGTGTATGCACATTCGGCAGTCCTGTCCAATCGACACATACCTCACCACACCCACACGATACAAAGGACAGCCCCGGCATGGGGTGCCCAAGGGCGCCACAGAATTTCACGAAACTATCAAGAAACGTTTTCAACGATGATCGCAATTCCTTGACCCCCTCCGATACAAGCCGCGCCCACGCCGTACTTGAGACCCTTCCCGCGGAGCTGGTGCGTGAGGTGGGCCATGATGCGACTCCCCGATGCCCCGAGCGGGTGGCCCAAAGCGATGGCACCCCCGTTCATGTTCGTTTTGGCGCGGTCCAAGCCTAGCTCTTTCTCCACGGCCAGGTATTGGGCGGCGAACGCTTCGTTGACCTGGAAAAGGAGGTAATTTTTCCGTGACAATCACACGTTTCGGAGAGAGGGTTGGGAGTGAGGGGCATCATCGGCGGGAGCTAGAACGGTGATAGGAACGATGCCGTAATACAATAGGGAAGCAACTAAAGCGTGCGCCGGTACATTAGTTACCGGATGGTTACACATGCCGCCATAGCTCTCGGGTCTTGAAACCCATAATATGATGTGAGCGCGAACGAGGATAACCGCATACAACCAGACGGCATCTCAAGGCTGCCTTTTGTATTGGTAGAACACACACTATGCTTGCCAAAAAGGAAATTGTTATAGCAGAAAGTCTACCATTAATAGTGCTAGTAGTGAAGCCTGCCATACTCCGGAAAGCGCAAGCGCAGGTGGCCAGGGGCGGCCTTGTAGTGTGTGGTGTGTCAATATCTCGTCCGCCTATATCCTTTTGTATGATTGGGTTGACTCAGTACTTAATACACTGTACTGATGTACCAGATAACTCATTGTACGCCTGGCCTCTCCGTGACATCACTTGACCCTTGCCCTTGCCCTTGCTCTGATTCTCTTGATTTAGCGCAACATTCAAGTCGCCGTCTTGCACCCCTATTAACCTTCTATTAACACAACATGAAAGTTACTGTAGATACTTTTCACAACGTGAATAGTAAGGCTTACCAGGTACCTGCCTCGTCGGAATGGGTGGTACTCGCACTAATGCTACTCTTCCTAGTACATATACGCACAGCACACACCGTACCATACCTCGATGAGATCCATGTCCGCCAGAGTGAGTCCCGCCTTCTCCAAAGCGCCTCGAATGGCGTCGGCAGGGCCAATGCCCATTATGGCAGGGTCGCATCCCACCTCATGTGTCGCCACGATACGCGCAAGGGGCGCCAATTTGTTCTGCGAAAGGGACGATTCTCCTGCGAGCAGGAGGCTGGAACGGCAGAAATGTACGATGAGGAGTGCAACATCGGCCACCGTCAGCAAAGAAAACGGGACACGGAGGTGTGTACCGGTAACTACTATCCCCCGTTGGGGCTTCAGAGAGGGGAACGACGATTACACCATCCGACACGCGATGCAACCTGAGCTTCTGGGGTAAGCGGAGTGTCCCAAGTGCAATGCAAGGAGCTGTACCATACGCGCGCAGCACGGTGATACTCGTACTGTTGCACGTTGTTAGTTAGAGAGATGACAGCACCGCACCTCCCGTTGTTTAGGTCGCTATACGTGTGACACACTACCTTCATAGGCTTGGTAGTAACTCGCTAGACTAAAGTAAGGTAAGGTGTCCATTAAATATGCAGTATTACACCCTTCCAACGCGCGGACACCATAAACCCGGTATAATATTAATACCAGGTATACAATAGCTCAGAGGCTGATTGCACAGAAAACGCCGACACTTGGCCGATCGGCACCGTTAACCTGTTCGGCAACTGGCGACAAAACAAACGAAGGAGAAATTTATTTCTGGACCAAAATCGCCCCCCCCAAACTGAATGCTGAATCGACCACCACACACAACTGTGCTGACCTGCCAGCGCCATCACAAATGCCAGACGCGTTAGCTGCAGTGACGACGCCTTCTTTCTTGAAAACCGGACGAAGCCCAGCCATCTTCTCACCCGACGCGTCCGGCCGCGGGTGCTCGTCCGTGTCCACAACCTTCAACAATACAGGATGCAAACCGGCTGAGGGAGATGCCATCTACATCAAAGTTGTCGGCTAACGATATGGTTTTGGCCCATCTAGTCCTCTTTGAGGTTAATGTACTAGTGGTAGTGTGGGAAGTTCTTTGGAGGCTTTCCGTGATCGGGCAAGAGTGCCGTCAACCATGGCTGCAACTTTAATCTACACCAGCAGCAGCAGGAATACACCGCACTCGACTGAAAGCTGAAACGCAAGTGCGTGCTCCTCGGCAAGGAGGAAAACCCAACATTAACGATAGGGTGAACTGTTGTGCGCCGAGCCGTCGCTCGCGCTGCTAATCCGTCTGAGTTGACACAAGCGAGGACACAGGTCAATCAGGGCAACATGTAGCGAACTACAACTACAGCAGCAGTATGTCATAAAGGAGGGTGCATTCTAAAAGACTGACCACATTTCTAAGAAAGCAAGTGTGCAAACACGCATACCTTTCATTAAGTCGGACAGATCACGACATATCTATCTTTCAACAGATAGATCATCTAGATCCTAACCTGCCGCTATGAGTTGTACAACATCTGCATATACGAAGTAATAGTACAAATCTAACCCAGCAAACCTGTGGTAGATCATGCAGACAATTCGTACGGTTTCCACTCGATAACATCTAGATCGAACAGACCAGGAATCTGTCTTCCCTGAAAGATCTAGATCATGAAGTGGAGATGATCTGTCTGATCTGTCTGATGTGTCGGGCATGCCATACCTTGGGCCCCTTCTTGGTCTTGACTTCCACTGGGGCCATTTCTTCGGCGAATGCTCCGTCCGCATGCCCGGTCCCCCAAAGCTTTTGCGATCTCACGGCGTACTCGTCGCATTCCTTCCGCGTGATGCCGTACTGGAAAAGGGGCCAACAGCAACAGGGTGTCAATGAGAGCTGCTCGCGGCATGGGACAAAGGAAAAGGAAAAATGGATTTTTAAAACCATTCCTGGCGAAGGGAAGCCAAAGGCCAGGACAAGCGAATCCAACAATGTCACTACCTGCAGTTCTAGCGGATCGCGAAAACTGTGGTCCAAGCTTCACGTCCAACCTGATTCCCGGCTAAATGGGCAAGTCGTAAAGTGAAATAGTACAATGTGCGCACTGTGCGCACTCCACGGCAAAGCACAACATACGTCACTTTGTGCGTGCGGCGACTATACGAATCTGCAGGTGTTTCAGCATAACGAATAGCGTATCGCCCAGCAACCCCCCCCCCCCACCAATTAATTCGAAGCTGTCATTCAGGCAAGTCCACCTCAAAGGCGGTTCTTAGTAGGATGCAGCTCACCCTCCATGCGATTCGCAAACACCTCACGGCGCTTCGTGCTTGGCGCAAGCAATGTCTGCCTGGTCGGTGAAACCCGACGTGCTCCGTCCCGGCATTGTAGGGATGCGAGGATCTATATTCGGTCATGCTTGACGTGAGTACACCCCACCCTCGTTCCATTCGGGCGCAAAAGCAAGCAAGCAACGAACCGTACCGTACGGTGAGAGATGACAATCTCACCTTGTCCGCTAGATTCTCTGCCGTCATTCCCATTGGCATACCCGCGTAGGAATCGGTCAGTCCGGCCCACAGGCTGTCTTCCATCTTTAGCCCGCTCCCCAAAGCCACACCCCATCTGCAGCGCACCCACCGAAGCAACCGTAAATATCATGTGGACGTCCAAGGTCAGGTGTATACGAGCACGCGGGGGCGTCGGGGGTAGCACGATTTCGGGGAGCGCTCAGGGCGTGTCTTAACCCCCCCCCCCCCCCCCCCGAGAGCATTGGAACGAACCGAACGGAACATTATTTTGCCACATGAATTGGTGCTGATTGGTCATGAAAAACGAAAAGATTCAGTGCAGACCGACAAAAACAGTATATCTTGGAAGAGGAACAACAAGTGTATGTATGTACCCCCTTTTTCTTCCTTCGGAGGACCGAACGGTCCGACCGAACGGGAACAAATAGCATATCGTTTGATGTAGATGGACAACACCGAAAATGGACGTGGACACCAAGTTGCGCACAATAGTGTGTTCATGTGCAAAACATACCGTTCGTACTGATTCGGCTGGCGAGGCCCAGGATTCTGCATGGACCCGAACATCTTTTTACACATAGGAACGGAACGAACGACCACACCCAGTCTCGTTCCGTTCCGCTCGTTTCCATACTCTTTGGGGGGGGGGTTCAGACACGCACTCACAAGAGGGGGTTTTCCGGATTGAATTGCCTCGTGCGTGTCAGGTCCTGTAGGCTATATAGCACTACTCACTAGCCTCACGAGCCTATCCAGTCACGTGACTATTCAGGCAAGCGGGTAGTGCTATTATAGCCTATCCAGCCACTTGACTATGACGGCTAGTGGGTAGTCCTATCTACCCAATAAAGGGTATGCCGTGGGTTCGTTTCTCACAGGCTTCTTTATAATCATACGCGCAAGCAAAAAGGTGCTCTGAACTTTTTCACGGCTGGTCCACGCCCGGGCTCGATCAGAGGAGGGAATACATTTCCTCTCGGCAATGTATTCATTTCCCCTCGGCAATGTATCACATACCAAGTAATAAATATAATTCAGCAATACAGCTATTAATGGGGACATTTAGTGCGTCTACTCCTGGAAAATAGGCTCGTGCGGATGAATAGTTGTTAGAGACCAACAAAGATAAAAAAGCGAGGAAAAACTGCGAACGAGCACGAGTCTTGTACTGCTTGAGTACCGTCCCTTGAAATCACAACACGTTACATTCTCCCTCGACTTCTACGCGGCTACTTTGATGAAATTCGGGGTGACAGGGTGAGAGCCCCCCTTCTTCAATCCACTGCGACCCTCGGATCTGGTTTCTACCGCACGCCGGGGTAGAGCAGCATTTCATACTCCCGCTGATTTCCATCGAAGTGCACACACAGTACTCACCGTGTTAAAGCGTTTTCCGCGCAGTTTCGGTGTCGACGTTGGCAACAGTAATCTTCTGGAAACACGTGTCGTGTTTACAAACAAATATCAAAGTCGTCGGTGCCGACAATCTAACTACAAGGTATGACCAACTGTTACAAAGCCATGAAGGCCCCGCCGAAAGACCGGGGTGACTAATTTTTGTTTATTTTTTCGCTGTAACGTTTACTTTCCAGCTTAATCCGTAGGAGGTTTCATCATATACTACCAGCAACCTTCTGGACAAGTCGTAGTCACAGGTCTTAATAGGTATCTGCCTTTCTCCCTCCCGGCACATGCCTTCATTTTTTTTCGCGAGTAGGTTTCAGCAGTCCCACCGCAACACAAAACAACCAAACAACAAGCCAACACTACCGCTGCTGTTGTGGCGTGGGCGATACCCTCACAGCATCCATGATCGATGCAGCAGCAACTTCAGTAGCTTCAACCTCACCTCGCGTCAGTGCCACTGACTACCAACGGTGATGAGCTCATGTTCTCTGTCCCCGCGCACAAGGCAACGGAAGCCTTACCCAGCTGAATCGCCTCAGTTCCCTTGGATCACACGAGTGGGCAGGGCAGGCGGGTTCAAGCAGGCCGCAGGCAAAGGGAGGCTTCAGAGGTTTACAGTTTACAATAGTACTTTAAGTACTATAAGTACAATAGTATACAAGGTATGCAATAACGCTGTCGCATATTAAGCACCGATTTACAACACCGCTCCCTGTTTGCGGCGCAAAGCTCAAGCTTGAACGGATCAACTCAAGGCTTAATTGTGACACTACTCTACAGTAGCAAGGGAGTTAGCTGTGGCATCGTCTGTCAATAGGGCTGTATTATGGAACCTAGGAAGCTAGAAGATATTAAGGTATTAAGGTATCAATATCATGAAACCGAAACGGGGTCAGTGTTCCTTCATTCAGATCAGTGCCGAGCCGTAATACCTATACTTGAAATAAACGATGTAGCTGTAGCTGTAGCTGTAGGCCTAGAGCCTACGGTAGACTTCTACTGCCGTTTAGCAGGTACTGGTACGTGTATATCGATATATATGGTATTTCCAGACTCTGATAGAGCTGCTGAAGATATGCACCCTTATGCCGCTGTAGTCTCTGTATCGACACTCTACAGTAGAGTCTATGACAAGTCGTATTGTATGAATATGTTGTACAAGGCGCTTCGCGTAGCGGGCTACGCTCGCTCAGGAGGAAGAATGAAACGGAACAGATGATCCTAAAATTTAGGTGCAAGCAGGCAATTTGCACATGCCAAGAGCTCCATGCTCAAGGAAAACAAACCCGGATGCCGTGGCATGTAGGTACGTACTTACATCTAATGGTGTGCACGAAAGAGAAAGCACGGCACGGCACAGCACAGCAAACAAATTAAAAATCAAACGAAAACGAAATATTGAAAAAAAAATCCCGTTCCCTCTGTCATGTTTATCTCCCGCCTGCTTGGAACTCCTATGTAGCACCGCTCAAAACCAAAAACGATCCCAATGCGTTTCTGTCAGCCTCGTACACTCCCCGCCCCTCTCGCGACCACCTCGCCACCGTTTCAGTCCGGGTCGAGTTTTTCCCCCGCTTTGCCCCAGTGAGCTCCGTGGCCCGCTTCACGTGAAGCCCGGTGCTCACCGTGGCCCTCGTTCGCCCGCTTGATCATCGTAGTGCTCAGACTGCGGAACTCTCTCTCTGAACTTTGTTCGCAACAATAAGCACGCTATTTTACACGCCAAAACGACACATACAGATTCGAACATATGCAGCAGGCGGCCAGACAGAGCCCATTCATGCTATGCTTCCCTCGTGTCTCGATGAACACGCGACGCCTAGCCACGTCAACAGCCTCCGTGCTCCTTCCAATCCTCCCTCTACCCGTCAGCGCCCGCCGACACCCACATTGGCGCCGCGCTCGCCCGCGGTACCGTGCTCTGGGTACCCGCACGCACACAGCACAAAAAAAGGGAAAAAGCCCTCGCTGGCAAGTAATAGAAGGATGCGTTGTTCAAGTGGGAGCTCTGACAGGCCAAGAACGTGTCAACCGAGCCCGCCCAGGAAAAAGACAAATACAAGTGAGTCTATTGTGTGTATCTTCTCACTCGCGTAGAGATTGAGATCGTTTGAGTAAGACTGCTGTCCTGCAGACTTATACTGATGTACGAGTTAGTAGGAAACTCTTCGTTTTCATCGGTATGTAGCGCGAAGCTGAGGTTAGACGGTCCGGACTCTAAAAAAAGTTCGTATACGTACTGCTGTAGCTCTCTACCAAGGTATACAACATAACCTAAAGCGAGGGTTTACATACGTTGATGTGGAAGCTTACATGACCCCACGATCTCCATTATCACAGAAGACCAGGCAAACTGGCTTGCGACATAATCGCATATGCTACCATCACTACGAATGATATCAGAATCAAAGTCCACAGCACTATATGCACTACTGCTGTACCATGGTATGTTCGATGTACAATACACACCGTGATACTTGTAAAACTAGGGTTCAAGTTACAGAAAGAACTATAAACTCGTCTGGCGCGGTCGGTCACTAGCTGGACCCTTCGGTAGACATTCGCTAATTTTTCCCTAGCCATCAACCATGATCCATAAATGCTGGAAAGCTTCGCGGGAATAACTTTTTCACCTTTCAGTTTTCGGGAATAGCTTTGACAGGACTGTCAGGCTCATTGAGCTATTCGGTACACACAATCATTTTTCTTTCGGCTTATTGTGAACGACAACAGTACGCTTCGCTGTGGAATACTGTTGCTGTTGCATGGCTGTAGCTTTCGCTCACAGCTTTCCCCTCAGGAAAAAGCTCAGCATTCACACCTAAACCTTTGCCTCTGCGCAGTAGCTATCTGCCCTGTTGTATAAATACAGGGCGGACAAGGACTGCGATTAATAGCTGCGCCTGAGGGTTATTTTGATAATATTTGCAGTATCAATAGCTGCAAGTAACTTTGCTCAATACTAAAACTTGGAATTTGAGTGAACACATTGCTGTATGTTTCCAATGGTCCAAGAGCCTGGTCCAATCGTATGATATTAATAGCTATTCTGGCGATGCACTTACCGCACACACAGCACAGAAAAAAAAACGCATCGTAGCTCGCCAATGCCCTAATGCGGTACGTAAATACCTGCCCTGCTGTTGACGTCTGGTCGTGGGCCGCTGAGGACTGATCGGCCACACCCTATACTACAGTTATTGTCGAAGTTGGCTGCAACAGTCGAATCATTGTTTTACTGTGTGGTTATTTCTGCTGTACGTACGAGTAGCTGGCGACAGGTCATACTTTTTTCTACAAATTTCTTGCTGAAAAAGCAGGTAAAACTCTGAACTATATATAACTTCTTGCTAAAATTATTCAAATAAGATCCCGCCAGTACGACCTGGCGTAGATCTTCGACATATCTTGACACATACATACATATCTCGTATACACTACTTTCGAATCCACACAAAAAGCCATATAAAATAATATCTAGACATTAAAACAACAGAAGTAGCAAAAACAGCAGCAGCGAGAACAGCAACATTATTCACACTTAGAACCATACCACTAAAACAACAAAAGTAACAAAAACAGCAGTAGCAAAAACAGCAGCAGCTCATCTCCGAAAGAATTATTCACACTTAGAACCAAATCAACAACATTCAATCAATCTATAAATATTTGTGAAATGCAAAGGTTTCAACATGTTGCAACATCATATCAATATCCCTTGTTCGGGTTATATAGTATCAGTGCGCAGAATGATTAGTTAAAATTGTCCTGTTGACCCGGGCAGCATCCAGGGGAGCCGCTGGCCTATATCTTTGACAAGGAATCACATATAGAATACGCGCGCCCGGTTTATCACAATACTTGTAAAATTAGGTAAAAATGGAATATAGACGAGGCGTATTACGCAGCTTGCAAAGTTGAGTATCAACTATTTAATCAGTCGAACTCACAGCTGACGTATTTCAAAATTTATAAAATATAAAATAGGTAGCTTTCACGTGAATTTGGGTTGCAGAAGAAAAAAATCTTACGATCGTAGTACGTACTGCTTGCTGCTTTATATATCTACTCTGTAATATCTGCTGCACGAATTCTTGATGTACTGCTGTAGTTCAGGTTCAACTGCAACAATAAACAAGGCAGGCAACCACAGGCAACCATGACATGATGATATATAGATGTCCCCCTCACAACATGGGGAAGTTTGGGAGGTACGAGGCAGAAGTAGAAGAAAGGACAGAAAGAAGGGAAAGGCTAGCGCTAAGTAAGAAACAAGGTGGAATCGGGAAAACACTCAGAGATATGCGGGGGGTTGAGGGAAGGAATAGGAATGAAAAACGTATTTGCATGGCCCAATGGAATTCGCGAAAACGCTGAAACTGCGCTTTCGTGTAAGGGACCTGGACCTGCCAGAAAGAAGAAAGAGGTATACCAGTAGCCGGGAGGAGGAGGAAATAGATGCACAGATGTGCCCGTGTGGCAAAGCAACAGAGAGTAGAACTCACATAGTAGGAGAATTTGAAATATACAAGGAGGAACGGGATGTGTTAGAAGAGGAGATGAGGAAAATAGACGAATGTGACATGGAGGATTTTGATACAATGAATAGCAGCGAGAAAACGATCGCTATCCTAGGAGATAGATGGTGGCCACAGCAGGCCAATCAGGAAAGGGATAAGATTAGCAAAAAGTTTCTATGTAATATATGGAAACAACGTAATGAGCGCCCAATTGTTGGAGGTGTCTCTATTAGGAGTAGGAACGGTGCTCCGTCTCGAAAGGTATGCGTGGTCAATGGTCAAATGACTATCACAAGGCAAGCAACAAATGAGTACCCCCCCCCCCCCCCCCCCCCTCACAACATCACACCGAGTACGAGTAAGTGTCTTCGTTGTCTTTGGTACCCGAAAAATTACCCGGTACACATCATTTGTCGACTCCTCCAGCATACTCGTACCGGCAGACTATACGTGCTTCTCTCTGCTGCTGCTGCTCTGTATTGCTGCTCTGTCCTGGGGCGTTGCCCCAATTTGGACCGCTTGATTAAGGGTCGATCTTCACGAGGACTGTTTTTCAGGGGGTTTGTTTCAGTTTTTTTTTCAGTATTTTCGGTATTTTTCGGTTTTAGAAAAAGTACCGAAATTTCGGGAAAATACTGAAAAAAACTGATAAACACTCCTCGTTAAGATCGACCCTAATGGCATCATATTTGGTACATCATTTTTAAACCGGGTCGCGGGACGCGAGTACAGCAGTCTCCTCGCGACGTACAGTATACCTCGCACATACTCGTACATACTCGAATTCGAATAACATAGAAGTAACGAAAAAAATAGTGGCATGTCTCTTGCGTCACCCTCTGAGAACCTGATCCACCGTAGTTTTCTTTGTGTAGCTGGGTTTGGGCATTTCCATACCTGCTCCACTTCGAAGTAATACCTTACGACACCTGCTATTGTCGTACTGCGTCTATTAGTCGTCACGTACCACTCCGAAGGGAAATCTTGCAATAATCTAATATTCGAAGATGTCAACTAAATTCGGGGTACGTACACAATATACAGGATAGAGAATGCCAGGTACATGTGATGGTGTAGAGAGCATGTGTGCAGTGGTGTATCAGAAGTATCATGCACCTGGTACTAGCATCGTTTATACCCTGGTAATGTGTAATATTAATAATAATCATAATATTAATAGCAATATTAATGCAGTGTTGTGATCGTGGTGTAACGGTCACGGGCGGTAACACCATACGTAGTCTCTCGAATATATCATCACTGCACCACTGCTGTACGTACTCTGCCACGCATACTTGCTGTAGTGCTGGAGAACAGAAAGGTACCCGTGGTTATGCTATTAATAGGACTTGAACGAGTAGTGCGCAGTACTGCTGTAAACGACTGACTATTAATATTGTACGCTCTTATTCATACCTGCACCACAGTCTCGAAACCGCTGCCGCACAAGCGATTCACCGTCAGAGCTGGAGATTTAACCGGCGCGCCTACTTTCAAGGCCACATGACGCGACAGGTAGCATGCATCCGGACTGATCAAGGACCAAAAAAAGACAAAAAACAAGACGTTTACACACACGAAACACACAAGACACGAGACACGAGATAAGGGTATACCAGGTGCGGGATAACGGGCAGGGTTCGGGTTGCTGGATTGCGCGCGATACATACTCGTAGGCGATAGGATATATCGATGTTTGATGGTTGGAACCATGTTGGTGAAATAATCATCGAGGGGTTCATCCTTCCTCGCGTTGGGCCCTCTCATCGAACCCGCCCGAGACGTTGGGTGCAAAAGCAAGCACGACCCCAGTAGCAGCAGGCCAACGCAAAGGCAGCTAAGGCCTTCGACGTGACTGACGGGTTCTCTGGTAGGCTACGTACGGACAGGCAGTCGTATTAATATTCATTAACAGAACTCAGAACGAATCCCAGCGAGGACAATGTTCTGCGGCAGAGCTTCAACTTGGTCACATCACTTGTCAGGTGATCATCCACCTTGGGTATTACAGCAGTAGTAGGTGCCTGACCTGGACTGGATGACATTTCCCACGAAGGTGGCATCGATCAGGCCGGGGTCCATACCCGCTGACGCCAGCGCAGCCTTAGAGGAGACCACGGCAAGCTCCGTGGCACTGGGTACCGGAAGTCGACCAACGAAGCAACAGCAACAACAGCAACAACAGCAAGCAGAGCGATGGGAACATCAAAGTTGAACTCGAAAAACACGAATAGCGCCCAAACCACAAGGACGAGGCATCAACCTACCGACCTGGACTGGTGCATCCGGGAGATTTTCTCCGCACGCTGCATCCAAGCGAGAAACACTCAAACCAAAGTGAGCGTACACACGAGCATGCAGGCACGACCTGTCCAAGGCTAGATGTCAACACTGCCTGACGAGAGTCATGGGCATCACGGCTTGCCTACCCACGCGGCAATCGAAACGCGAACAAGCTGAGGAGGTGATATGATATCATACCTGAGGCGAGATAAGGACCCGCCGAATGATCCGAATGCCGTCCGCTTAGCACCAACGATGAATATCCCGGAAGCCGCCATGCTGGTATATTGACCGGTCTCTGGATGCTGTTGTGTGGAGCTGGCTGTGTGTCGTGTCTCGTATAAGTTGGGTGAGTCGTTGGTGTTGGTGCTGATGAGATGATGCAGGATGAGATCAAAGTGAGAGTGCCATCTCGACGAGGTTCCGCCGCATAAACATTTGAGGGAAGTCCGTACGAGTGTACCAGGTATGGATGTATCCATTTTCCAACCAATCACATTTTTTCCATGAGGAGGTGCGGCGCAAGCATTACCAAAAGTAAGCTCCGGTGGTCTAGCTGGTTATGACGTATGCCTCACACGCATAAGGTCGCGGGTTCGAGCCCCGCCCGGAGTACTTTTTTTTTTCATCGCGAGGAAAAAGCACAGACGAGGTGTGAGTGCATGGTGATGATGATGATGATGATAATGATGCGTAATGGATAATAATGATGATGATGACGTTCTCACACTATTAATACAGGAGCTGTAGCTCACTTCCCTGAAATCCTGCCTGTGGTCACAAAAACAAGATGTAGCGAAAAAGCATCTCGATGGCAGAAAACAAACAAATATAAAAAGTGCGCACGTCAGTACCATACCAGTCCGAAAGGGAAACGGTACTGCAGTAAACGAGCTGAGGTATATAATACCATCCCGTATCACTTGCAACCAAAAAACACCAGGAATATATCCATGGTATTATATATATGTACACTTACAACCGATGTCAGTGCCGATTCTTCAATCCTAGAGAGATGTGTACGAGCTCTGTGGTCACAAGACGACGACAAGGACATACTATACATGACATACACTGCTGCTTGATGCAATAGGCAGAGTAGACAATATATGTCATGTCATCGCAATGGATAAGACAGGCACAACACGCACACACATTATGTGAAAGAGGAAAAACGAAAGGAACTAAAAAAACAGCTCAAAATAAACACAGAACAAAAAAAAAAAATGTCGCGCCCCCCCGTTGGAGACGTGGCAGACAATACAGAAACAATAATTATACCACTACGTACTTATGTAAAGTGAACGCATGCATGTATGTGTGTGGCATTTTGATGGACGCGCTCTCCAGAGGCTTGGCACGAGCCGTACACGTAGCTTCGCTCCGTAGAAGTACACGATGATGGCGGTGTTGAAAGAAAAAAGTGGCAGGAGGCTCTAGCTCCCTTCACTGTGACCATAAAATTCGTATTGCTATCCTTCCCCTTGTTTGGCTTAGTGGTTAGACACTGTCCAGCTCTATATAACCATCCCTTCTAACCTTAAATGGTATGCAAAAACTTCTTAGTACTCTTAGCCGTAACGTGTACATGCCAACACCAAGTTCCTACGAGTACTTCCTCGCTAACAGTAGTGAGCTTCCCCTCAGAAAGATGTACATTGTATCTCTTCCCAAGGTCCAGCAGCTTGATGGTATGCGGTAGTTCCTTGCTTTTCGCATCCTCAGCCACCATCACCAATCGGGCCAGTTGCCAACCTGCACGGGATGTTTTGAAATAAATGTACGATCCTATGATGTCACGTTCATGTATTCCCGGTCTACCTCTGGTATCACAGCAGACTTTGTACCCCGTGGCAACATATCTTTCACCTTTTGCACACGCAAGTGTACGTTTGGCTAATTGTACCCTGTACCTCGGATCCTATTGTTAAGATATTGTCTTGTATGAGATTGAAAGCCCGGTAACTACCTGGGTTCAGTCACTGGGAACGTGTTTGTAGTACTTGGAAGATGGAAAACCAGGGGTTTTCCAGAGGAGCACGAGCTTGGTCTAGTTGGGAACGTATTTGTAGTACTTGGAAGATGGAAAACCAGAGGAGCACGAGCTTGGTCTCAGTCTCCGCGTGCACGAAAGGAATAAAACTGCTCTTCTTCTATAGCTAAGCAAACAACACATGTGAGTACGATGTTTACCGACTTAAAAGGCAGACCTGTCCAGGGATACAAGTTGTCCCGCAACCCTTGATCTTAATACTATATCTAGCATTTTCTCCTCCTACTTGTACTGGTTCTCCGGCCCAATACCTAGATACCAAACTTCCGTACTGTTCTAAATCCGTCTCATGTTCCCAAGTTTTTATGGTAACTTCATCCCAACTAGTATAATATTGGACTGCGTTTTTCCCTCCCAAACCCCTAGAAATGCGGTGTTTCGTTATATGGGTGGGTGTGATACGACAGTGGTCCAGTTGCATACTAACATCCTCGGCGGTGAGATGAAAAGGAGGTGAACGTTCCGAATACTTATTTAAGACATAGCTGCTCATGGCCCATGGCAAGAACTTCGGTCCTTCCTCTCCCTCATGTGGATTGTAGCACTTCTTACACCTATACTTAAGACACTCTTGTATTTATCTCCCGTCCTGGTTCGTCCTTCCGAACTTCCACCAATAACAAGTTAGGGCCAACCTTTTCCCCATCACTAGTGGTACCTGGTCCTACAAACATGATTTTATAGGGTCCTGTCCAACACTGAGCTAATTTTGCAGTCAGAGCAAATTTCTTACTTCGATAATCAGCCTCACTTGTTTTTAGGACATGTTGTCCGCCTCCAGAAATAGTACTCTTATCATCATAAATCCACACCCAGCTCCCAACTTCATACTTGGGGCGTTGATTTATCATCTCAGTAAGATTTTCGTTGGCTGCTTCATGTCTGGCTTTTATCAGTCTATCTTCCTCCTTAACCAGCTCATATGCTTTCACTTGCCTGTCCCTCATTAGTTCTAAATAGTCCAACTGGTCCTGTTTCAGACCCTGGTGTCCTTTCACACCTCTCCCTTCTAATATCGTCATAGGTAACCTAGGGTATCGACCAGTGTGCACTTCGTTCGGAGCCAACCCAGTCCCTCAACTGACGTTATTGTTGTGGGCAGCTACCGCATGCATGAGCATTTCGTCCCAGTTCTTCTGGTCATCCGCTATCAAATAAGACAACATCTGACAAAGGGTGTGGTTTAATCTTTCAACCATTCCATTCGTCTGTGGATGATAGGAGCTTGTAAATTTCTTAACTGCTCCCAACGTTTCGTATACTGCTCTGCTAACCTGGGATATAAATTCGGTGCCTCGGTATGATAAAAACGTGTGGGGGCATCCCCATCTCGGAATATAATCATCGACTATCCGAGAGGCACATCCCCTGGCTGTCTTCTCTTCTTTGGTAATTGCATATCCTTCTGCGTGCCTACTAAATAAATCTACAATAAGGAAGACATACACATTGCCGTTTTTTGTGTTTCTGGCAAAGGTCCCAATAAATCAAACGATACCATCTGTCCCGGACGACTAGGTAGTGGTAAGGAAACTAAAGGCCATCTGACAGTACCTCTTGCGCTCTTTCTCGCTTGGCTCGCATAACATCTTCTAATCCACCATTTTACACTATCAGCCATTCCGATCCACCAATAAGAACGTTGGAGTAGGGTAAGAGTATCCTTCTCACACAGATGAACAGCTTCCTTGAGGGCACAGTCCATTACCCAAGGCCTCAACAACAGAGGAACATATGTCCTCACAGGCTCCTCTCCTAGCAGACGTTCAAACCGTCCAGGATTCCTGTCGTCACGATGAGTAGGTTCAACAGCAAGGCGTGTCACCAACAATTTCTTGGAGTCAGTGAGCTCTAGTAGTTCGCCCTGTGCCATTAACCTTTTTACTTCCATATTTTCTACTGTCTCAGGTATCGCCTCATCAGTGATGTCTCCAACTGAAATGTTTGCTATCATAAAATTTATGGCAGTCTTAGCTGTTTCGTCTTTTTGCTGTACAATGGACCAATCACCAGTCTTCCTCTCACACAATATTTCTCCGAACTCCCTTGTTTCCTTACCATCCATCTCTTCCTCAGGAAGTCCTGCACTATTATTCGCCTGACTTTGGCTATTTATCACAGCTACCTGTTGGTTCTCTTCCAAACCTAAAAGTCTCTGTCCTTCCTCCGTCATTGGACATGCATGTAATATCACTCCAGACTCCCATCCCGTTTAACTTGCCTGGCCTATATTCCAAAGTATACGTATATACACTCAAAAATTCATACCAACGCTGAACTCGGTTGATCTTAGTCGATAAACTCCCCAATTTTTTCAGAGGTTGGTGGTCACTTACTACTACGAAGGGAATCCCGTAAAACAATTGCCTATTTTTCTTGACTGCCCACACAATGGCCGCACATTCCAATTCTGTGGCACTCCAATTACGTTCATTGGGGAATGTAGTTCTACTTAGAAAACACAAAGGTCGGGTAGACTGGTCAGGCTGTACCTGTTCAATTACTGCACCTAAACCGTCAACAGATGCATCAGTAATTAAACGGAATGGTCTTTCTCCCATCATTGCTGCTTTAAAATCCGGAAATGCTAAAACATCTGGGCTCGCAAGTCGTTTCAGCAGAACCTGTACAATCTCAACATGTTCCGAGGTGAACACGAATTTAACTTCCGTCTTTAAAAGGTTATTCAGATGTCGCGTAATAGTTGCCATCTGGGGCAAAAAATTCCGGTAATATGACAGCGCTCCCAATACTGAACGTAGTTGGCTGATATTTGTAGGCATCGGCAACTTCGTCATAGCTTCGACTTTATCTGGGTCTGGCTCCACTCCTTTAGCCGTCACTCGGTGACCCAAAAAATTGATGGTGCGTACGCCTAAATATGCTTTCTTAGGTGCCAATTTCAAATCAAACAACGTAAGTCGTTCAAAGAAACTCTCCAGATCCCGCACATGCTCAGTCCCGTTCTTCGAAAAACACACAATGTCATCGATGAAAAGGCGTACACGTTGTAAACCGCCACATACTCTCAACATAATCGACTGAAACCAGCCTGGACTGTGTTCGTCAGCCCCAAGCACAGGTAGTCAAGACACCCAGACAATCGATGAGTTGATGATTCAGGTCGTTTATTTTTATCTCCCAACAGTGGTAGGGACAGCAGAAGTGACATTGTGCGTCATCCCCTAACACCCAGACGTCAAGAATCACATAATACACAATATGCCAATATCCCGAACCGGCACGTAACTGTCAAGCTAAAGAGCCACAACGAACACCCTCCCTGACTCTGTACGTAACATTGACGGACCAAGACAACAACACACAACTCCATGACCTAAACCAACCACAAACAAAAAAATGAAAAGAAAGAGGAAACCCACCCCTGTGAGCAAAAACCTCTCACTCTCCCCACAGAGAAATATTGCAATTGTAGACGAAATTACAATACATCCACGCCAAAATAATAAAAACTAAGGCGAAAAGTACAATGCCAGAGATCGCGGAGAACCCCGTTCCCCCGGACAAAAGTCTCCTTTTGCCCCCTACTCCCCGTCATAAATTCTCAGATCGTAACGGTAACGCGAGATAGCATACGTCCTTTTTCACTTGAAAACTTAGAATTTATCTGGCGCTAAAGTTACCCGAAAAATAATAGTCGCTACCCAGTAGCTCCTAATAATCGAATAAAGAAACAATAAAATGCCGCTACTGCTGCCGACAAGAACAGCCCAAGCCCTCCCAGCTACGAAAACTATTCGATCATTCGCAGAAAATATTTTATGTTCCACTTTTTTCCGTTGCGAACAAGTATTCGCGAAATGATACTGTTGGCAGAACAACCAAACAACCATGAATATGCTCACCCTCCTTTATTTTGCAATCAGTAGACTACTGCCAAAAATAAAAGATACCCGCAAAATTCAATAGCATCAGTAGCTACCGCTAATACCAGCAATACACCTCACCTCCCTTTGGTGTATCAGCGTACCCTTATTTCTCCATACCGCTACGAGTATGCATTTCATTTCTACCAGGCCCCATCTGGTCTTGTCTACACCAGAAAAACACTACAAGTTTTTCGGATTTACAAAGACTGTTTGATTTGAACATGAGAATACATTTCGAAGCTACCAGGCGAAAAGGGCTACGTATACCACCCAGAACGAATCCCAGATGATACATCGTCTACTATCTACGGTTTCTCCACCCTGGCCGCAAATGAATAGACCTCACGTTCGATTAAAAAACAATTTCGATCGACAGGTGTATCCATCGTAAAATTAAATTCACCATTCATTCCTACGAAATCACACCATGATGACCAGACCTGCCCCCTCCGCCCCGCGATGTTGCCGGACCTTGCATGAAGCTCCGGCTGACGAAACACCCAGATCTGCTCGCTTGTTGCCACCCGGACGAAACCCCATCGTTGTTTAGTACTGCTGCAGACAGTCCACGATTACCCCACGCCCGCTTCCTGCCACCATTTTTTAACAGCAGCAGAATGCACGCGGCTATTATGCCGCGCGACTTTGCCCCACCTAACACCCCCCGGTAGGGTTGCACACGGCTGGCGGCCGTGCGGCTTCTCGCGGAATTCGCATGCAGACATGCACCCTCGCTGAGCGATAACCCCATATCTGCTGCCTCCACAACCTCTGAAGTGGAGTGCGTACGGCAAATAAATGTCGTACGACTTGAAGTCCCCCGCTCGCAACACACGGCGGAGGTGCCTACGGTTGTCCGCCGTAGGGCTTTTAGCTGATGTGCCCCTAAAACGCCGTCGTCTCCACCTCATCATCTCCGGGATCCCCCACCATCGCAAACACGGCCGCCGCCGGCGATTCATCCATGTCCGCCGGCGATGCGCACTTGCTGCTCTCGTGTCCTCTCCCACCACACCTTTCGCAGAGCTTTGCGGTGCGACTGTCGCTGTAGTAGTGGCCCGCAGCCTTGCACCGGAAACACCTCCCCTTCGCTTTCCCGGCTCCACCGTGCCATCGTCGGAGCGATCCAACGATGGCGACACAGCATCCCTCTCCGCTGTATCTACGGCAGGTAGCCCCTGCTCCCCGCCGGACTTCCGCTGTGTCTCACTCTCTGGGCTAGTTCTCAATAGAGTCGCCATTATCTCAAGCAGTTCAGCGTGAGACGATTTTTGACGCTCCTCCGCGTCTGCGGCTGCTTGTTGTAAAGCTTGGAGAGCAAGACCCTGCTCCGATACTACGGCGCTAAGATCATCAAGTTCATCACCCATGTTGAGGCTGCGTCGGTACCAACGACTCTCTAGAGTGTTCGTCAGCCCCAAGCACAGGTAGTCAAGACACCCAGACAATCGATGAGTTGGTGATTCAGGTCGTTTATTATTATCTCCCAGCAGTGGTAGGGACAGCAGAAGTGACATTGTGCGTCATCCCCTAACACCCAGATGTCAAGAATCACATAATACACAATATGCCAATATCCCGAACCGGCACGTAACTGTCAAGCTAAAGAGGCACAACGAACAGGCTGGACGCTAAACCCATTGGCATTACTGTCCACTCATAGTTTCCAGCTTGCGTACAAACAGCTGTCAATGGAATAGTCTTCATGTATAGAACACTGGAAAAATCCACTAACCAGATCCATAGTACTAAAAACATTCGCTCCTCCGAGGTCAGATAATAAATCATCCACTGTCGGCAACGGCATGACCGGTATGATGGACTGGGCGTTCAGCCTCTTATAGTTGCAAGTTAAACGGATACGGCCATCTGCCTTAGCTATAACTACCAACGGACTGGACCAACTGGAGTATGACCGCCGTAAAATTCCTGCCAGAACTAATTTGTCAATTTCTGTTTGGACTTTCGCTGCCAACACTGGGGAATGCCCGTATGATCGCTGTTTGACTGGTTGCGGATCTTTCTTCAGAATAATGCGAAAGGGGTCAATAGCAACATGTCCCAGGTCAGTGCTGTGCTTTGAAAAACGGTGCGCGTACTTATTCAACAGATCTCCAAGAGAATCAACGTCGGTGGCTGTCCAGAGACTCCCTTCAAAATGAAAATGTATAGCACGTAAGTGAAACAGGAATTTTGTTCCACAACCGCAAAAATGCTGCTCGTTGATCCTGATGCAAACTAGACAAAACCTCAGCTGGTGGTTCCATATCCGATTTTTCCACGTTTCCATCCACATTTTCCCCACAGCGGCGTCGACAGCAGTTCCGAGTACTTCCTACGGCAGTCGAGTTTCCGTATACTATGTCTTCCAACGGTGAGTCGCGTGTTGAGGGAGGGGAGGGGAAGGGTAGGGGGTCGCCCGCCCCTCCTGCAACGAGAACTCGCTCACAGGTGAAAGCGGCGGCGTTTAGGTCTGAAAACGTCGCGAGCGCGCCGTGAAACTAGAGCGGGTAGCCCGACCAACGGGACCGGGGCGAGTGGTAGCCCTGCTAGAGGGACGCGCGAGGAAGTTGGTATAGATCCTGTTGCTGACCCTCGTCGCCGTCTGCAGACGGAGGAGCGTGCCCCCATTTCCACTGCGCGACCCGTCCCGGTGCCCCCTCCGTTGCTCCTCTCGCTCGCCAGAGGCCTGTCAACGCCTTATGGCAGTAGGCGTGCTTCGCGCACGAGTAAAATAAGCCCAGCTCGTCGTGTGCCTCGTACCACTGTCCCTGCACGCCATGCTCCACCCATAGTTGTTTCGTCACCCGATGACATTCCCGTGCCCACCCCGGCTCTATCGCCGCCCCCTGTTTCCGACTCTATCTGCATGTCGTATGTAGATGTCGTGAAAGCTGGTTCGACCGCCTCTTCGCCTGTTTCCCCCGCCCCCGAGAAGGGTACGGGGAAGGGCCGTGCTCCTCCGACACCGGAGGCAGCTCCCGGGGCGACGGGAAAGGGTCCGGCGCCGAGCTTGGCGGGTGCGGTCCCGACGGCATCCTCCGCTTCTGTGCCGAGTGATGGGGTGAGAGGTAGAGTGCGTTCAGTCAGGGATGACATGATAGATAATGTCCGTTTCATTCTCGAGGGGCTGTCCTTTGAGGACAAGTGTCTCGTGGTAGGAGTCGAGCCGCGTACTGCAGGGTATACGGTAGGCACGGCGGCAGGTGCGGACGGCTCGATAGTGGCCGTAGATGTACCTGTCGGCCGGACGGTCCCCCCCGGCATCGCGAGTAGCACGATAAAGCCTAGGTCACTCACCTCGCCGGCCGAGATACTCACGTCGGACGAAATTTTAGCGCGAACCCTTCAAGCGGAAGAGCAGGCAGTTGCGGACAAAGTTGCACAGTCGTTGGCCAAAGACGAGATATTTGCACGATCTTTATCCGCGTCAGACTCCCCCGCCCAGTCCAGCGTAGATCCGTTATCCCCTGTTCGGAACAGTTCCCCGCCGAGCCCCTCAGGCTCCCCTGTATTCCTTGCTGCATCGACCAAACCCTACTCTGTGCTGGCCTCACCTCGCCCGGGGCAGGTTGGTACGCCTGTCCGTTTGGCAGAAGCCGCGCACGCCCGTGCGCGGAAGGAGGCTGTCACGACCCCCTTCCTGCAGGCGAGGGCCGAGCAGGATACGGTCGATGCCGCACACCTCGTTGCGGTCTCGGATTTAGAAAAGGGCCGTGCCGTGGAGGCGCAGTTGGACCGGGAGTTGAGGGAACTAGGCACCGCCCGTCGCCGGGCGGAGGCTCAAGACTTTGAGGCGTTGAGGGCCCTTAAGGCCCTGGTGGTCGCCGACAGGCGGGCCCAACAACAGCGGTTGGTGGATCACCGCGGGAACGAGGCATCCGCCAGGGCCCGGCTGGCTCGTCAGGCGGATAGAAATACCGCGTTGGCAGACACGGAACAGAACGCACGCAGGGCCGCAAAGGCGGGGGCACAGGAAACAGTGCGACAACGCGGACTCAGGGATGAGGCCAGTGGAAGCACGGTCGCGGCGGCGGAGGAGGCTGGCCACCCGATACTCCCCAAAAGGGAGTGGAAGCCTGTCGCCCGGAAGAACATCTCTTCCTCAGCAAGGGCTGCCGAGGCGGCTGCTGTTTCGGCGTCCGCCGCGAAGGCCTCGGCTGCAGAGGCCGCGACAGTAGCGGAGGCATCCGTTTCTGCGGCACCCACTTCAGCAGCGCCTACTCTGTTGCTCCTGTTTTTGCTACACGGGTGAGAGGTCCCTAGGCATTAAGTACCGTACCGGTAGTTTAGAAGTAGGTTGTAGGGAGATTTTTCCAGATCCAGGATGTTTGAAAGGGACTTTACGAACCTGTTAAGATATTGTCTTGTATGAGATTGAAAGCCCGGTAACTACCTGGGTTCAGTCACTGGGATCGTATTTGTAGTACTTGGAAGGCGTATCTTAGATGGAAAACCAGGGGTTTTTCCAGAGGAGCACGAGCTTGGTCTCAGTCTCCGCGTGCACGAAAGGAATAAAATTGCTCTTCTTCTATAGCTAAGCAAACAACACATGTGAGTGCAATGTTTACCGACTTAAAAGGCAGACCTGTCCAGGGATACAAAGTGTCCCGCAACCCTTGATCTTAACAAGTGGCGTGCATGGCTTTCATCGACGATTTCTTCCTGCCCCTTAAGGCTAGGTCTTCCCTTTATTTTTTTTTACGTACTTTGCCGGCTTCGTTGCCTCGCCGTTCAGAGGTGTGGGAGTGGGTTTTGAGGAGCCGCATCTTCGACTCATGTTCTAGTTCGTGAAATCGGGGTTTCCACGAATTTCCCATAATTCTGCATATACGGCTCATCAGAGTGGGCTAGTGTCAAGATATTGTCTTGTATGAGATTGAAAGCCCGGTAACTACCTGGGTTCAGTCACTGGAATCGTATTTGTAGTACTTGGAAGGCGTATCTTAGATGGAAAACCAGGGGTTTTTCCAGAGGAGCACGAGCTTGGTCTCAGTCTCCGCGTGCACGAAAGGAATAAAACTGCTCTTCTTCGATAGCTAAGCAAACAACACATGTGAGTGCAATGTTTACCGACTTAAAAGGCAGACCTGTCCAGGGATACAAAGTGTCCCGCAACCCTTGATCTTAACAAACCGGTAGGTATTCCGATGTCAGGAATATTTCAACTGACGTTCAGTAATAATACTTGTCATTATTTCCGATAGGGAATCACCTATTTCAAAATTTATAAATTATATAGTATCAGTGCGCAGAATGATTATTTAAAATTTTGTCCTGTTGACCCGGGCAGCATCCAGGGGAGCCGCTGGCCTATATCTTTGACCAAGGAATCACATATAGAATACGCGCGCTCGGTTTATCACAATACTCGTAAAATTCGGTAAAAATGGAATATAGCTTGCAAAGGAAAGTTGAGTATCAACTATTAATAATTAATCAGTCGAACTCACAGCTGACGTATTTCAAAATTTATTTAAAAAAAATAGGCTCAGCGACCATAGGTAGGGGTCCAGATTTATATATAGATTTTTCGCGCGAAGCGCGAAAAAAATATAGAGGCGTTTTTCTCGGGAGTGTTCACCGCAGAACACTCATTAGCCCCAAGAAAAATAAGAAACAAGAATACCGGCCCAGGTTGGATTTCTTATTATTGAAAATGTATTCCACAGATAATAACAGTACAAAGGATCTCGAATTTTCTTATTGTCGTATAATATCTCTTTTTTACTCCTCCTGTATATAATGTGTAAAAATACCTATCTGTACAGTACAAGTACTCTGTTTCCCTTGTGTTCATCATGGTATCATGACACAAGAGCAGAAAAACTTTCACAGCGATATACCTGGTAAGTCGATTTCAAGTAATGGTAGGTAGCTCTTCGAGATAAGGTCCGATTGACAAGCGGTTTTTTACGTTTCAATCTTTGGCACTATTCGGATGAAGTGGTTGGGTGGGTGTTTTGTTGAAGGTAAGGTGTTGTAGAGGCGCTGCGGTCAAAGTAGGCAACCTCAAAGAAATAAACGTAATAAGTGCGACATCAGCGACCTACTGACAACTCTATAGAATGAAAGGATGTCGTGATAAAGTAACGACCAAACACGATTCACCGAACTCTTGTGTACCGGGATTATCATTTTATTCGACTCGTTTACAACACAAATCTTGTATTTATCAAAACTCACAGCATTTAACGACACAACGCACACAAATACACCATCTACGATTTACAGCCATCTGGCCCTCTCCAAGCCTCGCCCTAAGAAACGAACCCTTCACGCCTGAGCGATGTTAGCCCCCCCCCTGACAAAATAAAAAAGTAACCTCTAGGTAGGTTCAGCGATATTTGCACGAAATCTTTATAACAGGCGTTTTTGGCTATGTAAACGTTTTTCTTGGGCGAAGTACACTACAAAACACTTGATAATAGTGAGGAAAAAAAAAAAGAAGCAGGAATGCTGGTCTCGCCCGAATTTCTTATTCGGGAAAGTTACGTTCTATACTGACTTCAGTACAACCGCAGTCAAACTTCTTATTTTCCTGTCATTTACTTTTACAGTGGGCTCCTTTACCTGTGTTCTGGTATACAGAGGGCAAGATTCTGTTGTTTAACGTCAAAAGTCGACTTCAAGTAATAGTGTATATCCGCTCGAGATAAAATCCGATTGCAAAACGGTTTTTCACGTTGGATTACCTGGTACTTTACGAATAGACTGGCAGTGCCGATATATTCGATGCAGGTGAAGGGTTGAAGGGGTGTCGTCACAAAGATAGGCAACGAAAAACAAGAAAAAACATTATGCACAACTGCAGCTAGCTGCTCTAGAATTTTATCTCGGATAACACAGAACGATCACACGTACATGAGATACTCACCGTAACGTGTCCGAAGGAAGTGGTATCTCGTAAAATATACCACTATGTTAAACACAGATACATGGAGAGTTGTCTGGTGATATAATGACGAAGTTCACTGCATTTTAGACAACACATACAACGCAGATCTATGTCGCCCTCGGCCTTCTCCAAGAATTTGCAATACACGGAAAACGCCGAGACGTTCCTTAAGAAGTAGACGATTTCAATCGAAAAACGTATTTTCAGCAGCAGCCAGGGCTACACTAAATCCTGCACGTTAGTCCATGTTTAACGTCAGTGGCAACTAAAGACAATCGCCTCTGCGACCACGACAGCCATATTTATATTCCTCGTACGACCCACGGACCAATGGGAACTTGCAAGGAGGAAACTCAATTTTCCTCTGCGTTCGTTTTCCTTCCCCGGGCGAGGGTCAGCAGGCACGATACGTCCTTGCTCGTCCAAAAATGGGTCCAGGGTCGATCTGAGACCATCCACCCTTGCGTTGTGCGCATTCCTGGCAACTTCCGGAATTCTCCATCGGTGCTTGCTGCATCATCCTCCTGACGACCCCGCGGCGATTTTCATGATCGGGAGTCATGCGCGTTTCGCAGACACCGAAGCATAGCTTTGTAGCTGGTTGGCTATCTTCCTGTTGGTGGAAAATACGAAGAGGGTGCAAAGATACCGGCGGTAGCTAAGAATATATGACGCAACCAGAAGGCAAGAATAGTGTTGCCGCGACAGCGGTGATTGGTTGTGGCCAGAAAACGACTTCGAAGCGTTCCCGCCGATTTTAGTGAGCAGCTAATCTTGCACATCCGAAAGGTACGCGCATTTGACCCAGTTTACATATCACATTATAGAAGTTATATTACATTAGTACCGCTATCTATTTTTTCAAGAAAATTAGCTAGCCATCTCCCTGCCAACAAGAGTACTCCCCTTGCCTTAGCACGATTCGTAACCGCGAGCAGGCTGCCAACACACGCACCGAAGTGAACAAGCCTCTACATGTTGTTTGGATAGTTTTACAAGCATCTACACCCGCCGCTCACCTGTATATCCCTGTCGTCTGGTCGCATTAGACCCGCGACTCTGTCGTCCAGACCAAGGGCGAGACCGATCCACTCGGTGCCTGCTCTGGCTCCACTTGCGGCGTCGCCACCTCCGGCATCAGAATTATCTGTCAATTGGTTAAAAAATTAGCGCGGTCCACGCCAGATGAGCGTATAGGACAGTGAAACCGAAGTCTCAATCACACGCAAGGGCTACACAATATCGTTCGCTAGCATCAGAAGTGTCAGACTCCACCATACGCAAAAAAGTAGAATGTTTACACGCATGCCATCCTCACGTTAGAGCCCCAGCAAACAACCAATGACTCACCTGCTCCTTTCGCGGTGTTCCCGGTAGGAAGGTCCTCGTTGTTGAAGTCGCCATTGCCTCCGCACCATCGTCCGGCGGTGGCTTATAAGATTCCGCCTGCGGATGATATATACGTCCCGCAACGCTAAATCATCGAAAGAGGCAGGTTGAGAAGACTCTGGCCGTGTTTTGTCTTGGCGTACCCCCCCCCCCCCCCCCCCCCCCCTCCCTCAAGAAACCCTCCTCCTTCCTGAGCAGCACGCTCGCCTCTACGGCTGCATCAAACCCCTCGTCACCGTCTGCTGCGATTTCCTGGTTGGGCGCCGGTTCGGGGCGCTGCGCCCTGGCCTGCGGCAGTGGATACCGCATGTCGTTCCGTGCAACGCTTGCTCGTCGCTTGCCCGGCCTTTCATCACACAGGTATTGGCGGCGACCTGGCGTAACAGGCGAAAGCACCTAGTAATGTTTCCCTCATGATCGTGACCCCTCCCCACAGCCCGACCAGCTGCGTCCGAGCTTCCCCGTGACAGAGAGCTTCACTCGCGGAGAGTAGCTGATGCTGTACAGACACACCTGTTTCGCCGATAGGGCGTAGACGAGATCTGTTTCGCGGAGAGGGGCGTGGACGAGGGCGGGAAGGACGAGGGTACTTCTGTGTGTAGCACTCGAGGGGCGCTGGGCGTTGCGGTTACGTATTGCAGTACCGACATATTCGATGATAGAGCTTTGACCGGCCATCGTATTTTCTATTTTCCTCGATATATTTCAAACCAGGCGCCAGGTCCTCAGGTTCAGGGAACGCAGAGGCGAGGAGATGGCACACTTCGAGTCGACCATCGCTTTGCACAGAACGACCGAGGTGGAGGTATCATATAACCTTAGTCCTGTTTTGTGTCGTTGAGACGAGCACTCGTGCAGCGGGAGAACGGAATGGCGCTGTTCGGCAATTGCTTCTCCAGCAGGCATGCCGTCATAGCGGCGTGTTATCGAGACGAGTATGCTACCAATTTCAACTTGGCGAGCGGGTGCAAGTACAAGGTATTCGCCGCCTCTACGCCGCAGTTGTTGAAAACCTGCGCAGCATCCGCTTTGATGGTGGTACTAGTCAGCGCAGGGGGGCCATCGAGCAGAAAGGCGGTCGCCGTGCAAGTTGGTGCAAAGAAAAAAAAAGAGTGCAGGTACTCCTGCCAGAAAAAAAGGGACACAGGAAAAAACGTACCAAGACGTTATTTGTCGTGGTTGGCTACGCTCACCTTGGTCGACCCTCGAGAGCAGTAGGGAACGTCTCCTTTGTGAACCCAGAAGGGACCCTCTGCAAGTGGGAGAGGAAGGGCGTGCCGTGCTAGGGGGGTGCATTAATGGTCGCCCCTTTTTACTCCCCGAATCGACCGTCTCCCACCCGCGTCTACACCAAGAACCTCCTCCTTTTCCACACGGCTGGTCGCTCTTACGAAGGGCATGAACAACATCGGCGGCGGCGGGGGGGCGAACACGATACTCGGCAGGGACTCCATCTCTAGCTTTTGGAGAAGACGGGCCGGCTGGATCACGACGATCAGCTCGTTCTCCTTGTACTAGCTGATCCCCGTTGCCTCCGTTGCCTCCTGAAGCATTGGGCGGTCAGTACAGGAGTCATCTGGGGATGGGTTCAACAAGCGAGACGGACGACGGACGACCGGTACAGGCGATGTCGAGTTGTAGAAAGACAAACTGCATCACTGGTTCTGACGAAACAGGCAAGTCTGCTCTTGACCACCGTCATAACATTGCTAAGTTGTTATTACGGGGGTCTATAGTTAACAGGACCTATGGCATACATAAAAACCTACATATTTAGGTATTTTTACTAACAATATTTGGTCCTGTTTACTATGGTCCCCCGTAATGTTGTTTTGCTGTTCTCTGGGTCAAGCGTGCAACATAAAAACAGAGTGATACAACCTTCAGTTCATGAATACAACCGAATGGGCGGCTTCAAGCCGTTGCCCCCGTAGATCTTGAGCCTGATCTCGTAGGAGAGCTCGAGCTGTCTGATAGGTTGCTCCCTGCTGCTACTGCTGCCTGGTCTGCTGATGTGGTTGTTGTTGTTGTTGTTGTTGCTGCTGCTGCCGCCGCTGCTTGCTGTCGTTGGTGCAGGCACTGGTGCTTCTCCACTGCTGTAGTATATCTAGCACGGCCTTCCCCTTGAAGTCGACTGCTTTGAGAGTGCTGCTGCTGGCGGCTGTTGGTACTCCTCCTGGCACTGCTTCTCCTCTACGGCGTCTGAAGCCTGACACGGAGAGCGCTGACTGCTGCTGCTGCTGCTGCTGCCGCTGCTGCTGCTGCTGCTGTTCTGCTGCTGCTGTGCTGCTGCTGCTACTGCTCTTGTGCTGATGATGTGCTCGCGCCGCGAGGAAAGTGCCGCTCGTACACGAAACGTGACAGTCCAGTGATTTCGGGGTGATTTCGGACGCTTGGCCAATGACATGCGCCGACTTTAAAACCCGTACTTTAATCTCGCTCGGTAAATCGTAAATAAATACAGTATAGGTTTTGACCAATGAGAGTGCGCCGACTTTAAGATTCCCACCCCCAGTAAAAAAAAAAATATATACCGGGTCCTATAATAAGTATCCCTTTTTGAACATCCTAATATTTTCCACTGAAACCTTTACTTCCATACTAAACTTCAATGAAACTACTACCTCCATACTAAAAGCTAGAGGAAACCAATCTCACCACAGCAGTTCTGCGGTTGCTGAATGAGATTGTGGGCTTGCCCAATTTCCAACTGCACTACCACCGGCCACCATGCGGGCCCCGAGTGCTACCTGGACTGTGTCCTATGGATTAGCAGCGGCATGTTTGTCTCTTCATGTGTCTGAAGCCTTTGTTTTTAGTACCGCACCAGGATGCACCCTGGCCCTCTTCTCCCAACAGCGAGCAACAGGTAACATGCTTCGGTTGAGTGCTGCCAACGACGAGTTCCCGCTGCAGAACGACCTCATGGTACGCGCAGCTAAGGGAGAAAGAGTGGAACGCACTCCCGTGTGGTTGTTTCGTCAAGCTGGAAGGCAAGTGCTCCAGAGATCTTACCGTGGCGTGGGTCATTACTTCGCTCAGCCGACTCAACATGTCAACTGCTGTTGCCTGGTACTCTGATGTATGATACCGGTGGTAGCAGTATGTATAACCAGGTACCTGGTATACCAGCAGGTATCGCATCCCTTCATTCAACTTGATTTCGTTCGCAAAAGGCACTGCTCGGCTCGTACTCGCGGCCGTCGATGCCCGCTGTAAGCGACTCCACTCCTGTCCATGCTTGGTGGTGGTCTGAGTCTGCACTCCACGTTGCTATCTGCTGTCTGTAAGGAAGGTCCAGTGGCTTTTCCGTCTTTTTGAAACGGTGTACGTATATGTACAGAGTAGCTGTTGACTTTATTCCTCGTTACCGCAAGGCTGCGGTTCGACCTGCGATGCCTTGTGGATGGATCATTCCTCATGCGTACATATAGCAGTCGTAATATCTGAGCGTTTCCCCTCGCACGCCTGCTGCCTCTCTCTTTTCTCTTTGTCTCTCTTCATGTCTTCCCTTCCTGTTGCCTATTGCCTCTCATATCTCACCGACTGGTATCATATGGTACTGCTGTAGGCACTTGCCGGAATACAGTGCCTACAAGCACGAGACGGGGAAGAACTTCCTGGAGCTGCTCGAGGTGAGAGTTTTAGGCCAGCTATTTTCTCCCACCACCCTCGATTGTAACACAGTAGCATGGCACTGCAGTAGACTTACAGGCTATTAATAGTCTTAGAGAGCTCCAAAGCGCAGAAGCACGACTTGCGCGAGACGTTCGAGTGGCAACCAGAACGAACGGTGAACGCTTACTCACGGCTGCTTTGCCATACCTGCTGTGGAGAGAGATACTTAAAACCTATCCTGTCTATTAATAGCCGTGCCTATAGAGCCAACACGACGTCGCTCTATTTACCCCGTCCGACGAACGTACGTTAACGTTGACCGTCAGAGCCCGGACGATGTTGCGGAGGTGACGATGCAGCCCATCCGCAGATACGACCTGGACGCAGCCATCTTGTTTTCCGATATCCTGGTGGTGCCACAGGTGAGAGGGCGCAAACACGAAGGTCTCGCACGCTGCCGGGGAAATTACATTCTCGAAATGCTGTCGGCTCCTATTACCTCGGACAGAGCAAGAAAATAATCGATTCCCACTTGATGATCTAGATCTTTCAGGGCACCTAAATGATTGGATCTGTATGATTTGAATGATCTAGTTGATGATGCCGGGTGTGAGCCTTACATCCTGCATGGTCTAGGACATGTTTCCTGGGCTGGATCTATACTATTGCACCAGGTGTAATATGCAGATCCTCCACAACACGTCATCACGGCAGGTTAGGATCTAGTGATCTAGATGATATATCTGTATTACGGGGGTCCATAGTTAACGGGACCAAATTTTGTTAGTAAAAATAGGTAAATATATAGGTTTTTATGTATACCATAGGTCCTGTTAACTATGTACCCCCGTAGTAGATGATCCATATCTGCCCGACGTGTGTGCATTTTAGCTCTGGTGTTTATTTCCAGCCTGTAGCGGTGCCTGTATCGGTAATGAGTAATCATGCATATGCACCACTGGGGGAGAAGGGGTAACACTTGTAAACACGGCTTGTCCAGAACGTGGCCGGGCGTTAAATGAACATTTAGGCGAGTCGAGCAGAAAAGTAAGAGCGATGACCGAAAGTAAAAATAGATGGATTTCCCCCTCCCGAGCGGAGGTTTGGAATCGATAGTTGGTGTCGAGGACCTGGCATCTTGACTGTTGATGACCGTTCATAATGTTAGCTATTAACTGTGTTGAGTTCGAATGGTTCGTATACCAACTGTGCCGAGAGTTATTTTCGTTTTTTTCGTTCTATCGCGCGTGTGGTTACACGAAGTTATCCCCAAGTTTTTCGGGCTTTTGTTTTACTTGGCGCATCAGCAGGCGGGTCTTACAGTCTTTACAGTCAGTCCCCCGATGCTGATCCAGCAGCACTGCCAGTCACAACGTCCCCGTGCCCCTGCTCCTGCTCCTGCTCCTCCCATAATGTAAGGCGTTGGGAATCAAAGTGGAAATGCCTGGGGGCAAGGGTATCCTCGTGCGGAATCCCTTGAAAGACCCCGCTGACTTCGAGGCGCGCATCCCGAAGGAGGTGGACGTGAAAGACAAGCTCTCGCACGTCATTCAGGCGGTCGCGCGCATCAAAGAGGTCAGCGCGCCCAATCTCCAATCATGCTTGATTTATTGATTATAGTTATTGTTTGATTGGTGGTTGTTTATTGATTGATGGTTATTCGATTGGTGGTCGATGATTAATTTATGAACTCGTCGGGGCTGGCAATATGCCCCGGATGCCAGATGCCACACCCTGTGCTCGCTGCACCCCCAGCTTAAGGGAGGTGTAAGGGGTCAGTGAGTACAAGGAGTGATGTTAGAAGCATAATGTTAGCGTAAAGAGGGCTAAGGCTATGTAAATCATAATTTACCGTTGAGGAGTATGATTCGGTAGCATAAAAGCCGACACATGAGAATTATATAACAGTCCTGTTGACCCGGGCAGCATCCAGGGGAGCCGCTGGCCTATGTCTTTGACAAGGAATCACATATAGAATACGCGCGCTCGGTTTATCACAATACTTGTAAAATTAGGTAAAAATGGAATATAGACGAGGCGTATTACGCAGCTTGCAAAGTTGAGTATCAACTATTTAATCAGTCGAACTCACAGCTGACGTACTTCAAAATTTATAAAAAAAAAAACAGCAGTGGGCCGAAAAACAAACGTGCACTACGGCAGTATCGAGTGCAAGAGATTAGGAAACAACCGAAAACACTCGCACAGAGAGAAACACTAGAATAAGCGAAAACTCTCCTCTGTCGCAAGTAAAATAACTGCGATAACCGCTGCTGTAGCCAGGTAGCCACCCGCTCTATGGGTATACCTGGTACATGGAAAAGAGTTGTGGAGTGAGCAAGGGGACATGCTGGCTATAGGGGATAATATGGCGATCGCTACTCCTATGGATCCGGAAGCTGCTCTTCTTGTTGACGATGTCAACTTATTAGAACAGCAGTATTGGGCTTGATCTCGTCAACATGAAGCGTGTCTTCCGGAGGCATAAGACTATTATAGCAATGGTCATAGTATCCCTTTTGTTGGCACGACTGACCCCAACGCTATGATACTGGTGTTTGGTGTTTGATGGCTTAATTGTAGATTGGTCATCATGTGACTGTTTGATTGGTGGTTGACAATTGATCGATTGATTGATTGATTGATTGATCAGTTGGTTGGTGATTGAGAATTGATGCAGTGTTTGATAATGACTGATTGATGCAGGAGCTGAAAGGGAAAGTGCCGCTCATAGGCTTCAGTGCAGCACCGTGGACGCTTATGTTCTACATGGTTGGCGGCAGCAGCAAGAAGAACACCGACTCCGGTGAGCAATGTTTATGTATATCGATCCGAAGACCTGTCCCACCGTGACTGCTTGTCGAACCGATTTGTCGTCCATGCCCGCCAAAGTTGATAGATAGTTCTAGTCTTGGTGCCTTCGAAACACCTTATAGGGTTTCATACACTCGATTTCATGTGCGGCTTGGAGTATACCTGGTAGGGAGCTCTCCTCCGATCCCATGGAGACCGAACGATTCGATGCAAGCGTCCAAACGTATTGTTTGGGAGGAGGTAGACAGGCGACACGCACTACATACACAGGTTACGGGTTGTATCTGGTATTTATAGTATTTTTCCAACTCGTTGTTTACGCATCAGGGGAGAAATGGCTGCGGGAGCACCCGGAGGCCTCTGCGAAGATGATGGACTTGCTTTCTGGTGTTATCGTCGACTACCTGGCCGCCCAGGTATGCGCTTGCGTGCAGTGCAGTGCAGTGTTGTATAGTGCGATGCCGCGCCAGAGAAAATGTGATTCCCTGTCCTTTCTTTCAATTGTGCCGCATACGTAACCATGTCTTTTTTTTTAGGAAACGCACGAAGCTATCTATTTCCGCTCGGCATTATTCATCGCTAGCAAATTTTAGTACACAACACTCCCTGGGAAACTTATTGCAGGCAAGGCTCGAGTTCCATTCTTGCAACTGGTATAATGTGAGGCAGCGTGTGTCCTACACTAATTTCGGTATTACAACAACAAAAATGCTTGGTGCCATGATCGACCCAAAAATTGTTAACACCCAATTGCTTGAGCTGTTGTCGCGTACGGTATGTAACGTTGTCCTACTGCTGTATTCCAGTTTTTTTTTAACATTCGCACCCAAACTTGAGTCGTACCTGGTACACGTACGTGTATGATTCTTCCCGACTACAGCAATATGTCTGCTTCAGTATGCCCCGCGGAACACCGGCTCTACCGAGCGCCATTCCACCCCCCGCGGACGCACGGCTGTGCCACGCCGCCCCCACACAGAGTGCGAATAGTACATGTACGGTATATGCCAAGTGTAAGTGTGTTTGTTGTTGTTTTGTTGGTTCGCTGGTTCGGTGCAGGTGGAGGCGGGGGCTGACATCCTACAGCTGTTCGAAGCCATGGGTGGGTTCATCAGCGAAGACCACTTCTACGACAGGGCCATGCCGTACCTTGAAAGGCATGAGAGAAATCCCCCTTGAAATGCATGAGAAACGTTCTCATACTTGGGAGGTGTTGTGAGGAATCCTTCGTTTTTGCCAGACCCCGAATGTCCATTCAAGGCATGCCACACCACACGCCTCCCATTTGCACGCTCGGCCTCACTTCTTTTGATTTTTGTTGTTGTTCTTTGTTAGGGGTGAAGAAGGCCGTGTTTGAGTTAAATAGTTGGGTACAGTGGTAGTCGCTTGACCCTTTTTTGGTGTCCCTGTAGCTGACTTTGATCATTACATTATCATGAAAGAAGAAACAATCAATACGTAGCCGCACTAATAGTCATATGAATAGCCATAATATTAGCAGCATCAGCTGCCGACGTGAAGCCAGAAGCACTTTTAATGTATTAAGATGGCTATGAATAGGTCAAGGTTAGGGTTTTCAGCCGCCCACTCGCAACAGTATTACCCCCAGCCTCCCTACTGTACTATGCAGCGCGTCCGTATTGGTAAGGAAACTGCCTGCCACCCCTATCGTTTATCGCTTCGTTTGGCGTCGTACTAGACCCCTCAATCAGGATAGCATATGAGTTCAAGGGTGCTTTTACCCCTTGGACGACACCCCTCAATCAGGATATATAGCATCTGAGTTCAAGGGTGTTTTCCCCCCTGTGACGACACCCCTCAATCAGGATACATAGCATCTGAGTATAAAGCATGTTCTTGTCTTTTTTACGACACCCCTCAATCAGGATATATAGCATCTGGGTTAAAGCATGTTTTTGTCCCTTTGTTTCGTTGACGATACCCCTGAATTAGGATAGCATTTGAGTTAAACCACTTTTTTGTCCCTTCAACGATACCCTTCAATCAGGATATAGCATCTGACTTTCGGCGTGTTTTTTTTTTTCCTTTGGCGATACTGAATCAGGATAGCATCTGAGTTAAAGGTGCGGTGCCCGGGGGTTCCACTGATGGTCTTTGCGCGAGGGGCCACCTACGCTAACGTTGCTCTTCAGGTGAGTTGTACAGTAACAGTGAAAAAACACGGGTTATATGGTATCAGCCGTGATGTTAGGGAGAGGCTTGAAACAATTTGCGTTGCTGTCGACACAAGCTGCCATACACCTGCATGGCATGGAAAGTTCATGCACGGAGCTCTTGCCTCCTACATCGCCTTCCCCAGGCCCTACTGTATCATTCTTGGGGGGAAAAGCTAAGCATAGTGAAAGAGAGGTGTTCATAGTGAGATGCATTGTTTCGGTGATTAATCGTGGGCCCAGCAATGCCATGATCACTCGTGTGTCGTACATGACACGTTACTCTTTTTTGTGTCCAATAGGTAATCACTATGCTGGAATCCAGGCTAAGTTTGGCTTGGTTTGGTTTACTACCTACCCTTGTATTGTGTATTTTATACTGTACTTTTAGACTGTTTGCGCCTTTGGCGACCACGGGTTAATAGTACACTGTTATTCTACAATATTACACTATTACGGGGGTCCATAGTTAACGGGACCAAAAATTGTTAGAAAAAATACGTGAATTAATGGGTTTTTATGTATGCCACAGGTCCTATTAACTATGGACCCCCGTAATATTATGACATCATGACAATCAGCTAAGGTGAGACCAACCAGGACAATATCTCTACAACACCAATAGCAACACCAGCGACGAGTATTCTTGACTTTGTATGTGTTGGTACTGTCCAACAGGCGGCGGGTTACGACGTGGTAACTATGGACACTGAGACGGGCCGAAAAGCCACTCGGGACGCCCTAGAAGAAGCGGCCAGAGGGACCGGGAGGGAGCCGGCGGTGGTACAGGGCAACTTCGACCCAAGGCTACTCACGGACGGCAGTGATATCAGCACCGTCAACGTGAGTGCTCCGTGCGCTCACGATGCTCATTTTAGTAGGCTTTATCCGTCTCCCGGCAGTCGATGTTCTTGCAGTATATACCTAGGCAAAGTCAGTGTTCCACTATTTTACTATTACTATTAATACTGTCAATACTACTAAGGGTCATTCCTATCGAATGCAAAATTTTGCGATTGGTGACGTTCGAAATAATTGGCGTTTTTTTTTGTCACGAATCGTGACATCATTTTCATGTTTTTTTGTCATGGAAATTTCACGTTTTTTTTGTCAGGGTTTGTGTTTGTTCTTTGTTCGTGTGGAATGACCCCAACATAACGGAGATGCGTTTATTTCGGGCGATACTTGCGTAGAAGGCTGTTGTCACGCTCCCTTTGCATCAACATGAAAGGATTCAGGGTCATAAAGGGAAGCAAGAACGCCGAACCGGGGTTATCTGGAAGTTAGTGTAGAGCGTATTATTTCCCATGCAAGAAATCCAGGCCGGGGCAGCCAGCATCCTGTTTTTTTTCGATTCAAAGAAATGGAGGCTGAATCAGCATCATCCCTGCTTTTTGCGGTATCTATTTATAGGTGTCCTGTCCTCGTTTAGCACGAGCTTTACGATTGCTAAAGTACCCGGGAAAGGGCGTGAGCCACTCGTGGTGGGATTGTGCAGAATTTGCGGCGTCAAAGTTACAGTTCCACACTTAAGACAGATAAAAGATCAAATCCCCATTTCATCATGTAGATTATGTTTGCTGGGTTGGATGTGTACATCTCGGCATGACCATCTAGATCACGTGTGCCCCATTGGATCTGTACGATCTGTACGCCACGGACATTAACGTTGACCGTCTAGATCATGTTTGCCGGATTGGATCTGTATGATCTGCTCTCGCGCACATGTTGGCCGGGTGAGATCTGTAAGATACTATTCTTGCACGATATGTACCAACCAGGTATATCACAACCAAAAATACAAGATGTAGGTAACGTGCAGTAAGTAGATCGTCATGTACTCGATGTGTGCAAAGTTTTGACAGAAATCGGGCGTACCAAATGGTTTTGTTCACCACTCGCCCACCACCTGTTGGCAGGTCCGCGAGGCTACGGCGACGATGATGCGGGAGCTAGGGGCGCAGAAGCTTATCGCAAACTTGGGAGAGGGGCTGATGGGGAAGGAAGACCCAAAATGCGTAGCCGCTTTCGTTGACGCTATTCACGAGTTTTCGGAGCGTTTAGTTCAGAGGGAGGAGGCGGCGGCGGCTGCTGCAACAGGAAGCTAGGCTAGCTAGCTGGCCGGCCTTCGCGGCTCTGTTGTAGTTTTTTTTTGGTAGTTTGTTAGCTCTCTCGAGGCTTGAAACAACTTTCGATCGATACGTGGGCGTGAGTATGTTTACATTAGGCTAACTCTAGCTTGAACACATGGATGCCTGCAACAACAGATAGGTGACTGCAGCAACAGCAGAGGGGAGCTATTAATAGCTAGCTCGTTGACCGCTCTCCGTGGCTCTATTGTAGCAGCTCTCGATAGTTTTCGAGCTCTTCGAGGTTGAATCAAATTTCGCCCAATCACTGGACGTGTAGATGTGCACAAAGCATGTATGCAGTAGAGGTGGTTCATATTACGGCGGTTCACAATAACAGGACCTCATCAACCATTCCCCACGTTATCAACCATTCAGACCCCGCGCCTGATGTTGCGTACACAGCTCGTTGTGAGACAACGGCGTACGGCGTGAAGCGGTTTGCTCTATACTCCAACATGAGCCATTACTTTGTAAACAACAGCCACGTTGAAATGGTGAGAGTATTTGCACCGCTTATTCGGTTCGCGACCCCGAGGCTGGATATAACGCAGCAGACGGCATGGCATTTGCATCGTTAAGTACTGTAGCCTGAAACGCACCATCCCGGTAGGCGGCAGGCGCTGCGCGGGAAAACGTCCGGATACAAGGCACGGTTGCTCGGCGGTCGGGATTAGGGTTATAGGGTTCAAAGTCAAATACATTTCAAGGATTTAGTCAGAGCTGCTCACGGGCTGGGTCAAACCTCGCGATTCAGGTCGGGTCGGATCGCCCGACCCGACCCGTGAAATGTTGAAAACCTCCTGACCCAACCCGACCCGTGAGATTTCAAGAACTTAGTTACCCGACCCACGGATCGGGACATGACGCATACAGAGTCGTGGTTATTTTACCAAACCTGGGCCAAGGTCTATAGAAACCGCTGGGAAACATGTAGCACGTGCCAGTACACGACAAGCCACCGCCGCAGGTTGCTGCATCCTCGTGCATTCTCACTCATGTGCCACAACGGTTACCGCTCGGCTGATAAATCGACGTTTTGTAGTTCTGTTGTGTCCCAGCAGCGCCCGCCTTGAAACATTGGCGTGGCAAACGCGAAAATATGTACCGTAGAAAATAGAAGATAACGTGTTAATTTACTGTGTAATCGATCAAGCCGACCCCCACCCCACCCGGCGTGATGATTACGATGCCCCCAGCCACACTCCTCGCTCCCTGTCTGTACCCGTACCGCTCAACCATTCTCAACAGCAGTGCTTGCTTACAGTAGTGCTTACGCCTTGGGCCACCCTCAATAAAATGGTTGATACCTGGTACGTAGTCCACTCTAACTTGATGAATCACCTGTAGAGCAGGGTCAACGATAAACATTGCCCTGCTGCTACAGTGTATGTGTCTGGTACTGCTCAATTATGAAGGTTGCACAAGTGTATGAGAAGGCTAACATCGCTAAATTGTACCTATTATAAAAACGAACGATGTTATATTCAATATTCAATAATTACCAATTATTATGAACAGTTGTCATGCTTCGTAGGTGCAATCATATTTCTGGGCTGTCAAGGTCCTCTCCAAATGCAACAACACGCGTCCTATCTCGCGGCACTCGCGCATGTTCTTCGCCACCACCTCGATCGCTTCGCGGTCGTCTTTCAGGACCCGCAAACCTTCTACCAACGCCCATGTCTCCGTGCTTCTCAAATCCTCTTCTGAAATTGACGGCCAAAGGATTTTGAGTGTGCGCCGCAAATCCCACAAGTCGGCTTGCCCCCCCTGCGACAGGAAATCAGACGTCGTCAAACACGTTAGACGCGTCAAGTACATCATACATGTCAAAACATCAGTTACATGAGATACGTCAGTCACGTCAAACACGCTAGACGCATCAGTCAGTCACGTCAAACATGAATCGCACCAGTCATGTGTAACACAGTAGACGCATCAGTCACGTCAAAACACAGTAGACTCATCAGCCACGTCACACACATTAGACGCGTCAGTCACGTCAAACATTAGCCGCGTCAGTCACATGAGACGTGAGACATTTCGAACACAACAGCCACGCACTACAGTCAAAGACATGAAACAAGTCAGCGACATGAGACACGGAAAACCCGTCAGTGCCGTCAAAACATGAGACACGTCGAACACATCGAACACGCCAGTGACATCAGACACATCATTCCCTACGCTTCGCGTACTGGCTTGTAGCTCAAGTTGTTGCTTCCTATCCCGTTTACTTACGAGCTAGGCGCAGCCAAATTCAAATGCACTTGCGGGCTTCAGTTTAGGGAACTTCGACCTGAAATTTAGTGTGGGGGCACAGCCATCGTACCAGGTGTAACCAAACTATTCAAGCGTGCACCTTCATAAAAAACAATGTTGGTGGGAGGGTTGAGGCGGTTTCGATAAACATCCAGCCGATGTTTGGCCGAAATACAGGTGCAAAAGGGGGGGGGGGGAAAAACACAAGTGCACTTAAATGCCTGTGCAAACCCGCTTCGAAACACGTGTCGAATTGTCGGGTCGAAATCGAAACAATGCACCCCCCAAACCAGAATTTTATTCCCTTATCGTAGTACCTTACTTCTGTATCGGGGATCTCGTGCGCGCGACATCTCTTGAGAGAAAAAGAACTTGGCGATGGCGAAGATATCAATCGTTTCGCCATACTCCAAGGAGTGTTCACACCGAGTTTAGCGTCGTCCGCACCACGGATTGTTCATATTTTGGTATAGACTTTAGTATTGACAATCTCCGTGAGTGACGGGAGTATTTCGTTCGGCATGGACTTTCTCGAGGAAAACAAGACCGATTCCAAAACATCGAACGCCTGCAAGTGCGCTGTCGGCTCAGCAACACAGCTGCCAAATTTGGAGTTCCAACATTTTCAAATGGTTGCGAAAGTGCCGATTGAGTGAATGTTACAATTGCAGCTGGATTATTAGCTCGTAATCATTCGTATAATTTACTTCTGTCTTTCTAGATTATGACCATGAGCCTACGCGAGAACAACAACTGAAAACCACGAACGATAGAGAGGGGACGAGCCCTGTAACCACGGCTTGTTTAGAAGGGCGCCAAGGCTAATAAAAACTCCCACGAGTTAGCTGGGCTGGACTGTGAAAAAGCGAGAAAAACGACACAAAAAAAGTACTCACCAGGCCAAAGCCGTTCACCAAGGTTTCCCCAACGACCCCCCCCATGGCAGACAGCGCGTAGCGATTTGCAGTCGCGTGACGGCCGTTCTGTGGCAATTGCGCCGAGCGGGCGTTAGCCTCTTTCAACTCCCACGAGCGATCCGCCTCCCACAATTCTCGCCACGCCGTCGAATCTCCCCACGGCCTCTTCTGCTGCGCCGCGTATCTGTACGATAACTCCAATTCTGCTGTCTGCCGGGAGTCTGATGCCTTCTGGTCGCCCGCTCTTGGCATTATTTTGGCGTTGTCATCCGGCACTGTTGTCCGTGCGGCAGACAGCTCCGGGTTAATTATGTTGCAGCTGGGACCGCAGCCCAACTCGTCCCCGTGCCGCAGCGATGCCACTCCCCCTGTTGAATTAAAAGCGATTAAAAGTAAAAATGGATGAATGGTAGAACGAACGAGGAGGCGAGGGAACGACACGCGAGATGTAAAAAATAGCGGGCACATCACAAAGCACATTCGACAACCCTTAGAGCTGGGAGTCGGCAGGGTTTCACTACTAACAACCAATCGGCAGGTGCCATTAGCCAACTAACTTATAGTAGTCGGCATATCGGTTGGCGAGGCCAGCTAATGGCCAGGCGACTCGCCTGCTCGAGTCAGGCGAGGGAAGCGAGACGAACCAGCCGTCCCCGGCCCAGGGGGCCCCGCCCCAAAAAGGAAAAAATGCATCCCGCATTCCACAATCCTTCTTTCAAGTATGGACCTCAAAAAGTCGGATACTCGGCACGGCTGGAAACGACTTTAATGTAATTCTTAGACCTACTTAATAACTATTAATGGTTCATGACGTAAGTCGTGCCAACTCTCTGTTCTAAAAATGGGATGAACGGTCGATCGAGCGAAGGGGCAAGGGAACGACACGCGATCAAAAACGTAGCTGTACATCGCAAAACAATGCCCATTTTGCGAGATGAGACAGCTCCACGCCTGCCTATACTCGTACCAGGTACCATCGGACGCAAACGCACATCACTTCGCACGTAAGCGCACGCAACTGACTGCCCTCCCTAGTGCAGGCAACTCATTAAAAATAACTATTAATATTACGGTGGCCCATAAATGATACCGGTACGCCTCACAAGAGACTTTTTTAGTTTCGATTTTTGTTCTTTCGATATTTTTGTCTTGCCCATTTTCTGAAGTAAAGGGATTTTCAATTCGCCGAAGTAGCACCTACACAGGCACAAACGGACGCTCTCAAACCATGCTCAGGCTCTGTTGAAAGCCAGAGACTACAGTTTTCCGACAATACTACTCGGGGTTGAAGCAATAACATTGAAGATGAGGCCTCAGGAACCACATGTCCGATTTCCAGTTCGATAGTTTGTATGTGCTCACCCGGTTGACGCGGTAATTTGAAGCAGCTGCGAGTCGATCTGGGAAAAACAGTGGCCAACGTTGACTAACATCGACTGCTACTATTATTAATAGTGAGAAACTCGATAAAAAAAGTGCTGAAAATGCCGTATATCTACAACGCCACATCGGGTTTTCATTTTGTTGTTCCTATACACCTGGCTCGCCTGGGCGATGCTGCCATTCTTACCTACCGTGCGTTAACTTCCAACACGAATTGGGCAAGTTCAGACAAAAACATATCGGGCCCACGTACCAGTTATTTATTAAGGGCCATCGTAATAGTCGGCGATTGATATTATCAATAATAGTCTCATCAGCCATCTCACGGCCGTAGCGAGTAGGGCATGCATAGTATGCATGGCACTTTTCGACGATTTTTCGGCCACGTATGCTCGCCATATCCCAGTCTGTTGCGCTGACAATGCACATTATTTAATATGAAGTCCCTGAATTCCTTCATGTTAAAACCGCGGCCGGCAGGTGCCTATAAGTAGATGAGCTACGTAGACCATCTATAATTTTCTAACGACTATCCCCTGGCCCTCCCAAGGCGCAGCAGTCCCACCAGTACACTACTGATGTTACCATTTAATCGTGATACTGTCGAAATGGCGTGCTACTGATTAGTGCAACAGAAAGCGCGTGCTGCTGCTTGCTTGACAATGCTTACCGAGGGTGTAGGTGGAGATCGGGCAGCCCGCCAAATAGGCGACCGTAACGTGGCCGGCTTCGTGCACCGATGTCAGCTCCGTCAGGGCGGGCTGGAGCAGCTGAATCACCGCATTGAACAGCGCCCCATGCAACACCTCCTGAAGCACAAAAGGCGCGCACGAGGAGCGGATAAAAACAAGTCTGTCGTCCGCGCACACTCAGCATTCCACACCTCGGATGGTGAGATAGTTCAACATTGCAGCAGTAACAATCAATTCCCACTTCATTATAGAGATTTTTCAACGCAGGTACATGTTCTCGATCTTGCATCATCTAGCTCATGTTGCCGGGTGGGTGGGAGCCGTATAGTCTGCACGACCTACCAATAGCACATATTTGCTGGGTTGGATCTATACTACGCAGATAGGCCCTGCACAATACGCATCTCACAAGGGCAGGTAAAGGACCGCACACCCTATTAATAGATCATCTACAGCAGACCATGATCTCTGATGTATGTATCTGATCAAATAGTCCGAGGTGTGCAACGTTCGATCCGACTGTTCGCGAGTCTTAATCTATCAGCGCTGTGGGTTGACCATGCACTTTTCGAACGACCGCATTGAACAACGCTCCATGCGACACCTCCTTAACCCCTTCAGCACTGTTATTAAGGCACTGCTGTAGCACTTCACTTAAGGACGAATTACGCGCACGAGGATCGGATAAAGAAAGTCCGTCATCCGCATATACTCAACATTCGATCTGAATGGGATCGCATTGAACAATGCTCGATGCGGCACCTCCTCAATGACCAAGCACGCGGACGTCGATCGCCGTTTTGTTGATACATCAGGGTATTCGAGAAGAATTTGATTGGGTTGAGTTTCTTTTAGTCTGCTTGCTACCGTATATACTACAACAATTGCAACCCACGAAAGAAAACTTGCTGTGGGAAATAGTGACCAAAACTACGTTTTTAACTAAGTGACTAAATTACGTTTATAACCCCATTAGTTCATTATTCTTCGGGAAGTACCTCTGAGGGCTGGCTGGCAAACCGAGCAACATCTGGTTTCACCTGTTTAATAAATCAGCTCCTCTGATGTTTGCCGGTTTCAAAAATTAATAGTTTTATAACCCAACCCAATCGGGTTATACAGCAAACACCCTACCAGGTATCATCTCTTTGTCCGAGGGTTGTGAACGAAATCAGCGCGTACGGGTGCAAGGTGGCTGAACGCACAGGGCACCCGCGATTCCGAGAACTGGGGCAGGCGACCGCTGGCGTGGGTGTCAGCTATCGAAGTCCGCCGCGACATGGGCGTTAATCGTTTGTGAACGTTCGAGACTCAAAAACGGGAAGAGTGCGTCAAGCCTGGTGAGTAGTAATATGGCATTGCCCTGCAAGGCGTACAGGTATTAAGGTGTAGGGTTAGGAACAAAGGAAAGGACGGCGTATTCGTATTGCTTGGAAGGCCTATTCCAATAAGAAGCAGGGGTTAAGGACGACACAACAGCCGAGCCATGCCTATAGAGTAGTAGGGGTCATTGTCGGAGGAAAAAAAAACGGAGGTCATGATCAAGTCTGGCGTCCGCAATCCAGCTAAAATTCGGTGGATCAAGCACCGTCGGCACTCGAACTATTCACCTTTTTCCATCACGCAAGGCTTGCACTATGCACGACACACGAGACTAATTCAACATCAACATATCCGCTTGCAACACCAACACGGCGAACTATCTAAACGCTACCAGGACACGATAGGGAGCAGACTACAGCGCATCGGACAATGAAGAAACGCGCGCGTTCCTTCACAGAAAGCCTTGCCAATCTGTTCCGCTGCTCTTGGTACTCGTATAAAATTGTCAAACCCCCTTTCGGGCACCTACAGTAACAATACTAGTTGGAACTATTACGGGGGACCATATTAAAAGGGACCTACGGCACACGCAAGAACCTATATATTTCGCTATTATTACGAACAATATTTGGTCTTATTTATTTTGGTCCCCCGTAATACTGTGCTATAGTACGGAATCATTTTTTCTGCGGCATACCGGCACGGATCAAGACAGCACGAGAACTACACTACACCTGGTGTAGACGTATAAATATAGCATACTGTAATCCAATAATGTTATTAATAGTGAAGCTCCCCACTTGAGGAGCTGTTGAGGAGCTGCATACCTCAACACCTTAGGCAACAGCTGACCTTGGGAAATCTCATTAACCTCTTTCGCAAATCAACACCAACAACCAATAACCATCAACGATGCTACACTACTAAATAGGCTACCTTACGGGCTACTAAAAGGCTACAGGGTCCCTAAAGGCTATTAATAGGCTACTAGTAGAGAAGCTACTAATAGGCTGCGGTAGGGATAGCACCTAAACTTTATGAGGCTCCTGACATGATGCTCGTATAGCTTTAGACCTGCAGCAGGCCGTAGCACCCAACAACCGACTTTGAGAAACACTGTTAGCAAATACCAGGGTAAACATTGATAACACCATGCTTTACGTGTCTCACCGGATAACGAGATAACATTGATAGCACCACACATCGTATCCAACGATACTTTCTTACACTACCGTACTATTACTTTGTTACAATGTTACTACCCCAGGAGCCCTGCCCGGCAGTGACAGGTCAATGACAGGTCAATGACAGGTCAATGACAAAAATGTTTGGGCTCAAAAAGGGCAACACCTACCGTACATTTAGTGTAGCGGTCCCTGACTTACCCTCTCGAAGATGAGGGAGAACATGAAAACCACCGCGCTGTACGTCAGTCTCGTGTCGCTCGACATGCTTGTCAACAAGAAACTGATAAACCCGAACATGAGGAGGCCGATAGATGCATTCTGCGAGGGGGGAAACGGGGGAGGGCACGTGGTAAAGAAACGACGTCAGGCAGGTGTTGACATGCTTGCACACCTTGGGCAGATCGTTGATTCCCAGATAGATACCTCAGGATATAGACCCTTCAGGGCATATACTGTAGATTCCTACTCTGTTTGCCGGGTGGGAGCAGCCGAATACCTGGTAGTGTGTATGGTCTATTACGGGGGACCATAGTAAATAGGATAAAATATTGTTGATAAAAATAGGGAAATATATAGGTTTTTGTGTGCACCGTAGGTCCTATTTACTATGGTCCCCCGCAATAGCACATGTCTCCTGGGTTGGATCTGTGCTACACAGATCCAGCACATCTCATAACGGCAGGTTAGGTGCTACAGTAGATGATCTACAGTAGGTGATCTATCTGATCTATCTGATCTGTAGATGATCTGTCTATCCGACGTGCGGACAGTCCAGTTCTTTCTAGCGAACACACAGGTGACTCAACAGGTAATAATAGCACAATTGCGGATGTTCGGGGGGGGGGGGGGGGGGGGGGGATTTGCTCAACCCTCTTGGGAATTGAGAGGGGGAAAAATCACGGTAAAAAGTGACCATGATTCCAGAAACGGTTGTTGCAGCCGTGGTTGAGGGATGATACAATGGCTGGTGCCCGAGTTACACGGCAAGGAGTCGTACAGCACAGGCACGGGCGCAACATAGTTCTACATACTGTAGTTCTACCCCTACTGCCTGTAATACCTGTAATGCCTGTAACACTGCTGAGCGTTCGCGCTGCTGGCAGATGGTTGATAAAACCAAAGTTTCCATTGGTTTGGTCGCTATCTTCAACACCCAACGGGGGGGAACGTCAACGGCACACCTTGGCCAGCCGTTGAGGATTGACTGACTCCTCTTATCTCCTCTCGTCTCCTTTTCTATTCATCTTCGCTTCGCCTTTTCTTCCGGTCTCTTTTTCTCCCCCATCGCAAGAGAGTTGGTTCTTCACGGTCAACTGGTGCCACCTCTGCATCACGAACACACACTCAACAAGTAGCCCAACGAGTAGCCCAACAAGTAGCCCAACAGTCCTTTGTAACGAACAACACTCGCATAGCCCACCCTTACCCCAGTCACCCTTTATCTAGAAATGAGGCCAAACTTGGCGGCTGCACAAGCAGGAGTGTCCCCCACACCGCCCTCTCCGAAAAAAACACAATACGTAAATTCATACGGACTCAAAACACAAATTCATTGAATACACCCATACATACCCCCCACAATATGCAACACACATAGGGGGTATTCTTCACCATCATGACGATTTTCTTACAAAAGTCTAATTCCCTGAAACAAAACACATCTAGCTCGCTGTCAGAAAAACAGACTGAAACAAAACCGTTCCGATGAAAAAAAAAAAAAACAAGAACCAGGTGCATACCAGGTACAAAACAATACGTGCACCGCAGTGTGATATGATACCAGGTACCAAAACGCAAGGAACCGGCACCAACACGAGCAGGCCAGGCTTACCCTAGAAGTGAGGCCAAATTTGGCGGCTGCAAAAGCAGGAGTGGCTTCCATGTCTTCCAGCAGAAGTTTCGCCGGCTTATCCACCTGCGGCATCTGCTTATCGGGCGGGCTCAACGCGCCGTACCTGACGCGGTGGAGAGAGCGAACATGGGCGAAGGAAAAAGACAGTCACAGGAGTTTTTTTCTCCCAGATTGGTTCGGTAGGGTTCGGTACGGTACGATTCGGTTCGGAGAGGTTTGCATCAAACCAAGGTCCGCCATACACCGTGCAACACTTAAGACAACACCCCAAAGACACCCCCCGAGGCGAATTTTGGGCCGAATTTCTCCAAACCATGCCTTAAGGGGGGCACACACAACGAAAATGGTAGCTTAGGAACAAAATTATTCCATAGATTATTGTATCGCTCGGAGTTTGCAACTACTTACCCATTGTCGAGAAAATCAGCTACCGTGTAGTATTCCAATCGTTCGAGGGGAGGGATGTGTCATCTTATGACACGAGTGACATTAATAGTGTTACACGGTAGCAGTGTTAATAGGTTATCACAGGACCTGCGCACCGGACTACATTGAAATACTGGCGAATTACTGCCTGAAGACGGTAGATCAACCAAACGTAGCTGCACCATGTACACAAATTGTAGCCACAGATAGTAGTATGCGAAGTGCACCAAGGCGTACCGGTCAGATACCCAACGAATGGTGCACACCTCGGACAGACAGATCATCTACAGATCATTCCTACTCTATGCATGATCTAGATGATTCAAGGCAGATAGATAACATGTTCCTCATCTGTACGATCTAGCTCAGGTTGCCGGGTGGGAGTCGTACAATCTGCACCATCTATCACATGTTTCCTGGGTTGGATTTTATCCTATCCAGATATGATAGATCCTACACAACCTGTCACAACGGCAGGTTAGGATCTAGATGATCTATCTGATTCATCTGTAGATGATATATCTCTGTCCGACGTGTGCAATGGTGCAACTCACTGAACTTCAGCAGTTTGTTGTATGGAGCGGATTGGCAGCATCGTGTGGCCCGACTCGAACGACGGAAACAAACAACAGCAACACGGCAGTCCGTCCATGCACCTACAGTCCATATTCAACAGCCCGTCCGTCTATACAAAACAGCCTGCGTCAGTAACTTTTGAAACACGTATAGCAGGTTTGAAACACCCATACGCTAGCAATATCGTCGAAGCACGCGAGTAGCTGTAGCTTTGAAGAACACATACCAAAACCTTTGCGGCACACACAGCCGTAGCTTCGAAGCACACGTACGGCTGAGACAAAACATTAACATTGATGGTAGAGGGCATGCCTTACTCTCGCTGTTAGACGCTATTAATAGATACTACACTAATAACACTACCTCTCGTCAACCGTGTGCGCTGAGAGCTGAGCAGCAGAGTTTCGGTACAAACACGAACCAAAACCTTTGCAGCAGCACACACAGCAATATACCTGCTACACCTTCGAAGCACACGTTCTGCTGAAATGAAGGATAGACGGCAGTGGGTACGTGACTCTCGCTAGGAACTCGCGCTGTTAGATGCTAGGCGCTGTTGGATGTTAGATACTGTTAGATGCTAGATACTACACTGGTAGCTGCCGTGAAGCGTGTGCGCTGATGGCAGGCATGTAGTGCAGTACGAGAGGTTCGGTTGGACAGCGAGGATCTTCGGCTTCAGATATACCATACATCGATACAGACCCGTACGGTCGTTGGAATGCCGCCTCCGCCCAGCTGAAAACCAGGGTTGTTCACGGGTCGGATCGAGTCTCGCGGGCCAGGTCGGGTCGGGTCGGGTCGGGTAAGGGTGACCCGACCCGACCCGATCCGTGAGAGTTTGGAAAACCTCCTGATCCGATGCGACCCGACCCAACCCGACCCGCCTGTTACGGTCATATCACGACCCGTGAAGAGCCCTGCTGAAGGAAAAGGGGCTACCAAAAATCAGGCGAGCGATCTACGGCGTCACCTGCTCAACACCCCGTAAGCGCAAAGTGCCTCGTAGGCGACATATCAGCATAAAGCTTGAATCACACAAACAGCAATAGCTTTGAAGTACGCATAGCAGTAGATTTGTATATAGCACACGTACAGTACTGCAGTATTTTATTAATACCTAAAACCTAAAATGCATTCCAGCATGTAGTACAGTAGTAACTGTTCTACAGTAGGCTCTACGAGTGCGGCGTCACCTGCTGAACACGCCGTAACGGCGGAGAGCCTCGTACACCGCGGAGATGACCCATTCGCCAATCTCAGGCCGAACAGGGGCCGGCAACGACCAGACGGTGTCCAGGATACCCAGCGCAAGAGTTGCGCCCATGCCGGACTCCTCCTCACAACGGTCGAGGAGTTCCGTGATGGATTGGGCGTTTTTCTTGTCGTGGGCCGGGCTGAGGATGATATCGACAGCAAGACCCAATCGGGATTGCAGCCCCTGCAAATAGGCGCCATGATAACATCATAACACCACAGCACAACACAGCACAACACAGCACAACACAGCACAACACGATAATATTATCATGTGGTAACACGACAAGACAATAAGACAATAACATGATTTATGACATCATGGATCACGAATGGTACGTATATACAAGGCGCTTCGCTCCGCGGGCGGCCTACGCCGCCCGCTACGCTCGCTCAGGAAGGAAGAGTACATCAAACTATGCGAAGCGGACAGAGGTCCTTGATGGAGTAGTTTTTTTCATGATTGATTGTAGTTGCAAACTGGCGACTTGATAATGCCAAGAGTCTCGTCGCCATGCTTCATTCATTGATTGAGGAGAAAATAGCTCGGACGCCACATACGCTTCTTGTCGCGGGCGGTTTTCCGCTACGCTCGCTCACATGTCGTACGTACGTACATACCCCAGGTACGGTACATAGTTTCTTCTTTCGATGTGCTCTGTGTCTGTACTCGTATGTACGAAAGATAAAGCACGGCAACACAGCAAAAAAAATGAAAATGAAACCGAAAATTTCGGAAAGAAAAAAAATGCCCTTCCCCTCGTATAATAATTTACTACCTGATTGGAACACCTTACACCAGTCAAAAAGAAAAAATGAAAATAGAAAAAATCAAACAGCAGAGCTTCTCTCTCAGCCTCGTACGCCGCCCGCCCCTCTCGCGACCATCTCGCCACCGATTCGGTCCGGGTAAAGCTTTCCTCTCTCTGTTCCACATTGAGCCCCGTCGCCCGCCTCGCGTGAAGCCCGGTGCTCACCGTGGACCTCGTTCGCCAGCTCGACAATGTTGGTGCTCAGGCGGGGTGCCTCCCTCTTGTGATTTCAGCCCGGTCGCAAAAATAAGCACCGCTTGAATATTATCTTACAATCCTGAACAACCCTTAGATAGTCGTACTACTTTATCAAAAATCACAAATGGAGGCCAGACAGAGCCTATTGATGCATCCCTCGTGTCTCGAGGCACACGTGACGCCTAGGCACGAAAGCGGCGACCGCGCTCCTTGCAACTCTCTCTCTACCCGCCAGCACCCGTTGACACCCGCGACGGTGCCGGGTTCGCCCGCGGAACCGTGCTCGGAGTACACGCACGCACACGAAACGAAATAAGAAGAAAAAAGGAAAGAAGAACTGAAAGTACGAAGAGAAATGGGGAAAACAAAGATCCGCTGGAAAGGTCCGGCAAGTAATAAAAGGAGGCGATTTCCAAGTGGGAGCTCTAAGAGGCCAGGGATGCACCAACCGAGCACGCTCAGAGAGTGATATCTAAGTAAGTAGTTCTATACCTGAATGTTCCTTGTTGAGAACGTAATCTAAACGCTGTGTCGTGTGCCAACGAAAAAGGATCAACATAACTCTTACCTTGGCTTGGACACGAGCATATTCCCTCCTTTCTCTAGGTGAGCGATCTCTAGCAGCACTCTCGCCGCGTTTGTCGTCCGGTTTCAAGTATCGCCCCACCTCTTCCGTCGCCCACCTGAGAGCCAACACCATCATCTGCCGATATATCGGGCTTGCCCTTCCATCTCCAGCTAAGGCGAGCTTCACAGCAGTAGTCGCAGAGCCTTTGACAGCCTGCAGTGCGCAGTGTGTTTTACACGGGGTGTTGCAGGCGACAAAGGAGGCGTGTGTCATGTTTAACGCTTCGTGGTTGACATTAAAAAAAACATGGTATTCGAGGTATGATGGTCAGTCCTAACTCCTAACGAACGAAAACAAATGACGACTGGTGACCGAAAAACAAAAAACACTATTCGTGACATGTGGACCGTATGCCAGGTACACGCGGAAGAGGGATATTAGAAGTTGATTTTGTGCGTAACGCGTTTATGCGGGCACGGGATTTTACGGTCATTACGGGACCACGGGATTACCCCGAATCTCGCACAGAACCAACCGCGGGATCAATCCTGAGGGAAAAATCCCGGGGAGTGCCCCGCAAAAAATCACGATTCGTGAAAACGTCATTTTTTTCATCAAGATTCGCGGCATTTTTTTGTTCATCAGGAACGGCCAGCACCTCGGGACTATCGGCTCATGAAGGAAAAGAAAAAAAAAAAAACGACTCTTCTGTCTAGAGTCTCAAGAGGTATACTCGTAGCTACTTCGTTGCGTACAAAGTGTCACATTTTGTAGACCACGACTGTACTATTACGGGGGGCCATAGTAAATAGGACCAAATATTCTTAGTCAAAATATGGAAATATATGGGTGTTTGTTTGTACCGTAGGTCCTACTTACTATGGTCCTCCGTACTAGTAATTGCAGACCCCGTAACACGCTTTGATAATAATACTGTTACTACAGCGCTATTAATATTATTATACCAGGTACCGTTATTAGCACCAGTATTTTCAATTTTCAATGGTATTCCAGGTAAATTTCACACGCAGCTTGCAAAGATGGGTTTCGAGGAATTTAATTTTCCAAAAAATCGATCTCACAAATCCGGCGTCCTCGGTGGCTTAGTAGGTGGTCCGCGTGCCTACTACTGTAAGATCAATTTCGTGCGTTCGCGGCTCATCGAGTGCATAATCGTACGTAGGGATTTTTTCTTGCATAAAAATTGATTGGCGGACAGCGAGAGAGCGTGAGTTATTACGGTGGTCCATAGTTAAGAGGACCTACGGTACACACAAAACCCTATATATTTCCCTATTTTTACTGACAATATTTGGTGCTGTTAACTATGGCCCCCCGTAATAGCAACATTCGATGAAAATCGACAAGCAGTGGGAATGTTGAACCCTATGCGCGATAAAAATGAAGGCAGGACGACGCCTGTGAGCACGGCTTGTCCAGAAGATCGCTGAGAACCTCCTACGAGATGAGCTGGAAAGTAAAAATGATAAAAACAAACAAAAAAGACAAACCAAAACAACTGAGACAGATGTATTTTCAAATAACTTTTATAAATGCTCGTATCACAGTTCCGAAAAACCCGGGCACCCTAAAGTCCCAAAGTACATACCCTACCAACAGCTTAAATTTTTTGTAACAACCACAGCAGTAGTAGCACAGCTGTAGCTACCCCACAGCTGTACCAGCTTTGCTGGCTGCGTCACACGCCGGTCGCGCGTATGACGCATTCAATAAGGCATTCCTCGTCAAGAATACGGAGACTATACTTGTGTACGGGTCCGTTATCATGTTACCATATTATTTGATACCAGGTACCAGTACGTCAGTTAAATGACTATGCACCAGGCCAGGCAGGTACCAGGTATGTACGACGGACGACGGGAGTCTTAGACTGCTGCATACCAGGTATTAATAGTACCGTACCGGGACTACAGACAGTACATTCCAGGTACGTCGTACCATATTATATGTAGATGTAATAACAGACAATACAAGTAGTCGTACTATGTTTCGTAGGCACGTCCCCGTTGGCAGGTAGGCACAGACCATATACTCGTATAGCAGGTAGGTACATACATGAAGACGCTATTAATGTTGATATTAATGTCATCAATAATACAGCAGAAGTATCGCCATCATCACCTATATACCAGGTACCCGGTGTTATTTTTTTTGTACTGCTATATACGCCCCGCCCCGAACGCGTGCTTTTCAAAAAATAATGTTGCCTCTTCCTTCTGCTGCAAGCAAGTGCTCAAGTCCGACAATAACTCGAAGGGCTGGAGGCAGTTGCAGCGTTAGTACATGATAAAGAGCTGAACTACAGGGGACACGACCCCGACTCGATACTGTACACTATACACGGCTACCTGTAAACTGTACCTGATACAGCAGTACCTACTATAACGGGGGGCCATAGTAAGTAGGACCAAATATTGTTAGTAAAAATAGGAAAATATATAGGTTTTTGTCTGTTCCGTAGGTCCTATTTACTATGGTCCCCCGTAATACATTACCTGGCACGTCGAAATTGTTACGAATTCAAACGGATCAAGAAAGCTCGGCGCGTGGGTGAAAGCGTCATGTTCTCCACTCCACATCATCGAGCATTGCATGATCATCACTCAGCCAAACGAAAGCAGAATAACACCCCCCCCTACGACATCACCTCGCTTGGGCGGAAGGGGTTTTCCATCACCACGCGAGGCCTGCTGCGCTGCCGGGTATTAGCCGCGTTGTTGGTGAGACGGTGTCGTCTAGCCAGTGCGACTTGAGCCATGGGGCACCGGACCCTTGGGGAGGTGAACGCGTGCCCCTCATCTGCAGTGCAATTGCATCGACAACGACACATTTTGAAACACATTTTACATGGGAGTCAGAAATACACAGCAGTAGTTGTAGTACATATTAACAGTACAGTAGCTGAGCGTAGCGATTTGGACCAAGGAAAACCTCGCAGCATCACCAGGCACGAGGGAACGCTGGATGGATCACGAGGTTTATATAACGGCTCGAGGAGAGGAGCCTTGCCAAAGCATACATAAACATTGCTACAGCAGTACAGCAGTACATCTATCTGCTCAAGGGCCACGTTGGCTCGATGGAACATGAAAGGATTAGCTGTTTAGACAACTTGAAACTTGAAACAATGAAGCGAGTTGTGACGTTAACAGGGAACATTAGTATTGATGCCCCTCGTTTTTCAGGGCTACGGACCCCCCCTCCCCGCCCTCGCCTTCTCCCTCCCCCGCACGCGCGTGCAGTATGTTCCTGGGGCTGCATGATGGTAATTGTATTTGGGCAAGAGCTTCGAGCATAGGAACAAGAGAGCACGGCTGCTGTCGAACCCAACAAAGGACACAGCAGAGCAGTGTGTAGCAGAACAGAGCACAGCACACAGCACAACAGCACACGACAGGGAGGGGCCGCCCTCTCTGTGGGAACATTGCTAAACGCACGGAGCTAGGGTAAACAAACACAAAAATCTCACGCTTCTGGAATCCGACGCCGATGGAAGCCACCAGCCCGAGGGTAGTCCATGGCCGCATGGCGAGCGGCATCGTGACCGAGCGCTGCAGGAAAATATCGGTACGAACGCGATACTGGTGTTCCAACAATTATAGAGGCGTTTTTAACAAGTAACCGTTTCAACCTTCAACATCATCCGCCCGAGGAAAGCACTACCTGCCTTCTTTAAGCAGTGTGCCTAGCACGGCCCCGTGCGCCAACGATTGAGGGCAGCTCTACGGGTAACGAAGAGGGGCACGCGCTATCTCGATGCCAGTCGGTCTAACCGGCGTGCATCACATCTTCGAGGAATCCAAAAATCCGGCAAGCAAATATCGGCAGTATCCTTGATCCTGACACCGTCCGTACATTGTCGGCAACCGCCGGTCGCTTTTGATCGACAAGCTCATCAACAAAGATGGAGGTGAGGATAGCCGTACTGATGAACTGGTGTACGTATGTAGACGTGTAGGCACGGGCAAGGTGCATCAACACGAACCCTTCATAATATACGTGCCCCTGAGACTCCGGCTCCTACCTGGCCCGTGGTTGTACAGTACAGCGAGCAGCAGTCCTAACGGCGTATCCATCACATTATACCCACGGTATATACTGCTGCTCCATAGCTCTGTCACTGTAATTTGTCAGTGCTGATCAAACAGCGAGAGTATACCAGGTATCCAGGTAAGTTTTAGCCAGCGCCCGAATCTCCGATCTTTGTGCTTTAGGCGTCTTGTTGTGAATCATGCCAGTCGTTTGTCGTTACTACAATCAATGTAGTTACTGTATGCAAACGTTAACTATCGGTACTGCTGTAGGCGTTGCGAAGTGCACCACTCGCTTCGAAGATATCAATATAATACGACTGCTATAGCTTCGACCGTTCTGGTCAACACCGCGTTGTTCTTCATCTGGTACGTTTGTTATTATCAGTACTACTAATATTAATAGCAGCGGCTCGTATTCCCACACCGAATGTTTTGCTCACGGATAATTTTCGTACCATATCTACGATAATGACCTTGGAACGTGTGATTGTACTGTAGCCCACGAAGGACACACGTTCCCGAGCCCGCTTGCGGCGACGAAAACGGATATCATCGTCTTGAAGCAGTACGAACTTTGAAGCCGCTTCTGCCATAGTATCGACAGTGCCCACTCTTCCAAGCCTGCTTCGCTTACGAAAATGAACGTCAATTATCGATATAAATTAAAACGATGGTTGTGTTGGTCATCGGACAATGTGCTGGCAGTAGCATGGGCTTCAACGTGGATCACTCATTAACATCAATATTAATAGTAGCTTTCCCAGAAAGACGAAAAGCAACAAAAACAAAAAGGAAAGCTATACACGAAGTCTAACTCCCTCCTGTACCTACTTCCGGCGTGGTGACATCCATGATCTCCTCCACTTGCTACCCTTGCTCCACCCTTCCTTCCCATTTCATGCTCATCTACCTCTTATTGAATTTTCAACAATCGTCCGCTTGGCTTCTTAGGTGGCTTATCTATACACCAAGGTCCGTTCGGAGTTCGGCAAGCACTGCTCCTTCAAGGATGTACCGGCGTTTCTTCTCGAAACTGTACCTTGCTCAACAGAGTACGACGACAATTATGTGGCACGCAACCCGAGCATCGCTGAGCTTGACACGTCTCCACATATGTCTGGTAAGCGCCAGCCTAACTAGTAGGGTATGTGTGTTGTTGGTACTCGTACTAATGATGTGGGGATTCTGCAATGGTAAACTATCCGTTGAATATGCGGCGACTTGATTCGGTGCTCCGTGGTACTGCCGTACCACTTGACGATGTGATGTTACCGCAGTCTTGACTCATGGCAACCGAAGTGGTGTTTCACGCACGAGATCGTGAATGGGCAGGTCAAGCAGTTTACGCTATCTTGATATTCGACAACCTGTTCCACCCTGCCGTTGTTGCTGTCGTCGTCGTTGTTTTTGTCGCCGTTGCTGTTGGTGTTGTCCAGAGCACGAGGCAAACACGGAGCGTTTAATCACCAAGCACACATCGATGCGGCACGTGGAGGGCGGCTGGCCCAAAGATGTCGACTTCACCGAGCAGGTGTGTAGGGCGACGGACGACACACGCTTTTGTTGCATATGCACCCGCAGGTAGCAAAGCATACCATAGCATGCCTTGCAGACTAAGCAATGTGTATATTGACCCCATCTCCTCATCGATACCGAGGGTGGCATCCTTATACTTACAGGTTGTGGTGTACTTGAGACTTGAGGGGACGGTGCATCTCTCAGGAAATCAGTGGTCAAATAGATGCGCGTAAGTACTTCGCTGAAACATATAAACGACTTGGAAATCGATAGATATACGGTGCGTTATTTTCGTGTTGTCAGCGAGTGTCCATACTTGACACAAATTAGCCCCCCCATCGATGTCGATGTGACGCCGTCCTAACGCTGACGAGCCTACTGAAAAGCCTATCGCCTGAAACACTCGACATGGCTCAGACAAAACAATAGTGGTGCAAAATCACGCGAACGCTACCCTTAAACCTCGCACTGGTACTAGCACTAGTACTGGTACACCCTATCACAACGTCTACAAGACGTTTGTCTGGAACATTATTAAATTATCTGTATTGTCTTTGCTACCCAACAATATGCTACAACTAGCATGGACTTCAACGTTGATAACCTTTAAACATTCCCAGAAGAAGAAGAAGAAGAAGGAGAAGAAGAAGAAGAAGAAGAAGGAAACCAACGGAATAAAAACAATCGAAACCCATACATCACGTCTAACTCCTCTGTACATTGTTTCTATTTGGGTATTGTGATTGCGTTTGCCATCCGACCATGTGTCATTAACAGCATGAGCTTCAACGTTGATCACTCATTGAACATTGCCCGGAAAAAAAGAACCAAGGGAAACAAAAACAAAAATGAAACTTATGCACCAAGTCTAACTCCCTTTTAAAACTGCTTCCGGCTAAATTGTATTTTGGGGCCAGTCGGATGTAAATCGATTTCGGAAAAAGGCGGAAAAGGATGAGGACTACAAGATCGCGATCAAGAGCCTAGGGCCTATCATCGGGCGGTGCATGAAGCAAAACAACACCATCGATATATACGAGGTATGAAGAAGAGCAGCTCCATACTGGTAGACATGTACGAGGTGGGTGCACGAAACAAAAAACAACACCATCCACTCTGCGGAAGCAAAGTAAATGCTCCAGGTTATCGGTTTTGACACGTGGTCTTATCGAAACCCAATCCAGCGGAGCCTAACGACCCTAGTAACCACGTACCTGCAAAGCGCCCACCGTTTGAGTGTCTGAATCGAGCATGACAAGCATGACACTACGACCACGACGTACCAGGAAAAGCTCTGCCGCTGGGTGTGCCATTTTTGTGGGCCATTTTGGTATGTGTACCTGTTGGTTAACGCTCTGTCGACACTTCAACGTGCCGGTTCGCTCTGTCTTTGGGTGTGCCCTTTGGGTGTGCTGTTTAGGTGCGCCGTTTTAGTGTGCCGTTTAGGTGTGCCTTCTAGGGATATCGCGATGGGGACGAAAGCTGACAACTCAAGTGAAGCACCAAGCGAGAGCGGCTGTTTTCCAAACGGGTGACACGCATTAATCAACCGGTCAGAGGACCATCATCAGACCGCGACACTGCTCGTACGATGTGCCGGTGTTGCTCTGCCGCTTGGTGCATGTTTTTATTTTGGTGTTCTTTTGGCCTGACTTTTAGTAGGGCTGTATTTGTTGGCTTAACTTGACGGCCAGTTATTAGTTGGTATTAGTTGGGTAGCAAAGCAAGCCAACTAGCTGGATATGTCGTTAAATCTCATTAAAATACCCACGTCGAGCCACGAACGCGCCAAGCCCGATGCAAAGACGCAGGAGTCCACAAACTACCGCATGCAACCAACTTTATCACCTGGCCAACGAATGCAAACCACTGTGCTAACTACTACTAATAATAGTCAGCTAACTCACGGACAGTCCCACATTTTGGTGTGTTTTTTGGTGTGGAGGGAGTGGTTAGATGGCGACGATTTGAAGCACTCGAGCGAGCCCCCGGGCGGTAGTTTTCCCAACTGGTGGCACTGGTGGCACTGGTGGCACTGGTGGCAGGCATGGACCAACCGGTTACAGTGACAGTATTCTCTTATGAAAGTATTTCCAAAGGGTAACATTCCGGTTCACCTTTTACCAGTAGCCCACCAGTATTACTGCTGTATTACTATTGCGGGGGACCATAGTAAATAGGACCAAATATTGTTAGTAAAAATAGGTAAATATGTAGTTTTTTACGTAAACATAGGTCCTATTAACTATGGACCCCCGTACTATAAACAGCATTTAGAACCAAATATGGTTAGTAAACATAGGGGGATACGTTGTTTTTTTTGGGGGGCCAACGTGGGTTCTGATTACTATTCTATGTATTACTATGTACTACAGTGTATCACTATGTATCACTATAGCCCCATGCTGTATATTGCTATGATTTGCTACTGCTATGTATTCCTACGTATTACTATGCATTACTATGCAGTACTATGTTCTACTACGTATTCCTACGCACTACTATGCCTCACCCTGAAACAATAACGGAACAAACGGCGTCGATTCGCACGGCCAAGACTACAGCGTTCTGCCTTTTTGGCTCTTTTTGGCTCTTTTTGGTGGGCATTTCAGGAGTATTTCGATGGCGACGAAGTGGATCACTCCAGCGAACCACCGAGCGCAAAGGGGCTGGCTGTTTTCCGCGACCCGAACGCGGTCAACGGAATAAAAAGGACGGCCACGTCCATCAACTGGCATCCGGATGGACCCACGAAGATCGCCGTCTCCTACAGGTGCGCACCTCATGCAATACCATGCAATACCATGTAATACTATGCAATAGGGTGCAATAGGATGCTATAGGACGCAATAGGATGCTATAGGATGGAGTATAATGCAGTAGTATGCAGTAGGGGGCCACACGATGCGTAGGATGAAATACCATGCAATAGTGTGCAATAGGATGCAGTATCGTGCAATAGGGTACTATGGATGCAATAAGATGCAATAGAATACGATAGGGCGCTGTGTGACTGCCACAATCGCACCCGCTGGCACCACAAGTTCAATACTGCTATTAATACTCGTAGGGGCTGCGTGATTGCCACAATAATAATTGCGATTATCGTACCAATAGCGCAATACTAGTGTAGATGCTGCGCGCGGTTATCCTGATCATACGACCGTCCCAAGAATACCATCGTATAGGATCGTCCAAATTATACTGGCTGCTAGGCACAGCTGACAAGTTCGGAGGCATCCGATGAACACAATTGAGAATGATGGTACTGTATGAGCATTTTTAGCAAAATACGCTCTGAATTCGTCGATACCGAGCTTTGAGCTACCGTACGTGGTAACTGCTATTAATAGCCCTGCGGAAAGGCGTTCCACTGGAAGCACACGCCAATGACAGCGCTAGGAGTTGTCCGATTAGACTATAAGTCGCCGACTTGGTTACAACTTGGCTAGGTATGACTGCAAAGTTAGCTGCGTTGCAGAAATGTGCAGAATTCCGAGAGTTGTATTATCTGACTGGCACGTTTGCGGCTCGGATTGTGATTATACATTGACAAAATGCTTAGTCAGTTAGTTAGCTTCCTTCGCCACCCAACTAATGCCAACCAATAAGTAGCCGTCAACCCCAGGCAATGCATGCCCCAATGCCTTACTCACAGCGGGATTGAATGACTCATTAAGTCCCCGTCCTCCCTTCGCCTTCGTTCGCCGGACTGCGCGGAACTCCCATGTTCGTGGCTGGGCCTCATGCTACTCATGCTACTCATGCTGCTGTTCATGCTGCCGTTCATGGCGTCGCAGCATCCTCAACTTTCAAGACCCGCGGTTCATGAACGCGCGGATGCCGGTGCAGTCGTACGTGTGGGACACGATGAACCCCAACACGCCGGACGTGGCGCTGACTCCGCCTAGCCCACTCTGCTGCCTACGCTTCAACCCCAAGGTACTGTAATATCCAGCTCCGGTTTTCCACCGTATTTTTTTTTTCCAAGACGGACGGTTGGCACTACAGTGTGTATCTTCAGGGCTAGCAGTATTTGTTGTGACTACGGCATATGTTGGGGTTGCAATCGCGGGTTGCATTTAGGGACTGCAACAAGGTGCTGCCAAATAGGGGTTGAAATGAGGGGTTGCAGTTAGGGGTAGCTCTTTTGAGCCCAAACATTGATCACATTTTCGAAAGAGCTTCCCAATATATCTGGATTTGATGTGATGTGTATTTTACAGCTTATCATGCGTTAGATAAATAGATAAAAATAGCCAAATAGCCAACAGGATTACGAATCGGGCGTAGCTTGACTATTTTTGTGAATGTCAGTTTTTGGGTGACTTACTATTAGCACTAACTGTACCAATAGTATTACAGTAACAGGACAGAACCCCTTACTGACATACCTGCATGTAGCATATTACTGTAGGTGTTACCCCTTCCGGAGCACGCGCCTTCCCCGCCACAACTCTGACCGAAAACAGAATCCCCATTTGGACTCTGGTGTCAATGTCGAACGGTAACTATATTTCCGGTCAGAGCGGTAGCTAATACCACTTTTAATACCACTACTAGTACCACTGTTCGTAGTTGATAGTTGGGCGGTGAAGTAAGCCAACTATTGTTAGTAACTGACGCAATGTTCGTAGTCTACAAAAAAAAAAAAGAAGACGTCTGTCGAGCCATTAACGAAGCAGTCAAATCCGCAAAGTACAGCCTGACACAGACCGTCATGCTACCGCCGGAGACGTGGTCCCTTTACAAAGATAAGGGCACCGTGGTTATGGTATGATGATCGTACTCCTGTCATTCTCTATCTAACACAACCGTTTTGTTGATCACGTAATCATGGGTTGTGTTTTGCTTCCTTAACGACGGCAGAGCACGGACAACCTCGTGGGCGGGTCTTACAACGGACTGATTAACTTCTTCGACCTGCGGAAGCCGGGGGCTACCGTCGGTCACGCGGTGCCTCTAGAGACCTCGGTCATCGAGAAGAGCCACCACGACCCAGTCTACGACGTTTTTTGGATCTCTTCCAAGACCGGTACGTATTTGTAGTACTGTAGTATAGTATTACGGGGGACCATAGTAAACAGGACCAAATATTGTTAGTGAAAATACCTAAATATAGAGGTTTTTATGTATGCCATAGGTCCTGTTAACTATAGTCCCCCGTAATAGTGGTCCCTCTATAGTGCCGGTTGTGTGTGCGCTATAGGCCAACAATACCAGCACTAACTATAGCGGCAAACCGGCACACTACGTCACTGGTTAGTCCCATCTGCAAAACCAAGCCATTTCACAGGCACTATAATCAATAGCGGGCAGCCGGCACTATTATGCTCAACCGGAACTATGAGAGGGACCCCACTACAGAAACAGTAATCGTCCCTTGTTTTCGGCATTTTTCGTTTCTTAAGTTTCATTTTTTTTTTTACATGTGACAACTAGGTTGCACCATGCCCACGTACCTATCTATATTTGTCTACTGTTGTACTGTAGTCCTATGACAGTGTTAGCATATACCTGGTAACACTGAAGAAGGTGATAGTGTCAGAGAAAGCACACCCTGGGAGGAATGGCCCAACCATTTTTGTTCCGAACCAAGAAGGGCACACACGCCAACACTGCAATAACACAATAACACAACAGCACAACAACAACAACAACAACAACAACAACAACAACAAGACTGGTGGCTATGGAAATATCTCGTCGAGACATTTCTTTCCGTAGACAGACGCATCGATTTGAAGTTCGTTCAACAAAAAGGCTTTCCCCGCTGTTGAAAACATCAGCTTGGAGACTGGGCTGTCTGTCTGTCTGTCTGTCTGTCTGCGTGTCTGTCTGTCTGAGTGATCTGTCTGAGTGATCTGACTGTCTGAGTGATCTGTCTGAGTGATCTGTCTGTCTGAGTGATCTGTCTGTCTGAGTGATCTGTCTGTCTGAGTGATCTGCCTGTCTGAGTGATCTGTCTGTCTGCCTGAGTGAGACGGGGTGTGCTATCGCAACCCTTTTAGTAAGTGTTACACTGCAGTCACTCTCGATTAGGGGACAAACCACTCAAATTCCAAGCATTGATAGCTTGTCCCCAAAACGCGGCTGCAGTCCTAGAAGGGATAAAGTGATACCTGGTACATACCAGTACGGTATGTAACAAAGTACTGGTAGCAAATACTAGTATCCAACCTAAATATTGATAGTGATGGATGGTGTCGGGCGGGGGGGAGGGGGGGGGGAGTGTACTCATGGCCATGCATGGCCGTAGTCGTGTGGCTGTCGACCCTCGCATCCCTGTATACAATGCCGGGACGGAGCGCGTCGGGTTTTCACCGGCCAGGAAGACATTGCTTGCACCAAGCGTGAAGCGTCGTTAGGTGTTCGGCGAGTCGCGTGAACGGTGAACTGCATTCACCTGTTAATCAGAACCGCTTACGAGGCAGAATTTCTTGCATATGGATGACAGCGCCAAAATATTTTTCTCGTTTTCTGGTGTAGCCACTTCCACAGTTTCAGAGACAGGAATGGGTATACACTCTGTGTTATCGTCTCGTGAGTGCCTTATGGATCGGGCGGGGGGGGGGGGGAGGGGATGCACGGAATCCATATCATAAGAAGGAGAAAAAAATCGTTCGTTTTCTGAATTGCCTCGAAGTGACGTGTTAATAAAACAATAGGTACCCGAGCTAAGCAAACGAGCGGCTAGTGATGGGGGAGGGGGGTGTAGCACTCGATGTCATGCATGGTCGTAGTCGTTTGGCCATCGACCCTCGCATCCCTACAATGCCGAGACGGAGCATGTCGGGTTTTCACCGACCAGGGAGACATTGCTTGCACCAAGCGCGAGACGCCGCAAGGTGTTGGGCGAGTCGCATGAAGGGTGAGCTGCATCCTACTGAGAACCGCTTTAGAGGCGGGGAATAACAGCGAAGAAAAACGAGAACTAAACCCCCCAAAAGTACCAGGTATTGCGTATCAATATTATTTTCATTGTTGTTGTTATTGGTATTATTTCATTATTAGGGTACTACATCAGGGATAGCAATGTTTAGCCAAAAAATATTTGTGAGTGATTATTAATAGCCTCCTTAACCCAGCATCAACGGAATGATAGCAGTAACGATTAATAGTGTTTTACAATGTTATTATTACAATTACAGTACAGGCTTTGGGTTTGTTCACCGAGCTGAAGTTTGCAGCTTTTATCAGAATCTGTTTCTTGGGTGAGGTTGCTATAACAGTAAAATAGTAGTATAGAGCTATTATACTATAATCAAGACAATCAAGTTAGCCGAGTCTCACATTGTTTCGGTGCTGCTCCTACTGTTGCACCGTCGCACGCCTCCATTATTATAAGTATTGTTATTGCAAATCATGCGGCATGAGCTTCGACGCTGATCACTCATGAGCACTATTGTCGAAACAGGGAGGGGTTGACTAGATGTCTTGTCTATCTCTTTCGCTTTTGTTGCAGGTAACCAGTGCGCTTCCGTGTCAACGGATGGCCAGATGATGTGGTGGGGGACACCCGTCGACTCGGGGAGCCCACCGATACCCTGCAGCTGGCGACGGACTCAAAGGGAGGCGGTATGGTGCTCGGTGGGAGTTCTATGGAGTACAACCAAGAGGCGGGGCCGACCAAGTATCTCGTGGGGACGGAACAGGGAATTGTGCTGCAGGTAAGAGTAAGAGTAAATACACTAAAACTATTATGTTAAGAGTAAGACCATGTACACTACACTAAACTAGTATGTTAACTCTCTGACACTAAAACTAGTGTGTTAACCTTCTTACGCTAAAACTAGTTTGTTAACCCTCTTGGGACCTGAGAGGGAAAAAATGACGACGAAAAGTGAGTATGATTACAGCGACGGCCCCTGCCTGATTGGGGGGTGATGCAAACTAACTGGTGTTCGCCTTACAAGTCAAGCAGTCGTGCGGAACGGACGCGAGATGATCTTGCCCGTACTGTTGAGCGTTAACGCTGCTATTAATAGCAGATGGTTGATAACACCCAAGCGATCAACCAATGTTTTGGTAGGTACCCATTAAAGGGGGTCCGGCCCAAAAGGGGGTACCTGGCATGTCGGAAGCAGGTACAGAACGAATCGGGGTTGAAATTCATGCTGCAACCTTTTTGTCGGATGAACAAGTATAATACCGATGCCAGCAGTCAGGAGGGAGTTCATACACTAGGTTAGCGTGCGTGGGTTCCCTTTCTTGGTTTCGCTTCAAAGTCGACTTTCTCCCTGTGTCTGGGGGGTGAAATGCTATTGGTGATCATCGCTGAAGCTGGTCAACCATTGCTGCACATGCTTGGATGGGAAGCAAGTTATGGTGGCTTGCAGTCCAGTGTCGGGGTTAAGTTGACGTGTCAGCCAGTAGTTTGTGGAGGAATATTGTGATTGAGTGGGCAAAAGTAGGAAATAGTAAACAATAGGAAGCAATAGTAAGCAACCGTAAGCTTTAATTTTACCAAACCGTCGGAGGATTAACAAAAAAGAAAGAAAGAACGCAATAGTAAGCACCATAAGTGTTAAAAGGGGGTATAGCCAACAAAGAACTATGCTTCAGGTAAGACAATGTTGCCGTTTAGCTTGCTCCTGGGTAAATCTGAGGTCCAAGCTTAACAGCGATTGCTGTGGTATCCCCTCTCCCCTGTTGCGGCATTATGATGTGTAGCAAGCGTCCTCTCGTCATACCTGGCAGGCGCTATGGCCTGCCTTTCTGATGAATGCCTCCCCCCTTCGTTCAGAAGACATCTGGCGAGGCAATCAGCAACTAGTACAAAAGCCTATAACTTCTATTACGGGGGACCATAGTAAATAGGACCACATAAGGTTAGTAAAAATAGGGAAATAGATAGGTTTTTATGGACACCATAGGCCATGGGTCCTATTAACTATGGACCCCCGTAAAAACATCGTCAAGCACCTGTGACCAGATCAGAGCCAAAGGCATCACCTGCTAGCAGTAGTCGGTCCCTAAGTCCATACTGCCTTACACTTGACACGATCAAACGGTACAAGGCTTTCATTTATGGAGGCATTCTGGCGTGGGGTGACGCAAGGTGAAACTCGACGATGTTTTGCGCAGCTCAATCCCGTCAGTTCAATCCGGTCGTGCTGTTTTTCATCTCAAATTCAATCCCGTCGTGCTATTTTTTCATCCCAAAATCAATCCCGTCGTGCTTGAACTCATCCCACAACCAATTCCGTAGTACTGTTTTTATCCCAAAATAATCCCGTCGCGGTGTTTTTTTATCCCGAAATCAATCCCGTCCCGTCGTGTCGCGGTATGTATGTACATACAGGTGAACCTTCGCAACCGGAAGCAGAACAACGGCATCAGTGTCTTTGACATGGGACCGGGCAAGCACCACGGGCCCATCTACAGCATCCAACGCAATCCCACCCAAAACAAGTACTTCATGACCGTCGGTGATTGGACGGCCAGAATTTGGGCGGAGGACCTTAAGACTCCCATTATGACGACCAAGGTATGCTATGCATGTATGGTGACCGGTTGGTGTTGTTAATAGGATAGTTCCACGTGCAGTGGTGCAAGAACAGCTCAATACCTGATGATATTATCAGTTGGATATGTAGTACAGCTGTAGACCATGGGTGGGATACAATTTACTTCTTCACGATTGTCGGTGATCAGACGGCCACAATTTGGGCGGAGGATCTCAAGATTCCACCTGTGACAACCGCTGGTGATCAAATATATTGTCAATACCGTAGGAGACCACGGTTAGATGCTTTGACTGAGCATCTCTACACTAAAACTAGCCCTTTAAGTCCAAACGAGGCCTTGACGCGCTCCAAAAGATCGGTCCCCTGTTGATAGTCTATTGGTGGCCTATTGGTAGCCTATTGGTAGGCTGCTAGTAGTGCAGTAGCCTATTGGTAGCCTACTAGTAGTAGCCTACTAGTATCCTAAGATTAGCCTGTCAGTAGCCTATTATTAATAGTCGCCTATCTGGTCGCCTATCAGTACGACGTAGCCAAATAGTGGCCTATCATTACGGGGGTCCATAGTTAATAGGACCTATGGTATACATAAAAACCTGTATGTATACCTATTTTTACTAACAATATTTGGTCCTATTTACTATGGTCCCCCGTAATAGTAGCCTACTGTGGCACCGTTGATGTTTATCGGTGTTACTATTACGGAGGTCCATAGTTAATAGGACCTATGGTGTACATAAAAACCTATATATTTACGTATTTTTACTCACAAAATTTGGTCCCATTAACTATGGACCCCCGTAATAATAGCGTATTTAAGGCCCAAAGAGACCTTGACGTGCCCGAAAAGATTCGTCTCCTATTATATAATAGTAGCCTATTGGAAACCTATTAGTAGCCTATTAGTAGCCTATTAGTAGCCTATTAGTAGTCTCTTGTGGCATCGTTCGTGGTTGTTGGTGTTGTTAACAGGACACTCTCAGAGCAAGAACAAGTCAATACCACATTACCGTAAGTTTGATACGTTTGTAAGCATACGTACCGCTGTACCGCTTGCGCGCAACTTTCTCCCTTTCCTCGCGCACTATCATCAATAGAACTATTACGGACTATCGGGGACTATTATTGATAGGAGGGAACATAAGCACTGCTGTGTCGTAGTCAGAACCAAAAAATGGCTCGAAATAATTGTTGCTTGCCGTCATTCGATATAAATGCCGATATTTGTGCTACCTTTTTTGCAAAAAAAGACAAAATGTCCTTCAGTAGTGGCATCAAACGTAAAATGTTGTTATCAATAGTGTCAAGAGGGAATATATCAAGCATCACGGGGGACCATAGTAAATAGGACCCGCGGTACACACAAAAAACCTATATATTTACATATTTTTACTAACAATATTTTGGTCCTATTTACTATGGTCCCCCGAAATACTAATATTTGTATTAATCGGAATCAAGTATGCATGGGGGGGTGTAAGCATAGGCATAGGGGGGTATGCGATTTCGGGGTCCATTGCGGGTTCTGATTGCTGTTGAGGGGGACCGTAGTAAATAGGACCAAAATATTGTTAGTAAAAATATGTAAATATATAGGTTTTTGTGTGTACCGTAGGTCCTGTTTACTATGCTCCCCCGTAGTACCAGGTATGTATTGCTATGTATTGCGATGCACTGCTGTTTTATTAACAAGAGTAACATTGTCATCTGTGATCGTTGTCGTTGTTGCCCGCTGACTGCACGGTAACCCTAACCGTTAGTACCACAGCGCGTACTTGACAAGCGGCTGCTTCAGCCCTGCTCGGGCGGGGGTGTTCTTCGTCACCAGGATGGACGGCGTGGTTGACATCTGGGACTACTTCTACCGCCAAAATGAAGTGGCTTATAGCCACAAGGTAAGCCATCACGGGGTCGGTCATCATATACCAATCATCAGTTGTCAGCTGTCGTTCGTCTATCTTCAACTATCACTTTCCAATTTTCGAATATCAACACTTGTCCATAACGGTGGTCCAGGTGTAAGCCATCACAGGGTCGGTCATCATATACCAATCATCAGTTGTCAGCTGTCGTTCGTCTATCTTCAACTATCACTTCCCAATTTTCGAATATCAACAGTTGTCCATAACGGTGGTCCAGCTGGGAGGCGCTTGTCTGAGCTATATATCGGTGCAGGGCAACATTCAAGTCGGGGGCAAGCTGGTGGCAGTCGGGGATGCGAATGACTAACTATCAATTACCAGGCATAATATATCTTCAGGCTATCAATTATGAATTATCGGTATCAATTACCAGATATGAACTACTGTATCTTTATGTTATCAATCATCAAGTATCAGTTTTCAATTATCGATGATCAATTTCCAATTATCTTCAACTATCAATTACCAATGATCAATCGATCCAATACGGTGGTGCAGGTGGGAGACGCGCCTTTGAGCTCTATATCGGTGCAGGGGAACGTTCAAGGCGGGGGCAAGCTGGTGGCAGTCGGGGACGTGAAGGGCACGGTATCGCTTTTGGAGGTGAGAAAGAAAATGGCAATGTCAACATTTCTGGGAACATGTGTTAATGAGCAATCGACGTTGAAGCTCACCAGGTGCGCTACAGCAGTAGCAGCATATTGTCGGGAGCGCAAATACTGGCAATGACGATACAACACACAGTACCATGGTGAATTTGCCGTGGCGGATTTTGAACATTATAAAATTGTTATCCCACACTCATTCCATGGGTGCAGCAGCTATAGAGGGGTTGTAAAGCTGTCGCTACGTCGGTGACTGTCGTTTTGGTCCTTTCTAAAGAACAGCAGCACCGATCTTATTATTATTATTGTTCTTGTCATGGGTACATGCGTAGGTGGATGAAGTTAAACATTTATTGAGGGGGACCATAGTTAATAGGACCTACGGTACACACAAAAACCTATATATTTACCTATTTTTACTAATAATATTTGGTCCTATTTACTATGGACCCCCGTAATAGTTAACTATTTACTTGACTTATCAGTAGCGTGAACTACAGTAATTATTTTTTATTACGGGGGTCCATAGTTAGTAGGACCTATGGTGCACATAAAAACCAATATATTTAGGTATTTTTGCTAAAAATATTTGGTCCTATTAACTATGGTCCCCCGTAATAGTTACAAGTGCTGTTGACTGAGGATACCATACGATCGACACGGCATCGCTTTCGGAGGCGAGAAAATCGGGCATGTGAACGGTGTTATAAGGCTTATACGAGTACTGGGTAGTAGGCGATCGGTTAACCTTTTACCAATAGCCCAACGGACCAAGATCTTATCATATGGCGTCGTCGGCAGGCCATGGGTCGTTGGTCGTGAGTTCGAATCTCATGTCCACCATGAAATCGCTTCTTAAAGAAAGGTGCATTTCTTCATGTCAAGAGTCTGAAAAAATGCTTCTGGGTCTCTAGAAATTGGCACCGAGTGTTGGTGGCACGTGGACCCGTATACCCGGTCCGTTCCAGGGGGGGAGAGTGTTGTAAGGCTTAGATTGGGTAGGCGATCGGTTGACCTTTTACCAATAGCCCAACGGAGTAAGACCTTAACAACGGAATGACGGTATCGCCTTTGGACGCGAGAAGTCGACCGCCGCATCGTATAATATCGCTGTTGGAGGTGAGGAAAGTGACCACTGCGCGTATACATATTACGGGGACGGCACCGTATGGCCCTGCGGAAGCGAGGAAAGCAGTCCTCAAGTAGAGCATTGCCACCTATTCGAAACTATGGCTGACGCAGGCTGTGTGCGAGAGGAAGAGGCAGACCACACCCCAAATCATTGTAAGTTGGGTTCGGATTAGGATTGATAGTTACACTCGTCTGGTGCACAGTAACCACAAACAATATAGCGTCGAAAAACTGGTAAATCAGCCCACGAGAAAGCGGTAACGTGAACGGAACAGCACGATCGTGTTTGCAGGCGAGAAATCGACAATGTGAACGGAAACGTATCGTGTGTCGCTTTTCGAGGAGAGCGATCGGGGATGTGGATGGCACCGCTGGCGTGTTTCGCTTTTGGGGCCGAGCAATTGGTGGGGGGGTGAACGGCAACGGTGTCGTCTGTCGCTTTTGGAGGCGAACGATTGGGAGGGAGGGGGGGTGGTGTACTCATTACCATGCATGGCCGTGGTCGTGTAGCCATAGACCACCGCATCCCTACAAGGCCGGGACGGAGCACGTCAGGTTTTCACCGAACTCTCTTGTGCCGATCTAAGATTTGTACTACTACTGCACCATACGTCAGCATACTTCAGCACGTATAACATTAATTCCAAGTAGTACGCGCTCCCAAAGCGGCTACATTCTTTTGAGGAGCGAAAATCCCTGTCCAAATCACGAACGACTTGGTAATGGATGAAGCTGCAGCAGCTGGAATGGATTGCCATCACCACGCGAATGCTTAGACATCGCGCATTGAGCTTGGCCGCGTTTTTTTTTCGGCATTGGAGTGACAGGTGTGCGAGTCGTTGGCTGTGAGCGCTGGGAGTCAGGAGAAGGGGGCGATCGGGGCCATGTTCGAGAGGGAGATGAAGCAAGAGAAGAACCTTGAGGTATGCCTCTTAGTATACTTGGTATGACTATTCATAGCATGGCCATTGATAGTATGGTTATCAAGGGCTGATGGCTGTTATTTTATTACTATTTAGAATGTCATGACTACTGACATATGAAACGAGAGAAGAATCTTGAGATATTATTTGACCATCAATATGATAGTATGCCTACTAATTGCGTGGCTATTGGCTACCGTGTAACTCAAGTGTGATGAGATAACACACGGGTGATAACATAACACATCCCCTGGGACGAACTTGAGGTACGAGTTTCTCCGAGACAAGGGGGGCACACACAACGAAAATCAACCACAGCGTTGGGAAGATCTCGCCGAGCTATTTCCATAGAATGTTGTATCGCTCGGCGTTTGTTTGCACCTTCTTGGCGAGAAAATTCGGGCGGAAATTCGTCCGGAGGAGTGTGCCACGTTATCAAACGGGTGGAAGTGGCAGACATGCTATTAATAGTGTCAGACATACCATTACGGGGGGGCATAGTAAATAGGACCTACAGTACACACAAAAAACTATATTTACCTATTTTTACTAAAAATATTTGGTCCTATTTACTATGGTTCCCCGTAATAACAGTGTCACACGGCATTATTAGATAACCCGAGAGTAGGTCCTTCAAGGGGGTACAGTAGCATGACTGACTATTGGTAGCATGACTGTCAGTAGCACGGGTAGTAAAAACATGGCTGTTGGCTGCAACAGATGATGCAAGAGACAAACCATGAAATAGGTTGAATGGCACGGGTAGCATGACTATTAATGGCAAGACTATTGGCTGTAGTATATGAAGCAAAAGAAGAACCTTGAAATGGGTTGAGAGTAGCGAAACTATTGTCCGTCGTGAAAGAAGCAAAGAAGAACCTTGAATCGGGTTGAACAGCATGGACAGCATGACCATTTATAGCTAGACTATTGGCTGTCGTAGATGATGCGAGAGACAAACCATGAGGTGGGTACAGCAGTATGGGCAGCATGACTATTTGTTTCCGAGGTTTTCTTCTTTCGCAGTGCTTATGGATGGGTGATCAACGTTGAAGCTGATGCTACAGCACACATCGTCGGATGGCAAAAATCGTAATTCTAGATACCCCATTATATGTGGATGGCATGATTGGATAGCGCTGCACATTGCAATTGCAAACGGAACAATAGCAATATTAATACTAGTAATCATATTGAAGCAAGCGACAAACATTGAGGTGAGCAGCACGGCATGACTATGCTAATCTTGCAAAAAACATGCCACACTGACCGAGAAGTACATCCCTAAAGCCGTGGGTGACGTGGCGCTTAAGCCACAAGTAATCGGTTGGAGCTGTTTTTTTCGCTGTCAACATGGACATGTACTGGTGTACCGGTACATTTTTAATCCCTTTCGGGATGGAGTCCTTCTAAGGGATAGCGACCAAAACAATGGTTGATAGCTTCGGTGTTATCAACTGCCTATGTAAGAGGTATAGAGTACTCAAAAGTACGGGTAGAATCATATCATGCTCTACGGCTCCTTGCATTCAACCATTGTGACTCGGACACCAACCATTGTATGTAGCAACCATTGTATCAACCTCAATCACGCAGTTGCCATTCCTGCAACCATAGTCACGTATTTGCGACCACTTTTCAACACAATCCCCTCAAGCCCCGAGTCTTGAAGCTGCGTTATTCGGTTCACATGGAAATGGCAGAGGTTACCAGACGCCGATAGCAGTTGAAGCTGCTGTGCAGTATACATGGCCATGTCCGCGCTTGACCGACGACAACAACAGTGGAAGTTTATTTACCTTTCACATGAGTATGGCAACGCTTCACAGACAAAAACAACGACAACAAACAACGAACAACAAACAACGAACAACAGCAGCAGCAACAGCAACAGCAACAGCGACAGCAGTAACGACAACAGCAACAGCAAACAACAACGAATGCACTTACTGCCCACCCACCAGCTGCGGGAGAGGGACTTAAGGAGGGCAAAGGCGGCAGAGCAAGACGCAAAGAACAAGGCGGGGGTGGAGAAGAAGGACGGCAAGGATGAACGGATGGAGGAACTGCTCAGAAAGGTGCCAAACACCGCCATCATACAATCCTAGCATCTTAACAGTATCCAGGGGGGTGAGGACGACGAGAGGGGGGGGGGATGGGGGGAGGGGAGGGAGGGGAAGGAGTGAAGGGGGAAGGGGGTGGGAGCGAGGGGGGGGGGTGAGAGGGGGGGGGGGGAGGGGAGGGGAGGGGAGGTGGAGGAGGGGGGGAGGAAGGGGGGGAAGGGGGGGGGGGGGGGGGGGGGGGGGGGGGGGGGGAGGGGGGGGTGGAGGGGGGGGCGGGGGGCGGGAAAGTGGAGGGGGGGGGGGGGGGGGGGGGGGGGGGGAGGGGTGGGGTGGGGGGGGGGAGGGGGAGGGGAGAGTGGAGGATGGAGGGAGGTGGCCGAAGGGGGGGTGGAGGGATGGTGGCGGAGGGGGGCGGGGAAGGGAGGGTAAAGACTGGGGAGGGACGGGGTAGGAGTAGGGGTAGGGCGGGGCGGGGGGGAAGCGGGAGGGTTGGGGCGATTTGGGGGAGGGGGGGGGGGGGGCGGGGGCGGGGGGGGCGGGAGGTAAGGTGGGTTTCAAGGGCGTGCTGACTTCAGGTTTGCCGTTCGGAATTTTCCGAATGGTCAAGTGGATGAAGAGAGGAGAGGGAGTAAGGGTTAAGGTCCGGCGAGCCAACGAAACTTTTGCAATATGTACATCACTACCATGACCGTAGCTTTGGCGATGTACTTGCCGGGCTGTCGAATCCGTTTCGCTAAATTGAAGAGCAATACCTACCCGCCAGTATGTGACGCTTGAGTATCGGTTTATAGGTTGCAGGGCACACACACTTGTAGTTCTATTTGCTACTATCCACCGATGTCTGTACGAAACTAATTTCCACCCGCCTCCGAACTGCCCTCCGCCGCACTTTCATTCGTATCCATCGCACTACTACGAGTTTGTCTTCTTGATTGCGGAACACTTCTTGCGAATACGGTGTTATATAGCGAATGAAACTGTAGCATTTTGGCATGTTTCACACCTACCGTAGGACAGATAGATCATGATCTATCTGATCTGTCGACAGATATATCATCTATACAGTTCCTTGCCTGCCGTTGTGAGTGGTTGCGCATGATCTATTTGCATAGTACGATCCAACCCAGGAAACATGTGCTAGATCATTCAGATTACACAGCTCAGCTCCCACCCGGCAACACGAGCTATTACGGGGGACCATAGTAAATAGGACCTATGGTACACACAAAAACCTATATATTCACCTATTTTTACTAACAATATTTGGTGCTATTCACTATGGACCCCCGTATTAGATCATTCAAGAGTGGAAACAGATTTGCCTTGACAGATCTAGATGATGATGATGATGGTAATGATACAGTGTGTGTCAGTGTGAATCGATGATCTGTCCGAGTTGGATTTTGTCCGCTCTTCTCGCCTGTTCGTGTTGAGGCTCTTACGGACGGACGGAAAATAACTTAAATTCCAGGTATCGGGACAATTCCCAGGTGACGTATTCGCTGGACTGGCCCTTCACGGGTCATGACCTGACCCGCGGGTCGGGTCAGAATTTGTTTTTGAAATCTCACGGGTTAGATGGGGTCGGGTCGGGTCGGGTCGGGTCAGGAGGATTTCAAAACTTCCACAGATCGGTTAGGGCGATCCGATCCGACCCGACCCGACCCGATCCGACTCGACCCGACCCGACCCGACCCAACCCGATCCGACCCGATCCGACCCGACCCGACCCGACCCGTGAGGTTTGAACCGACTGGTGAACAGCCCTGATGAATTGAATTTTGATAGAAAGACTCGGCTTCTAAGGTCCGAACGATCAGGCTGTAGGTGCATCACAGTTATGTTTCTTAATATTGTTGACTTACGGGGAAGTGGTTGCACCCCTCGCTTCCCCACCGTCTGCAAATGCCACCCACGTCATGTGGAAACCTGTGATGGTGTGAAAAGGTGGACTCTGACTTCCTGGCGATGATCAAGGAGGCTGAGGACGACGAGAGCAAGGGAGCCGAAGCAGCGACGATAGACGTAGATACACCAGCCGACGACAAGTAGCTTCACTTTAACTTTTTAGTAAGAAAACAAATATGGGCGATCGTTGGAAAAGCAGACAATATGAAAATCTTCGAAAATTCAGTTATTTTCGTTCATGTTTCATTCTTTAATGCCTCCGGCGGAGTAGTAAAAACGTAAAAATAACACATAAGCTTAAGCTCACCACACGTCCACTTACAAAATACGTGTCATGTGTCAATTTAACCCGTCGCTGACTGACTGTTGCAACGACAGACTTTGTCGCTTCCTTTTTTTTTTAGGCTTGCTTTATAAACCGGAGATGGCACTCAGACACTACATGTTGTCTTGTATTCTACATACGTACTTCGTATAGAACGACCACAGCAGGCAGCCTTGCCCACAGAAACCAGCCTTGTTTACTTATATACATTTTTTGTTTCGTGGTTTTTGACCTCTGGTACGAGCTTATATCTTCATTTCACTTGAATTAGTGTTTGCTGTGTATATTCCAGTAGTTAGTGGTCTCCTTTTTTCCGGGCCATTCAACAAAAAACGGTATACCGGAGTGATGGGACTCCGTGTAGTTCATGGTTTTGTTGCGCCTTGAGCTGATTTTCTGTGGCAGATCCCCCATGTGCATTCCGTCAACTGGCCGGAAAATGCCCGATATACCGTTTCATGGATTTTTTGTTCGAGTCGGACGAACACAGTTGGACTTCCCGCCACAGAGGACCCCAATAAACTGGGGAACAGACGCGTGTGGACCCACGCCGCCCGTCAATGTGGTGCGTAACCCACTCTAGGAAAAATGTGTAATGTGAGTGAGCGGTTCCGGGGATGCGCTTAACCTTCACACTACTGAAAAAAAGAGTCCCATACTAATTCCAAGTCGTATGTCCCCATGAAATGGTTCTAGTTCTAGAGAGGTTTGTTCCTCTGGGGCTTGAGAGGGGAAAACTGATTATTACTACCACATCATCTGCCACACGAATTATGATATCTCATGATGCATGATGCATACTCTCATGATCTCATGATATTATACTAGCCGGGCTGCTGGGGTAAGGGGTTGCGTCCGAAGAATACGTGCAAACGGAAGGCGAGACACGACACGCGCGGCGGCAGCATGGTGATACTTTGTTCTGTTGCACGCTCCGCTTTCCTATATTGGAAGATTGAAGATTGTACTATTCTACGGTCAGTATATTACTTGATTATAGTATGGACCCGCCGAGAAGAAACGGCTACTATTAATATTTCTTGATCATAGTGTGAGCAACAGCCTTTGGACCTATTGGGACACCGTCCTTGAAAAACTTAGAGCATTTTCTGGTAGGCTATATATATTATATCCCAGGTAGGACCTAAAGTGGTGTAGTGCTCGCCGCTGAGCACGATTTCTTAATCCAAAGTTCTTAGTGTTCCCCAAGAAGTGAGCCTTACGTTCTTATTGGGCTCTTTATTATTCGTAGCCTTACACTGTACTACAGCATTAATACTACTAGTAGTTCTACTATTACTACTACTACTACTGCTACTGCTACTGCTACTGCTACTGCTACTACTACTACTACTACTACTATTTCTCTACCGCTTTGCGCTTTTAGGTCGCTCGCTGAGTGTACATTCCTATTGCATGCCAACTTGTTCAGTCACCACATGCTTTTGTCCTTTGAAGAGTTTATTTTGTTGAATAGAAAAAAATGAGCTCTGCTCTCTGTGTCGCTTCCTGCGCTTACCATACACAATGTGAAACTGTGTGTGTGCATCATGTCGTCACGTCTACCACGCAAAATCTTGCAGTAGTATCCGCTATAGGCCTGGCTTGAATTTCAGCACATATCAAAGTGACACCATCGATTCCTGCGAGGTTACTCTTGTCCAAACGGCAACACCCAATACAATACCACTAAATATATATGTACTGTAGGTATCATCTTGCGTATGTGCGTTTCTGGCATATATCAGGTTCGTTTTTCAAGGGAATCACTCACGATAGAGCAGAGCCAACGACATGAGTTGCTCTACTGTTCTCTAGGTAAGTGCTATTAATAGTATTCACGGTCGAATGGAATGTAGAGCAGAGCCAGCAATATATCTGTGTTTGCTCTGCTGTTCCCGTGACGCGAGTCGACGAGGCAAGAAAGTGCCCAACTCTTGTCGAGATGAAAATGCAAGCGAGGTACGCACATACCGTAGTGGGGAGGGGGAGAAAAGTCTGCTTACTAATAGTGACCCCGAATGATCTGAGCTACGACTACTAGGAGGGAGATGGAGCAAGAACGGCTAAGATCAGAAAGAGGATGGGGAAAAAACAAGAGAAAGAAAAGAGGAAAAAAAAGTGTACGAAGTATCTGGTACTGGATTGCTGTCAAGGTTGGATGCTCGCACTACCGAGGAAGTCACCATGAAATTTCCATGAAGGCCGGAGACGGGTGTTCGTTGGGCACCCCGCAGGACTAACTCGAACACCCCTCTTGGATTGTTCGAGTCAAAGGTGGCTTATGTGTACCTTACTCCGTACGCTGATTGGCAAGTCAAGCCATTAATTTAAAGCCAGCCTTTCGTTTAAGCAGGGCAACGTTACAGCAAGGCTACGGCCCCACACCGCTACAAATCCATGCGCATCCATCCGTCTTCGACAAGCAGATAACGCCTCCAAGATTGGGATAAAACGTATCGAACCCTGCCAAACAAAACCAAGACAAGGAGCACAGCAAACATATATCATACGTGTATACACGATGCAAAGAATGAACTACGAACGCGCTTACTCCCCCAAGATAAGAAGCACAACAACCATAAAACACACGCCGGTACATATCATACGTGTATGTACGATGCAAAGAAAGTACTACGAATGAATGCGCTTGCTTGCTCCCCCGTGCCTGAAGGCCTACCGCCAGCATACGAACTCCATAATGTACCTCCCATCATACCAACCCAAACCGTGAGGGTCGCGCAGCGTCATATTATACGATCGAGAGCGTCTATTGCAGCGTGGGTAGGCACAATTCGATGAGAGTCGACCAGGGGAGAAAGTGCTGAACCAATGTCGCGACAAACTTGAAAGGCACTAACCGCAGTGAGGAGGGGTAAGAGAGAGCCTATACTATTACTGTAGTACTATTAATATCATACGTCACCCCGGATCAGAGCTAGGACTATCAATAGGCCAATAGGAGGGAGCAGGAGCAAGAAGGGCGAAGATATTAATTAGGACGGAAACTTGGGAAAAAAAAACTGTTTGGTCGCAAACGCAAAACATAACGAATCGGAATACTATATAGCAGGTATCGCGAAACGCGACACAGGCGTCATCATGTAAAAAAAACAAAACCACACGTTTTCATGGCATGGTTTTGTCACGTTTTTCGCTACGAATCGTGAGTGACATCAATCTTTCTTTATTCTTAAAAAAAATCGTAACACGATTCGCGATACAAAATGTGAAAACCCTTTTTTTCCCCACGATTCGTCACATGTACTTTTTTTCGTTCGTTCTAAAACCACCCTCAACAATAGGCACTGACTGCACCGCAAGCCTTTCATTACCCCCGCCCTCTCCGCCTCACCGCACTCAACAAAAACAATGCAACATGCTGCTGTAGTTCTGGAACACCAGAGACCAGACACCAGAAACGCGCCTGACGAAAAGGAATCGCCTCCTGCTTGGCAGCCGATAGCTAGACCTGATTGGCTGAAGACCAGATGGCTAGCTTGAGGCGCTCGTTGATTGGCCAATGAACAGATGACTTGTCCGAGGCGCTTGTTCATTGGCCAATGACCAGACGACCAGTCTGAGGCGCTCGTGGATTGGTCAATGACTAGCCGCCGAGGCGCTTGTGGCGTCTACCACGTAATAGCAACAACAACGGGCAACAGCATACCGTGTTGGTTGGTGGCATGAGGACACCAATCCAGCAAACAAACAGGCAATACGAAACAGCACACATGTGTATTGCAAGATTACAAGGCACACGAGCGGTTAGCGTAAAAAACTGCTGTCTGTTCTGTAAATAACGCAAGCACCAACAAGCAAGCTTAGCTATCAGACTAGAGACCTAAGAAGCAATACACACCGCTCTCACGCCAACCCAAAAGGTGCTCGATTCCACCCTCTCACGCACGCAATACGATACATACGCAAACGTGCGCTTCCTAGTTGTACGGATGCTCATCCATTTGCCACACACACAGACGACTACAAACAAACGCGTCTCACCCTGTCATAGTCGCAACCGTACCGCGGCTGCCAAAAATCCCACACACGACGACACTGCTCGTTAACTGTACTACGCAGTGACACTGCGTGCTAACCGTCTTCCCCACCACAAAATCTGCCTCAATCTGAGTCCGAGCAACCTGTCCCCCTCACTGGGTGCAAGTAAATTCTCCCACACACTTGAATCCAAGAAACTTGTTCCCTACTCTTGAGTTCAAGCAACTTGTCCCCCACGCTGAGTGCAACTAACTTGTCCCGCATTCTAAGTTCAAGTAATTTGTCCCCCAGTCTGAGTTCAAGTAGTTTGTCCCCAACACTGAGCGCACGTAGCTTGCCCAGTATTCTGAACCGAAGCAACTTGTCCCAGTATCGGAGGGCAAATTAACTTCGAAATAGTGCATCATTGTGTTTTGGGTAATAAAAGAGGTACCTAGATAACCCCCAAACCACTGCACGACAAACCCCACTTGGAATAAGCGTGGGATTTTTTTGGGAATATGAAAGAGGTACATATTCAATCCTCACACTATTAATAGTGCAAAACAAATCCCAGCCCACTTCCGAGTAATTCGTCCCCGAGACAGAGTTGCACTGCACGTACAGTAGTAAAATAGTTAAAAGCGGAAGTTCTTGACGGTTTCCACGAAGTACGCGGCGTTTTCTTCGGGGGTGGTGGCATCGATACCATGGCCGAGGTTCATGACGTGGTTACGCCCTCCACCGTCACGCAAGATCTCCTCCGTACGCTCCTGTCAGTAGTAGTCGGCAGCATCACACGCAGGCACGAACAATGACATAAACATGACACATGACACATGACACGTGACACAGGGAATAGGGGAAATAGAGGGTAGGGGAGAGGGTCTTAGGGAACAGACGATATAATACGCAATACAACTGAGTAGGGGATAGAGAGAGATGGAGGTGACATCATGTGGAGGCGGAAGGCAGACATCGTTCTCAAGCGACGCAACGCCAGAAAAAGTAGCACGTTCAAGCTTACCAGGCCCTGAATTACCCGAAGGCAGGACAAACAAGAAAGGACATACGGTATCACACGGGTGATAAATGATGAGGCAATAGGCCATGCGGGCAAGTTTCGGAGGTGATTTTCCAGCGGGGAGAGTACACTGTACACGCCGAGCGAGGCGTTTTCGGGAAGATCTCGACGAGATATTTCCAACTCCGCCTTTCGTGACTGTGTATTGTGTGTGCCCCCCATGTCCAGGAAACAATCGTCTAGGAAACTCGTCCCAGGGTGTGTGTTATACCAGGTATTATGTACGAAACGGGTGATAGTGTTGCCTATGCCTGGTACAGTGTACGGTAATACATGAATACCTGCATTACCAATACCTATTATACCAGTACCAGGTAGTGACTAGTGATGACTATCCGAGCGAAAGGTTAACCCTTGAAGGACTGCAGTCCTGTTTTAGGGATAAACCACTTGGAATTGGAGTGCTTTGTCCCCAAAACGGGACTGGAGTTCTAAAACGGTCAATAAAAGGGACTATTGCTCTACCAGGTACACGATACCATACCCATAAAACGAAAAATAAAACTGATACGATTTACATAGTCGATACGTGGATAACACGTTCATACCTGGTGTGGCTCATCACTACTCCTAGTATTATCACGATACCAGGTACAAGTATCGGCATAAAAAATGTGGGGATGCCAGGGGATGGACGGAAAAATCGTTCAATAGGTACGATATACCGTTATCGAAAGTCCCGTACTTTCTATTTCTATAGCATTATATCGACACTTCCGATGCGACATCCATGACTAACCTTGATAGTGGCGTGGTCGCCGTGTAAGATGGCCGGGTCGAGGTTTCCCTGGATGCCGACGTCGTTGCCTGCAATGTCGTGAAATGTCGTGAAATGTCGTGAAATGAACATATACTTGAAAATATAAAATATTGAGCAAACTGAACACACCCAAAATGTCGAACATCTGGAACGTATCGGACATATCGATTAACATCTAACGTATCGAACATACCGAACTCATCGAACACATCGAACGTATCAAATATCAAACATACCAGGTATCGGAAGAGGTGAAACGCATCAAGTATACCGAACATATTGGAGGGTCAGTTGTCTGTTGACCATTCGGTGCCTCGTTAATGCAGGAATGGTCAATGCGTGCAACAAAACCCTCAGAGAGTCAACGCGCACAGTAGAATCCCCAGAGAGTCAGGAGGCGGAGGGGGTGGGGGATACTCGATAGGAGAGATATACTCGATCTCATGCATGGCCGTAGTCGTATGACCACAGACCCTCGCATCCCTACAATGCCGGGACGGAGCATGTCGGCTTTTCACCGACCAGGCAGACATTGCTTGCACCAAGCGCGAAGCGCCGTCAAGTGTCCGGCGAATCGCATGAAGGGTGGGCTGCATCCTACCAAGAACCGCTTGTGAGGCGGACTTGAATATGGGTGACAGCTTCAATGAGGTACTTTTATTTCTGGTGTAGCCACTTCCAGAGACAGCAATGGGTTTACAATGTAACTGCCTCTTGGGCGCCTTACCTTAAACACTACCTGGTGCGTGATACGATCATTCCCACCTGTGCGGAGAAAGGGTTGTTCACCTCGCACAAATGATCTAACTCGACAACAAGCTGTGACCGACCGCCAAAAAAAAAAAAGCGGTACCCTGGTTGTCTAGCTCAAGTAGTGAGCGGCATGTTTTACAGTGTCGCTGCCAACCGACGCACACCCAACCTATATATAATAGGAGGGGGGGGCGAGGGGCGTTTTACGAGCAAGTACATCTTTACACACATCTGGTATTGGTGTGCTGGTGTCGATATATATGAATCAGCCAACACGAAAGTGGTCGTTATCTTCAACACCAAAAGGGGTTAAAAGGAAAAAAAAAAAAAAAATTCGAACAAATTTGTCTCCGAAAATGGGGTGCAGGTTATTCAATAGTACTGTAAGGGGTTAAGGGGCTGTAGGGGCCCCTTCCGTTTGGGATACGAACGACCCGGAAAAAACGTAGGTAGATTTTTTGCAGCACAAAGGTTGAACAAAACATACCAGGTACCAGGTACATCTACCGGTGATCATGTTCCAACACCGGTAACAATTTTCAAATGTCGATCGGTACGGGTCGGGTCGGGTCGGGTCGCAGCTATCCTTTGGCGAGCCTGTTAAGGGGTTATATCAAACAAAGTAATAGTTCCAACAATTTTGTCCCCGAAACGACTTGGAACTACTGTCATGCAAGTTGGTTTTCTGAGTTTAAAGCTATGACAAAACAAAAGCGGTACCGAAAAATTTCCAATGCCGATCGGTACGGGTTGTGTCGCACCTATCCTCTGGCGAGCCTCGGGCACGGTGACGGTCCAGTCGAGCGACACGATGTCCACGCCAGACGTCGCCATACGCTCCAGGAGAGCTCCGGACTTGTTGATGTAGATGATGACGGGCACCTCAGGGTGAACCGCCTTGATCTTGTCGATGACCATACGCTGGCGACAAAAAAACAGCCATTAACACGAGCCGCGTCGATTTGAGTTGGCGGACAACAAAAAAAAACGTACGGTAACTATTTTGACGTTTAGGACGCGAGCTACCATAGGGGATAAGGGATAGGGGTAGCACAGTCACTGCCACTGCCACTGGGACTGACTATTACGGGGGACCATAGTAAAGAGGACCAAATATTATCAGAAAAAATAAGTAAATATATAGTTTTTGTGTGCACCGTAGGTTCTATTTACTATGGTCCCCCGTAACAGGAACAGGCTCTCTTAGCCCAATATCGTTGGAATAATACTCGTACCATTAATATTTCATAATATTGTTTTACAATATAATTCGTCATATATACCTATAAAGGCTTTTTGGGGTTTTCCATTGGGTTGCACCTTGAACTTCCTCCAGAATCAGTTTTTCTTTATGAATTACTAATAGTACTGATGACTTACTAATAGTATATATCTCTTTAAGCGAGGGACCCCATAAAGTCTTACCACCCTGGCCGGAAATACATCAATATCAACACCAAGCGCTCCTTACATTTCGTCTCCCCGAATTAAAAAAAATAAATAATATCCATCAGCTGCGGACTCACGAATCAAAACAGCAGTCTTCCAGTTTCGTCTAAGAACAACCGGCCTCAAGTCCCCGAATTAAAAAAATAAATAATATTCATCAGCTGCGAACTCACGAATCAAAGCAGTCTTTCGGCACCTGAGCGAAATGAGTACGTACAAGGATTTATCGTGCTATTCCGTCCGGAGGGGTATTGCATACTGCAGGCTGCAGGTGGTATAGACTATACCACTATACAATACCCCTAGGGTAGGGATAACTGTTTGACACCGCCAACTCACCTGGTAGGGGGCGGCGAAGACGTCATAGTCCTTGGGGCTAAGGTGTCCGGCCCAAGAGTCGAAGACCTGGATCACCTGAGCACCGCTGTCCACCTGCACTCGTCGTCAACGCGGGTGGGCGTCAAGATTGATGCTTCAGTAGAATGTTCTGATCATGAGAGTCATTATCCATCCCTAAAACTACCCCGAAGTACGCGCGATCGCCAATTATTACAGAGGTGGCAAATGACTTTCCATATTTTTTTCGATCTCGTAGCTCATGTTCTTCTTAATTTCCAAACCATAATCTACAACAATGGGCCGGCTTAAATTCCAGGTAATCTCTCCCCAAACACAGCAACAAGGTCAAGAAAAACACACGATGATCAAACCGATTTGTGCAGTTGTAAAGGAGTGAAACAGCTCCACAGAAAGACACAAGGCAGGGACAATGGAAGGGCACAACACTATCTGCCGCACACGGTTCTGTACGAACACACAGACGCAGGCGCGACGTTTGTACGGACCGTATGCATCCATGCCTAAAACTGCACGGGACGGGCTTTTTTGCCCTCGAAGGGCGGGAGTATTCCAGACTATTGGAACGTACCAGGCAGGTATATACTACTGGCGACACAGCTCACGCGCCGGGAGCCGAAACGAAACGTCGGCCAGAGGGTTGATCGTTTAGTTCTAGATCGTTGCTATCGTTTACTGTAGATTGTTTGGTCGTTTAGGGCTTAGGGTTGCACATGACCTCATAGATGATATAGGCCGCTATTAATAGCTCTCCTGGGCGATAACCCCACAGTCAATACTACAGCAGTAGACTGCTTTATGAATGTGGTTTCTATGTGTTACGCGTCCGCCGGAGGGATAAGAAAAAACGAAACATAAGATACAAGAGCAGAATACCTCACCTGGTAGTTGGCGTAGTCACCGATCGAGTCTGCCAGGCTCTTGAGCATGGCGTGAAGCAGGGCCGGCTCCGAAAACGCCATCTTCTTGATCTCTAGGTACTCCTTCGACGTTTGGCCCTGTTAGTCAGCAGTAAAACAAGAGAGTATCTATTGAAGTTTATGTATGTCGGGGCATGTTATCAAGGCTCTGTTGGCCCGCCACTACACAAATGAGGTGCGAATATCGGGTTTTATCACCAAGGCTCTGTTGCCCGGTAACTAGAGAAGGTGTGTCGGCATCTCATGAAAGTACGTCCGTGCAGCAAAACAAACAGCACCAGTGAAAAAAACGACTTTTTTTATAAATAGAGCTATGTGTACAGCTTTACAACATGTACAGTACCCACTTATAAGGCGAAACACACACATCAGACAGATCAGACAGATCAACGATCGCTACTCAGTGATCTAGATCTTTCAGGGCAGATCTATCTATTCCTGATCTGTACATCTAGCTCGTGTTGGCGGGTGGAAGCGGTACAATCTGCACAAGTTTCCTGGGTTGGATTTGTACTACGAATACAGATCTTGCGCAGCATGCCATAACGGCGGGTGAGGGTTCAGATTATCTACAGTACAAAGATAGATCAGATAGATCGTGATCTGTCTGCCCGATGTTTGAAAAGGGTTCCACGTACCTCTACCATGTAGGTGGCGAGGGTGTAGGGGCAGCCGACGAAGCCAAGCACAGTCGCCTCATTTCCGACGACACTCCTGAGCTCCTTCAAAGTCTGCCCCACGAACGGGCACGCCTTTTCCGGGTCGATGGGGCGCATCGTTTTCATCTGCAAGAACAAGGTGGCGAGAGAAAGGGGGGCGCCAAGCCTGCCTGATTATTCTACTCACATACCGACATAAATAAATAAAAAATTGAAAGATTGGTACCCTTACACATTGGGAGAAAAAGAAAACTTAAAAACACATTCCTCGACGAAATGAACGGCTCTCATATCCAACCCAAGACAGCTTTTTCGGTAACAGAACGTCAACTGGCAGCACGCAGTACATCAACGCCGCTGCACGTATGGACACTCCACACACCTCACACACAGATCAGATAGATCATTCGCGCTTTGATGATCTAGATGTTCCAGGGCAGATGTATCTATTTTTGATCTGTATGATCTAGCTCATGTTGCCGGGTGGGAACCGTATAACCTGCACGATTTACATGTAGCACACAATTGCTGGGTTCGACCTGTAATACGCACATGATCCTGCACAAACAACCTCTCACAACGGTAAATGAGGAACTACAGCAGTAGATGAGATCTACTGTAGATCATGATCTATCTGTCCTAATACTCGAAAGCACTCACCGCTTCCCATGTCCGCATCGGAGGGATCTTAGGGCCGGCCTTTCTCCTCGATAGTGAAGTCGATGCCCATTCCCTGAAAATCATCAGACACGAAATAACAATAAATGAGACGTGGCGTGTTGGCCTTGTCTCGAAAAGTGCTACCTGGTATGTACAAAAGGGGTAGGTAGCATAGCACTGTTTCGCCCAAACTGTCACTGGGATTGATGGGCCTTCCTTCTCCGACAGAAGAGCTTGTCCCAATCTCGTTTGTTTTCGCAATATCTCTCGGGATAAACCTAGGCCATGGAATTGGTTCTCGGTACGCTAATTCTTCGAGTCGTTCTTGGGTGACATCTAGAGGTCCTGTATTATAATTGAGCGAGGAGCCTCAGGAAAATTGCAGGTGCTAGGTATATTATATTATACTATACTATACCAGGTATTATATAAAGTTATGTAACATATTACCCCTACCGCAGTATGAGTCTCAAGCCAACCATTAGCAAGACTTAAGGCCGATCCGCCCTCGCAAATAGTATTGTGAAAACTGTGCCCTGGCCTTCGGTTCAAATCCTGGATGTGCATGCCTTCTGCCGCTCGGTTGATGACAACAACAGTAACGATCCCAAAAACAGTAGCAACACCAGCAGCAGCACCAAGACAGCATAAGACCACCACCACCACCACAACCACCAACAACAACACCAACAACCAAAGAAACACAACACCATCAACACAATAAAACAAAACAAGACTCAACAAAAACAAACACACCAACACCAACAAGCACAATCCCAACACAGCACAACACCAATAACCACAGTAGCGAAGTCGCGCTCAGGCGCAACTACAGCAGTACCGCTTCTGATGGTGCTGCATGCACAGCAGTACTTGGAGGCGTTTCTTACCGGGAGTGGCGTGAGGATATCGGAGAAGAGGATTACGCCGTCGGTTTTGTAATTCCTCCATGGTTGAAGGGAGATCTCCGTAGACACCTCAGGGATCTCCGACCTCTCTCGAAAGGTGGGGTACTGCCGCGTGGACAATGATGGATCGCACGACGCGCAAGCAGGCAGGAACATCCCCGATTTTTTAGAAGAATATACATGAAAAGTTGTATACCAGATACATATCTTGGACGGAGAAACGAGGTAAATATACTGACGTATGTTTTGTCCGAGAGAATTTGACACCTCGGACAGATAAATCATGATCTATCTGATCTGTCTACAGACAGATCATCTAGTTCCCCACCTGCCCTTGTGAGAGGTTGTGCAGGATCTATATAGTAAAGGTTCAACCTAGAAAAAATGTGCTAGATCATGCGGATTATACGGGTTTCACCCAGCAACATGAGCCAGAGCATACAGATCAGGGATATATCTGTACTATGATCTAGATCATCAAGTGGATATCGATGAGTTGATCTGTCCGAGGTGTCAACAGAATGATTATCACGAGGATATAGCACATGCGCGGCCGACGCATCACACAGGTTGCAAAGCTGAGGATCGACCACTCGATCGGTCGAATTCACAGCTCAAGTATGTTCATAAAAATAAAAAACAAGAGCTGTAAGATCGATCGAGGATTGGTCGAAATTCATTGTTGCAGGCTGTGTGTCATACTACTGATACTAATGATACTTCAATAGCGCGTACCACGGGTTTTATATGGTCTCACGCAGGAAATACCGTTCGTATATGTGGAAGACAACTCTGGAGCTGCAGAATTCAAGGATTGGGTGTGTCTATATTTGGGAAATAAAAATAGGGTTATAAAACAGTACTGTTCTAACATTCCGTCGTCGCTTGAATTCGAGTACATATTTAGTCTGGGATCAATGAGGCTACTCTGCTGCGATCAGTCGGATCTCTCGCCCAGGCCTACTAATATACCCCCGCATTGATTCGCCGGGAATCAACGCGGCAACTCGTCGCAGAGGGTCCAACCCAGGGGATACATTTCTTGCGTCCCCGCCTTTTGGTTCCAAGACTACAATACCTATTTGGTACAAAATATGATCTATGACGCAATCACATCAGTTATCATCAAGAACAGCGACAAAAAACAAATGTGTACCGGGATATCATAAGTCATGCTACGATAGAGGGAGTATGACGCCATAATTTTTTCTGAGACCCCTAGATAAGGAGGGAGCTCTAAAGCCTAACGTTTTAAGGTTTAGTTTGGGTAGGCGATAGGTCAACCGTTTACCAGTAGCCCAATAGACAACTGTAATACCTTCACAAATGGCGTCGTCGGCAGGACAGATTCGGTCTGGATCTGACTATCCCGCCGTTCCAGGGGGGGGGGATGTTACTCGTAGAAGGCCTAGTTTGGGTAGGCGATCGGCTAACTTTGTACCGGTAGCCCAATTGACTGATACCTTGAAACTCACGAAAAACCCGACTTCGAGCTGGAGTAACACTGAAAATGCACACCGTGAAATATTGAATGATACTCGTAAGCACTACAGAGAGGCGCTCACCTTTTTAATCAGATCCCGGTACTCCTTGATGTGCCTCCCGGCTTGCCGCATCATCCACACCGGCACTCATCGCTCGACTTCCTGCTCCAACACCACCCACATCGGCCACCGGTGACACAAAATCCATACCAGGTGTAATCAATAAACACCAAGAATTTATGCAATGTGATACCGATACAAGCCAAAGTCATTCAATTAACGGTTGAGTATTCGTAACGTAACGTATCCAACACCGAATCAATTAATTAACGGTCGAATAGACGTATCCATACACCTGGTACAAGCTTAGCCCTCTTGGGGATATCTGAGACGAATTGACGATACAAAGTGACGATTACAGCAACCATTGTGGCCACTGCATGGTTGGGGGATTAACAAAGGTTGGTGTCCGAGTTACAATGGTTGAATGCAAGGAGGCGTACGGCACAGGCGCGACATGATGTTACCACCACTGGTGGGCGCTCACGCTATACACTCCTACACGGTTGATAACACCTAAAGTCATTATTGTTTTGGTTATCCCTCAGAAGGGGGGTGACGTCAACACATCAACCGATGGATACACACATAGTAAAGCTAGCCAGGGCGGAATCGAAGCTTGGCGTGGACGAGACGAGAGACGCATGACGGTACAGGAAAATGAAATAAATACTGCCACGTATACACGTACATAGTACCTGGTGCTCCGGAAAATTCTAATCAGCCTTTTTGGGATCGCAATCCCGTTAAGGGGTCGAAATACATGCAAGTGGACTTAGATAATGTATACCAGTGTACCGGGAACCTGGTAAACGTTTCTGTACACTGCAATAGGAAAGGGGTCGAGTCACGTAAGTCACCTCGCCGCGTGCCGTCCTTAAAAGCAGAGGGTCCGTGGTGCCCTTCCCCACATCCACGGCCTTCTCCGTCGGCTGTGCGGACACCGCCGTGGGAGTGGTTCGTCGCTTGCCTCGGAGGGCACAGGACGAGCGAGACACACCTTGTTGCAGTCGCTGGGTGTTCGTGGCAACGTCCACCCGCCTGCCAGTACATGAGTACGCACATAGTTTACCGTGAAAGTGTACATGACAAACGATTAAAAGGTATGAGGTACACGTAAAAAACATCAAACGGCAAAAAAATATGACACTGGTTTGAGGTGCAGTACATGAGTTGAAAAAAACGTGCGCTGGCCTTTTGCATATACACTTATGCTTGCGAGGGAATGTGAGTTCGCTAATTTTGACCAAAGTCGTGGCAAGAGTCCCATGCCAGATGACCGAAGTCGTTTTACACTGGATTGAAACGTTGAATATGTCTGCACTTCTCGTCAAATTCTCAGGAATGTATTCTGCCTATAAGATAATTGGTGTTTTCATGGCGCGGACAAAAAAAAAAGCGCCTCGAGGCAAGAGCCATCCACAACAGCAGCAGCGCAGCAGAAGTACAACCCAGTGTTGTACCAGTCCAGAAGTCCACCCCGGCACCCAGCGCAGTCGCGGCTGCTGGCAGCAGCACAGCCGCCGTTTATGCCGAGCGCATCCAGTGTCGTGGTACAAACGGTGCTGAGGTCCCTGCTTCGTGTTTGCTGCGTTTCGTGTACGTACTGAAGGTCCACCTGTGTGGTACTACAAGTACGTCGTACTACTCGTAGATGACACAGCTCAGTATAACATATTTGAGCCTGATCCCTGATCCGCATGCCTCCTCTCTTGTCTGCGGTACTACAGCAACGTCAGTACAGCAGTGATAGTAGCGTACTGGAGCCTGATCCGATGTCTTCTGTCGTTTGACCGAACAACAGCAAACGCAACTGTTTTTACAGCGAAACATATTTTGGAGTGTCGACGAGAAAACAACGACGACTGCTATGACACCACCGCCTACTCTTTGTTTAGTATTGTCTGACGCATCTGCGCCAGGGGTGGGGCACGTTTGACGAAAGCGGGAAGGAGACGGCACACAGGGCAGCAAGGTACCAGATTGACTACTAATACTGTACGTAGAACCCGTCTATGCATGCTGCTCGTACCACAAACCGCTGGGGCTGCCTGCAGGTTGCTTTTTGTTTGTTTTTTCTTGCCTTTGGTTTTGGTCTTACTCTGTTTATATGTATGTGGTGGTATTGTTGCTTATTGCTTGTTTTGTGTTGATTATTGTCAGCCGCATCTCCTTCTGGGGGGCGCGACATTTTATTGTTCTTCTTTTCGATTTGTTTTCCTTTGTTTCTTTCGACTTTTCGCTCTGTTATACACATATAATATAGAATGTGTACAAGTATATCGTGTCTATCGTTTCCAGTGCGATGAAATGGCATTGCATTGTTTACTCTGCGTGCTGGTTAACAATGTACTATATCTGTATTGTAGTTTTGTACCGTAACGTAGTACGGCATGGTTTCAAAATTTCGAGGTTTTTCAGCCGCGCGTCGGACGCTTGATCGTCGTTTATATTAACCTCGTATATATGTACACAGCCGCTGTTGGTGATCAAACCCATCTACCTGGTATATCATACTGTTCTGTACGGTATTTTGATGCACATGCCTCGTGAGATGAGTGTACTACTGCTGCAGACCGACAGGTGCAAATAAGTACGCCTCGCTCTCAGCGATCTCTACAGCTCTACTCACAACAGTCGGAGATAGGTTGCAGGTTCGACAGAGATACTGCTGTACATGTGTGTACAGTACAATCAGTGAGAGACGCAGAGAGGTCGTCCGTCGTCGTCGGATTACACATGAAGCCGCTCTGCTTCCCAGACTGCTTGCTCTCTGTACGTTTACCTCTGCTGGCATAGCTGCAGCAGTGCTCATGGTTTGAGTTGTATAGGAAGATGCTGGGGGATAAGTTCTAGTAACCATGCCACGCAGATGCGTAGACTTGCGGCCAGGTTCCGCTATTATAGCTGCTGTGTGCTGTGATGTGGGCTGTGTGCGTTTGTACTCCTAGGCAATGCAGCTGATGTGATCGAGGCACTTGAGGCACCATGCGCGGGAAATCCATTCATGCTTGCTGTTGCAGTCCGAGCACTCGCGATAGTTTCATGTTGCTTAGAGCTCACGGTAGAATCGCGATGTACTATGACACTACGACAAGGCGATATAACAACCCAAATAGCAATCGCCCCGGTCTACCTCTCACCCGGTAGTCGTCATGAAGGCATCAGCTCCAGCTAGCAGGACCACTCCCACAGCGAAGACGGCCGGAAGCCGACCTACGGACGACATGAAAACTGCTCAAGAACACTCGTCAAGAGAAAACTACAAGCACGAACTTGGCGTCAAACGAGTGGCACAGGCCAAAGAGGGTAATGACCAGGTAGTGGAAGTCACAGGCGTTGCGGGCTGGCTGGCAAGCTGCGGCTGCGGATGGTTGAAGGCGGGATCCCTCCGGGATTGAGGGTCGGGGTTTGCACCCCAACAAGGAGGCGTGTTTCTACAGGCATCCAAGAGGGTGATTGGTGATTGGCCGCTGGTTCAGCCGCCTTTGCATACACGCATACAACTTGCTGCGCCTGGCCTTCCAGCCACATATATCTACATACACGCATACACGCATACACACTTACACATGTATGTAGCTTGACTGCTTGACGCAATAACACGGTTCAGAGTCCGTTCGAGGAGTTCCAGGAGCTTTGCCGGTTCTTGTCGGTCCATGACTGCACGCTTACTTCATGTACAACAGCAGATAAGGTGTATGACCCCGTTCTGAGGACAAGCTGTAAGCTGCTTGCTGCGTACAGATATTAATTACAGCTGTAGTACCATGTGTACTACTGCAGTGTATTTCTGTATGTATGTACTAGGAGTTAGAATCATCACTTTGTGCGATACGAGTACAGCAGTACGAGTACAGTACGGACAACGTTATTAATAGTATGTAGTTGTGTACTTAAATTATTCCTTCAGGCAGTAAGTACGACCCCACGTCTGCTTGCTGCCGCTGTACTGCTGTGTTGCTGTAGGTTACCAGGTATGCGTCAAGAAGAGTACTATAATACTGCTGTACTCATTACATCTATTACTAGAAGAATACCCACGTGTCTTTTTTGGTACACCCTACATAGTCACAGCGGTAGCACACGCTTGCGCTGCTACCATGGTAGACCTTGCTGCTGGGGGGCAAGAAAGGCAACAAAAAAAGAGTGAGTGGGAGAAAAAAGAGTGAGCGACGTGTGCGGCTCTACGACAACCGGAATATACGTAGATTATATCGTACGGGTCGATGTATAGTAATCGACCTACCCCAACGTTCCTTGATGTTTGCTCGTGGACCCTCTGTTACGTGCTCAAAGGAGTATAGCGATAGCGATTTCTCGATGATCGACCAAAAGCCCCCTTCCCGAAACTCTACAGTATGTACGTATAGACTATTATACCAGTCAGTATCTGGGACGAAATAGCCCTTACCGTGTAGATAGATGATGGTGTCCCAAGGGCTCTTGTAACACTTTAAATACTAGTAGTGTTTTTTTTCAGCACCGGTTGCTCCCGAGCGCCGCCCGACCTCACGTGGCAATGCCGCAAACATTTTGTCTGACGATCCAGACACGCTAACTAACACGAACACAAATAATTTAGTGCTGGCATTGTCAGAATACGATTGATTGGGAAACGCATCACTCTTCTCACGTCGTTATTATTTTTAATCGCCATAGCCCACACCAGGTAGTTTTTCACGTATTTCTAGTTGAATTCGCAGAACAGGACCGGGTGGCCGGGATCCCCCCCACCTTGCACAATGTGGGCGTAAAACAATCCTTGTGGAGACATAAAAAAAATGTCTATAGTAAACCCCACAAGGCGTCGATAACCTCTCTCTCAATTCGGCACGCCTATATTGGTGGTGTGCTATGTTGCTCAATATCTCCAAAAGGATTTATTTACGGGGGGGGGTGGTTACCTGCGAACTCGCTCATCTCTTCCTTGTATTTGTGCGTGTATACACCACTCCAACATTGAAGAAAAAATCTGCCTAGGCTACTTGTATGCACGCGTACCACAACACGCCCTCCAATGAAAACTTCGGAGCTGCTGTAGCTCAGCCACCTGTTGTGATCTCTGCCGTCTAAGATGTCGTTCGTGCGGTTGACCTTAGTCGCTGCTGCCACAGCGGCCAAGAAACACGCGGGCCGTCATTCACCAACACAGAGGCGGTTGGGTCGCGGCCACAAACTTGAAGGAAAAACCCCCCTATAAATAGCTTACTCCGGTGATTGCCCAGAGGCAATTTGTCACCCAAAACGGTGATTTCAACCCCATCACAACTGCACCTATTTTTTGTGGATGAACTACTTGGAATCACAGTAAAATCATTTTGGCAGTAGCAAGCAAGAGAACTATCCTTTAGAACTGCACCCACTTTATGGAGACAATGGGATCAATTTCGCAGTAACTCCAAAAGGGGAAAGCCGCCGTGGGATCTTTGTCGTTCCGCGGATCCAGACGCATCTTGAACCTGCTTGCACCGCCGCTGCTCTGTGATTCATTCAACGTTGCGCGTATATCTATAAAGTGCACCTCAATACGGAACGACAGCAAGCAACACCAGCAGTGCGAATTTAAATACACACCCACGCGACACCGAGTCCTTTCACGAGCACGACCAGGCACAACACTCGAAAGCACGATGCTGTTAATCGAGACCTAAAGTGCACAGACTGATGTACGTGTACAGTAGAGCTAAAAAAAAACTACCAGCTTGCATTCGCAGAACGAACTGCTATAGCACTCGTAGCGATTAAAAACGCCTCCCAGCTATTCGGGAAGGCTGATAAATGTCCCCGCTCCTCCTCGCGTGAAGAGTTCCAGCAGCAACGCGTTCCGCACTCGACCGTCGAGGATGATGGAGCCGCCCACTCCTGCTTTTACGGCATCTAACGCGGTGTTGACCTTGGGGATCATGCCGCCTGAGATGGTGCCGTCCTCCATTAGCTCCTTCACCTTTTTTACGTGAGAGAAGGAGGAAGTTTCAGTTTTGGCTTTTGTTTTTTCGCCCTCCGACTATGTATCGTTTAACGTACTAAAGTACTTCAAAGTGAAAAGAGAGATGGAAGTCGAAGAGCAGTGGGACTGCTGAAACCGTATGCGCGAAAAAAAACCAAGGCATGCACAACAGGGGGAAAATAAGACATCTGTGACCAAGGCTTGCCAAGAAGGTCGCCAAGCGTGAACAATTAAGCGATTTGAGTTGGAATTAAAAAACGAAAATTCACAACACCAAAAAAGAAGGAAAAAAAACACGCCCAGTACGTATCATTCTTCCGATTCAACGTTCACACGACTGAAAAAAAGTGTTGCGCACTAATTCCGAGTACTATGCCCCCAAAAAACGTTTCCAGCTCCCAAGGGGTTAACCCACCTGGACGGAGTCTATTTGCCGCAGCAGCTCCATGTCCTTGTTCAAAACCCCTGCCACGTCCGTGAGCAGCAGCAGGCGGTGTGCTTTCAAAGCCCCCGCAATAGCCCCCGCGGCAGTGTCGGCGTTGCAGTTGTAAGTCTGCCCCATCTCGTCCACTCCAATCGGCGCGATGATGGGAACGATGCCTGCTTCCACCAGGTCCCTAATAATCTGCGCGCACGTAATCAAGGGAAACGATGGTCACGACGACTGTGCAGGCGATACTTGAAAAGCATGACTACGGAGACCTTTAGCAGTCATCCCCGGATTCCGGGCCATGCATTTTGGTTAAGGATAGGTATCGGCGCTACAGTTACAAGTCAGCCCCGACTCGCCCACCTCAATACGAAGCGATGGTGGGCACGATGCCTGCTTTCACCAGATCCCTAACGCTCTGCGCCCGCATATTTTTGGGGAATATCTACTTGGAATTATGAAAGGAGTTTTTTTTTTGCAGTGGAAAAAGCGCTACATTTTGACTTTGGTGCACAATGAATAGATCAATAGTGGGGACAGCGCGGTATATACCTCCGGACGGCCTGACGCACTGACCAACTGACCAACTCACCCTGGTGTTGACGGCGGTGATGTCACCGACAAAGCCGATGTCCACTTTCTGCAGAACACGGCGTTGAAAGAGAAAAGAAACCGACAACCGGTGCGACAAACCAAAACGGCGGTAACGACGACAAGCACAATCATATAAATAAGGAACAAGAACAAGAACAGGGACAAGATCAAGATCAGGATCAACATCAAGAACAAGATAAACAACAACAACTGCAACATCGGCAGCATCAAGGGGGAAGTAATGAACTGGACGCGTAAAGGACAACGAATGGGAACACACGAGCGCCATGTCGAGAAACATCGCCGTTGCTATAGTACCGCAAAAACTACCACTCGGAAGGGGGGGCAGGTATATATGGGGCCAAAAAACAAGGAGGGCGTGCGGGATGAGGAGGATGTTGTTCACTTCACTCCAAAATGCGCCTTGTGACAAGATCGGGTCAACAATTTACAGAAGTTGTGCACACCAACTTTAACCGTGTATCAAGTGTTTGATTGTCGCAAAAATACACTGACGATTTATCGTCGCAGTAGTCTTCATTTTCTGTTTCATCATATTCTGTGATTTGGCACTCACGCTGCACACTGTCGGATAGCAACATAAAATATACCTACGTAGAAGCTTGTGTTTATTAGAGTATACACCCGGGTACCTATCTCGAGCATGACCAAATATCCGCGTACTCGAGAGTATATATACCCTGCTAACCACACCCTTGAAAAAATACTAATTTACGTATGCTGATCTCATGTTTTTTCTTTTTTGTTTGGGGTGTACGATGCGCTTCAGGTGTTATGGGGATAATCTGTTTCGTATGGTACTAACATACCTGGTATGTTGTCTTTCCCTGGGGTATTCTTCAACTCCTGTCCTGTCACCACGCACTAGATTTTCAGCGATGGGGTAATGTAAGAACGACAACACTCACAACATTAACAACAACAACAACAACAACTAACAACGTTACCTTTACTTCTCCGGTTGCTTCGTCCACGACCTGCTTGCCGAGCTTCTTGGCCAAAAGAAGATTATCGTCCTTGCCACTCAACCCTACGGCTCGCCCCCCCGCGCGCTTGACGCTGCTGGCGATCCCCTTGTTGATGCTGCCGCACAGCACCATCTCAGCTACGTCTACCGTCGCAGGGTCCGACACTCGAACTCCCTGAGAGGCGTGTTGCAGTGGGTGGGAGGTGTCACGATTGAGGCCGGAAGGAATATACCGGCGATGTATCCTCACCGAAGCCGTTCACGACGCACCCACCATAGCTTCCGGTGACCATAACAAACGACGCTACAGATGACGACGGTTGATTGAGTATTATCAGGTTAAGAGCCCCATCAGTCAGAAAAAATTGGGCTCCAACGTACCCCCTCGACCACACTGTAAAGGCATGCTACTGCATTGTAGAGGCATGCCACGGACTGTATAGGCATCATATCGCACTGTAGAGGCATGCTACCGCACTGTAGAGGCATGCTACCGCACTGTAGAGGCATGCTACCGCACTGTAGAGGCATGGTACCGCATGTAGAGGCATGCTACAGCACTGTAGAGGCATAATACCGCACTGTAGAGATATGTTACTGCACTGTAGAGGCATGTTACCGCACTGTAGAGGCATGTTACTGCACTGTAGAGGCATGTTACCGCACTGTAGAGGCATGGTACCGCACTGTACAGACATGATAACGCACTGTAGAGGCATGCTACCGCACTGTAGAGGCAGGGATCCACAACCAACGAAAGTGCCATGCCCCCACGCATCGGCCTGTCTAGAGTAGAGTAACGCATTACTCACCTCGACGAACGAAGTAGGGATGTCTAACCTTTTCAGCATGGCAGCGATCTGGGGTCCTCCGCCGTGAACCACAACAGGGTTGACACCGCACTGGAACGAATCAGGCAGCGACCACATCGAAAGGAGGGCGGATTTATGTCAGAAAAAAACTCAAACTAGGCACGATGCTTGCGAGAGGCCGCGGCGATGGGATGTGCAGGATCGTGGCTACGTCTATCCAGTGTTAGTTAACCCTTTGGGGCTTCGAAGCGAAAAGCTGACGACACAAAATGATGCTTAGAGGACCGGCCACACGAACCATGATATCATCATATCATAGCCCGGGCTGCTGAGGCAGGGGATAGGGGATGGGTGTGTCCACACTAGTACCTGAATAGGAGCCGCACGACACGGGCGCAGCATGTTGATGTCATCATGCCCGTACTGCGGTCCGCTTTGCTCAGACGTTTGATAAGACCACACTTATCGTGTTTTAGGTCGATATACGTCAGGCCCCAAAATTGGGCTATGTACAGCACATACGTAGCCGCTGACATATGAACACTAGCCCAAGAACTAGTTTCCTCCCATAAACCAGCGGGCATCGATCGCGGAGCATGGACCACAGGTAGGACCCGAGCAATCACATCGAACATCAATCGAACACCCAACAAATAACCAGCACAACGTCATTCCTCCCTTATCATACATAGGCCGTTACCTATAAATACAAGGACGATATTGTTGGCCCTGTGCCCTGAACGCTCCTCAGCGCTTCTTAGACGTATTGTTTTGTGTCGTTTGTGCTATAGCGCGATATGAGGTTCACCTTACGGGACGAAACTGCCTCATCGTGATCCCCGATCCCAACTGTGTCGGGGGTGATCTCTACCACGCTCGCGCAGTGCCTATGCGGGGTGCGCTGGGCTGCTGTGCTCGTCATTTTTTTGGCAGTCTCTCTCGTGATTTGTTGTTCTACAACAGTACGATCGTGTGCGGTTTTAATAATAATTGTGTGATCACAGTCTCGTGAGCAAACATTTTTATTTGTCTCCAGCTTTTGTTCGAGAGAGAGGGATTTCCTGGGTTTTTCAGAGTGGATGTCAACCGATCTCCGGGAGAGCTCGGAATCGTTTCCCCCTCAACCTCGGCAGTCGAGTTAACCTCTACGTTCTTCCCGCGAGCTCATTGTGCATTTTCTGGTTTCAGGCTGATCTCGGAAGTCGGGTTAACCTCTACGTTCTTCCCGCGAGCTCAGTGTCCAGTTTTTTCCTAAGGGCTGATGCCTGATGGTTCCAATAATTTCGGGCGTGCGGGGATAATTTCCCCTCTCGCCCGCAAGCTCGGCAGTCGGGTTAAAGCTCCACGTTCTTCCCACCACGTCGGCTTGCATGCACAAAGCTCGACACCCCTACCCCAGCCCCACCCCGTCACACAACAACGCCCCACACACTATCCAACTACCAACTCGTCATCTCGTCAGCCACATCAGCTAATTCCACCAAGCGCACACACAGTTAACGCCAGTTACAAACTCAACCAGCGCAAATTCCTACAAAGCGATCCCTACCCTATATTGGTAGTTGCGGTAGTTGTTGTCACACTGACCCATAACCGCAATATACGTAGTCGATGGAGTAAGCAGGTCGATGGCACCAAGGCCGACGTCCTGAGACAGCACGAGTATATAACGCCCCACTTGCGTAGGGATACCTGCTTAAGCATGACGACGTCGCGCGCAAAGGATAACGACGCAGCTGCGTCCTCCATGGCATGCCCGCCGTACTTGATCACGATCGTCCTATCTGCGTGCTCCTGGATGTACGGCAGCGCGTCCGACAAGACCCCCGCGGTCATCGAGTTCTGCTCCAGCTCCTGCCACGTCAGATATGCCGTGAGATAGGGCGGTCTTAGGGCTGTTGTGATCGAATATTTCCCCCCCTGATTTTCTTCTTTTTCTTCAAGAACAAATTAGAAAAAAGAGCAGACATTTCCGAAGTCCGGAAATTCAACAGAGGGCAGGACATCAGGAACCCTTAGCACATCTCTATTAGGAAAAAAAAGCAGGAAATCAGGAAACAGAAAAAACCCCCCAGGAAAATCAGGATTTTTTAGGTCAAAACACTTTTTGACAATAACGGCCCTTAGATGTCTTCAGATTATATATGTTGTACAGCGCTATGCATATGGGTGTACTATTAACAGTGTTACGGCGGACCCACGCGTGTATGTGCTACACGTGAATGTGCTACATGTGCATGTGGTCGCGAAGCAAGCGCTGCAACCCTCGCGTGTGTGTGGTCGTAGCTACTCGTTGTCCAAGTGCTGTATACGGTGCTGGTATGGTGGCGGCAATTCACCGTGCACAGCTACGGCAGTAGTACTGATATGCATCCAAGGCACAAAAGCGGCATTGGCCATGAAACCGTATACCGGGCGGGTTTTCCGCGCCAGTTGGCGGTATATGAAAAATCCGCCACAGAAAGCCCCTTGCATATATCGGTAGCGCTCGTTATACATTGGCCACGGCGCCGGTGTGCCGTGACCCGGCCACAACCCTTGCGGTACACCGACACCTATATAGCTTATCAGGTTAGTTTTCACCGTTTAATGGTGTAGGGCTTACCGTTGCCTATGAATAGCGTTCAGAACACCCATCGATACATCGATACTAGTGTTGGATATCGTATTGGAATATCGCACTTTCCATATAATCGTACCGGACGTGTTTACCGTGCCCTCCTCTGGCATCCCCGTGTTTTTTTAAGCAGAGCTGCGATATATCAAGTATATCAAGCATCGAATACTCTTTAGATTGTCGGTATCGTAACTCGATTCCGATATCAATATCCGATGTCTAGCACAAGTCGATACGCCCATCGGTCCTGGGCAACGCGAGCCCGGTCAACATCAGAACACAACAAGGCAGCGGCAAACGTCCCACAGAGCAGTAGCATACAACCAACACACCACACGCCATTTTCGGGATTCACACGTCGGAACTGAACACTCGGTCCCGCGTCGGAGCCCGTTTGCTCCGTGGACGGCACCCGCCACCCTCCAAAGACTTTTCAAGTCACGGAACAACTCGGGTAGTCGGAACACCCCAGTAGTACGCTAGCGTAGACTATTATACGTATACATGAGAATCGATATATGCATTTCAATGCCTGCGCGAGGCATTTTTGGCTGTCTGAGAATGACAAAAGTGTACAACGGGGGTCCCATCGGGTCCCCTGTACTGACGTGGAGACGTGGGGCCCACACGCCCGCATGGCCCCGCTTTGAAGTGCGCCAGCCGCAATAAAGTGGGACGAAGTCGTGACAAAACGATTTTCACTTTTCACTGGACAGGTACAAGAGTGTGGTCCCGACCTAAAAAGGACCGAAGTGGGACCGACGCCCACTATAACTACGTAGTGCCTACGAACTATTAATAACTGCTGTTGTTAATATTGCAGCAGTACATATATAACTACTGCTACCTGAAGAAGAAACCCACCGTTAACTTGCAGGCTTCTTCAGCCATGGTCAACGCCCTTGTTGAGCCGGCAGACGTCCGGAGCGCTACTCGACATCGCCCACAGCTCTGTTCGAGGGCACTCGACGTCCCGATTTGCCGCAACGCCGGCCCAGGTACTCCTACAAATGCAGACACGGCATGGATGCCTTCCAAAAGGCACACGGCAGCGAGGGCAGGGCATGGTATAGGGTACGAATAGTCAAGCAATGGTCACTGGTCAGTGGAGCTACATACCGTATCACACTGGGTGATAATATAACACACCCCTTGGGACGAATTTCGGACCCGGTTTTCTCCAAAACGTTCCTTAAGGGGGGTACACACAACGAAAATGGTGGCTTTGGAAATATTTCGTCGATAAGGTTGTGTAGACGCATCGCTCGTCGTATTCAGTACGCCCTCCCTCCCCGTTGTAGAGAAAACCCAGCTTTGAAAGTCGTTCGAGGGGGTGTGTTATCTTAAGCGTTTTACGGTATGATACCAATATGGTGCTGGCTGCTAGCCTTAAGATGACGAGATGAGGTACAGCAGTATTAACCAGGTATTTACAACACTACTTTTTTTCACTTCGTGATACCGTCTGATCAAATTCTGTCTTGCACGTCGGCCCAGGATATGTATCTCATGTGCGACACCATCTTGTGAATAAATTCGTGAAACTGCAGGTTTAGGGAAAGGTTCGTAGAATAGTCGCCGCACATGTGTGTGTGTGTGTTCTTCACATTAAACCGTTCTTCTACTCGTCGGCATCCAGCAAGCCCAGTGTCCGTGCTGATTCTTCACCCTAGAAAGATACGAGCTCTGTGGTCACAGACTACGACACAGAGATAACACACCGTAATGCATTAATAGCCTACGCAATACCATGCCTTCGCACTAGGTGCGGCCGACACAACATACATACATACATACGCCAGCAACCAAAATGTACCCACGGAAGATACATACACAAGGAATAGTATCACATGAGGCCGAGATCTTTTCGAGAACCGGGAGAACTCGTCGAGACGGGCCTTGATTGCCCGTCCGAACCTGACCTGACCTCTCTTCTGCATGCTGCTAGCCCAACGTGGAGGGCTCTCTCCTTGCTCTAAATACGAGTAGAAGGAAGGAAAAGTTCAGCCTTCGTTATTATTAGCTGGTCAAAGCTACCGCATTATATGGGGGACCTATGTGACTCTATGAAACTAGGGAGTCCATACGCGTAAGGGTCGATCTTATCTCTTTTCTGTTTTAGGACCGCAGTCCCGTTTTGGGGACAAGTTACTTAGAATTTGATTGGTCTGTCCCAAAACGGGATTGTGGTTCTAAAAGGGTTAACGAGAAGTGTTTATCGTTTTTTTTTTTCGGCATTTTCCCGAAATTTCGGTATTTCTCGATTTGTTTTCGGGAAAAGCCAAAAAACTTCAACCGCGAAAAATGACGTCTTGAATTTTTCAAGGTTTTTCAGGAAATTTAGGTACAAGGAAGGCTCTAGCGGATCGAGCAGCCCCACCGCTCGAGCTGTGCCACCACTCGAGAGCGCACGAGGCTAATACTCACAAGGGTCGTTCCCAAGGTCATTTGCAAGTCATGGTCGAACGAAGAAGGCGCATTAGCTTTCTGGGCTCTCGTGGCCGAGTTCACAAGGTGACTGCACCGAGGTGGCCGACCGACTGAGCTCGGTGAGGGCGGTAGCTGAGACTTTGTCGCGTTGGGCGTTGTAGCGTGACGAGTTGGTGATGGATTATACTCCCCAAGGCACCGAGCCCACGAGTCAGACCGATGACAGCGGGACCTCCGCAAGGATGGTTTCCGCGAGCGCAGCTGTTGTAGTGACGGTTCTGTGCCGGGTGGACGATTGCTTCGCGAGACAACTGAGGCACGTACTCGACAAGATTCAACCCTCGCTGAATTTAGTGAAACGCCGAAATTTCAGGAAAAAAACGAATACCAGGTACCAGGTATAATACTACAGCAGTCTGTACATGCCGTTAATAAGATCGACCCCAAAAAAATAACTGGATTTTGGGTCATAGAATATTTTGCACGTCGGCCCAGATAAATATGTACAGCAGTACATAAACTCGTACACCGTATTTTCTATCTTGACCCAGGCCTAGCCCGACGGCCGAAAGGCCAACTCAATCGACCAGGCAGAGTGGTGTTGCACGAGTTCATGTACGAGGGGACGAGAGCTGTAGTTTTTAGGCCTGACCGGTGTCATGCATGATGAGATGGCGAATCCCCTCAACAACACAACACTTTGAACATGCATGTGGAACAATGCGGCATGGCTGCCGAAGTGTTGCAGCAGCAGCAGGACGTGCCACCGGAGCCGACATCGCCTGGTAGTTTGTGTTTCTCTGTCGCAGTTGGTTTCATCGGCGCTACGCATGGAAGGGGTGATGCTACCCGACCGATCAGGACTACGTACACATGTGGCCGTCCATGATCAACGCAAGCATCGGCATGGTACGTACGGCGTGCTTGTTGTATGCTATCGCTCGATGAATGGGGTCCCCCCTTTTAGAAGGCATCTCAAATCATGTTCCGACAGGCTGCTATGGGAGCGAAATACGTCCGCCAACGAGGATGCAAATCGGACATGACATACCTGATGTTGTCGCCACAGCGAGACAAGCGGCAGACAGCTTCATCCTTTAGTTTCCTGCCTTGCTTGTGGGCCTTGGTAGCATTTTCCAGCATTTTCTTGTTCGCTAGGCTGTCCCCTTTCTTCCAACTTCGATACGCCTTTCATTCCTCTGAAAACCCGCAAAAAAATCGAAACCGCCGTTGCATGTTTTGTGTCACAGGTCACAGATATACATACCAGACTCGAGAAGTATCTTGCCAGTATCTTTCTTGGACAGCGCACTACTGTATGCTTTGAGCGGAACCTGACACCACTATGTCTCAACAAGAGTTGTCTATTGACAGCATCAAGGCTGCGAGTGGCAATCGCGGCAGTAGCAGTCGAACATGCACCAGTTCTGAACCATTATCGGAACGGCAGACACGGCGCCACATCCCCCTGTTTGAACCGATCGACGCCGCGGACGCGCGGGCTAGGGCCACTGTTGAGCAATGGCGCACATTCACAATGCTTCTGGAGGCGCAGGTGGGTGCCTCATTGCTTCGTTGCTTGGTTCAGGGGTTTTGGGTGGGGCTTAGCAGCAGCAACCATCTCGCGGTCACTGTGCCTGTAGTACGAGAACTTCGCGCAACATATTCATACAGCCTAACAAAAAAGGAAAAAAATCAGGAAAGCTCTCAGCTTTGTCAGTGTCTAAAGCTTTGAGAAAATAGGCCCCTTCCTGTGGCTGGCCTGGGCCCAAGGCAACGTTCATTGTGTACTATTAATACTCGCGAAGGTGTAACACTGGGGAAAACGTCTTTTCGGGGACCAAAACAAGAAGTGCAAGATAATAAAGCGTGTTTTCGAGCGCGCCCAGAATGAGAGAACCCGATTTTAGGTGTCTTGTGAGAGAGCCGGTACTGCTGTACGATTCATACTTCGAGTGTGCTGTACGTACATACAGTGTTATGGTATGCCAAACATACTTGCATCTTGACACAGCAAACTACATCATGCAGCAGGTATACGCCCAACATACTGGTACCTGATGTATTGGTATATACGTCAAACGTACTGGTACTTCATGCATGCTGCATGCAGTACCGGCCCTTTCATACGACAGAGCCCCACTATAAACCCAGCTTGAGATCCATTTTCCGGAGGAATGTTATATTCGAGGGGATTGGTTCTACTAAAAAATTGTGTGGAAAACCCCCTTTCTATAGCAAGAAATCCAGCCTGGACTAGTATCCCAGTTTCTTATCTGAGGGTCGGCGATGTCTGTACGCAAACGTCCGTACAACGTAGCACCAAACTGCGAGGAAACTATTTGAAGTGAACCCTACGTACGAATGCCGGAACAAGAGAAACACAAACCCCCTTCGGGGGTCCGAATGCTCACTGTAGTAACAGAGGTTCGTGCTCGGCCCCTTGCTGTCTTCGACTCGTTTTTTTTCGCGCGAAACCATGTATGAATGTGGTGCTACACAACATTTCAGCCTGGGTCTCCCGAAGCAGCCAACGTGTGCGAACAGCTCGTCAAACTAGCCACGGGCGAGCAAGAGCAAGACAGCAGTGACACCAGGAAAACACGCTTCACAGTCGTAACCAAGGTATGTTAACTGCAGTCTGAACGGACGTTACGGTGTTGATGGTGGACTTCTTAGCGTTCAGACAGTTTGGGGATGAACGTCCTACTGCAGGGTGTTTGATGATGTCTGTAATCAAGTGGTCGGATGGTGAATGCCCACAGGTCGTTTGACGATGGCTGTCGAGGAGCATCTATGTCTGTATAAATGAACCCTCCAGTATTAGTATTGTTACGGGGGAGGTGGGTGTTCATCATATGGTAGAGAAGTCTAACCTTGCGTCTTTGTGGCTTCGGTAGACAAAAAACAAAATCGGCTCTCCAAATCGAGGAAAATCATGAGAGAAGCATATGGGAATCGCGAGGGCATTTTTTTTAGCGGAGCCTGAGCCAAGTGTGAGGCACTGCCTTGAGATACACGAACAACACAGACACGCGGGGGTGATGATAAAAAAAAGCAAGGACGCATGTTCGCCTTGAAACATTACTTCAAGCATAACCAGCAAGGGCTGCGGGTAGGAATGAATCTGCTGAACATCCCGCTTGCAGCCATAGCTCGAAAGCCCTGCTGGTGTCACATGCGAGGCGGTATATTTTGGCTGTGGGAAATCGTTGCGGAATTGCCAAAGTTTGCACGAATATCGTGCCACCAAGTCGATTACTGTACAAATAATAAAAAAGCCAGGTACCTGGTAAACGATTGCTTTACAACAACCACAATATTTCGGGCAACGTTTATGCGTGATCAACCTTGAAGCTCATCCTGCACATTGTCGAAAGGCAAACGCAATACTAGTTTTAAACAACACATATTTAGAGGCAGTCAGTGTCTGCGGAGTATGCGCGCTGTATTCTACCTCTGTCCCGCAGGTTGTGACGACACAACTTGTAACTCCCTCTTGAGACGAAGATTCAGCACGGATACTGGTTTTATGTGCGGGATGTCTCTGGGTGGAAGTAGCGCTTGATTAGTGTGAAGAACACACACATGCGCGTGTCAGACTGCCGCAAGTAACGGTCGAATTGCCTCGTACGTCGCACTTCGCATCATACGGCGTAACGTCGCCGTTCAGGAGTTGCTGGTCGAAACTGCGAAACAGCACGGCATATCTGGCAAGAGGGCGCTCGCTCAAGCGCTGGTATGGATCATGAGAAGGGACCAGGAGGAGGGTCTAGCCGTCAAGAAGATCGGAGTCGCTCAGAGCAAGGAGGAGGATTTTAGGTGCAGATACATCTATGATCTACGAGTAATATAGTAAATCTGTCGCTTGGAACTCGCGCAGCAGGATATTTGTAATTGGGTATCAGAGATACACCCCAACCACTGAGCTAACAATCAGCGTTGACTGTTAGCTCAGCGCTGACTGTTAGCTCAGTGGTTAGGGTGTCTCAAAAGCACAATCTGGGGTTCATTGGTTGTCAAGCCGGGACCTCGGGTTTACTCAAGGGTTGCAATTAGTCAGCACTGCCCCGACCAGAAGGTATTATGACTCTTCTTCTTGCCTGGAAGTGTACCCAGTCGGTCGTTTGATCCGCCGGTTCAGCCGTCTCGAGAGGGGTCCCTGTTTTTTTCCGACGTGTAAAATAGAAGGTCGCATTCGCTCATAACGTTTCATTCGCTGCTCCAGATACTCGTTCGAATATCCCCCCGAATCTACGCCCAAAAACACCTTCTCGTGTTGTGCGCTTCGAGAAAAGCTCCACTGCGTTTAATACGAGAGGAGCAGTCATGTTTCCCAGGGCTTGGAGTAAGGCATGCCTTGGCTGGACTTGACTTGGTGGCTAGATTGTATTTGAGTGGTGAAGTAAGCCAAGCAGCCGACTACGTATAGTATTGAATAATTCCTAACACAACTCGAGAGTTGCAAATACGGGATTGACGCTGAAGGGTCAGGCAGAAAGTTGTACACGGAAGATCAGATAAAACTAAAAATCTCCCCGGACTACCGCACGTTTTGTATTATCAAGCCAACTGATAACTAATCGGCGACTTGTAACCAGCAAACTCACAGCCTTAACGTTTGTGCACACAATCTCCGTCCAAGTGTTACGATCGTATCCTAAAAACTTGTTTGCTTAATGGGGCACGTTGTATGGCAGATATGATGAAGACGGCGAGATCTTCAACGAAGCTGAGGAGCCTGATGTTGACGACAGAGAACAGCATTGTGACGGTGTACAAGGTGCCGACGAGCAGATGCCAGTGGGCGAGGACGAGGAGCAAGACTCGGAAGCAATCGCTCTAGAGCAGACGAAGAGGTACTGCATACATTACAAAATATGTCTTCCGCACCAAGTTACGCCCAGTTAAGGACAAGAAGGTCACATTTAAGGACCATTTATTGCGACAAGGTGCAGACGGAAAAATAACGTGCTACGGTAATTTGACAAGTTTGGTGTTTTAATTTCAAGTCTTGAACCAGCAAAACAAATATCATGTGGCCAATCAAAATGCCCTTGAACTTGCCAACGAAGGACTATTTTGTAGGGACAATTCATCAATTCTCCCTGCCCATACCCTTTTCAAATTGGAGAGGGTAGAGGTGGGGGAAAATAAATATCTACTGTCTTGAGCTGGTGTCGGTATCAAATAGTGTGTTTCCACCTCCCAGGCACACGTGTCGTTAAAAGCCGCCCTTAGAGTGAACTACACGAAGCCTCCTCCGGCATCTCACTGAGTTCCCTTCGTCTGATACCCTCTGCGTTTCTGCAGTTTCCGAAGCAACCTTCGTTCTCGGCTCAAAGAAGTGACAAAACGGTTGGATATATACTCTGGTACTGGTGTATGTTGCTCCAGTATCTGGTGCTACTGCTGCGGTGCATGCTGCTCTCGGTACTGGAGTGTGTTGCTCCCATGCCTGGTTCGGGTGTACCTGTATGCTGCTCTCGAGCAGATAGAAATGTTCTGCAATCTTCATCTGACAGCATTCTGGCGTCGTTAACTTGTCAATCTGCGCACACGTATTGCAGAGAGAAGGCCAAGCTGGAGTTAAGAGCCGCACGGTTGTTCACCACGGTCGATGACGACCTCGGAGCTCCAGATAGGCGAGAAAAATGCCTGACGTATGTTTGCATAGCTCCAGAATACTAGTAGGTAAAGGCGCTGGTTGTGACGTCGCGCTGTACTCACCTTACGTGTGCTCGTACGCGAGTGCGTGGCCTACGACACCCTGCAGTTATTTTCCATACATCCACCCTACTCGCACCTCTGCACGCGCAAGAACTTGGAGATTGCGCAGAAATGACCATACTGTCTCATGATTCGATTGTTCACGAAAATGATCATTCTGCTCTGCGGTAACACTCTTTTAAGACTCTTTTAAGACTCCTTTATTTCTATTTTAGTTTCTTCCCATTCAATATACTCACCCTTCTTTTCTCTCTCCCATCTATTAATAGTCGTAACCCAGATCCGGGGTAGCATAGCAGGTTCTCTTCCTCCCCCCCCACTGAGGTTCGTGCCTTGCTTTCAATATCGCGAGAAGACCTTAGCCCTTTCTTTCCTCGTCGACTCGCGTCGTAAGACTCTGGTCTCACGCAGTACACCGTCCTGCAAGACTCCAATTTCATGTGGTGATCCGTGTTGCGAGACTCTGGTCTCATGCAGTAAGCCGTCCTGTAAGACGCAGAGATTAGATACCGATTGGTTGAAGGCGCTGAACGAACGGAGGTGCCACAGGTAAACCAGGTATGCGTAAACTCGCCCTTCAAAACGCGTGTTCAACTACACTTGTTGGTTGCTTGCGATCCATGCACGTCGACCTTCGAAAATAATCGGAAACGAGGTTGCCGTGCACTCTTCCCCCGAGCCTCGGTTGATCGTATATATATATTGCGGTGATGGCGTATCCGTTATGACTACGTGGCCTGCCGCAGTGCCGGTACCAGTTTATCACAGACTACCCACGGCAAACCAGCCAACTCACTTGAACCTGCATCCGGGCGCACGTCACCTGGAACAACATTATCTCGTCACACAACATGAAACCCAAACCTGCGCAAATATCTATCGACCACCGAGTAGCACGAGCATCTCGGTCATCTCCTTGCTTCGAACCCCACCACCTACCCGCTTCGTCGTTTTCCTCGTCAATCACATACTGTTTTGTTTTGTTTCCATCCCATTTATTATCGTCGCCCTTCTTGCTCCTCTCTCCTCCCGAATCGCATCTCAGATCAGGGGTCACACAACAAACGCCCCTCCCCCCATCCTCACTACGGTTCGTGCCTTGCTTTCTTAGCGCGAGAGAAAAGACTCCATTCAGCACTTTCTTCCTTCCCTCGTCGACTGGCGTCGAATTGCGGCCACCCACGCTAGGCGCTCTCAGCTGTTGATTCCTTTTCGTTTGGTAAATTTACATTAGATCATGGTGAGATTCGAACTCCAGGATCACCCCCACTACTACTAATAGCGTTCGAGGATAACCGCAGGACCATCGGGGTGACCGGCGATCGTATGTCTTTGGGGGATTTCCCGTCATAAAATATAGACTCCGCGTGATTTTTCTAAGATAAATGATGCACAACCACACCAGCACATCTGCCAAGAAGATATGGCCGTGCGAGTTTAGGTCGACCTATGTCACCCCCCCTGCTTCACATCCTACCGCTCCATCGTTTTCCTCGCCGTCCAGAGTGTACATTCTCAAAGGATTCCCCGTCACCGATGTAGATGCCGCGCAATTTCTCGAGGAGAATGACGCCTACTACAGCACATCTGCCAAGAAAAGAAAGAGCATAGCGCTACAACCGCCAAAGCCGGGGGAATCGGACGAAAGGCCAGCTTTTCTCAGCGCCCTGGACGCGGTGGTTCAGCTCACAACGAGGTAAACCGAGCCTTTCGCGTGTAGCATGTACTTGTCTTCAAAACTTTTGTTTCACCACGTTCTTTTTACTATGCTTGATGTACATATACCTGGTACTACCTTGCCCCCAACTATTACCACCGCTTGTATACTAGCATTTAATCAACGCGGTTAACTTTCGGGACAGAGTGCTCACATGTATATATTTGTATATATCATACTAATCTACTTTAGCTAGAATGTCGACCGATTATTGGAAGGGTTCTACCTACGATATAGTGTATTTTGGTTCGCACAAGTGTGATACGTTTCGTTGTTCGTTCGGACGAACCGCTACAGTATATACAAATTATGGCCGATCCGCCACCGAGGCGGAGGGCCCCCTTTTAGTCACTAGTACCTTGTATGTACCTGGAAGGCCTTAACGATTTAATAGGCCTAAGTTCTACGTACTATAGGGGTTGCAATTATCACTTAATACGGAGGACCAAAGCAAACAGGACCTAC